>OY998099.1:11564788-12764788 GCA_963921955.1 Aleiodes alternator | reverse complement strand
GATAGTTTTTAAGAAAAATGAAAATGTTGAAATATCGTTTTTTCGACTTTTCTCGATGAAAAATGGAAGCACAGCGTCCAGTCTCCGCGAGGAGATGCGCGTCCAAGAGCCGCATCTTTGACCTCCGGGGTGGTGGGAGCTCAGATTTTTATTTTAGCCAGTAGAAAACTTTTGATAAATTTTTCGTGAAAATCTTGATTCCACGATAACTTAATAAATAGTTGAGCTAGAGACCTCAAATTTTGTGAGGTTATACATCTGATGAGCACAAAGGTTGGTATTGAAACTGGGCAGAATCGTTCTAGTAGTTTTTTTAGATATTAGCATAGAAACATCAGAAAAAGCAAGCTATATCTTCAAAACTATTCAATTGATTATATTTGGAACAAACATAACCCTCTGAGGCCTATTTTAGTTTTCGCATTCCACGCAGAGATCAGTGATGCCATTTTTTTTTTTCTTTGGAGGTGGGAAAAATCTTACATGAGACACCCGCAGATTGGATGCGGGTAGTGTCAGATTCTTACTGACTAAAAAACTTACCTCCGTGACATTGTTCGTGCACTATGCTGCAAACCACTTTCGCTTCACTTCAGCATGGACATTGTCTCCAGACGCTGTGACGTAGCGCTCTGATGTCATCTTCTTCCTTATCAATCATTGTGTGGGTGTTTTCTACTTCCCTTGCTGCTTGTTAGGCTGATCATCATACTAATCTTATTGAATTATCGTCCGGTATGAGCTTTCAACTCAAGATTCTCTTCGTTTCATCTGTCGGACATAAACATCGTGTGACTGACATTGTCTATCATTCCGCATCAAGGGCATTGGTCCGTCTCTACTCTCTTCCTCCTGAATAGGAATTTTCTAAAGCAACTGTGTCCAGATAAAGCTCGCGGATTGATCCTCAGAGAGTTAAAAGGTCTTGGCTATGCGTCATTTGTGTTATAACTTTTAGAATTCTTGAAATAATAATTCTAGGGAACCATTCACAAAATTGATCCTCCATGAACTACAACTTCCATTTTCCTATATGTTTCCCTGAGGAGGGCAATATATCTGAATTGATTATCGTGAAGTAAATCTTTTTTTATTGAAAGATGAACTCATTGTCGTTGTGACTTAATCATTTGCCAAATTCGAAAAATATCTTATATCCCAAATATATTGATATTTGCATAAATTCAATATTCTTAATTTATATTTGTTGAAAAAGTATCAGCTGCGTCGGTTAATGATCCCAGTTTTATGAAAGGTATGTTTTTGACGATAATATATTAATATATTCTTAAAAAAATCATTTCAATGATGAAATTGATGATAATTAATAACGAGATCAACTATATACTTTCTTTTTCAAAATTATAAGATTATTTTTAATCACGTTCTCTTCACATAATTTTCGTTCAATCACAACTACCAATTTTTATATATATGCATAGATGAGGATTGACTGAATCAGATGAATCTCTTCCATTCATTTGATCAGGTGATAAATCATCTACTTCATACCACTCATCGAATTTAAGAATATACGCTGTGTAATGTCCAATATTCTCTTCAATTATGATATCTGAATCTATCAAATTAACTATCCCAGTTAAAATATATCGTTCATGATCGATTTTCAATATTTTTGGAAATTTGTCCAATGATACTCTCAAATTATGATCAGACAAACATTCTATAAAAAGATGATTATTGAAGTATATTTTTCCAATTTTACAATTATGACCTCGTGGACATTTGATGTGTCTCGTAGTCATTATTTCTTCAATCGTTATGTTTAAAACATGAGGGAATCTTGTATAGTTATATGTGAACATAGGTTCCAAATTCGGTGTAATTAACAATTTATCAATATTAACACTACCACAATTGTTACATTGTGCTTCGATTGTGTAGCTAGGTTCATTATGAAATAGTTTTTGACAGATATCAATAACATTGGAAGCAAAATTGAGGGTTACAGTTACTATTCGTAATAATCCTATTATCATAAATATAGTGTATTCTTGAAAAAATCTCTAGCCTCTCTTCATATATTTCTAAATCAATCATATCTTTTTCTATATTTTTTTTATGAAATGAAATTCATAGCTATTCGAATTATTAATTACATTCTTGAAATATTCATGATCACAAGCGGATATTAATATTTGAATGATACTATCAAATCCACAAGTATTGTTGAGGAAATACAGTGACGATTCTCTTCTGAAACTCGAGCACAAATTTCCATTTTTCAAGATAATACTTGTCTTATGATTTCTGTTTTCATCTTTCGATATCTCAACGTCAGTATTCGAATACTTTCTCGATAATTGTCATTTCATCAAGTGTCATTTTGTTGTGAGATTGAAATGTTTCTTTATTTTTTGATTCATTTTCATGCATAGATTGATTAGAATCATCATTTAATCCAATGAATATTGGTTTGTGATCAGAGAAATATGTTTCATAGACTCCAGATATATGATTTACAATTTTATCATTTATAAATACGATATCTATTTGGTATTGACGTTAGTAGTTGATGTAACTTTATCAAAAAGAACATGAATTGACGTGATTAATATGAATAAGATCAGTGATGGTAGATTTGAAATTAAAAAATTCATTCGGAAGCTTTCTGCCAATTGCATTGGCAGAATATTAGATGTAAGATTCTCAAATTACGCACAAGTAATGGGGCTCCTGCTTGTTTCGTGTTGGATTCATTTCTCTAACTTTCATAGTTTCGGAGTTATTTCTATTTAAAGTTGGATGACCTTGAAAATGCTAATTGTTAATAACTTAAAAATAACTTAAAATAATCGCTTAAAAAATATAAACTGAATTGCGTTTGGAAGAGATTATTTTTATCTATTTTTCCAACTTTGATTCATCTGCCTAAGTTAATAACTTTTGTTGTTATTCAATTGTTAATTAAAGCCCGAAAATAGTTTTGCATAAATTTTGGTTTTTCTTTGATTTTCTTTCATGAACTTTTAGTTTGAATTATTTAATGATTTTACAAATGGAAATTATTCCTTAATGTTAATAATTTCAAGAGTTATTGATTTTTGGATTTTCCCATATATTTTATATATCTATATATATGTAAATAAATTTCAATGTTCCATAATTTTGTTGTTATCTGTTATTTTGATTTCAATTTTGGTCTTTATATTCTTATGATTATCTTTCTATTCTATCCGGTTCCGTAATTCTCTAATGATTTTCCATTTTAATTGTTTATAATAAATTATTGTAAATATTAACTTTTGTCAAATTTTCTCAACGCATTGTATAGCTTGTATTTTTTCATTGATTTTAGTACTAATTTGGTTTCTTAATCATCACAATTTTTAAAGATATGAATTTTTGAAAGTTCAGAAATAATAAATTTGAGTGTGTATATATGTTATAAAATTTATACCTCGGTTAATTATTAATATTAAGAGTTGATTTTCAGTATACTCCAATATCTCATTGTCAACTACATGTTACGTCCATTTTCATATTTTTACGCTTAGTTTTTATGTAAATTGTTTATAACAAATTATGTTGCAAATTAATTTTTCAATAGTTTTCCATCTGTAATTGATAGTCTAAATTATTCAACGCATTTTAACATTGGAATCATTTCTTAATCTCCATATTTGAAAGAGTTATGATTTTCCAAAAGTTTAATATAGAATTACGCGAGTCACTGGCGGGAGAAGTTTAGTCCACCGCGTGTGACATGACGCACCTATTCAGTGAAAGTCGCTGAAGGCCGGCAAGGTCAATACTTTTCCGTTGGCCTTTAAACATGAATATCGCCGTTTCTATTGAAGAGAATTTGTTGCAAATGGGTATTTGAACATTTTTGATAATATTTTACTTGTTTATGACAATTTTGTTCGTTTTTCTTAATTTGTTAATGTACTTTGTTGAAGAACTTTTCAGACTTTTTAATGGATTTTGATTGTTTTCTGTTCGGTTTTGTTGACTTTTGATTTTTTCTTGTAATTTCATGTATTATTGACCTCTTTTAAGGCAAATTGGTCCAGATATTGGAATTGTGGGCATTCTCTACTGAATTTTTATTTATATTTGATTATTGTTGGAAAATACGCATGATCACGGAGATCAATACGTAACATCTCCATAGTGGGGGAAGTTGCTTTTATCTGTTGTCGATAATAGCAACTTGTTTAGACTTTTGAGGTTCATTTAATGTTATCTGTAGAAAACAATAATGATAATAATAATAATAAAGAATATTCTTGGCATGAACTGCTCTTTTAGTACTATTAATATTAATTGTTTGTTTGTTTTGTATTCATACTTATCACTATTCTTACTGATCTATGTTACTCTCCGCTATGTCACAAATGCAATGGCACTCTTATGTCTATCGATTATAATGTCTTGATGATATAATTAGTACGATCGCGACTCTTTCGCGAACGTAACAAAATTAATTTCATTCTCCTCTTAAATCTTTAAGCGACCTATCTCGCTTAGTTTCCAATATATCTATATTGGAAACTAAGCGAGATAGGTCGATTTCGCAAGGATCCTCAGGTGCAGTTCTTGAAATCCTTCCCAAACCTTCTTCAGGTTAAAAAGGACATCTCTGCATTATTCATTGTGATATTCTCAATAGAAGATGGACAAACAAATTACTTTCTAAATGGAAAAAATAAAAAAATTGCAAAATTATTAAACTCTATTTTTTATTGAATTCAAAAATCCAATGGAAGGAACGTTAGCTTTGAGCCGCATAAACATGTTTCTGAATTCTTTAAGTTATCTTTCCATTTTATGGTGAAGAAAAAAATAAAAAATACCCCGTCGAGATGAATTTTTCTGTCTTTTGAATTTGTTTCTATGACATTTTATGCAAGAAATATTCCATCTCAAAGATTTTCAATGAATTTTGCATAAGCGGGTCATGATTGACGTAGTAGTGTGTGAAAGAGATAGATCAAAATACGCCAGCAGTATTGTAAAATAAAGAATTGTATTTTTTTTGTTCTATTCGGATGATTCTTATATGTAATATGACTTCAAGCTTCACATTTACAGATAGAGAATGAATTATTAATAATATGTCATGCTGTACAGTGAGAAGAAAATATTCTAGTCTGAAATAAATTTACTGTGTGTGAATGGATATTCCAATATTTCCTCAATCGAGAAAATCTTATTGTCAACTAAATACCTTTTCCATTATATCAAAATATGAAATAAAATTAAGTTAATAAAATTAACAAAGTGTTGTCATGAAATCATACCAATGAAATGAAATACATTTTTTCTGTTTATTGAATGTTTTTAGTATTATCGGATTGACTTTGGCATAATTTAGGGAAATTCAACAGTAATATGGATGATAGTACTATCATCAAAATTGTATCATCAATATTGTTGATAGTACTATCTACAAATCAATATCTCATGAAACTGAAAGAGAAATTAGTTGACAGGAAGATGATTCCAGTTGTGGAAAAATTGGTATTCATTCACACAGTAAATGCATTTCAGAATATGATATTGCTTATCCAGTGGGTAAAAGAACTGACCTAGCAGATGAACTAATTCCTTGATTGTTCCTAGCATCACGTACAACGAGCACTCCTAAGCAATAGAAGAGAGACCCGTATAAACGTTATGAATCAACAAAATACCCCGATGTATTCCCCGACAGATTCCAGCTCGCACACATCGCTATCGACAGGTGAAGCGGCAGCGTATTTAACTGGTGAGCTTCTTTTATTGATCTAAATTAGTCATGCCAGGAATTGCCACGAATTTTCCAATGAATCAGGCGAACCCACCAATACTAATCTCCCAGAAAAAAAAGAATTAAAATATGAATAAACGTGGCTCACTTGCTTCCTCTGTTGACTTACATTTAGAGGCCTTATCGAAGGGTTCCTTAAAAAAAAGACTTCTGAGGTTGGTACTGCGAGTGATTCTTAGTAAAAAAATGAGAAATTTCTGATTTTCTAGAGGAAAAGAATATGGCCATCTGGTTTTCTCTTCTGATTCACTTGCAGAGGCCTTATCGAAGAGTTTCTCGATAAAAATAGACTTCTGGGGATGGTACTTGATGCGATTGGTGATAGAATGATTACAATTTTTTAACTTTCCATAAGGAACATTTTGTTATCACTCTTAGAGATCTGTTTCTTTAGCAGATCACAGATTCTGAATCTATCTTTGATCATTTTTGATCTATATCTTTGATCATTTTTCTCAATGAGAAATCACAAATTTCCGTTTCTTCTACTTCAAATAGCTCAAAGTTTCATGCCCAGAAGTCTTATTCCCTAAGGAGGTTCCCCATTTGAGGGATAACACGACTGTAGAATTTTCAAAAATCCAATTTCTTTATTTTGCTTAAAACTTACTTTGAGCCTTTCAGAATACGGGCAAGAAAATTTATCACCTGACAGCCATTATTTTACATGAAATTTTGAATTTTTTCCAAGGCATTTCTTCATATTCATAGCCTAAGTCAAAACTTCAATCGTGTTGTTCTCGAAACATGATTTTTCAAATTGGTACGCAGCATAGCTCTAAACAATTTTCATTATTTTCATTTGAATTTCCCTCAGCATCTTGGAAACAATATTTCGAACAGAAATGCGTAGAGGAATTTCAAAAAGCTATTGATGAAATTATTGATAGAAAATTGCCAGTTTTTTGACCGAAATTTGAATTTTTCATTGAAATGGTCACCAATCACACAAAAAAAGAGGGTGCGTGGAACCCACGCGACAGAAGTGAAACTTCTTATACATGAGCCATTGGTCATTTTACACTTGGCTTTGGATTAAAATATCTCGAAAACTATGCATAATTCATCGAGACATGTTGTGAATGAAATTTAGAGGGAAGATTGACGAACAAAATAAGAAGAACGCTGTTTTTCTACGACCAGTAGTTTCCGAGATATCATTTTTTGAATGAGTAGTTCAGAAACAATGGATGAGACCCGATAGCAAATAAATGAGCGCTTGGACGTTCTTTCTGAATTTTTCATTCAAAAATCGATATCTTAAAAACGAGTCGTGAAAAAACGGAGGTTTGCTTTATTTATTCGTTCATCTTCCCTCTAAATTTCATTCACAGCATGTCTCGATAACTTTTGAATAGTTTTCGAAATATTTCAATCCAAAGCCGAGTGTAAAATGGCAATTTTTCAAGAAATAAAGAGCAAAAATTATGAAGTGGAGCATGGATATTTTTCCGTGGTGTTCCATGACAACTCCTCGTTTGAATGACAATTTTCCGTAATTTTTTAAAAAATCATTTAGATAAATTCCCATATTTTTCTCTCCGTGTATTGAAAAGAAAAAAACCGAGAGCCTGAGACTGTTATATCGCTCCACACGTCATCTCCCCAACGCCAACGACAAAACACAGGCTCCCCCCACCACCCGAAGCGCCTCAACGGTAACAGCAAGAATTTCTCCTCTCCCCCACTACTGCACTACCACGTTCCCCTCAATTTGTTTCACTCGTTTTGTGACGCGAGAAAAAAGTTGGTACCCTCGGAAAAGAAGTTTCACTTCAAAATGATATTTTCGAAATCCTCTACGTATTTCTATAGCTATGTGTCTACATTGAGACTTTTTTTTTTTATTCGAATTTACATCAGTTACACTGCGTGCCGCAGAGGGTTTCAAATTTAAGGAGCCTCGCAAAAATGACTCGTGTGTCGTCTTTTTTCAATTTTTTTTGTGATTTTTTTTTCTGAAAACTCAAATATATGCTCAATCATTTTCTTGAATATTATCATTTTATTGCCACTTATTGTAGAGGGAAAAAATTTCCTGGAAACGCTTTTTTTCAGGCTCTTACAGTAATGTTTCTCCTTAAGCGTTTTTTCTTTCAGAATTTTTTTTTCCGTGGTAAGATTCGTTGTATTGATTCAAACCTTTTATATCGTCGCCTCTGTAACAAATAACAATAAGTCATACCTTCAGACCTCCAGACGATAGCGACAACTTTACTTTTCGATAATTCATTTGATTTTTCATTTTCAATCTTCCAAAGCTGAGATATCATGACAACCAGTTTGAAAAATTAGAATAATTCCAGGCGGCCATATCAGCAAGATTAACCATAAAAGAAAATTATATTATTGTGAAATTTCATCTTTTATTTGTAAAAAGTTTGAGTGAATTAGATAAATTTTGTAATGCAAAAAATGTTTTTGAAAAAAGTCACTGAAATAGGAAACTACCACTTTAGGGAGACTAACGAATGACTCCCCTGAACCAAATTAACAGTTCCGCGTTTTCTTTTGTAATAGCAACGATTTCAATTCTATTGCGTACTGAAAATTCTTGAGAACGAAAAGGTATAAGTCGCAAAAATTATTTAATAGAAAAACTATAAAAACAATTAACCGTCAGCTTGGCTGTTCGATCCTGTGTATGGCTTGGCGGATCTACCGGGTTAAGCAGCATTGCGTCTGGTTACTACTTAAATGGGTGACCGCTTGCCGTACACAGATTTGAACAACAAACTGAACTACACGGTGAGGTGTGATTATAGGAATCAGTGTGCCTTCCTCGTCAGTGTGACAGAAAGGCACAATTAAGGCTCTGTAGAATCCGACTGCACTCATCAGGGTTTTCCATGGTTTCCCTTGGTCTATGGCAAAGGCGGGCAGTAATATAAAGTCAATCCATGGCTCTCGCAAAATAGGGAAGGAAGGCGGCAAAAAGCCAAAAGGCAGGTGAAGGAAAGGTGAGGGTATAATACCGATATGGTCATACCAAGGAAATAAATATAAATAAAAAAAATAATATAAAAACAATTAGGCATAAATCCCACAATTAAGATCAGAGATCACAAATATAAAAAGGCGTAACTCCAAAAATTCTCCTATGAGATGAACAAGTTATAAAAATAATTGAGGCGTAAGTGTGAAGATATGTTCCCATCACTTCTACATTAGTAATTACTCAGAATTGAAAAGACAGAAGCCACAGGGGTGTTATGCAGAAATACGACCCTTTCATTTTAAGATTGTTAGTTACACCACTTTGTTATTATAATTTTCAATCAGCCAAATAATGCTCAGAAGAACATAGAACACATTTTAAACTAGAAAGTGGAAATGCGCCTCTTTCAAACCAGAGTTGTATGTTTTCGACACTTACGCCCCTTTTACTCTAAGGCACATGATAATCTATCCCATAATTGATGGAAGAAGGTAGAAATCCACAAAGTCCAGTAGTGATCTTTTCGGAAATCCTTCAGAGATACTGGAAAGTTTTGCAAAATATACTAGACCTCACTACAATAGCATGCACTATGAGTGATTTCACAGAATTCTAAATTTTCCTTTTCATCCATGGTTTTAAAATGAACGCGATGTTTCAATTTCCTAATTGTACGGTCTCCTAGTGAAAGCATCAGTTGATGAGGCTTCTTTAAACATTTTATCGTTGGTAAGATCTTTGATAGAGGAACAGATATCCTTTTACAGCTAAATTCTGAGCCTGAAGAGATCATGAGATGGACTATGAATGGACTGAAGCCGATCATTCTCCTCAAAATGTCGAAGCAGTCTCTTATGATTCATCTGACAAAGCTCTTGATCTCTTTGTGAGAATTATTGATGTTCATCTTCCCCATCAAATTCATTATTCTGAATATGAATTTCTTAAATATTTCGAGGATGATAAAGAAGTCCAAAAACATTACTTTTGTGTGGATTGTGAAATTGCTCTGGACATTGACATGAATGCAAATACTTGTGAGAACTGTGGAAAGAGTTATACTGAAAAATCGCTTCGTCGCGACTCATGTTATTTCCTCTATTTACCACTGAAAGGGCAATTGAAGAGCTTGATTCAAAGTGATGTGTTCCGTATGCAAGACGAGAAGAGGCCCACCGAAGTGATGGCATAAATGGCAGTCATTACCGGAAATTACGGGCTGATGGAACTATTCGTGACAATGATATTAATATTCAATGGAATACAGATCGCGTGAATTTGTTCCATGAAGGTGCTCAGTCATCAATTTGGCCGATTCGGATGATCCTAAATGATTTACCCTACGTAATGCGAAACCATAATATACTTTTGTGTGGCTTGTGGTTCCATCATAAAAACCATGTATGAATCTATTTTTGCGGCCATTCATGGAAGAATTGAAAAAACTCAACCAAGAAGGATTCAAAACTCCAACTGTCATTTCTACTGATCCTGTGCACGTCCGAATTCATTTCTTGCTAGCATCTTTGGATTCTGTAGCCAGACCAATGGTTCAAAATATGAAACAGTTTAATGGTAAATATGGGTGCTCTACCTGTTTGAATCCCGGAAAAAAATTGGGGAAAGGAGAAAATCAACGTATTTATTGGTTTGGAATCTGATTTAATTAAATCTGAGGAAATGCTGCAGAAATTCGTAATAGGTGTACAAAATTTGCATGGTCTCACTTTCATGAAATATAATGTACATTTATTACTGCACATTCATGGAAATGTTAAAAGGTTTAGAGCATTGAAGGCCTGGTCAAATTTTCCATTCGGAACTTTCAATGGCGTGTTAAAAAAATTATTCAATGGTACTTAATACGTTCCTGATCGAATTTTCGAATTTTATCGCCGAATGAATATGATAAGAGAATCGGAAAAAGTGTTTTTAGATGCAAATGAATCAGTAAAATTACTCTTGAAGCAGCTCCTGCCTCAATCCGGACTAGTCTTTATGTTTGCAGATACTGAAATCGTCAAGATCTATGGATGTCCCATTATTAAAAAACTTAATACACTTGAAAAAGTTATTGTTAACGATCATTACGACTGTCTGCAAAAACAGATGATGTTTCTGTAATGGCATAGTTTCGATTATTCAGGTCTTCCTAAACGAAACAGCAGTATAGCCAAATTGAGACATGGTAATTACCTTTTCATATGTGGTCTTATTGAAGCCAGCAGTGAGCACAACAATTATCTCATACTTTATAAATAATAGACAATCATGGATAAACAATTATGTAATCATTTAAACGTATCCTCTGGAAATATCTGTTCTATTGTATAATTAAGTGACACGTTAGCATGCTGTCCTCTTTCTATGCTAGACCAAAAGTGCGTTGCGATCCCATATCAAGAGTATTGTGTTATTTTTCCTCTTGTCAACAACTTGGAGAAAAACTGAATGTATATTCACAAAATAAATTTCTCAATTAAATACCAATACTTATTGTAGTCTCTCATGAGCTCATAAAATCCATTGAAACACCTATGTAACCGAAGATATTCTCCAGGTATGGGAGTACTTGTAATCTCTGCGTGTCTGTACTAATACTCATCATTAGATAAGAATTTTTTGATAGCCCAACAAAATGGAAGATCATGAATTCAAACATCAAACAAATATCGACCATTGGAATTATGGTTATAGCAAATTGCTCCATGGCAAAATTCACATTGATAAATTTTGCCGTGGAGAGAATGCAATGGGAAGAATAGTGATGAGAAGAATCGCCGTGGCGGAAAAACGCCATGAAAAGAAACGCCATGGTGAAGAACGTCATGGAAAGAGTCACCATGGTCAAAAACGCCATGGAAAGAATCGCCATGGCAAAAACGGTCATGAAAACAATTGCCATGGACAAAATTGCCATGGCAAAATCCTCCATGGAAGGCGGCAATTCGTGCAGAATTTTTCTACGTGAATTGAACACAGCGGTGGAGGAACACGCATGTGTGAGTTAACTGAACATTGTATCAATTAACATGGTGTTAAACATTGAATCCTGGAAACTATACCCCTTTTCTGTGGAAGTCTATGAATTTGAATAATTTATAAAAATATACATATTTTCCATTGAGATTGACTTTCAAGAGTGAAAAAATTGATATCGCATCAAAGGTAAATTTGAAATACCATATTAGAAATTATCTGGCGTTGACAGATAAATTCTGAAAAAATGGAATGGTGAAGCCCTGAAATGTTTTGTTTCGAAACAGATCCTACGGATTTTTATGAAAAATATTCAGTGTTCTCCAAATCTTCAGGAGGAATGGGAAGTTCACAATTTTTTTACTATCTATTTTTTTTTCTCTGATTTAGAAATTAGGAGGGATTAATAAAAACTACGACGGAAGAGAGCTAACCGCATCTTACACGTGATTGATCATTTGACATCATGTTGTGTGTGTGTGTGTGTGAGTGTGTGTGTAAATGAATGGTTAGATGTGTGAATACAACACGGTATTATTTTAGAAATATTAAGAATTTGCTGAAACATCTCATAATTTTCATTAAATTCATAATAAGACGTGAAA
The DNA here is from genome assembly GCA_963921955.1 of Aleiodes alternator. Classification (NCBI taxonomy): domain Eukaryota; kingdom Metazoa; phylum Arthropoda; class Insecta; order Hymenoptera; family Braconidae; genus Aleiodes; species Aleiodes alternator. Next base: position 12,752,490 of record OY998099.1, on the reverse strand, counting down.
TATCATCCTTCAATATCGATTGAACGGATTTCGGGTACATCAGAAGGACAGTTGAAATTTAGTATATGGCCCTCCCCGTAGAGGGTCGGTACCTTAGTTTTTATACAGCCTCTTCCTCATGAAACCACCTTAAAAAGAATATTGATTCACAGAATTCGATTTTACCGACAGTGGTCTTCCCTTCTCCACAAAATCCCCCAAAAGATTTCTCTAAATTCCTACAAAGATCTTAACTCGACCTTTCCCCTTCATCTAAAATGAACGTAACCTTTTTACGACATAGAGTTGGAAAAAATCCGCCACCATTTCTTCTTCTACGAGAAATTCTGAAATTTACGACTTCGAGTCACGACTTTTTTTTTCACGAAAAGAATTCTTTTCGCGTAGCTCACGCTCTGGCATGCGACAAGAGGTTGAAGGTTCAGCATCACCGCTGGCATACCTGGCGAAACACGCTAATCAACAGAAAAATTCCACCTGCGGGTGCCATCCCGAAAAACACCTTCGCCCTCCCATCACCATTTTCCCGAATCTTTATCTGAACCCAGATATTTGGGTCCAGCTCATTAGTATACAGTGCACGTGTGCACTGGCGCCAGTGGGGGGAGTCGAGGGGGTACACGTGTTACCTAATACGTAACACACGCTGTCTCGCAGGAATGTGGACTTACTACTCAGCCTTTTCCGCTGAAATCATGATTTTTCCCATAAGAACTCTGTTTTTCGACTGAAAAACTGCTTTTTCGCCTACACCAACCTTTATTTGGCTTTTTCCGTTGAAACAATGATTTTTTCCGTAGTAATGAAGTTTCGACTGAAAAATTGCTTTCTTTGCTGAACCCGCCTTCCTTCAGCTATTTTCGTCGGAATCATAATTTTTTCCGTAAAAATACGGTTCTTCCACTGAAAAACTGCTTTTTCGCTTACACCGACCTTGCTTCGGCTTCTGTCGTTAAAATACTTATTTTTATCGTGAAAATACAGGTCTACCCCTGAAAAACTGCTCTTTCGCCTACACGAACCTTCCTCCGGCTGTTTCCATCAAAATGATGATTCTTTTCGTAGAAATGCAGTTTGTCGAGTGAAAAACTGCTTTTTCGTCTACACCAAACTTCGTTCGGCTTTTTTCCGATGGAATCATGGATTATTTACGTATAAATCCAGTTCTTCCACTGAAAAACTTCATTTTCGCCACCATACGGCTTTATGCGTCGAAATGATGATTCTTATTGTGAAAATCTAGTTTGTCGAATGATAATCGGCTTTTTCGCTTACAGCGACCTTCCTCCTCCTCTTCGCATTGGAACAATGATTTTTCTTGTAGACATCCAGTTTTTCGAATAAAAAACTCCTTTTCCTCCTACACAGACCTTCGATCAGCTTATTTCGTTAAAACAATAATTTTTCTCGTAGAAATCCCGTTTTTCAAATGAACAACTGCTTTTTCGCCTACACCGACCTCCATTCGGTTTTTTGCGATGGAATAATGATTTTCATCGTAAAAATACAGTTCTTCGACAGAAAAACTACTTTTTCGCCTACACCGAACTCCATTCGGCTTTCTGCGCTGGAATAATTATTTTTCTCGTAGAAATCCTGTTTTTCGAATGAAAATCTGCTTTTTCGCTTACACCCAACTACCTGCGCTTTTTAGAATAGGAAAAATGATTTTTCTCCTAGAAATCAAGTTCGTCGAATGAAAAACTGCTTTTTCACCTATACCAACCTGCGTTCGGCTTTTCTCGGTGAAGCAACTACTTTTCTCGTAGAAATTCAGTTTTCCGAATGACAAACGGCTTTTTCACCTACACCGACCTTCGTTCGGCTTCTGCCGATGGATCATGAATTATCTTGTAAAAATACAGTTCTTCCACTGAAAAACTACTTTTTCGCCTACAACCAACTATCTTCGCTTTTTTGAGTAGGAAAAATGATTTTTCTCCTAGAAATCAGGTTTGTCGAATGAAGAACTGCTTTTTCGCCTGAACCGACCTCCGTTCTCCTTTTCCCGTCAAAATAATGATTTCTCCCGTAGGATTTTGTTTTCCGGCTGAAAAACTGCTTTTTTGTCTACACCGAACTTCGTTCGGCTTTTCCCGATGGTATCATGAACTATCTTGTAAAAATACAGTTCTTGCACTGAAAAACTGCTTTTTCGCCTACACTCAACTACCTTCGCTTTTTTTTGAGTAGGAAAAATTATTTTTCTCTTACAAATCATTTTGTCGAATGAAAAACTGCTTTTTCACCTACACCGACCTGCGTTCGGCTTTTCTCGGTGAAGCAACTACTTTTCTCGTAGAAATTCAGTTTTTCGAATGACAAACGGCTTCTTCGCCTACACCGACCTCCATTCGGTTTTGTGCGTTGGAATCATGGTTTTTCTGGTAGAAATCAAGTTTTTCGAATGAAAATCTGCTTTCTCGCCTACACTGAACTCCCTCCGCCTTTCTGCGTAGAAAAAACGATTTCTCTCCTAGAAATCCAGTTTTTCGAATAAAAAATTGCTTTTTCGCCTACACACACATTCCTCCGGCGTTATGCGAAGAAACAATGTGATTTCTCGTTGAAATTCAGTTTTCCGAATGAAGAACTGCTTTTTCGCCTGAACCGACCTCCGTTCTCCTTTTCTCGTCAAAATAATGATTTCTCCCATAGGAATTCTGTTTTCCGACTGAAAAACTGCTTTTTTGTCTACACTGAACTTCGTTCGGCTTTTTCCGATGGTATCATGAATTATCTTGTAAAAATACAGTTCTTCGACTGAAAAACTCCATTTTCGCCACCATTCGGTCTTTTGCGTCGAAATAATGATTCCTATTGGGAAAATCCAGTTTTCCGAATGAAAATCTGCTTTTTCGCTTACAACGACCTCCCTCCTCTTTTCGCGTTGGAATAATAATTTTTCTTGTAGACATCCAGTTTTTCGAACGAAAAACTCGTTTTCTGCCGACACCGACTTCCATTCGGCTTTTTCCAATAAAATCATGAATTATTCCGTATAAATACAGTTCGGTTCATGACAATTTCATCTTTGCAAAAACATCTTACCATAAAAAACTCGGACAGTAAGATCTCAAAAAAAACATCTCATGACAAAAATATCTCAATCGTTCATTGTCTCATACAAAAAATCTCAGTACAACAATTTCTCGTTACAAATATATCTCATGACAGAAAAATCTCAATCAGTATTTCATAATACAGAAAATTTCAGTACAGAAGTACCAGAAAAATAGGTCAATTAACCATATACATTGGAACAAGTGAGAGCATAACAGCAGGAAGAAAATACTTCTGGTATCATCAACAAAAATTATGTTAATTACAAACTCAAATTGGACGCAATACCTCTCAAATGCACTGAAATATCACTGTTTATATCATAAGTAGAAACGATTCTGAAAATATTTGCATGACGATCTCTGTACCTCCGACAACGTTAATCAACCTGATTGCTTGCTACTAATTGCTGAGTCTCAACTTCAGTCAACACCTTCTCATAATAAGAAGCTGAATAAATCTCCAAATAGATACACTGGCAGATGCAGCACGATTATGGGAACCATGATGCCACCTCTCCGATTCATTATTTGTACGATCCCCTCGATTTAAGGTATTGGAATAGTGATTCCAAACTGTGACAGTATATCATCAACCAGTACGTTGCATACGACGATTAACCGCCCCACCCAAGTTGAATAATGTTCAAAATAACTCAGTAATTCACCGAATTGAATGAAAAATGATCAATAGGTAAAATAGAAATTTATTAATTACTAACTCAATTACTGACATAAATAGTGATCTTATCATCAGCTATTCAAAGTCATATATGAATTCTCAATATGAAGTGTTTGAAACATATTACTCGAGATATTATAGTTTGAGATCATTTTGCTACGAGAAATTTTAATCGCGATATTATAGTCTAAGATCTTTTTGTCACGAGATATTTGACCGTGAGATATAATTCCTGATTCATTATGACATCATTTATGATTTCGACGGAAAAAGGAGGAGGGAGGTCAGTGTAGGTGAAAAAGCAGTTTTTTATTCGGAAAACTGGATTTCAGAGAGAAAAACCATTGTTCCTTCGCAAAAAACCGAACGAAGGTCGGTGTTGGCAAAATAGCAGTTTTTCAGTGGAAGAACTGTATTTTTACGAGATAACTCATGATTCCATCGGAAAAAGCCGAACGAAGTTCGGTGTAGGCGAAAAACCAGTTTTTCAGTGAAAAAACTGTATTTTTACGAGATAATTCATGATTTCATCGGAAAAAGCTGGAGGAAGGTTCGTGTAGGCGAGAAAGCAGTTTTTCAGTGGTAGACCCGTATTTTTATGAAAAAACATAATTATTTCAACGAAAAAAACCGGAGGGAGGTCAATATAGGCGAAAAAGCATTTTTTCATTCGAAACGGAATTTCTACGAAGAAAATCATTGTTTTAACGAAAATAGCCGAATCAGGGTCAGTGTAGGCGCAGAAGCGGTTTTTCAGTCGAAGAACTGTATTTTTACGATGAAAATCATTATTTCAGCACAAAAAACGGAATGGATGTCGATGTAGGCGAAAAAGCAGTTTTTCAGTCGAAGATCTGTATTCTTACGATGAAAACTATTATTTCAATGCAAAAAACCGAAATGGAGGTCGGTGCAGCAACTTTTTACGAGAAAAGTCATTATTTCAACGCAGAAAGCCTAATGGAGTTCGGTGTAGGCGAAAAAGCAGTTTTTCAGTCGAAGAACTCTATTTCTACGATGAAAATCATTATTTCAGCACAAAAAATGGAATGGAGGTCGGTGTAGGCGAGAAAGCAGTTTTTCTGTCGAAGAACGGTATTTTTACGAACAAGGTCATTATTTCAACGCAGAAAACCGAATGGAGGTCGGTGTGGGCGAAAAAGCAGTTTTTCATTCCGAACTAACTTTCTACAAGAAAAGTCATTGCTTCACCGACAAAAAACGAACGAAGGTCGGTGTAGGCAAAAAAGTAGTTTGCCGGTGGAAGAACTGTATTTTTACGGAATAATTCATGATTTCATTGGCAGAAGCCGAATGAAGGTCGGAGTAGGCAGAAAAACAGTTTTTCAGTCGAAAAAGAGAATTCTCCCGGGGAAAATCATTAATTTGACGGGAAAAAACAGGAGGGAGGTCGGTGTAGGTGAAAACGCAGTTTTTCATCCGAAAAACTGGATGTCGACAAGAAACATCATTGTTTGAACGCAAAAAAGAGCAGGAAGGTCGTTGTAGGCGAAAAAGCAGTTTTTCAGTCGACAAACCTGATTTCTACGAAAGGAATCATTATTTTGACGGAAAAAGCCGGAGGAAGGTTCGTGTAGGCGAACAAGCAGTTTTTTAGCGGTAGACCTGTATTTTTACGATAAAAATAATTATTTCAACGAAAAAAGCCGGAGGAAGATCGGTATATTGTTGTTTTGAAAAACTGTATTTCTACGAGAAAATCATTGTTTCAACGAAAAAAGTTGAACAAAAGTCGGTATAGGCGAAAAAGCAGTTTTTCATTCGAAGAACTGGATTTCTACGAGAAAAGTCATTGTTCGTCCGCAAAAAGCCGAAGCAGAGTTGGTATAGGCGAAAAAGCAGTTTTTGCAGTAGAAGAACTGTATTTTTTCGAAAACATCATGATTCCAACGGAAAAAGCTGAAGGAAGGTCGGGGACGGCAGAAAGTCACTTTTTCATTCAAAACTGAATTTCTTCGGAGAAAATCATTGTTTCAACGAAAAGGGCCGAACCAGGGTCAGTGTAGGCGAAGAAGCAGTTTTTTCAGTCGAAAACCCCAATTTCTAGGAGAAAAATCATTTTTCCTACGCAAAAAGACGAAGAGAGTTTGGCGTGGGCGAAAAAGCAGATTTTCATTCGAAAAACTGGATTTCTACGAGAAAAATCGTTATTACAACGCAGAAAGCCTAATGGAGTTCAGTGTAGGTGAAAAAGCAGTTTTTCAGTCGGAGAACTGTATTTGAGGATAAAAATCATTATTCAGCACAAAAAACCGAATGGAGGTCAGTGTAGGCGAAAGAGCAGTTTTTCATTCGAAAAACTGAATTTCTACGAGAAAAGCTGCTTCACCAAGTAAAGCCGGTCGAAGGTCGGTGGAGGGGAAAAAGCAGTTTTTCAGTAGAAGAACTGTATTTTTACGATGAAAATTATTATTTTAACGCAAAAAACCGAATGGAGGTCTGTGTGGCGAAAAAGCAGTTTTTCGGTGGAAGAACTGTATTTTTATGGAATAATTCATGATTTCATTGGCAGAAGCCGAACGAAGGTCGGTGTAGGCGGAAAAACAGTTTTTCAGTCGAAAAGCTGAATTTCTACGGCAAAAATTATTGTATCAACGGAAGAAGCCGAAATAAGGTTGGTGAGGCTAAAAAGCCATTTTTCATACGGAACTGAGTTTCTACGGAAAAAAACATTGTTGCAACAGAAAAATCCAAAGGGAGGTTGGTGTAGGCCAATGAGCCGTTTTTCAGTGGAAGAACTGTATTTTTACGATGAAAATCATCCGTACACCGCAAAAAACCGAGTGGACGTCGATGTAGGCGAAAAAGCAATTTTTCATTCGAAAAAATGAATTTCTACAAGAAAAGTCATTGCTTCACCGAGAAAGGAACGAAGGTCGGTGTAGGCGAAAAAGAAGTTCTTCACTCGAGAAACCGAATTCTTTCGGGGAAAATCATTATTTTGACGGGAAAAACAGGAGGGAGGTCGGTGTAGACGATAACTCAGTTTTCCATCCGAAAAACTGTATGTCGACAAGAAAAATCATTGCATAAAGGCAAGAAGGAGGAAGAAGGTCGTTGTAGGTGAAAATGCAGTTTTTCAGTCGAAAAACAGAGTTCTTACGGGAAAAATCATGATTTCAACGGAAAAAGCTGAACGAAGGTTGGTTTAGGCGAAAATGCAGTTTTTCAGTCGAAAAACTGGATGTCTGCGAGCAGAATCATTATTTCAACGCAAAAAGCAGAATGGAAGATGGCGTACGCGAAAATGCAGTCTTTCAGAGGAAGAACGATATTATATGAAGATAATTAATGATTTCATCGGAAGAAGCCGAAAGAAGGTCGGTGTAGGCGAGAAAGCAGTTTCTCATTCAAAAAACTGGATTTCTAAAAGAAAAATCATTTTTCCTTCGGGTTCATGACAATTTCATCTTTGCAGAAAAATCTCACCGAAAAAAACTCGGACAATAAGATCTCGAGAGGAACTATCTCATGACAAAAATATCTCAGTCATTATTTTTCTGGTGCCTACCAGTTTTTCGAATGAAAAACTGCTTTTCCGCGTAGACCAACCTTCGTTTAACGTTTTTCGTTGAAACAATGATTTTTCTCGTAGAAATCCAGTTTTTCAAATGAACAGCTGCTCTTTCGCCTACGCCGACCTTCCTTCCGGTTTTTCTGATGAAATCATGATGTATTCCGTATGAATGCAGTTCTTCCATTGAAAAACCTCATTTTACTTTAGACCGACCTCTATTCGGCTTTTTTCGTCGAAATAATGATTTTTCTCGTAAAAATCCAATTTTTCGAATGAAAACCTGCTCTTACGACTACAGCGACCTTCCTCCTCCTTCTTGCGTTCGAACAATGATTTTTTTTGTCCATATTGTTACGTATAAGAATTGGCTCGAGATGATTAATTAATCGATACGTAACAATATCTAGTTTTTCGGATGAAAAACTGCGTTTCCGCCTACACCGACCTTCGTTCGGCTTCTGCCAATGAAATCATGAATTATTCCGTAAAAGTACAGTTCTTCCATCGGAAAACTGCTTTTTCGCCTACAGCGACCTTCGTTCAGTTTTTCTCGGTGAAGCAATGACTTTTCTCGTAGAAAGTTAGTTTGGAATGAAAAACTGCTTTTTCGCCTACACCGACCTTCATTCGGTTTTTTGCGTTGACATAATGATTTTCATCGTAAAAATACAGTTCTTCGACTGAAAAACTGCTTTTTCGCCTACAACGACCTTCGTTCGTCTTCTGCCGATGAAATCATGAATTATTTCGTAAAAATACAATTCTACCACCGAAAAACTGCTTTTTTGCCGACACCGAACTTCGATCGGCTTTCCTCGGTGGAGCAACTTTTCTCGTAGAAATTCAGTTTTTCGAATTCAAAACTGCTTTTTCGTCTACGCCAACCTCCATTCGGTTTTTTGTGCCGAAATAATGATTTTCATCATGAAAATATAGTTTTTCGACCGAAAAACTGCTTTTGCGCCTACACCAAACTCCCTTAGGCTTTCTGCGTTGAAATAATGATTTTTCTCGTAGAAATCCAGTTTTTCGAATGAAAATCTGCTTTTTCGCCTACTCCGAACTCTCTTCGCCTTTTTGCGTAGGAAAACTGAGTTTTCTCCTAGGAATTGGGTTTTTCAACTGAAAAACTGCTCTTTCGCCTACGTGAACCTTCCTCCGGCTTCTACCGTTAAAAAAATGACTCTTTTTGTAGAAAATAGGTTTGTCGACTGAAAAACTGCTTTTTCGTCTACACCGACCTCCATTCGTTTTTTTGTGCTGAAATAATGATTTTCATCATAAAAATACAGTTCTTTCACCGGAGACCTGCTGTTTCGCCACACCCACCTCCATTTGGTTTTTTGCGTTGAAATAATGATTTTCATCATAAAAATACAGTACTGAAAGACTGCTTTTTCGCCTACCCTGACCTTCGTTCGGCTCCTGCCGATGAAATCATGAATTATTTCGTAAAAATACAGTTCTTTTACTGAAAAATTGCATTTTCCCCTACACCAACCTTCGATCGGATTTCCTGGGTGAAGCAACTTTTTCTCGTAGAAGAACTGTATTTCTACGATGGAAATCAATATTTCAACACAAAAAACCGAATGGAGGTCGGTGTGGCGAAAAAGCAGTTTTCCGGTGGAAGAACTGTATTTTTACGGAATAATTCATGATTTCATTGGCAGAAGCCGAGCGAAGGTCGGTGTAGGCGGAAAAACAGTTTTTCAGTCGAACAACAGAATTATCCCAAGGAAAATCATTATTTCGACGGGAAAAATAGGAGGGAGGTCGGTGCAGGAGCAGTTTTTTAGTGGAAGAACTGTATTTTTACGAGATAATTCATGATTCCATTGGAAAAAGCCGAACGACGTTCGGTGTAGGCGAAAAAGCAGTTTTTCAGTCGACAAACCTAATTCTTAGGAGAAAAGTCATTTTTCCTCCGCAGAAAGGCGAAGGGAGTTCGGTGTAGGCAAAAAAGCAGATTTTCATTCGGAAAACGGGATTTCTACGAGAAAAATCATTATTTCAACGCAGAAAGCCTAATGGAGTTCGGTGTAGGCGAAAAGCAGTTTTCCGGTCGAAAAACTGTCTTTTTATGATGAAAATCATTATTTCAGCACAAAAAACCGAATGGAGGTCGGTGTAGACAAAAAAGCAGTTTTTCATTACTGTTGCTACGTTCACACGCTCGAGACAAAAATTTTTCCAGGCTCGCCTGGAAAAAACCCTTTCTCGAACTTGAGAACGTAAAATCACTGAAGAAAAACTATGTTAACGACATGGAAGACAGAGTTTTTCAAGTCGTGTGATTGGCATCCCTCGCCCTCGGCTCAGGCGCCAAATTCACACTCCTTGAAAAATTCTGTCTCTCTCGTCCGGAAATATACTGTTTCATTCGGAAAACTGAATTTCTACGAGAAAAGTTGCTTCACTGAGGAAAGCCGATCGAATTTCGGTGTCGGCAAAAAAGCAGTTTTTCGGTGGGAGAATTGTATTTTTACGAAACAATTCATGATTTCATCGGCAGAAAGACTGGCAGAAAGGTCGTTGTAGGCGAAAAAGCAGTTTTTCAGTCGAAGAACTGTATTTTTACGATGAAAATCATTATTGTAATGCAAAAAACCGAATGGAGGTCGGTGTAGGCGAAAAAGCAGTTTGGGGTAGGCGGACACGCAGTTTTTCATCCGAAAAACTGGATATTGTTACGTATTGATTAATTAGTTAATCATTTCGAGCCAATTCTTATACGTAACAATATCGACAAGGAAAATCATTGTTCAAACGCAAGAAGGAGGAGGAAGGTCGTTGTAGGCGTAAGAGCAGATTTTCATTCGAAAAATTGGATTTTCACGAGAAAAATCATTATTCCGACGCAAAAAGCCGAATGGAGGTCGGTCTAGGCGAAAATGCAGTTTTTCAGTGGAAGAACTGTCTTGATACGAAATACATCGTGATTTCATCAGAAAAACCGGAAGGAAGAGCAGTTGTTCATTTGAAAAACTGGATTGCTACGAGAAAAATCATTGTTTCAACGAAAAACGTTGATCGAAGGCTGGTCTAGGCGGATAAGTAGTTTTTCATTCGAAAAACTGGATGCCTACCATAATATAATGATTGAGAAATTTTTGTCATGAGATGTTTTCTCTCGAGATCTTACTGTCCGAGTTTTTTTTGGTGAGATTTTTCTGCAAAGATGGAATTGTCATGAACCCGAAGGAAAAATGATTTTTCTTCTAGAAATCCAGTTTTTTGAATGAGAAACTGCTTTCTAGCCTACACCGAACTTCGTTCGGCCTCTGCCGATGAAATCATGAATTATTCCGTAAAAATACAGTTTTTCTACCAAAAAACTGCTTTTTCCCCTACACAGACGTCCACTCAGTTTTTTGCGTCTTAGGATGATTTTCATCGTAAAAATAGAGTGCTTCCACTGAAAAACGGCTCATTTACCTATACCAACCTCCCTTTGGATTTTTCCGTTGAAGCAACGATTTTTCTCGTAGAAATTCAGCTTCTCGAACGAGAAGCTTCTCTTCCGCCTACCCCGACCTCACTTCTGCTTTTCCTGTCATAATAATGATTTTTCTTCGTGAAAATCCAGTTTTTCGACGAAAAAACGCCTATTTCACCTCTATCAACCTTCGTTTGTTACGTATAAGAATTGACTCGAGATGATTTATTCGAGATGAAAAATCCCCAAAATATAATTCACTCCCGATTAATTCCCATTTACGTTGAAGTTTTTCTACTTTTTGGAATATCAATCGACTTCTGGGGCTAGAGAGTCAGAAAATTTCATTACTCACCGTGTTACTGATGTCCAGAGCACGTTGGTCTTCCTTTCGCAATCTTTAGGTAGTATAGTCACTGCACGATGTTTGTTCTTTAATGCCTTCTTAATTACTCCGAATTCTTGTGTTCACTTTTATGTCACTGTATCTATTTAACTTGATTTCACCTTCACTATAATAATTATATGGATATAAATTCACGAAAAATGATCACACTTTAATTTAAAATTTCACCTTCGACTCTATCATGAGATGCTGACGAATTGACATATTTATACAGACGATTTGATTTTATTCTAATCAGGGAAAACGAGTTTTATATATTTTATTCTATTTGGGTTAAAAGGAGAGAGTGATCAACCGCACCGTTATCTGCGGTCCTGATCGGGTTTTTATCGAATGGTCAACCGCACCGTTATCTGCGGTGTTGACCAGGTAATATTTAAGACCGAATAGGTTGAGGGAGGAAAGAGTAGTCAACCGCACCGTTATCTGCGGCGTTGACCAGGTTTTTATTGAATAGTCAACCGCATCGTTATCTGCGGTGTTGACCAGGTAATAATCTTAGGTTGGAATAGTTTAATTTAGGAATGAGTAGTCAACCGCACCGTTACCTGCGGTGTTGACCAGGTTAAATTTTTAAGGCTCTGAAAAGGAGAAAATAATTGATCCATTAAAAGAAACTCGGTTTCCGTAAAATAACTTTAAATTCATTCAAATAATTAATTCAAAACTAGTAGCGCGAGGCTTCGTCAGATCTCAGAATAAAGAGGCAAAATTATTCGTTTCGGTTTAATGCGATTGCGAGAGAACGATTCACTTGATAATTGAAATCGAAATAAATTAAAGTTGATTCGAAAATAAAAACTCTAATAATAAAAAAATTCTAAGTTGTGATTCAATAAAAATATTCTAAGTTCCGATTGACAGAACAATTCTACGTTCCGATTGAGTGAAACTATTCTAAGTGTTGATTGTGTAAAAATATTCTAAGTCCCGATTCATTAAAAATTTTCTAAGTGCCGATCGAATGAAAATATTCTAAGTCCCGATTCACTGGAAATATTCTAAGTCCAAACTGAGTAAAATTATTCTAAGTCCCGAGTGAGTCACCGCGACCGCGTCCGGAGGAGGAGGTCTTTACCAGTTGAAATTGAGCGATGAACTGACTGACTGAGCCTCGCGCATCTTGTCCCGGACAGCTTGTCCTTGCGCTGAGGCTTATATATATGTATCTTATGATATAGTGGTTTTACAATGAAGATTAAAAATACAATATTGTTGTTTTCTTATATATAACCTTATTTTTGACATATCAATATATTGTTTTTTATGATTTTATACATTTCTCAAGTTGATTTCCCACTCATTGGAAATGGCTTCCTTTTTGCATCCTGATGTGTACCTTATAAACAAATTTTATCAAATCCACTTAGAAGTGGGATGAATTAACGATTTCCTATATTTGAGCTTATTTTCGGCTCAATGAACGAATTTTAGTATCAAAAGTTTTTCATCATTTTTTTTATGAACATTTGATTGTTAATAACTTTGTTAATTAACAATATTGAGAATCGTTCTATAATGCATTTGAAAGGCCGTCGAATTTAATGATTTTTAGCGTTGGATTCATTTTTCTAACTTTTATAGTTTCGGAGTTATTTCTATTTAAAATTGGATGACCTTGAAAGTGCTAATTGTTAATAACTCATGAAATAATTGCTTTAAAAATATGAACTCAATTGCGTCTGGAAGAGACTATTTTTATGTATTTTTCAAACTTGGTTCCATCTTCCTAAGTTAATAACTTTTGTTGTTATTCAATTGTTAATTAAAGCCTGAAAATTGTTTCACATAAATTTTGGTTTTTCTTTGATTTTCTTTCATGAACTCTTAGTATGAATTCTGTGGTGAAGAGGTAAACTAGGATAAGTCGATAAATCCCAATTTTACAGGGGAGCTAAAAAACTGAATCCACGTGTTCCTATTACAATTTTTAATGTTTCATCGTCCAATGATCTTTGAATATCTCTCAATTCATGGGCCAATGAGTTTGCAACTCTTTCCCATGAGTTTTCTCAAGTTTATAACGGATTTTATGACTTATCTTATGTAGTTATACATTACGAAGAAGATAAGCTGAGTTATCTTCATCATTCATTTCGAATGATGAAGATAAGTCGACATATCCAGAAATGTTTTGAATCACTGACAGACAAGGTAATTCCATGATGGTCTTTTTTAAAGAACAAAAGAAAAAGTGATCCGGATCCTCTCTCTTATGTAGTAAGTAAATTAGGATTCTTTCAACTCTCATTTAATTTCTAGTTATCAAATTTCATGTAAAGCGTAGATATAACGAAAACTCAATTATGAAGAGATAAAACTAGACAATTCAATCTCCATGAGCATTCTTAATGAAATATCGTGGAAGTAAGCAGAAAATGGCAATTTTTGTAGTAATCTTTTGTAGCTCTAATTTCTATGTACAAAAAAGAGTCTTGGTAAAAATTTTATTATATGGCTCAGTTTAGGAGGAGTTATTCTCCAGAAAAATAACCAAGGGAGGCCATATTCCGTTTTACTCCAAGGAGTATTTTCAGTTTTTCGCTATTATTTCGGTGAATAAGCGAGATAGAACAAAATAGACATTAATATGGGATCACCAGGGACTTTTTCCAGTTTTTCGTGAGTAGCCCGGCGAATAAGCGAGATAGAGCGAAATGGATGATAATTTGGGATCACCATAGAGTTTCTTCAGTCTTTCGTGATTATCTCGGTGAATAAGGGTCATAGAGCGAAATGGACGTTACTATGGGATCACCAGGGATCTCATTCAATTTTTCGCAATTATCTCGGTAAATAAGTGAGATAGAGCGAAATGGACGTTAATTTGTGATCAGCAGAAAGTTTCATCAGTTCTTCGTGAATATTTTGGTAAATAAGCGAGATAAAGCAGAATAGACGTCAATATGGGATCACCAGCGGGCTCATTCAGTTTTTCGCGATTATCTCGATAAATGAGTGAGCTAGAGCGAAATACATATTAATGCGGGATCAGGAGAGAGTTTTTTAGTTTTTCGCTATTATCTCGGTGAATGAGCGGGATGGAGCGAAATGAACGTTGATATGGGATCACCAGGGAGTTTTTCAGTTTTTCGTCATTATTTCGGTGAATAAGCGAGATAGAGCGTCGTAGGCGTTAATTTGGGATCAGGAGGGAGTTTTTCCAATTTTTTGTGATCATCTCAATGAGCAAGCGAAATAGAGCAAAATAAACTTTAATATGGGATCAGGAGGGAGTTTTTACATGAGAGATATCCTCCTGATCGCAAACTAATGTCCATCGCGCTCTACCTCGCTTACTCATCGGGATTATCACGAAAAGCTACTAAAACTTCCTGCTGATTCCAAATTAATGTCCATTTCGCTCTATCTCGCTTATTCACCGAGATAGTCACGAAAAACTGAAAGAACCCCCTGGTGATCCCATATTAACGTCAATTTCGCTCTATCTTCCTTATTTACCGAGATAATCGCGAAAAACTGAGGAAACTCTATGGTGATCCCAAATCATCATCCATTCTGCTCTATTTTGCTTATTCGCCGAGATGATTACGAAAAACTGGAAAAAGTCCCGAGTGATTCCATATTAATGTCTATTTTGCTCTATCTTGCTTATATACGGAAATATTAGCGAAAAACTGAATAAACTCCCTCCTGATCCCAAATTAACGTCTATTCCACTTTATCTCGCTTATTCACTGAGATAATAGCGAAAAACTGAATGAACCTCCTGGTGATCTCATATCAACGTCTATTTTGCTCTATCTCGTTTATTGATCGAGATAATCACGAAAAACTGATAAAACTTCCTGCTGATTCCAAATCAACGTCCATTTCGCTCTATCTCCCTAATTCACGCAGATCACGAACACAGAGTGCGTACATCAGGGCTCGTGAAATGCGATTTGAAATTGAATGGAAAAATAATTTCATCTTGCACCAAGAGCAGGACGTCATCTCTCCAGTTGTCAAGTTGAAATCCGAGTTATTTCATTTTTTTTACTAAAGGCAGGAGGTCGTAGGTCCCATATATACGACCTTTTGCCGTGAAATGGCCCATTTTGGTACATACGACCTTCTGTTCCTAAGCCCTCGATATCTAATTCACCTCAAGTTATACACATCAAGATAAGTCGACATTTTTTTTTTTTCATAGGTTCATGTAAAGATAAGTCGACATATCTTGAATGAGAATTACGTGTTAACAAAATTGAGACTTATCTTATTTGTTTTTCATTAATAATATTGACGCAGATTGCTTTTCGGCTAAATCCCTTCCTGACATGATGTACCATCATACAATCTATCCATTCCCACTAATAACTCATTTTCGTAAAAAAATCGACTTATCCTAGTTTACCTCTTCACCACAGAATTATTTAATGATTTTACAAATGAAATTCGTTCCTCAATATTGATTATCTTAAAAGTTATTGATTTTTGAATTTTGCCATGTGTTTAATATATCTATATATATGTGAATGAATTTGAATATTGAATAACTTTGTTGTTATTTGTTATTTTGATTTTGGTTATTATATTCTTCTGATGCCAGTATCTTTTTATTCTATTTGTTTTTGTCATCTTCTAATCGTTTTTCGTATTAATTGTTTATACTAAATTGGGGTAAATATTAACTTTTGTTCAATTTTCTTAGCACATTGTGTAGCTTGTATTTTTTCATGAATTTTGGTGCTATTTTGGTTTCTTAATCTTCATAATTTTAAAAGATATGAATTTTTGAAAGTTCAGAAACAATAAGTTTGAGTGTATGTGTGTATATATGTTATAAAATTTATATCTCGGTTAATTATTAATATTAAGAGTTGATTTTCAGTATTCGTCAATATATAATGGTGAATTACATTTCGAGTCCAGTTTTATATTTTTACAATTAAATTTTGATAAATTGTTTATGACAAATTATGTTGCAAATTGATTTTTCATTTTTTTTTCTTCTGGAATCGGTAGTCTTAATTATTTAATGAATTTTGCAATTGGAATTATTCCTTAATCTTTATATTTTAAAGAGTTATGATTTTTCAAAAGTTTAACATAGAATTACGTGAGTCCCTGGTGGGGGAAGTTTAGTCCACTGCGTGTGACGTCACGCACCTACTCAGTGAGCGTCGCTGAAGGCCGGCGCGGTCAATACTTTTTCGTTGGCCTTGAAATATGAATATCTTTGTTTCTATTGACAGGAATTTGTTGCAAATTGGTATTTAAAGATTTCTGATGATATTTTACCTGTTTATGACAATTTTGTCCTTCTTCCTTAATTTGTTAATGGACTTTGTTAAAGGACTTTTCAGATTTTTCAAAGAATTTTGATAGTTTTCTTTCTGATTTTGTTGACTTTGAACTTTTAGTGTACTTTCGTGTATTATTGACCTCTTTTAAGGTGAATTGGTCCCAATATGGGAATTGTGACCATTTTCAACTGAAATCTGTGGTGAAGAGGTAAATTAGGATAAGTCGATTTTTTTACGAAAATGAGTTATTAGTGGGAATGGATAGATTGTATGATGGTACATCATGTCACGAAGGGATTTAGCCGAAAAGCAATTTGCGTCAATATTATTAATGAGAAACAAATAAGATAAGTCTCAATTTTGTTAACACGTAATTCTCATTCAAGATATGTCGACTTATCTTTACATGAACCTATGAAAAAAAAAGATATGTCGACTTATCTTGATGTGTATAACTTGAGGTGAATTAGATATCCAGGGCTTAGGAACTTAAGGTCATATGTACCAAAATGGGCCATTTCACGGCAAAAGGTCGTATATATGGGACCTACGGCCTCCTGCCTGTAGTAAAAAAAATGAAATAACTCGGATTTCAACTTGACAACTGGAGAGATGGCTTCCTGCTCTTGGTGCAAGATGAAATTATTTTTCCATTCAATCTCAAATCGCATTTCACGAGCAAAGAAGTAGAATAAGAGAATTCTGTGGTGAAGAGGTAAACTAGGATAAGTCGATAAATCCCAATTTTACAGGAGAGCCAAAAAACTGAAACCACGTGTTCCTATTACAATTTTTAATGTTTGATCATTCAATGATCTTTGAATATCTCTCAATTCATGGGCCAATGAGTTTGCAACTCTTCCCCATGAGTTTTCTCGAGTTTATAACGGATTTTATGACTTATCTTACATAGTTATATATTACGAAGAAGATAAGTTGAGTTATCTTCATCATTCATCTCGAATGATGAAGATAAGTCGACATATCCAGAAATGTTTTGAATCACTGACAGACAAGGCAATTCCATGATGGTTTTTTTTTTAAAGAACAAAAGAAAAAGTGATCCGTCCTCCTCTCTCTTATGTAGTAAGTAAATTAGGAGTCTTTCAACTCTCATTTAATTTCTAGTTATCAAATTTCATGTAAAACTCAGATATAACGAAAACTCAATTATGAAGAGATAAAACTAGACAATTCAATCTCCATGATTATGAAATATCCTGGAAGTAAGCAGAAAATGGCAATTTTTGTAGGAATCTTTTGTAGCTCTAATTTCTCTGTACAAAAAAGAGTCTTGGTGAAAATTTTATTATATGGCTCAGTTTAGGAGGAGTTATTCTCCAGAAAAAATAACCAAGGGAGGCCATATTCCGTTTTACTCCAAGGAGTATTTTCAGTTTTTCGCTATTATTTCGGTAAATAAGCGAGATAGAGCAAAATAGACATTAATATGGGATCACCAGGGAGTTTTTCCAGTTTTTCGTGAGTAGCTCGGGGAATAAGCGAGATAGAGCGAAATGGAGGGTAATTTGGGATCACCACAGAGTTTCTTCAGTCTTTCGTGATTATCTCGGTGAATAAGGGTCATAGAGCGAAATGGACGTTACTATGGGATCACCAGGGATCTCATTCAATTTTTCGCAATTATCTCGGTAAATAAGTGAGATAGAGCGAAATGGACGTTAATTTGTGATCAGCAGGAAGTTTCATCAGTTCTTCGTGAATATTTTGGTGAATAAGCGAGATAAAGCAGAATAGACGTCAATATGGGATCACCAGCGGGCTCATTCAGTTTTTCGCGATTATCTCGATAAATGAGTGAGCTGGAGCGAAATACATCTTAATGCGGGATCAGGAGAGAGTTTTTCAGTTTTTCGCTATTATCTCGGTGAATAAGCGAGATAGAGCTGAATAGACGTTGATTTGAGATCAGGAGGGAGTTTATTCAGTATTTCGCGATTATCTCGGTAAATAAGCGGGATAGAGCGAAATGAACGTTGATATGGGATCACCAGGGAGTTTTTCAGTTTTTCGTCATTATCCCGGTGAATAAGCGAGATAGAGCGTAGTAGGCGTTAAGTTGGGATCAGGAGGAAGTTTTTCCAATTTTTCGTGATCATCTCAATGAACAAGCGAAATAGAGCAAAATAAACTTTAATATGGGATCAGGAGGAGGTTTTTACATGAGAGATATCCTCTTGATTGCAAACTAATGTTCATCGCGCTGTACCTCGCTTACTCACCGGGATTATCACGAAAAGCTACTAAGCCTTCCTGCTGATTCCAAATTAACGTCCATTTCGCTCTATCTCGCTTATTCACCGAGATAGTCACGAAAAACTGAAAGAACCCCTTGGTGATCCTATATTAACGTCAATTTCGCTCTACCTCCCTTATTCACCGAGATAATGGCGAAAAACTGAGGAAACTCTATGGTGATCCCTAATCATCATCCATTCTGCTCTATCTCGCTTATTCGCCGAGATAATTACGAAAAACTGGAAAAAGTCCCGAGTGATTCCATATTAATGTCTATTTTGCTCTATCTTGCTTATATACGGAAATATTAGCGAAAAACTGAATAAACTCCCTCCTGATCCCAAATCAACGTCCATTTCGCTCTATCTCCCTAATTCACGCAGATCACGCACACAGAGTGCGTATATCACGCACACTGAGTGCGTACATGACGCACCCAGTGTGCGTACATCACGTTCGATTGTGAGAACGTGAAGTACGCACACATGTGCAGTGATTACGCACTTCTGTGCGTCTTCTACGCTCAGTGTTTTCTGTGTGTAGATTGAGCCATTTTTTTTCTTTTTCAATTGAAATTCGCACCAATTCCATTGCGTGCCGCAAAATGTTTCAATTTCGAGGAGCCTCGTAAGAATGGCTCTGGTGTCATTTTTTTGATGAATATTTTTTCGAAGATTCGGGAAAAAAATCGCGATTGAAGATCTTCACGATAGAAGAAGAAGAATCAATAGAAGAGGCAATAGAATTATTCTAGATAGACTTTTTCGTTCAATAATTTTTTGAGAATGTTCTACAGACTAAATGAGATAGTCCACTATTTTCCTCGAATACTTTCTCGATGAAAATTTCCAGAGCTATAAGAAAGGATCATGACACAAAAAGCGTACCTCCATTAGAATCCGAGATATTTTTGAAAAACTATTGGACGAACAAATTCGGCTAGAATAAGTCTATTTTTCTGTTAGTTGTTTCTACTGGATATTCATTCATTTCCGATATTTTTAAAAAACTAATGAATAGAAATGCAATTCTCTTATTCTACTTCTTTGCTCGTGAAATGCGATTTGAGATTGAATGGAAAAATAATTTCAACTTGCACCAAGAGCAGGAAGCCATCTCTCCAGTTGTCAAGTTGAAATCCGAGTTATTTCATTTTTTTTACTAAAGGCAGGAGGCCGTAGGCCCCATATATACGACCTTTTGCCGTGAAATGGCCCATTTTGGTACATACGACCTTAAGTTCCTAAGCCCTCGATATCTAATTCACCTCAAGTTATACACATCAAGATAAGTCGACATATCTTTTTTTTTCATAGGTTCATGTAAAGATAAGTCGACATATCTTGAATGAGAATTACGTGTTAACAAAATTGAGACTTATCTTGTTTGTTTCTCATTAATAATATTGACGCAAATTGCTTTTCGGCTAAATCCCTTCGTGACATGATGTACCATCATACAATCTATCCATTCCCACTAATAACTCATTTTCGTAAAAAAATCGACTTATCCACCTCCGTAAAGTTAGCACAATGAAGTGTTTTTTTGGGGACTTTTTTTAGCTCTGAATTATGTGCTATTTATGTGCTAATTATTTGTGGAATTCCTAAATTATTTGCTGTTTGGCTTCACCTGATTTGAAGCGGTTGAAGTTGTGGAAAAATGAATTTTCGTCATTTAACTGACAAAAATCAGAAATTGACGCCAAACATGATGGAATCATTATGTGCTCGATAAGAAAATATCATTCCATATTTTCTCAGAATTTACAGTGCACACGGGAATAATTTATGTCGGCTTATACAGAATTGAAGTAATAAAAAGCTCCTTTTTTCGCTTTTTTCCGACAGCAATGGTTCAATGAGCTTGCAGCTTACAGAAAAATTATGTGCTCCATGAAAATAAATCATTCCATATTTTTTTCAAATTTTTGGTACGGAAATAAATTATTTATGGAGGGAAAAGTCATGAAAAGCTATATCCATTGATTTAATTGTTGACAATAGTCCACAAATGGAGCTTAAAATCAATGGGCATATTATGTGCCCAATGGAAGAAGATTATTTCATATTTTTTTAGAATTTTTGGCGCTTGAATAAATTATTTGTGGAGGGAAAAGTTAAGAAAAGTTGAATTTTTGTTATTTTATTGACGAAATTCAATAAATGTCCTCCATGATGATGAAAACATTATGTGCTCAATGGAAAAGATCATTTGATATTTTTTCAGAATTTAAAGTGTACAAGGGAATTATTTGTGTAGGCTTGCACGAGTTTCAAGGAATAAAAAGCTCCACTTTTTGCATTTCCCAGACAGCAGCTATTGAATGAGCTTGCAACTTGCAAGAACATTATGTGCTCTATGAAAAACGATCACTCAATATTTTTTTAGAATCAGTAGTACATGAGGGTATTATTTGCCTGCAGCTTGTACGGAATTGAAGTAATAAAAAGCTCCGTTTTTTGCATTTTCTCGACAGCAATCATTGAATGAGCTTGTAATTTACATAAAAATTATGTGCTCCCTGAAAAAGACTCATTTCATATTTTTTTTAATTTTTTGGGGTACAAATGAATTATTTGTGAAGGGAAAAATTATGAAAAGTTGAATTCTCGTTATTTTAGTGACAAAATCCAACAAATGTCCTTGAAAATAATGAAAACATTATGTGCTCAATAAAGAAAGATCACTTAATATTTTTTCAGAATATGCAGTGTACAAGGGAATTATTTATGTGGGCTCGTATGGAACCGAACTCATGAGAAGCTCCACTTCTTGTCATTTTCTTGACAGCAGTCATTGAATGAGCTTGTAACTTGCATAAACATTATGTGCTTCCTGAAAAAGAATCATTTCATATTTTTCTAAATTTTTTGGTGTACAAATGAATTATTTGTGGAGGGAAAAGTTATGAAAAGTCGAATTCTCGTTATTTTAGTGACAAAATCCAACAAATGTCCTTGAAAATTATAAAAACATTATGTGCTCGATAAAAACAAATCACTCAATATTTTTTCAGAATATACAGTGTGCAAGGGAATTACTTATGTGGACTCGTATGGCATTGAACTCATGAGAAGTTCTATTTTTTGCATTTTTTCGATAGCAGTCATTGAATGAGCTTATTACTTCTATAAACATTATGTGCTCCCTGAAAAAGAATCATTTCATATTTTTTTTAATTGTTTGGTGTACAAATGAATTATTTGTGGAGAGAATAGTTATGAAAAGTTGAATTCTCGTTATATTAGTGACAAAATCCAACAAATGTCCTTGAAAATAATGAAAACATTATGTGCTCAATAAAGAAAGATCACTCAATATTTTTTCAGAATATGCAGTGTACAAGGGAATTATTTATGTGGGCCCGTATGGAACCGAACTCATGAGAAGCTCCACTTTTTGTCATTTTCTTGACAGCAGTCATTGAATGAGCTTGTAACTTGCATAAACATTATGTGCTTCCTGAAAAAGAATTATTTCATATTTTTCTTAATTTTTTGGGGTACAAATGAATTATTTGTGAAGGGAAAAATGATGAAAAGTTGAATTCTCGTTATTTTAGTGACAAAATTCAACGAATGTCCTTGAAAATTATGAAAACATTATGTGCTCGATAAGAACAAATCACTCAATATTTTTTCAGAATACACAGTGTGCAAGGGAATTATTTATGTGGGCTTGTATGGAATCGAACTCATGAGAAGCCTCACTTTTTGTCATTTTCTTGACAGCAGTCATTGAATGAGCTTGTAACTTGCATAAACATTATGTGCTCCCTGAAAAAAAATTATTTCATATTTTTCTTAATTTTTTGGGGTACAAATGAATTATTTGTGAAGGGAAAAATTATGAAAAGTTGAATTCTCGTTATTTTAGTGACAAAATCCAACAAATGTCCTTGAAAATAATGAAAACATTATGTGCTCGATAAAAACAAATCACTCAATATTTTTTCAGAATATACAGTGTGCAAGGGAATTACTTATGTGGGCTCGTATGGCGTTGTACTCATGAGAAGTTCCATTTTGTGCATTTTCTCGACCGCAGTCATTGAATGAGCTTGTAACTTACATAAGCATTATGTGCTCCCTGAAAGAGAATCATTTCATATTTTTCTTAATTTTTTGGTGTACAAATGAATTATTTGTGGAGGGAAAAGTTATGAAAAGTTGAATTCTCGTTATTTTAGTGACAAAATCCCACAAATGTCCTTGAAAATAATGAAAACATTATGTGCTCGATAAAAACAAATCACTCAATATTTTTTCAGAATATACAGTGTGCAAGGGAATTACTTATGTGGGCTCGTATGGCATTGTACTCATGAGAAGTTCCATTTTGTGCATTTTCTCGACCGCCGTCATTGAATGAGCTTGTAACTTACATAAGCATTATGTGCTCCCTGAAAGAGAATCATTTCATATTTTTCTTAATTTTTTGGTGTACAAATGAATTATTTGTGGAGGGAAAAGTTATGAAAAGTCGAATTCTCGTTATTTTAGTGACAAAATCCAACAAATGTCCTTGAAAATTATGAAAACTTTACGTGCTCGATAAAAACAAATCACTCAATATTTTTTCAGAATATACAGTGTGCAAGGGAATTACTTATGTGGGCTCGTATGGCGTTGTACTCATGAGAAGTTCCATTTTGTGCATTTTCTCGACCGCAGTCATTGAATGAGCTTGTAACTTACATAAGCATTATGTGCTCCCTGAAAGAGAATCATTTCATATTTTTCTTAATTTTTTGGTGTACAAATGAATTATTTGTGGAGGGAAAAGTTATGAAAAGTTGAATTCTCGTTATTTTAGTGACAAAATCCCACAAATGTCCTTGAAAATGATGAAAACACTCAATATTTTTTCAGAATATACAGTGTGCAAGGGAATTACTTATGTGGGCTCGTATGGCATTGTACTCATGAGAAGTTCCATTTTGTGCATTTTCTCGACCGCAGTCATTGAATGAGCTTGTAACTTACATAAGCATTATGTGCTCCCTGAAAGAGAATCATTTCATATTTTTCTTAATTTTTTGGTGTACAAATGAATTATTTGTGGAGGGAAAAGTTATGAAAAGTTGAATTCTCGTTATTTTAGTGACAAAATCCCACAAATGTCCTTGAAAATAATGAAAACATTATGTGCTCGATAAAAACAAATCACTCAATATTTTTTCAGAATATACAGTGTGCAAGGGAATTACTTATGTGGGCTCGTATGGCGTTGTACTCATGAGAAGTTCCATTTTGTGCATTTTCTCGACCGCAGTCATTGAATGAGCTTGTAACTTACATAAGCATTATGTGCTCCCTGAAAGAGAATCATTTCATATTTTTCTTAATTTTTTGGTGTACAAATGAATTATTTGTGGAGGGAAAAGTTATGAAAAGTTGAATTCTCGTTATTTTAGTGACAAAATCCCACAAATGTCCTTGAAAATAATGAAAACATTATGTGCTCGATAAAAACAAATCACTCAATATTTTTTCAGAATATACAGTGTGCAAGGGAATTACTTATGTGGGCTCGTATGGCATTGTACTCATGAGAAGTTCCATTTTGTGCATTTTCTCGACCGCCGTCATTGAATGAGCTTGTAACTTACATAAGCATTATGTGCTCCCTGAAAGAGAATCATTTCATATTTTTCTTAATTTTTTGGTGTACAAATGAATTATTTGTGGAGGGAAAAGTTATGAAAAGTCGAATTCTCGTTATTGTAGTGACAAAATCCAACAAATGTCCTTGAAAATTATGAAAACTTTACGTGCTCGATAAAAACAAATCACTCAATATTTTTTCAGAATATACAGTGTGCAAGGGAATTACTTATGTGGGCTCGTATGGCGTTGTACTCATGAGAAGTTCCATTTTGTGCATTTTCTCGACCGCAGTCATTGAATGAGCTTGTAACTTACATAAGCATTATGTGCTCCCTGAAAGAGAATCATTTCATATTTTTCTTAATTTTTTGGTGTACAAATGAATTATTTGTGGAGGGAAAAGTTATGAAAAGTTGAATTCTCGTTATTTTAGTGACAAAATCCCACAAATGTCCTTGAAAATGATGAAAACACTCAATATTTTTTCAGAATATACAGTGTGCAAGGGAATTACTTATGTGGGCTCGTATGGCATTGTACTCATGAGAAGTTCCATTTTGTGCATTTTCTCGACCGCAGTCATTGAATGAGCTTGTAACTTACATAAGCATTATGTGCTCCCTGAAAGAGAATCATTTCATATTTTTCTTAATTTTTTGGTGTACAAATGAATTATTTGTGGAGGGAAAAGTTATGAAAAGTTGAATTCTCGTTATTTTAGTGACAAAATCCCACAAATGTCCTTGAAAATAATGAAAACATTATGTGCTCGATAAAAACAAATCACTCAATATTTTTTCAGAATATACAGTGTGCAAGGGAATTATTTATGTGGGCTCGTATGGAATTGAACTCCTGAGAAGCTCCACTTTCTGCATTTTCTCGACCGCAGTCATTAAATGAGCTTGTAACTTACATAAGCATTATGTGCTCCCTGAAAAAGAATCATTTCATATTTTTCTTAATTTTTTGGGGTACAAAGGAATTATTTGTGAAGGGAAAAATTATGAAAAGTTGAATTCTCGTTATTTTAGTGACAAAATCCAACAAATGTCCTTGAAAATAATGAAAACATTATGTGCTCGATAAAAACAAATCACTCAATATTTTTTCAGAATATACAGTGTGCAAGGGAATTATTTATGTGGGCTCGTATGGCATTGGACTCATGAGAAGCTTCACTTTTGCATTTTCTCGACCGCAGTCATTGAATGAGCTTGTAACTTGCATAAACATTATGTGCTCCCTGAAAAAAAATTATTTCATGTTTTTCTTAATTTTTTGGGGTACAAATGAATTATTTGTGAAGGGAAAAATTATGAAAAGTTGAATTCTCGTTATTTTAGTGACAAAATCCAACAAATGTCCTTGAAAATAATGAAAACATTATGTGCTCGATTAAAACAAATCACTCAATATTTTTTCAGAATATACAGTGTGCAAGGGAATTACTTATGTGGGCTCGTATGGCATTGTACTCATGAGAAGTTCCATTTTGTGCATTTTCTCGACCGCAGTCATTGAATGAGCTTGTAACTTACATAAGCATTATGTGCTCCCTGAAAGAGAATCATTTCATATTTTTCTTAATTTTTTGGTGTACAAATGAATTATTTGTGGAGGGAAAAGTTATGAAAAGTTGAATTCTCGTTATTTTAGTGACAAAATCCCACAAATGTCCTTGAAAATAATGAAAACATTATGTGCTCGATAAAAACAAATCACTCAATATTTTTTCAGAATATACAGTGTGCAAGGGAATTAGTTATGTGGGCTCGTATGGCATTGTACTCATGAGAAGTTCCATTTTGTGCATTTTCTCGACCGCAGTCATTGAATGAGCTTGTAACTTACATAAGCATTATGTGCTCCCTGAAAGAGAATCATTTCATATTTTTCTTAATTTTTTGGTGTACAAATGAATTATTTGTGGAGGGAAAAGTCATGAAAAGTTGAATTCTCGTTATTTTAGTGACAAAATCCCACAAATGTCCTTGAAAATAATGAAAACATTATGTGCTCGATAAAAACAAATCACTCAATATTTTTTCAGAATATACAGTGTGCAAGGGAATTATTTATGTGGGCTCGGATGGAATTGAACTCCTGAGAAGCTCCACTTTCTGCATTTTCTCGACCGCAGTCATTAAATGAGATTGTAACTTACATAAGCATTATGTGCTCCCTGAAAAAGAATCATTTCATATTTTTCTCAATTTTTTGGGGTACAAAGGAATTATTTGTGAAGGGAAAAATTATGAAAAGTTGAATTCTCATTATTTTAGTGACAAAATCCAACAAATGTCCTTGAAAATAATGAAAACATTATGTGCTCGATAAAAACAAATCACTCAATATTTTTTCAGAATATACAGTGTGCAAGGGAATTACTTATGTGGGCTCGTATGGCATTGTACTCATGAGAAGTTCCATTTTGTGCATTTTCTCGACCGCCGTCATTGAATGAGCTTGTAACTTACATAAGCATTATGTGCTCCCTGAAAGAGAATCATTTCATATTTTTCTTAATTTTTTGGTGTACAAATGAATTATTTGTGGAGGGAAAAGTTATGAAAAGTTGAATTCTCGTTATTTTAGTGACAAAATCCCACAAATGTCCTTGAAAATAATGAAAACATTATGTGCTCGATAAAAACAAATCACTCAATATTTTTTCAGAATATACAGTGTGCAAGGGAATTATTTATGTGGGCTCGTATGGAATTGAACTCCTGAGAAGCTCCACTTTCTGCATTTTCTCGACCGCAGTCATTAAATGAGCTTGTAACTTACATAAGCATTATGTGCTCCCTGAAAAAGAATCATTTCATATTTTTCTTAATTTTTTGGGGTACAAAGGAATTATTTGTGAAGGGAAAAATTATGAAAGGTTGAATTCTCGTTATTTTAGTGACAAAATCCAACAAATGTCCTTGAAAATAATGAAAACATTATGTGCTCGATAAAAACAAATCACTCAATATTTTTTCAGAATATACAGTGTGCAAGGGAATTACTTATGTGGGCTCGTATGGCATTGTACTCATGAGAAGTTTCATTTTGTGCATTTTCTCGACCGCAGTCATTGAATGAGCTTGTAACTTACATAAACATTATGTGCTTCCTGAAAAAGAATTATTCCATATTTTTTTCAATTTTTTGGTGTACAAATGAATTATTTGTGGAGGGAAAAGTTATGAAAAGTTGAATTCTTGTTATGTTAGTGACAAAATCCAACAAATGTCCTTGAAAATTATAAAAACATTATGTGCTCGATAAAGAAAGATCACTCAATATTTATTCAGAATATACAGTGTACAAGGGAATTATTTATGTGGGCATTTATTCAAACGAAATTCAACTTATTTAACATTTTTATTCTAAAAATTTAAACTTCGTGCGTGAAAGTGGCGCCATCTCGATGAGTTGCGACTCGCGACATCACACGTTGCATTCTAGGAAATTCTGGCGACACAAGTTGGCAGCACTTACGTGCCGGTAACAAATTTTCATCGATTTTTATTCATTTTGATGCTAATTATTGATTTAATCATCGAATACTCTGAAATAAGTTCCGCTCAATAAAGTTCCGCTCTCGTTTAAGATTCCCAGATTTTTCCATTGAAGTTCCTCGTTGGCTCCCCCACTTTGCTTCTTTGGCGGACCAATCAAATTAAGGTTAAATGCGCGGCATTTCGAATGAGGTTACGCGCACAAGATGTAGGCCCTGTTTCACCGCGAGATAATGGCCATTACTATAATGGCGATTAAGGAAAAATTAAGTTAAAGTCGGAAATTAACTTAATGCCGATTATCTTAATTCGGTGGTGGGGGAAAATATGGCGGTGATATAGGTAGGGGAAGTAACTGCAGTGACAGGATTCGTACCCTATAAAAATTATATTGTCCAACAGAGTTCAATCTGATGGATAAAATCAAAAGAAAATATCGAAAGAAAATGTTTCCATTACTTTTTTCCCCACTGAGGACTCAATTTTTTAAGAGGTTAATTCGCCATTTTCCTTCCCCTCCGTCGAATTAAGATAATCGCCATCAACTTAATCCGACTTTAACTTTGCTTGAAAATTAGCTAATGGCCATTATCTCGGGATGAAACAAGTAGCGATGGGCAATGACGGTCATTTTTTCACCGACGTCATATGACCAAAAAATGACCGTCTTGTGACGGTCACATGACGTCACAAAATTTTAAATGGAAAATTACGGTCACAATTAAATTTATGCTTGTCAAGGAATGGAAAATGAATGAGATGGTAAAGGATATCTATATAGATGTAAAATGACCGTCATTAAATTTCGTCAATTTGTGACGATCATTTTTTTCAGTCAATTTTTAAAATCAGTAACTATTCAATACATTTGATTGCAACGTGAATTTCTTATCCTTTGATTCAAATGGGTTTCAATTGAGTCTTTCATTTCTAAATTTATTTACTTTTGTCAAGGAATGAAAAATGATTGATGGTAAAACATCTATATAGATGTAAAATGACCGTCATCAAAATTCTTCAATTTGTGACGGTCATTTTGTTTAATTAATTTTGGAAATCGTGACCCACAGCGCTACGTTGTGATAGCGCAGAAACAATGAAACTCTATTATAGGAAACTTTCTTCCAAAATTCACCAGAGTGCGGAATTCTATTTTCTCAAAATTTAATCATTTCGGAAAGGAAAGAAAAATCATCAATATAGTTGGAAAATGACGGTCATAATTTATTTTCCTTTCATGACCGTCATTCAATGAAATTTTGTGACCGAATTCTGTCACGGTCACAACTACTTGGTGACGTGACATGACATGACCGTCATATGACCGTTTGGTGACGCGTCATGTGACGGCCGCCCATCTCTAGTTACGTACCGAGCGGGTTATCCAGGGAATCCAGATAGCAGGTCCGTTGCCCATGGAGTACTAAACCACTCTGCTTCACAAATGCAGAAATATTTGGATGGTTACATTAAAATAAATATGTGGAACATAGCTTTTTAGGTGCACTATTATTGATTATATATTCTTCAAATAATTGTCGAATTACACAACAGTTTTATACACTCTTAAAAATTAACTTCTTCAATTTTAGTCCACGACGTGGGATCAAGATTATCTTGATCTTCTCAGTTTTATTGTCGGGAAGAGTCTGCCTTTTCAAAACTTAAAACGAATTTACGAAAACTGAGTTGAAAGTGTCGCGCACATCTATTGCCAAGGGTAGGGGACTGACCCAGCCAATCGTAGAGATTATCTAAGTCGAAGGGGTTGGCTTTCCACCCCCACAAGGTCCAGCATTCCTCCGGCCCCAACTCTCGGGCCCACGTGTTTCCAAACAAAGAGACCTCACATGTGCAAAGAGAGAGATAGAAGAGACACTTGAAAAACTCTTGGAGGAACATGATGAGGAACTTTCACGACTTTTATGACTCTACGACAGGTTTTGGATTACTCTCGAAAATGCATCGGAAAATTGAGAGAAAAATACAAATACATAAGGAGCTCTATTCTCGGGTGGTCCTATTACATTGGAATGTTGGGGTTTGAATTTTATGGCTCTTTTCTGTTTAATCAAAATCCATGACTTTCTCTCCGAGTGTTGTGCACGTGTCTCTTCCTCTTTTTATTCTTTAGAATTAACAGATTTAGTATTGGGTTTTATTTAATTTTCATTTTCAATTCTCGCGGTATTTTTCTAGTAAAAATGGAGGTATCTAGTGGCACTAAATGATAACTAGCGGGCTACGCGACAAGACAACCTATGTTCCTGTGTTAAATATTGCCGCCGGCGTATGGTCGCTGGCATGGAAAATGCAGCTTCACGAAAGCGGCCTTTAGAACGAAGTTTGCGAAATTCGAATGTATTCATTCGCAGATCCATTGAAGTAGAATAATACCTAGATAATTATGATACGTTAATATAATTAAATATATTGCTAATATTGTAATTTATCGTAGGGGTATTGGAAAAGTCATTAAAAACATCACATTATTGTCTCATCGTGACAATATATTGAGAATATGAAGAAAATAAAGAAACACTTTAATAAATAAAAATATCTATTACTAATGACTTCAACCATACGTGTATTTCATGGAAGAATGTTCAATTTTTTAGCCTTGTCAACTCCTGTAAAATTTTGTATTAGGATGGATAAATGAAAAATTCAATATTCAAATGAAAATTCAATTTTATTCATAACAATTTTACCTTCTTTCTCTCGCTGTTAAATTAGCACTATATAATACTGCGAAAGAAATCATTTATCTTTTTCTTTCAACCACGAATTGTCCTCGCTTTTTCATCAGAAATTTTCACACATCACAGCATATGCAAAATTGGCACAATTTTTGAATGAACAGCATCAAAGCGCGCACACATCGTTCATTTGTTTACGTTAAATGATGCGTGCTCCGAAAAATTGCGCCAATTACACACATGTCGTCACGAGTGACAATCATCTGAAAAAAATAAAAGAAGAGAATAATTCATGATTTACAATAAGAGTAAAAATGCCTTCTTGTGCAGCATTATATTGTACCAATTCAACGGCGAAAGGATTCCACCTTCATGCATTCCCAAAAAACATTGAGCGACGTCGATTGTGGGGTCGATTGTCCGGGAGAGATTTTTCTCGTTTTAAGATGAATTGCCAACCACAAATATGACTTTGTGTGAGGTAAGCAAGATATTGTTACAATGGATTAAAAAAAAAATATTTCCCGGATAAATCTAACTTTCCCGTGGGAAAGCTAGCTTTTTCTCCTCCACTGATAATATTAATATAATACTATTTATGTATAAATGACACGTTATTATGTTTTCTGCAAAATAGTGGGCTGACAAAGGTATGTTTTGAAATCAAGATTGTTATCGTTTTGCAGGTACATTTTACAGAAGAGCAATATGTGGATAATGCCCAGGGTCAACGTAAGTTGAAACCTGATGCTATCTCTACCCAATTCAATGGTCCATTGGATGCAGAGGATAGAGAAGAAGCCAATCACATGAACAACCAGGCCATGGACTTGGGTCAGTCCTTGTCTGACGAAGGAGAAAATGATGATAGTGGCAGTATTGCTGAAGAACATCTAGAACCAGAATGACCAGCTCCTGATCCAGAATTTCCGATGCCTGGTCAAGAAGGTGATGTTCCAGATCAAGCAGTTTTAGAGCATCTCCTCCAAGAAGCAAACGAGCGCATTGCACGCTTGGAGAAGCGGAGAAGCGGAGCTGAGAGTGACAATGAGGGTAGCCAAGAATTTCAAGGGGAGGGCCGAAAACAAGTGCTTTTTTTACAGTGGAGTTAAACTTTTACATTTATAAATTATTCACTGATACATTTTCCCCTGTATCAATTGTGGAACATGCATCGTTTAACATCGTATAAGAATTTCACAAATGAATTCTCTAATGATTCATCATTTCAATTTTTTTCCATTCCAACTCATTTTATTTATAAAAATAATGGTAAAAAATAACTGAAATTTGTTCCAAATTTTCATTAAAATATGATTGCCTGATGTCAAACAATTTAATCATTGGGAATTTTGCCATCAACCTTTACACCAGGTTCAATCAAAATTCTAGGAATCTGCTTGACAATTTCAGATGATGAATGGAGATCAATCACGCGTTCGTGAATGGACATCTGGAAACGATCCCAAGTTTCGAAGACTTCACCTGGGGAGCGATTCCACGCGTTTGAACGTATTGGTGGAGCTGCTCATACTGTACACTTTCTAAGTGTTTACGCTATATGAAACTGTACAGCATATGCGGCTCCGAACAATACGTTCAAACGCGTGGAATCGCTCTCCAGGTCGCTTGATCTTGAATGTCTGTTGCTTAGCACCGCTGATTAACTCGGAGAAAATCATGGAAACAAAAATGAATCAATAAATTATAAGAAATTATTCAATTATAATAATGACCCTCTCACATGATCGAAAATTGCGAGAAATCAGGATGATTTGATTCGATGAATGGTAGTAAATTCTGCTCCTGGTTTTTCAGGATTATCGGTCTTCATACTTTCATTTTCATTGAAATCATTTTCGCTGCAGTTGGATGCATCTCTCCAGTCCCACATGAGCTTATATTAGAATAGCAATTGACGTTCAGCTACTCTCAAACGATTGTTCCAAGTTATTAAAGCTATTTACCAACAACTTTACGATGCCTCCCATGATTAGAGATGGGCGGCCGTCACATGACGCGTCACAAAACGGTCATATGACGGTCATGTCATGTCACGTCACGGAGTAGTTGTGACCGTGACAGAATTTGGTCACAAAATTTCACTGAATGACGGTCATAAAAGAAAAACAAATTATGACCGTCACAAATTGAAGAAATTTAATGACGGTCATTTTACATCTATATAGATGTATTTTACCATCTCATTCATTTTCCATTCCTTGACAAGCATAAATTTTATTGTGACCGTCATTTTCCATTAAAAATTTTGTGACGTCATGTGACCGTCACAAGACTGTCATTTTTTGGTCATATGACGTCGGTGAAAAAATGACCGTCATTGCCCATCTCTAGCCATGATCCAAAGAATCAACATCAAAATCGTGTCAGTTTGTTGGTTAGGACACGCAACGATTCGTTTGGAAGCTGATTGTTTTTTTATTTATTTATGAAAATGAAAATATACAAAAAAATCACCGAATGCTTGATTTTATTTGCGCATCTTTCGAAACCAATTTGTAACTGGTATATTCAAAATATATGTCTACTTCAGGCGACTTTTCAATCCTGGCGACCATACGCCGACGGCTAGGGAGTAACTAGGCACTTGTCTCAACCTGTGTAATCTAGTAACCTTGATGCGCAGCTAGATGCGCAAAATGTATAATTGTAGACTACGGCCTTGTTTCTAGAGATGGGCGGCCGTCACATGACGCGTCACAAAACGGTCATATGACGGTCATGTCATGTCACGTCACGGAGTAGTTGTGACTGTGACAGACTTCGGTCACAAAATTTCACTGAATGACGGTCATAAAAGGAAAATAAATTATGACCGTCACAAATTGAAGAAATTCGATGACGGTCATTTTACATCTATATAGATGTTTTACCATCAATTATTTTTCATTCCTTGACAAAAGTAAATAAATTCAGAAATGAAAGACTCAATTGAAACCCGTCTGATTTAAAGGATAACAAATTCATATTGCAATCAAATGTATTGAATAGTTACTGATTTTCAAAATTGACTGAAAAGAATGACCGTCACAAATTGAAGAAATTTAATGACGGTCATTTTACATCTATATAGATGTATTTTACAATCTCATTCATTATCCATTCCTTGACAAACATAAATTTAATTGTGACCGTCATTTTCCATTAAAAATTTTGTGACGTCATGTGACCGTCGCAAGACGGTCATTTTTTGGTCATATGACGTCGGTGAAAAAATGACCGTCATTGCCCATCTCTACGCAAGTCGCAACTCATCGGATGGCGTCACTTTCACGCACGAAGTTTAAATTTTGGCGGGGGTAAGGCGGCGGGGGGTTGAGAGATATTTAATTAATGTACTATCGAATTCACTTGGTAATTCGATGGTAATCAATGTTGGAAGGTTTTTAATTATATAGTAGATACTGGTAATTAGAAGAAAAATAATTAAAATAGGGGATGTTTTTAATTCCGGTCGGCGGGGTGATTGGGTATTTTTTATCAAATGACTACCCCATTCATTGTAAAATTCGATGGTAGTCAATGGTAGCTGATTATTTATAATAAAGTATGCACTGTTTCCCTGTAATAATTGAAAATAGATAGCTGTCTGGATTAGGTTAGCTAGTAGGTAGTGGCTGCCATCTAGATTCCTACCCCACTATGGTTCAAGCGCCAAAATTTAAAACAGATATCACTTTTATTCTTATAACTTAAAGGCCCGGTTGTTTCTACTATTTTTTTTCAATTATTCCCATGCATTGACGCATTCCCCCCTCTTTTCAGCAACAATGAAAATTTTTTCTGAAGAGATCATTTCTCGTCATATTGCAGGAAAAAATTGAAAAAAAAATAAAACGAATGCCTGAGACGCCCACCCTTTTGTACTATTTTGAAATTTTTGTTCTCAACTCTTTTCTCGCCTTGACGCATACTCCTCTCTTCAGCGACGATGGAAATCATTGTTGAAGAGCAGGAAACGGTCAAAATGAGGGAAAAAATGGCTAATATAAGAGGCTTGGCTCTTTTCTACTATTAAAAAAAAAAAAAATTCACCTATTCCCCTGCGTTGACGCATTCTCCTCTCTTCAGCAACGATGAAAATCATTGCTGAGCAGCGAGACACGGTCAAATTAAAGGAAAAAATTGAAAAATTGTTTTTGAAGAAATGGCAGAAAGTCCAGGCCTCTTTCACATTGAATTTTTTTAAAATATTTTCTGCCTTGACGCATTTCCCTCTCTTCACCAACGATGAAAATCATCGCCGAAGAGAGGGGCA
The DNA here is from genome assembly GCA_963921955.1 of Aleiodes alternator. Taxonomy (NCBI): domain Eukaryota; kingdom Metazoa; phylum Arthropoda; class Insecta; order Hymenoptera; family Braconidae; genus Aleiodes; species Aleiodes alternator. The sequence continues at coordinate 12,717,750 of OY998099.1, read as the reverse complement.
CGTTCAAATTGTGGGAAAAAAATTAAAAAATTACAGGAGGACCAACCATTTCTACTATTTTTCAATAATTTGTTTTTTACAACTATTCCCTAGCCATGACGCATTCGCCTCTCTCTGGCAACGATGGAAATCATTGCTGAAGAGAAGGAAACGGTTAAATTGTAGAAAAACATTGAAAGAAAATTTTTGAAAAATGACTGAGACGCCCGCCCTTTTCTCGTATATAAAAAAAAAGTCCAACTATTTTCTCGCGATGACGCATTGCCCTCTCGCCAGCAACTATAAAAATCATTGCTGAAGAGAGGGGAACAGTCAAATTGAGAGATAAAAATGAAAAAAAAAAATTCTAATGGCAGAGAGTTCCTCTGCCGAATTAGATTTTTTTTTTAATGGTGCCTTGTTTTGACGCATTCCCCTCTCTCAAGCAACGATGAAAATCATGGCTGACGAGAGGAAAACGGCCAAGTTGAGGGAAAATATTGAAAAAACTAATTTAAAAAAATTGCAGAGAAGCCCGGCTTTTTGTACTATTTTAATTTTTTTTTCACTGTTTCCTTGCCTTGCCTTCCCTTGCTTCAGCAACGATGGAAATCATTGCTGAAGAGTGAAGAACGTTTAAATTGAGGGAAATAATCGAAAAAACTAATTTTAAAAAATTGTAGAAAAGTACAAATAATTGTTTGTACAATTTTTTTTATTTATTTTGTTCAACTATTCCCTTGCCTTGCCTTTTACCCTCCCTTCAGCTATGATTTCCATCGTTGCTGAAGAGAGGAAAACGCGTTGAGGCGAGGAAAAGATTGAAAAAAAAAGGAATAAAAAATAGTAGAAAAGACCGGGACTCTCGGTCATTTTTATAATTTTTTTTTTCAATTTTTTTCCCTCAATTCGACTGTGTCCCTCTCTGCCATTTGAAAAAAAAAATTTCTTCCATTTTTTACTCTCAATTTGGCCTTTTCCCTCTCCTCAGCAATGATTTCCATCGTTGCTGGAGTAAGGGTAATGAGTCAAGGCGAGGAAATTGTTGGATTTTTTTTATATAGGAGAAAAAGGCGAGCATCTCAGCCATTTTTCGAAAATTTTCATTTAATGTTTTCCTACAATTTGACCGTTTCCTTCTCTTCAGCAATGATTTTCATCGTTGCTAGAAAGAGAAAAAGCGTCACGGCTAAGAAGTAGTTGAAAAAAAAATTATTGAAAAATAGTAGAAATGGCTGTTCCGCTCTGCCATTTTTTTCTTTTTTTTCAATCTTTCCTCACAATTTGACCATGCCCCTCTCTTCGGCGATGATTTCCATCGTTGCTGAAGAGAGGGAAATGCGTCAAGGCAGAAAACAAAAAAGAAAAAAAATTAATGTGATAGAGGCCTGGCAAATAATTCATTTGTACACCAAACAATTGAAAAAAATATGAAATGATTCTTTTTCAGGGAGCACATAATGTTCATGCAAGTTACAAGCTCATTTAATGACTGCGGTCGAGAAAATGCAAAAGTGGAGCTTCTCATGAGTTCAATGCCATACGAGCCCACATAAATAATTCCCTTGTACACTGCATATTCTGAAAAAATATTGAATGATCTTTCTTTATTGAGCACATAATGTTTTCATTATTTTCAAGGACATTTGTTGGATTTTGTCACTAAAATAACGAGAATTCAACTTTTCATAACTTTTCTCTCCACAAATAATTCATTTGTACACCAAACAATTAAAACAAATATGAAATGATTCTTTGTCAGGGAGCACATAATGTTTATATAAGTTATAAGCTCATTCAATGACTGCTATCGAGAAAATGTAAAAGTGGAGCTTCTCATGAGTTCGGTTCCATACGGGCCCACATAAATAATTCCCTTGTACACTGCATATTCTGAAAATATATTGAGTGATCGTTCTTTATTGAGCACATAATGTTTTCATTATTTTCAAGGACATTTGTTGGATTTTGTCACTAATATAACGAGAATTCAACTTTTCATAACTATTCTCTCCACAAATAATTCATTCGTACACCAAACAATTAAAAAAAATATGAAATGATTCTTTTTCAGGGAGCACATAATGTTTCTAGAAGTTATAAGCTCATTCAATGACTGCTATCGAAAAAATGCAAAAAATAGAACTTCTCATGAGTTCAATGCCATACGAGTCCACATAAGTAATTCCCTTGCACACTGTATATTCTGAAAAAATATTGAGTGATTTGTTTTTATCGAGCACATAATGTTTTCATAATTTTCAAGGACATTTGTTGGATTTTGTCACTAAAATAACGAGAATTCGACTTTTCATAACTTTTCCCTCCACAAATAATTCATTTGTACACCAAAAAATTTAGAAAAATATGAAATGATTCTTTTTCAGGAAGCACATAATGTTTATGCAAGTTACAAGCTCATTCAATGACTGCTGTCAAGAAAATGACAAAAAGTGGAGCTTCTCATGAGTTCGGTTCCATACGAGCCCACATAAATAATTCCCTTGCACACTGTGTATTCTGAAAAAATATTGAGTGATTTGTTTTTATCGAGCACATAATGTTTTCATAATTTTCAAGGACATTCGTTGAATTTTGTCACTAAAATAACGAGAATTCAACTTTTCATAATTTTTCCCTTCACAAATAATTCATTTGTACCCCAAAAAATTAAGAAAAATATGAAATAATTCTTTTTCAGGAAGCACATAATGTTTATGCAAGTTACAAGCTCATTCAATGACTGCTGTCAAGAAAATGACAAAAAGTGGAGCTTCTCATGAGTTCGGTTCCATACGAGCCCACATAAATAATTCCCTTGCGCACTGTGTATTCTGAAAAAATATTGAGTGATTTGTTTTTATCGAGCACATAATGTTTTCATAATTTTCAAGGACATACGTTGAATTTTGTCACTAAAATAACGAGAATTCAACTTTTCATAATTTTTCCCTTCACAAATAATTCATTTGTACCCCAAAAAATTAAGAAAAATATGAAATAATTCTTTTTCAGGAAGCACATAATGTTTATGCAAGTTACAAGCTCATTCAATGACTGCTGTCAAGAAAATGACAAAAAGTGGAGCTTCTCATGAGTTCGGTTCCATACGAGCCCACATAAATAATTCCCTTGCACACTGTGTATTCTGAAAAAATATTGAGTGATTTGTTTTTATCGAGCACATAATGTTTTCATAATTTTCAAGGACATTCGTTGAATTTTGTCACTAAAATAACGAGAATTCAACTTTTCATAATTTTTCCCTTCACAAATAATTCATTTGTACCCCAAAAAATTAAGAAAAATATGAAATAATTCTTTTTCAGGAAGCACATAATGTTTATGCAAGTTACAAGCTCATTCAATGACTGCTGTCAAGAAAATGACAAAAAGTGGAGCTTCTCATGAGTTCGGTTCCATACGGGCCCACATAAATAATTCCCTTGTACACTGCATATTCTGAAAAAATATTGAGTGATCTTTCTTTATTGAGCACATAATGTTTTCATTATTTTCAAGGACATTTGTTGGATTTTGTCACTAATATAACGAGAATTCAACTTTTCATAACTATTCTCTCCACAAATAATTCATTTGTACACCAAACAATTAAAAAAAATATGAAATGATTCTTTTTCAGGGAGCACATAATGTTTATAGAAGTTATAAGCTCATTCAATGACTGCTATCGAAAAAATGCAAAAAATAGAACTTCTCATGAGTTCAATGCCATACGAGTCCACATAAGTAATTCCCTTGCACACTGTATATTCTGAAAAAATATTGAGTGATTTGTTTTTATCGAGCACATAATGTTTTTATAATTTTCAAGGACATTTGTTGGATTTTGTCACTAAAATAACGAGAATTCGACTTTTCATAACTTTTCCCTCCACAAATAATTCATTTGTACACCAAAAAATTTAGAAAAATATGAAATGATTCTTTTTCAGGAAGCACATAATGTTTATGCAAGTTACAAGCTCATTCAATGACTGCTGTCAAGAAAATGACAAAAAGTGGAGCTTCTCATGAGTTCGGTTCCATACGAGCCCACATAAATAATTCCCTTGTACACTGCATATTCTGAAAAAATATTGAGTGATCTTTCTTTATTGAGCACATAATGTTTTCATTATTTTCAAGGACATTTGTTGGATTTTGTCACTAAAATAACGAGAATTCAACTTTTCATAATTTTTCCCTTCACAAATAATTCATTTGTACCCCAAAAAATTAAAAAAAATATGAAATGAGTCTTTTTCAGGGAGCACATAATTTTTATGTAAATTACAAGCTCATTCAATGATTGCTGTCGAGAAAATGCAAAAAACGGAGCTTTTTATTACTTCAATTCCGTACAAGCTGCAGGCAAATAATACCCTCATGTACTACTGATTCTAAAAAAATATTGAGTGATCGTTTTTCATAGAGCACATAATGTTCTTGCAAGTTGCAAGCTCATTCAATAGCTGCTGTCTGGGAAATGCAAAAAGTGGAGCTTTTTATTCCTTGAAACTCGTGCAAGCCTACACAAATAATTCCCTTGTACACTTTAAATTCTGAAAAAATATCAAATGATCTTTTCCATTGAGCACATAATGTTTTCATCATCATGGAGGACATTTATTGAATTTCGTCAATAAAATAACAAAAATTCAACTTTTCTTAACTTTTCCCTCCACAAATAATTCATTCAAGCGCCAAAAATTCTAAAAAAATATGAAATAATCTTCTTCCATTGGTCACATAATATGCCCATTTATTTTAAGCTCCATTTGTGGACTATTGTCAACAATTAAATCAATGGATATAGCTTTTCATGACTTTTCCCTCCATAAATAATTTATTTTCGTACCAAAAATTTGAAAAAAATATGGAATGATTTATTTTCATGGAGCACATAATTTTTCTGTAAGTTGCAAGCTCATTGAACCATTGCTGTCGGAAAAAAGCGAAAAAAGGAGCTTTTTATTACTTCAATTCTGTATAAGCCGACATAAATTATTCCCGTGTGCACTGTAAATTCTGAGAAAATATGGAATGATATTTTCTTATCGAGCACATAATGATTCCATCATGTTTGGCGTCAATTTCTGATTCTTGTCAGTTAAATGACAAAAATTCATTTTTCCACAACTTCAACCACTTCAAATCAGGTGAAGCCAAACAGCAAATAATTTAGGAATTCCACAAATAATTAGCACATAAATAGCACATAATTCAGAGCTAAAAAAAGTCCCCAAAAAAACACTTCATTGTGCTAACTTTACGGAGGTGACTTATCCTAGTTTACCTCTTCACCACAGAATTGGAAAAACTTCCTCCTGATCCCAAATTAACGCCTACTACGCTCTATCTCGCTTATTCACCGGGATAATGACGAAAAACTGAAAAACTCCCTGGTGATCCCATATCAACGTTCATTTCGCTCTATCCCGCTTATTTACTGAGATAATCGCGAAATACTGAATAAACTCCCTCCTGATCTCAAATCAACGTCTATTCCGCTCTATCTCGCTTATTCACCGAGATAATAGCGAAAAACTGAAAAACTCTCTCCTGATCCCGCATTAAGATGTATTTAGCTCTAGCTCACTCATTTATCGAGATAATCGTGAAAAACTGAATGAGGCCGCTGGTGATCCCATATTGACGTTTATTCTGCTTTATCTCGCTTATTTACCAAAATATTCACGAAGAACTGATGAAACTTCCTGCTGATCAGAAATTAACGTCCATTTCGCTCTATGACCCTTATTCACCGAGATAATCACGAAAGACTGAAGAAACTCTGTGGTGATCCCAAATTACCCTCCATTTCGCTCTATCTCGCTTATTCCCCGAGCTACTCACGAAAAACTGAAAATACTCCTTGGAGTAAAACGGAATATGGCCTCCCTTGGTTATTTTTTCTGGAGAATAACTCCTCCTAAACTGAGCCATATAATAAAATTTTTACCAAGACTCTTTTTTGTACAGAGAAATTAGAGCTACAAAAGATTCCTACAAAAATTGCCATTTTCTGCTTACTTCCAGGATATTTCATTATCATGGAGATTGAATTGTCTAGTTTTATCTCTTCATAATTGAGTTTTCGTTATATCTGAGTTTTACATGAAATTTGATAACTAGAAATTAAATGAGAGTTGAAAGACCCCTATTTACTTACTACATAAGAGAGAGCCCGGGAAAAAATCGACATATATGCCCATATATGTCCATATATGATCATATATGTTCATGCGCGGTCAATTTCCATATATGACCATATACGAACATATACGGCCATATATGTCCGTATATGGTCATGTATGGTTATCCCGGGAAAAAATTGTCATACATGTCCATACATGATCATATATGAGCATATATGGACATATATGTCGATTTTTTCCCGGGTATGGCAGTCCCATACATGATCATATATGGGCATATATGGGCATATATGATCATATATGGGTATGTATGCCGATATTTTCCCGCAATATATCATCAAAATGTTCTAATATATGAACATACTACATCAGTATTAATTCCCTTGATCACTCAATTCCTCATTAGTAACGAATTTGAATTAAAAAAAAAAAAAAAAAAAAAACATCCAGCTGGGATCGAACCCAGGACCGTCACATGATGAGTCCATCATCCTACCAACTTCGCTATTCGATTTTCACATACTTGTTGGATGAATTTTAATCCTGATATAGTGATCAATGTCTTTCGGACTTAGAAAAAATGAGTTCAATTGAATTATTTCAATCATTGTAAATAATTTAGTGATACCGAAAAAACTGATTTTCGAATGCTGGCAGAATTTTTAATTCTCAAAGTAAGCAGTAAACAACTAAGAGAACGTGCATTTACCATTAATTATTCAAATTTATCATTTTCACGTTCTTATATGGATTGAGTGCGCATTTTCTCATATATTTCATATATGCACATATATGTTCATATATGTTCATATACGTTCCATATATGCCCATATATGTTCATATATGTCCATATGTGTTTCATATATGCCCATACGTGGTCAGTTTCCACAGGATCATACGACCATATATGACCATGTAAGCCCATATATATCCATATATGTCTCATATATGCCCATATATGTTCATATATGTTCCATATATGCCCATATATGCTCCTATATGTCCATATGTGTCTCATATATGCCCAGACCTACTCGGTTCCCACAGGATCATACGACCCTATATGTCCATGTATGCCCATACATGTCCATATATGTCCATGCATGCTCATATATGTTTCATGTATGTCCATATATGCCCATATATGCCGATAGCTGTCTGATTTCTCGGAGAAAGGTGTGAGCATATATGTCCATATATGTTCATATATGTACATATATGTGACATACATGTACATATATGTCACATTTATGTTCATATATGTCCCATATATGTACATATATGTTCATATATGACGATTTTTTCCCGGGAGGAGACGGATCACTTTTTCTTTTGTTCTTTAAAAAAAAACCATCATGGAATTGCCTTGTCTGTCAGTGATTCAAAACATTTCTGGATATGTCGACTTATCTTCATCATTCGAGATGAATGATGAAGATAACTCAACTTATCTTCTTCGTAATATATAACTATGTAAGATAAGTCATAAAATCCGTTATAAACTTGAGAAAACTCATGGGAAGAATTGCAAACTCATTGGCCCATGAATTGAGAGATATTCAAAGATCATTGAATGATCAAACATTAAAAATTGTAATAGGAACACGTGGTTTCAGTTTTTTGGCTCTCCTGTAAAATTGGGATTTATCGACTTATCCTAGTTTACCTCTTCACCACAGAATTTAATATACGAGACCGATCGCGCGCGGAAAATGAATTCATCATAATGTTTTTTTATTAACTTTTTCCATTTCCGCTTTCGAATGGAAGCTATATTGACATGAAAATTTTCGATTTCCATTTTTTTAATAGAAGATACTTGGAATAGTTTGAAAAGAGAGGAAACGATATTCTTAGCATATGTACGTGTGTGTGTGTGTCTGTCTGTCTGTATGTGCATGGGAATCTCAATCACAGCAAACCGATTTTTTTTATATAGAAATTCCATACTTTGTGGACAATTTTTTTCTGATGAAGTCTTGTTTTCAAGTTTCGTGTGAAGATCATCTGATTAGTACTTTTCAAGATGTGTCCATTCATCGAAAAATCTGTTTTAAATGCATAAGTGGATTTTCTTGCAGTTATTAAACCCATTCTGTGTATACTTACAGATTATTTTGGAAGTAGTATCAGTTAGATGCTCACCAATTTAGAGCTTATTTCCATGATTAGTTTTCCAGTTATGTTTCTTCTAGGAAATTTCTTGAGAGTTGACGTTTTGTTGATGGTTACAAAAGAATCGTATCAGTGTAGTGATGTGGTTAATTATAAATAAATGCATCACTAACACTGCAATTAAAATATATAAAATTGCGTTTATTAAATTACGTGATATAATACAAGTCAATAGTGTGGTGATTGAGATGCGTTCTCGTGAACTGCCGATACGCGAGTGTGATTTAATAATCACCATATAAGGATACCCGAAACTCGGAATATCCACACAAAAGGGAATTGAAAAGAATACGCGTTACAATGGTCAAGAGCGAGACAGGTATAAATAATAAGAGATAGAAAATATTATTTCTGCTCTTTGAGTACACGCGTACTGTAGCGGTTGCTACATGGCTCCCTTTGTTGGAAAAAAACGTAGTTTTTTAGATGCTGTAACATAGAAAAAAATTATTGTTGTCTTTTAAATGGGCACGAAAATTTGGGTGCCAAGTAACGTTAAAAAAATTTTGGTTGTTCCCAGCGAAACTGTTTTCTGGGCTTGAGAGGGTGGTTTTTCCTCTCGTAACGGAAAATTTTGTTGTTTCGTAGTTTTTCTGTAAAAGCAACAATGTCAATCATTCTTGGCCGAATCAATTGACAAAGTTGTTGTTGTTCTTGATGATGATTGATGACTGTTTTAGCGTAGAGTATTTCAATGAGCATAGGCCGTTTTTGTTTTGATGATGCTGATTGTCGTTTTCTGATCTGGCGGAGTGGCTCTCGACGCTGGGATCCGTGACAATGCTGATGTTTTAAATGCTGATGATTGTCGTTTTCTGATCTGGCGGAGTGGTTCTCGACGCTGGGATCCGTGACAATGTTGATGCATTAATGATGATGTAATTGTCGTTTTTTGATCTGGCGGAGTGGCTCTCGACGCTGGGATCCGTGACAATGTTGATATTTCAATGATGTACTTGTCGTTTTCTGATCTGGCGGAGTGGCTCTCGACGCTGGGATCCGTGACAATGTTGATCATTGATGATGATGATGATTGCTGCGTGTGGTCGAGACTAGTGCTTGTCGGAACCTAGAGACGACGTGTGCACTGTGATTGTCTGTTTACCTGCAGCCTGGCGTAACCGAGTGTGTTCCTCGAGGTTGGTGCCGTGTGATGTGCGATGGACAGAGGCGCGTTTTGGCTGTATCCATCGTTTTTGTAGCGTTGTGTCCCATCCATCGGTATGTTTAGCGATACTCGAAAAATGGGGTTGATATATAATGATTTTGCCTGTAGATGATGCTCGTGACGTAAACTTGTTGACTCTGTTGTAGCTGTAGTCGCTCCTCGTTGTTTTGCTATTTTAATTTGTGCGGCTTCATTGTATCAGTTTTTGTTGTCTTCAGGAGTTGCTGAAGAATCGTTGCTGTAACGGAATAGCAAATGCGTTTTGCGATATTGTTGGGCGTCTGTACTTGTGGTTGTGTGTTTGTTTGTTTTTTTTTGTTTGTTGAAAAAAAAAAAAATTTTGAACTTAATATAATTTTAAAAAAAATTTTTACTAATGGAGTCGTTCTCCATGTTTTCGTCGCGCATGTTTCCACGGGGTATTTATTGTCCTCGTTCCCGGGCACATCACGTGATAAATTTTATTTTGCACTGAAAGAATTAATTTTGAAATAAAATAAAATTTACGCGGTAGAAGCGATTAAGGCTTTTGTTTTGATGCTCGCACAGCACAACGTCTTTTGGGTGCTCAGCAATGTGCTAGCAAAACTTGATAAAAACACACGAAAAATATTTTGTGTCTTTGTCGCGCGCACTGTAATATTCGAATTAGAATAGAATATTATTTAGTGTCTCTCTCGCACTCACGGTGAAATTTTAAACGTCTTTAAATTCGATTATTTTGTTTCGCGTCTGTTGTTGTCGTACGCGGGCGGCACGTTGTCTCTCTCGCACTCGCGATACTGTATAGCCACGACAGTTGGGCCAATGTTTTGATGACGTATGTCACTAGACACGAAAAATAGACGCGCACAGTATTAAAAGTAAAATGTAATTTTTATTACGCGTTTCAAACGTCTTTAATAAAAACTAATTAGTGCACTTCGTTAATGAAATTCGATGAGGAATGTTTGTCAACTCACTTTTTCACTTGCACACTCGAAACGGTATAGCAACGGACGCGTGGTTTCGTCTTTTTCTTTGCGTTTACGTGCACGTGGTTGAATAAATTAACGGAAAATTTTTTAATAATTGTTTGACACTGTTTAATCACCGATATTGCACTTGATCACGTCGGGGTCACCAATGTAGTGATGTGGTTAATTATAAATAAATGCATCACTAACACTGCAATTAAAATATATAAAATTGCGTTTATTAAATTACGTGATATAATACAAGTCAATAGTGTGGTGATTGAGATGCGTTCTCGTGAACTGCCGATACGCGAGTGTGATTTAATAATCACCATATAAGGATACCCGAAACTCGGAATATCCACACAAAAGGGAATTGAAAAGAATACGCGTTACAATGGTCAAGAGCGAGACAGGTATAAATAATAAGAGATAGAAAATATTATTTCTGCTCTTTGAGTACACGCGTACTGTAGCGGTTGCTACATCAGTACTTTTGAAGATGAATTGAGGCTTCATGTGAGTAGATAATTAACTTTTAGAAGGATTAGAATCATTAATCGTTCTTTTGGACGAATCAATTAGAAAAGAAATACGAATTAATTAGTAAAGAACACATTTAACTAAGGAAATTCCATTTGAGCCGTTTGAATAGTTACTTTGATTGGATGACGTTGAAGGTTCTTCGAGAACACTGTCTAAATTTCTCTTTAATTTTAGATGTCTTCCGTGATAAGAGGCTGAATATAATCATCGTATCGTTATAATGTCAATGAAGAACATACCTCCAGTCATATTGAATGGATGAAATTTTTTCTTTCAGAATCGCTTGAATAATCAAGGGAAATTATATGAGTCGAATTATATTGCAAAGTGACAGTTTTTGACTAAAAAAATGATCTCTGGCAATATGTAGAACACAGTATGAAAGAAAAGAACAATTTCAACCGATCTAAATAACATCTGATTATGGATTAATAAGAAATCGATGAAAAAAAGACAATGATGGAATCCTCCTCCTCTTATTATTATTTTTTTTCCTCCTATTCTAAGAAGTTCATACGTTCCGAATGTAACGCTTAAACTGCCATGTCTATTCCACATTGGTTGATCGAAATTGCGCGCTCGGTTCAAAAAGCAAAATGGGAATGAAGGATTCTTTAGTTTTTCTAAGTCATTATTAATAATTGATGATAGTTTCCAATTTAATTAAAAGGATAGTAATCATCAAAAAAAATTGGAAAAATCAATTTGAACATAAAAAAAATTCACTTGCTTCTCAACGATTATTCTCAGTGCTTAGTCGTAAACTATGACCCATGATTGTTTTAAATGATTTTTTTCGAATTATTCTGAGAACCTTATGAACAACTCATTTATTTGATCAAATTCATTCAATGATTTATGTAATCCCAAAGGATAACTCAACAAATAAATTGCATTCATTCATTATATTCACGATTCATTAAGATGGTGGAATCGAAATAAGTATTTTCGAAGTGTTATTCCGAGTTACTCATTGATTTCAGGAGCCAACATAATTATTTACGATGATTGGTACTCAAAAATTATTATAGAATTAGTCAAAATGATCATAATGAGATGAAAGTTTGTGGTTTGTTACATCGAAAGGAAATGCTAATAGCAAAATGAATATGTACATAAGACGTTATACGTACTGTGACGTAATTCCTGAGCCTAACGGTAAGCTCAGCAATTAAGCACGCTTGAAAAGCACCCAATAGCCAAAAACAAAATTCAAAACAAAACCAAAATCCAAATGGGCGCCAGGATGTATTTCAACATCCGATCAATCTTAAATTGATCTAAACAATAACAACAAAATCAAAATTTCAAATAAATTAACCACAAACTCGAATACTCCCTTATTCAGCACGAACTAGTTCAGTCTCCCCCTCAGGGTCGCTGTTGTGGGTTTGAATAAGGAGTGTAAATAATTCCAAACAAAACAATTTAGGGGATAAAATAAAAATTTTATATAAAAAAAAATTAATTAGAAATTATTAAACCCCTGCGTTACATCGGCGAGTGCGCAGCACAATAAATAAAAAAAAAATTATAAAGTTCAAACAAATAAAACAATTCAAAATAAATAAACAATTAATTACAAACAAATTCTTTGAAACCAAATTTAAAATAAAGTTAATCAAATAAAAGAATTTAATTAATTAACAAATTGATTAATTCATTAATTAATCGTCAGCACATAATAAAGTTATCAAATAAAATAAATATTAAAAAAATAACATTCAAATTCAAATTCATAAGAAATTAATGTTGCTGCCACCTACAGTCATCTTTCGCAACGAAACGAAAGTAACTATTGTTCCCTAGCGCTAAGTTACTAGAAATTCCCTAGCGATATTCCCTAGGTGTCAAGGCCGACTCAACTATACTCAATGCATGAAATTAATTGAATTAATTTCATGAAAAAAAAAATTTAATTCATCAAACAAAATTTCTCAAAATATTGAATAATAAAAAAAAATGAAAACAGAATTCAATATATTTCACAAAGTCGCGAGACTAAAATTCCAAACTAAATTCCAATTAATTATCTTTGGCCATGACGCCAAAATATTTCCGTTAATTGAAAATTTTCAATTCGCGACATTTTATCCAAACAAAAAAAAATAAAAAAAAAAATATTTTTCAAAAAAAAATATTTTTTCCGAGAAACGAGCACGAGAGTTCCAAAAATTATTTATAAAAAAAAATAATATGTTTCCAAAATTATCAAAATTAATTCGCCGATAAATGGTATTCGATTTCGTGGCGTCTTTTTATATGGCGTCATTACGCTAAAAAAAAAATACAATTCTCACGACCACGAAATCAATTACCGTACAAAATTTAATTAAACAAAAATTTGCTCACCAGATTATGCGAAATTGATTTCAACGTGAACAATATTTTTTTTTTAATTCAAATTAATTAAACGACAATTAATACAATTAATTCCAATGAATTAATTTTCCCAAACGTGAAAATGGCGACTATGCAAAATTGTGCAAAACACGACAAAACATGTGTTTACTCTACGGCACACCAAACGAGAATCCTGCCGACAGCAAACGCTGTACTCGGCTAAGGCGTCTTTTCCGGGAAGGACTCTTCTCATTGGTCAATCCCAGACTACGTCAGTTAACACAGCTTAACCTGACGACAATAATTTCTTCTGTTCAATGACAATAAATTCCAACGAAGACAATTGAGAAACTCCAAGTCGATGACACTAGAGTTGGGACAATTTTATCAAGTCCAAGGATGCAACCAAAGTTCATCTAAACGTCTCAATTAATTCTTCCGATGAATCTTGTCATTGGCGCCAAAACTTTCGTCCAATTAACCGACTCCTTCGGTAATGTCGATTCCCTTCATCATCGTCCATCTGGTGTCTCCCTCTTCCAGTCGTGAGACATCAACTCAATTGACGACAATCCAATGAGCGTTAACATACAAAATTAACCAATCGGCATTAGTTTTACAGACTTTATACAAAAATTGAACTCTCGTGATTCGTTTGTTTTGATTCTCCCTTGGTGGTGCCAAAACTATTCAGAATTTAAAATTAATTACGCGCCCAGACGACAAAAAGTAACGTAATCCAAATATTACGTTACAACTTACTCCCCCCAGACTGGAAGCCGTAATTAATTTTTGTACAGTTCAATTCACAAATTATTTCGAACGATACAAAATTATACCACCAACGAAATCACAAACCATTGATCGACGAGATTTCAATCAATCACATGTCATAAAAACAAAATCAAACATAATCAATCAATAACAAGTGAATCTCATAATCAACTTGTCATTAACCATTTCTTGTCATTTTCTCGATCCTCATATGACCGAAATCATCATAATCTCGACATACTAGAATTGCTCTACAAAACTAGAACAAAATCATCTTAACATCATAATAATTCAACCTATCATCTCAATGAATTATTCTATCACGGAACTGTCATTCACCTGGTTGCGAAACCATCATTACATCATCAGAATTATGACTTATTGATCACAAAACCAGATGCCAACTTGATCAGTCGCGAAACCATTATCAGATCAGTTCTCATGACCAGATGACAAACTCAATCAATCTGAAACCATTTTCAGATCAGTCCAAAACGACCACAGAATAAATTAGACACATATGACCAAAAACATACAAATTCAAACCAAAATCATCTGCGTGACTGGACAACGTCACCAGACAATAAACCAATGAAATAACAAAACTGATTGTTAGTTATTTCGTTAATGAAATATCTCTAAGATTCGTCAAAAATCAACAACAATATAAAATTTCAAATTTTCCGAAAAATCAATCTAAATGAAGCCAGTTGACAACGATACTTTGATACGTTGGATCCCCCAACTACTTCACTATCGAAAGATTAATCCATCCTGACAGAACGTCAGAATAAAAAAAAATAAAAAAAAATGACAAAATCCAATCAAATGAATCTGGTTGACAACGATACTAAGAACGTTGGATCCCTCAACCATTCCACAACTGGAACTGATTCATTCTCCTCAACCATCATAATATCGAATAGATGAATTTCTTACGTCTCGCCATGTCTTCAGAATCCAGAAAATAATTTCTAATTCCTCAATTGAGACAAACGTCTCTGCACAAATACGAAACGTATTCAACTCATCAAACGAATTGTCCAAACGATAAAATTGAACCCAGTTGACAACGCTACTCATGAACGTTGGATCCCCCAACCGCTTCATTACTGAAGAACGATTCAACTTCATCAACAATGAATTCAAACACAGAAATTCATTATACTGAATGAATGAATCTTTCAACATCTCGCAATTTCTCCGGTATCCAGAACGTAACTTCTAACACCGAAATTATGACAAACGTCAAAAAAAAATTACGAAATGCTTCAAACCCATCACTCTCAGCATCACGATACACAAAAATTTCTGATCTGTTATCCATCAAAACTGTATCTGGATTTCCAATTTCAGAACGAAACTAAAGAATCAAACATCTCTTAGATCGAGACGAAATAAAAGATCCAGACCACAACGAAATTTCCAATGAAAACCCGAACTAAAAAAAAATCAAACATCTCTTAGCCCAAAATATAATAACAGATCTGAAACAACTGTACCAGCTAACACAAGACTGATACGTAACTGACATTGAAAGTGTCAACGATTTAACGCGTGACTATCGCTTTATGACCACTATCAAATTGTCTTTTCTTCCTCGATCATTATTCAACTTCTGAGCACGACGGAATTATCTCGAGAACTTTCCTTTTATTGTCGTCTCAACATACTCAGTTGAATTTCACCAATGATCACAAATCCAATTTCCTCCTGCAACACGTGCGTCAGGACGGAAAACGTTTTTGTTTTCATTCTCAGCAAACTCCGAACCAAGCAACGAAAACAGGGAGTTGTTCCTTGCGACATTCACTAGGCCAGTCTGAAACGTCCACAAAACAACCCACAATCCAAATCATAATTTCCTCCTGCAACACGTGCGTCAGGACGGAAAACGTTTTTGTTTTCATTCTCAGCAATTCCAAACCGAGCAAAGAAAACAAGGAGTTGTTCCTCGCGACATTTACTAGACTCATTCGAAATGTCCACAAGACAACACCAAACCTGAGTCAAGATACACTGGTGCACTCAGTCTCAACTCCATCAAAATGATCTCACTTCACTACTAACAGAGTGAATCTCCGTAAGATCATTGATTCATTTCGTCTCAGTTTCAAAATCAACGTAAACATTAGAGATTAGTTCAACAATACAGAAACCAATGGAAACCTGTCAATCTGATCAGGATCAACAAAATCAACATTGTCTCAACAACAAACTTCAACACAAGTGTGAATTGATCAGACCCACGACCTATATCTCAATTCGCTGTAACGTTAGATACAATATTCACGCGATCACTGCAGAACGAAACGAAACCAATTTGAGAGAATTTCATAAGTCAGGTCGACTCAATTGAATCAAATTCAACGAAACTATTACGAAATTGTTCGCGAATTCGAAATATCTCTCAACACAAACCAAAATATTATTCACTGACTAAACACAATAGCCATTAAACTGTGAATAATCACTCTTCTTACTTTCGTCATTGATCAAACGAGCTCAACTCTCAGACTCGTAACGCGACTCTGATTTTTACCATTCTGTATTTTCCAAAACGTTAATACACTTGGAGTAAATCATCGCCTAAACCAATTAATAGAGGAATATTAAACTGTTCACTAAACTCTTGAACTAATTCCTCAAACCAAACGAAAGTAGAAGAAAAATCACAACAAAACATATTCTCGTTTCATAAATTCATAGATGCGATATCTCATTCTGCTTCTCCATACAATAACATCAGGTGAATGTCTCGATATAATACTTGAAAATTTTTTCGTCAAAATTTAAAATCAAATCATCGATCACCTAATGTCCTCAAAAAGACCATCGTGTACCACACGACAACCAATGAATTTAAAATTCGAAACTACAACAAATTCCCAAAATAACAAACAAAACATAATGATATTCCTACTATATTCTTCAGAAATCATTAATTCATCAAACTGAAGGAGAATTATCGACATCCCTGAATAATCACAAAAGATTCCTCGTTCCCGCCATTTCCATTGAACTAAGATACCTGAAATCGTTGATTATGAGAATCACTCGATTAATCTTAATTCAATAATCAAACACAAAACACAATATGATAATTTGGAAACTCTCGTTATCTCAATTTCTCTACATTATCAAAACTCTTGTAATCATTATCGAAACGTGTGCAACACGACAGAATTGTAGTCAGACGTTACCAAAAAAAATTAAAAATAACTCAATAATCTTTATCAATTTATCCTGAACGTCATCCACAAATAACTACCAATCGTTTTGCATCACGATAACTGATTACCAAACGTTCAAATACGATACCGAACAATTTCGAGTCATTACCAAACAATAACCAATAACTTCAATTAATTTGACTTAAATTGTATCGCGATTAACATGGACCGATATGCCATTAAATCCTTACTGTACCGCTATTCGAATCGTTCTAACAAACAACAAAAAAAATTAACTCCTACTGTTAATCTCTGATAGCCCAAAAAAAAATAATTAAAAAAACATTTTCTTTTCTCCCGTTACTTTTCAACAGCCCCAAACAAAAGAAAATTCTAAAAAAAAATTTCTTTTTTTTTTTTTTTTCCGTTACTTTTCTAGGCCCCACGTTGAAGTCGAAAATACTAAAAAAAAATTTCTTTTCCTCCGTTACTTCTCAACAGCCCCACGTTGGGCGCCAAAAGCTGTGACGTAATTCCTGAGCCTAACGGTAAGCTCAGCAATTAAGCACGCTTGAAAAGCACCCAATAGCCAAAAACAAAATTCAAAACAAAACCAAAATCCAAATGGGCGCCAGGATGTATTTCAACATCCGATCAATCTTAAATTGATCTAAACAATAACAACAAAATCAAAATTTCAAATAAATTAACCACAAACTCGAATACTCCCTTATTCAGCACGAACTAGTTCAGTCTCCCCCTCAGGGTCGCTGTTGTGGGTTTGAATAAGGAGTGTAAATAATTCCAAACAAAACAATTTAGGGGATAAAATAAAAATTTTATATAAAAAAAAATTAATTAGAAATTATTAAACCCCTGCGTTACATCGGCGAGTGCGCAGCACAATAAATAAAAAAAAAATTATAAAGTTCAAACAAATAAAACAATTCAAAATAAATAAACAATTAATTACAAACAAATTCTTTGAAACCAAATTTAAAATAAAGTTAATCAAATAAAAGAATTTAATTAATTAACAAATTGATTAATTCATTAATTAATCGTCAGCACATAATAAAGTTATCAAATAAAATAAATATTAAAAAAATAACATTCAAATTCAAATTCATAAGAAATTAATGTTGCTGCCACCTACAGTCATCTTTCGCAACGAAACGAAAGTAACTATTGTTCCCTAGCGCTAAGTTACTAGAAATTCCCTAGCGATATTCCCTAGGTGTCAAGGCCGACTCAACTATACTCAATGCATGAAATTAATTGAATTAATTTCATGAAAAAAAAAATTTAATTCATCAAACAAAATTTCTCAAAATATTGAATAATAAAAAAAAATGAAAACAGAATTCAATATATTTCACAAAGTCGCGAGACTAAAATTCCAAACTAAATTCCAATTAATTATCTTTGGCCATGACGCCAAAATATTTCCGTTAATTGAAAATTTTCAATTCGCGACATTTTATCCAAACAAAAAAAAATAAAAAAAAAAATATTTTTCAAAAAAAAATATTTTTTCCGAGAAACGAGCACGAGAGTTCCAAAAATTATTTATAAAAAAAAATAATATGTTTCCAAAATTATCAAAATTAATTCGCCGATAAATGGTATTCGATTTCGTGGCGTCTTTTTATATGGCGTCATTACGCTAAAAAAAAAATACAATTCTCACGACCACGAAATCAATTACCGTACAAAATTTAATTAAACAAAAATTTGCTCACCAGATTATGCGAAATTGATTTCAACGTGAACAATATTTTTTTTTTAATTCAAATTAATTAAACGACAATTAATACAATTAATTCCAATGAATTAATTTTCCCAAACGTGAAAATGGCGACTATGCAAAATTGTGCAAAACACGACAAAACATGTGTTTACTCTACGGCACACCAAACGAGAATCCTGCCGACAGCAAACGCTGTACTCGGCTAAGGCGTCTTTTCCGGGAAGGACTCTTCTCATTGGTCAATCCCAGACTACGTCAGTTAACACAGCTTAACCTGACGACAATAATTTCTTCTGTTCAATGACAATAAATTCCAACGAAGACAATTGAGAAACTCCAAGTCGATGACACTAGAGTTGGGACAATTTTATCAAGTCCAAGGATGCAACCAAAGTTCATCTAAACGTCTCAATTAATTCTTCCGATGAATCTTGTCATTGGCGCCAAAACTTTCGTCCAATTAACCGACTCCTTCGGTAATGTCGATTCCCTTCATCATCGTCCATCTGGTGTCTCCCTCTTCCAGTCGTGAGACATCAACTCAATTGACGACAATCCAATGAGCGTTAACATACAAAATTAACCAATCGGCATTAGTTTTACAGACTTTATACAAAAATTGAACTCTCGTGATTCGTTTGTTTTGATTCTCCCTTGGTGGTGCCAAAACTATTCAGAATTTAAAATTAATTACGCGCCCAGACGACAAAAAGTAACGTAATCCAAATATTACGTTACAGTACACTTCTGTGTACTGTAACGGGCAACAGCGAAAAACCCACTTACTCACGATTGGTCAATAGTGAGTGAGTGGGGGAAACGCAGAGGCGCATGCGTCCGCGCCACGAGTATACAGGGAGCCCTCATCGCAGTGAGAGCTCACTTTCCCTCGAGCCTTCAACGGCTCAACACGACGGTGACAAGCCCGAGTGTCTACGCGACGGTGTTAAGCCCTAGCGTTCCTTCCTCAACACGACGGTGACAAGCCCGAGTGTCTACGCGACGGTGTTAAGCCCTAGCGTTCCTTCCTCAACACGACGGTGACAAGCCCGAGTGTCTACGCAACGGTGTTAAGCCCCAGCGTTCCTTCCTTCACACGACGGTGGTAAGCCCAAGTGTTTCTTTCCTCTTTTCCCCACCACCACTGGTGGGAGTCACGGAGAAGCCGGCCAATAGGAGATCCGCAGCAGAGGCCATTGGAGGGGAAGCCAAGAGTGGGGGTTCGGCGCCACTAGTCCATACGGACATATAAGGAGCCTGCAGACACGAGAAGCGGCAGTCCACTGCCGGCAGCGGCCGGGAGCACATCACGCAACGGTGCTAAGCCCAAGCGTTCTCCACACGACGGTGAAGAGCCAGCCAAGAGTGGGGGTTCGGCGCCACTAGTCCATACGGACATATAAGGAGCCTGCAGACACGAGAAGCGGCAGTCCACTGCCAGCAGCGGCCGGGAGCACATCACGCAACGGTGCTAAGCCCAAGCGTTCTCCACACGACGGTGAAGAG
The DNA here is from genome assembly GCA_963921955.1 of Aleiodes alternator. Taxonomy (NCBI): domain Eukaryota; kingdom Metazoa; phylum Arthropoda; class Insecta; order Hymenoptera; family Braconidae; genus Aleiodes; species Aleiodes alternator. The sequence continues at coordinate 12,697,219 of OY998099.1, read as the reverse complement.
CCCGAGTGTCCATTAACCTACCTTTACACGACGGTGAAGAGCCCGAGTGTTCCTAACCCTTACCTACACGACGGTGAAGAGCCCGAGTGTCCCTAACATTTATATACGCAACGGTGATAAGCCTTAGCGTTCCTCTCGACATACGCTACGGTGAAAAGCCCAAAACGTTTCCCTTTGTACTCTATTACGCGACGGTGACGAGCCCGAACGTTAATCATAATATTGTGTTTCACAGGCGCGAACGAATGGACAACCAGGAGGCCAAGGAATAAACCAAGCCGAAGGAGATCGGCGGGCCCGACATATAAGAACAGATATATTCCGTATGAATATTTATTTTTGTAAAAAGGATACATGCTTCTTTAGAAGAAAAATCATTAATTGTTATAGAAGAGAATAAACAAGTTTCTTTGGAGCATAAAATAACCTGTTTCGTCTACATCATTTGATTCTTTAGTATATAATCTCTCTGGTTCGTGGACAAAGACCCATCCACTCCTAACTCGTTGATAAGTACCAAAGGGGTACGTTACAGTACACGTAGTTTTTAACAATATTGTTTGTCCGTTGATTGCCTATAAAAACTCGTAACGATCTGCAAGAACGAACTCTAGAGCATCCTACATATAATTGTCCATGACTGAAAACATCTTTGCGGAGATCTAGTCCAATTTCATCGAATGTTTGGCCTTGAGCTTTATTGATCGTCATAGCGAATGCTCATTTTATTGGAAATTGTCTTCGTTTGAATGTGAATGGATAAACATCTTCACAGTAAAGCGTTATATGATGTATAAATACGATTTGACCGGTTTTGTCACCTGTTAAAATTCGACATCGTAGAATATTATTCTCAAGGTCTATAATTTGTAATCTCGTCCCATTACATAGACCTTCGCTTATACTAAGATTTCGAATCAACATGACAACACAATGTTTCCTCAAACGTAATTCATGTGGTGGGAAACTTGGAGGATTCAAAGTATTCAAGTACTCCGGAAGAATAGCGTCATCAATATCACCGTTATCACAATTCTCTACGGTATCTACACTCGTATAGATTCGTTCTGTCGACTTGTCTAATAATTCTACAACTCTGCTATTGATTTCGTCAACATCAACATTTCTCGCGGATAATATGGCAACTTTGGCGAGATCTCCATATCGTCGTTCATTTATTAGATTTCCAATGATTGTCTGTACAATATCACCGTTCCGAGGGGCAAGACATGTTTCTGGGATGACCAAATTATTATCGTTATCGTTTAAAGTTCCATCACCAATTTCCAATAAAAATTTAGCAAATTCGACTTCTTCTGGTAAAGTTCGCATATTTTCAGTTAATGTAAATATTGAAAAATGTTTCCAAAGTGAACAAAATTTTATAGATAAATTCACCATCTCACAACGTGTTGCATGGACTTTCACAGGCAATAGCTGTCTAAAATCGCCCCCGAGAACCATAATTTTGCCCCCAAATGGCAAATCAACATTCATTAAGTCTCGAAGTGTCCGATCCACCAATTCCAAAGCATATCTTGGTGCCATAGGAGCTTCGTCCCATATAAAAATATCGGTTTTCCGCAAATTTTCAGCATCTTTCGACTGACTTCTGATGTTTGAAACGGAATCAGCGAAAAGAGGAACACCCATACCAAATGTCTTGTGTACTGTCCTTCCATTAGGAAGTAAAATTGCTGCAATACCTGTGAATGCCATCGTACAAACTCTTTTCTTTTTACTCTTCATCAAATGGCATAAAGTAGTATAAATAAATATTTTCCCTGATCCACCTGGTCCATCAATATAAAAACATGAGGTTGGAGGTTCATCAGTGGACATAACAGCATCTATTACCAAATCAATAATTTCCTTTTGTTTTCCATTCAATACATTGTATTGGGCTTGGCCAATCTGTTCATGCTGTTGAGGTGTTGTGTCATCATCAATATCGTCATGAATATTGTCCAATTCTGTGAGTTGAGGCATCGTGGGGAAAAGATTGAGATTTGATCCTTCATGGGTGAGCAGAGTATTTATTTGAATATAAGCCTTTCTGTAAGCCTCACCTGGTGAACAATGACGTCGAAAATCTTCTGACATGGAATCTTTAAATGTTTCCCAAAGTTCTCCAGGATGATTCGGTTGACAATATATAAGAATACGAACAAACAAGCTTCTCAGTTGTCGAGGCATCATCCAAACTTGGGCTTCTGCTAGAGCACGATTCCATTCTGCATCATCTTCGATATAAGGCCTAATGCTAAACATGTATCATAGAAACTCCCGTATGTCGTTCCGTCAACTGTTCGGAGATCTTCGAAACTTTGTGCTCCTTCAACTGTTATCAGTAATAATCGAAGATGGAATAATTCAATGTTAGATGGACTTATGGAATAAATTCGTCCAATCATGTTGAACTGAGCTTTTCGTGTTTTCCAAGTACGGGTTGCTTTGTGAAATATATAGTGAGCAGGGATTTCTGAATATGTAAAGCGTCTAGCTTCAACATCTCGTCTATTCAGTTCAAAGTAATCCATTAATTGAGTTTGTTTTTCTAATGCAGCTCTCAATTGAATATTATTTGCACCATCTCGAACTGTTATATTTTGACGATTTGGTAAATGTACTGGTAAACGGGTAATTGCATGACTTTTTTCTTGTAAAGCTCTACCAAAAATTCTATCACATGCTTCAACTGGTCCAACGTAACGAGTTTCTATGAAGTTACGAATTTCATCATGATGGGTAGTTGTTTCATTAGTGTTAGAGTCAGTAACGACAACAGCAGCAGCATCGTGTCCTTTGTAAATGTATTTATACACATATTTGACAGATTTCACGCTAGAAACTATCTCTGCATTGATGTGACAATTGAGTAGTTTCAGTAATTTCCTATTATGAGGCACAACGAATTGGTTATCAGTTGTATTTTTGTTCAAACGATCATGAGATCCTGTATTTCTTCGCTGATAATAAGGATATCCATTTTCATCCATAGTACTTTCTTCGCGGAAGGGTTTTGGATACTTTTTAGAACATTTACCTGCATCATCTTGGCACCAGCTTCCACATGGACCATGAATCATATTTCTCATTACGATGTTATAAAGTTCTGGATCTTCTTCGGGGTCTGGGATTTCAGCAGAAATATATTTATCAACAATGTCCGGAGTTGTTATTTTGCAATTCTACTTCAATGTTACTAATAAATGAACATGAGGTAATCCGCGTTTTTGATATTCTACAACATATACATAAGCAAGTACTTCTCCAAACAATTGTTCTTTGACGATATAATGAATCAGTTGATCTTTTTTCAAATTGAAAACACGTGATACCAGGTCTGGTCTATCAGACGCAGTCTGTCCAGGCAATAAGTTATCTTTGATTTCCTGCCAATTTGGATTGCATGTCATAGTGATGAAAAGATCTGGTTTGCCAAATTTCCTCACAATTGCCATAGCATCTTGATAATGTTATAACATATTACGGGGGGATCTAGTGAATGATGATGGAAGAATGACCATGTTTCCTACACGACTGTTATTTTCATTTGCGCTTCGCTCCAAATGGTCAACTAAACCTTGATATGATTCAGCGCGAAGTGCTGTTTGATTAGATCTCAAAAACGTCATTCTACCTCTTTCCATTTTTACATAATTATCAACAACCCACTGTTGAAATAATCTACCTCCGTTCAGAATAATGTTACCACTTCGAGTAGCCATTCGGTGCTTGATGTAAGCAGCACGTGAGACGCGTCCAGTTTTAGTGACACACGGTAATTTATCATTCCAACCTCGAGTTCCGTGTGGATAAAACAAAGGATAAACCCAGGGCTCTACGTTAGGATCAAGTGAAGTCACGAGTTGTGTAACGTGACTTTTTATCCGGGGGGATAAAAAGCCACTGCGCCGTCCCTCCCTCCGCCTCTCTCATCAAAGTTCCCCTAACCTAAAACCGTTGCTGGGCGCCAGGTGGTTTTTTTTTTTTCGGAACCACCAAACCGGAAGTTCCTCGGCGGGTTCCGGCCCCACATATTTATAGCCTACAACCGGCCCGTGGCAGCCCGGAACTTCGCCGAGAACGGAACGAAACAGGCGGAAGGGGGGGAGGTGTTACCATCTCCCGGCTAGTTCGAGAGTAACTTTCGTATCATGAGTCAGGGGGGGAATCGGGGGTGTTAACCCGATCCGTTGCCGTAACTCCTCCACAAGAAACAACTTCCCGAAAGAAAACACAAAAAAAAACCTGAAAACCTAGAACTGGTGGGAAGGGGAATTCCGGAAAAGAAAAATGCTCCGAACACAAAAATCTGGTAAAATCAGAGTATATTGCAAGAAATTTTGATAATTACATCCCCTAGCATTTCTCTTTTGTTGCTCAATTTTAATAAAAATATTTCCCCAAAAGAAACCCCAAAAAAAAGAAGGAATTTCCCAAATGAACATAAAACTCGAAATTCCCGAAATAATAGTATGTTAATTATAATTATAAATGACTCTAAATAAATTGATTTTAGTTATTATTATTCGTCTCGGGGCAAGCGCAATAACCGTCCTGAGGCACGAAATTCTCGGAATTCGGCTTAGCGCCGGCGAGAATGTTACGGGGGGGAAGGGGGGAAAGGAAAAATTGCGATACCAAAGGAATGCGCACTTTTAAATCCAAATTTTTATTTCCTCTTTTCCACAAGAAAAATTAGAAATAACGGGACTAGTGGGATAAAACGGGACTCGTCGGGTTCGTGGGGATCAACCCTAGCGAATGGGGTTGGTTTCGAATTTTTCCCGCGGGAATTACGGGAGTTACGGGGAGAAAACCGTTTTGCCTACCCTCTCACCACGAGTGCGAGAGAGACAGACGACCGGCTTGTTACGGCTGGTGCAACGCGTGGGTTTTGGGGCAGTTTCTCATTTAAATAATAAAAATGATAATATAGACGCCACAGGATTTTCGTACGGGGAATTTAATAAAGTAATTAATTAATCAATTAATTAATCGAGTCGGGGATTACGTTACGGGAAACTATAAAAATAAAACAAGAGGGAAAATGGAAAAGCTACGGGGACAGTAAAAAGGAGGGAAACGAATGAATTATGCGCTCACCAAATCCTCCTGCGCCTTTTCCTCGGATTTTTCGTCCTCCATCTTCCCTGCTCCTTTTTCCTTCCCTTTTCCTTCACTCCTGTCCATTTTCCTCGAGTTATTCGTCTTTTTTTTCTTTTTTTTTTCTTTGCTATCCACTCACACTTTCACGGGCTCCCACGTGTTGCCCACTCGGGTAGCGTAAGTACGACTGTCTATCGGCCACGTGGGCGCCGTCGTTCTCGCAACCTATGCCCCTCTCGGCCGCCAGGGGCATGACGTGGATTTTCGCGACGGGACTTTTTTCGCGCGGATTTAATTCGAATTCAAACGGGGTTTTTATTTATTTATTTTTTTTTTCTCTGCCAAATCTCCTTATTTCATTAATTCTTTTTCGCGACCGGGCTACTTTCGGGCGCGCTTCTCCGGGATTTCCTAACTACTAGGTTAACTAATTAATTGGGGCACGGATCTTGTCCGCCGATGCCCCCTAAACTTGACACGACACAAAAATCAATGGAAAATAAATCTCCGAGGCACGGATCTTGTCCGCTGATGCCTCTTAATTTTTCCCCACTAATCAAACTACAAAATTTTTCCTCTGAGGCACGGATCTTGTCCGCCGATGCCTCCTAAATCTACCGGGCCTTTTACACCCACAAAATACGCGACTGGGGTACCTTGAGGCACGGATCCTGTCCGCTGTTGCCTCCCAATCCTTCCACAAACTTTCCCATAAACCGAGTCTTCCTCATACATTTACACCAAACAAGAAAAAAAAATCCCCTTATTGGGAGCGCCCTTCTACGGGCTGTTCGCGCGTGTTCCCATCCCTAGCCTCGCTTCCGCTTTATACGGTCGCGCTTCCGGGTGTGTCACGGGATTTTTGGGGGCGTTGCGTTACGGGGAAATTGGGGGTTTCAATTCGGGGTCTTAGGGTTGTCTGGACTAAATGCCTCAGGGTTGTGCGCGACGGTTATTGCACTTACCTTTTTCTCCAGCCGATGTTCCGCGACGAACGAGATCCCTTGGGGCTCGTTACAGTTGGAGCTCTTTCGTTTCTTTGTTACATATTGTGACATATGACTCGGGAATATCACCATCAGCTGTAGTCGTAAAAATGGCAGCAACTTCATTCATTCTTTGCGGGTTATATCGCCGTGGATCCATTCCAGGTTTCAAAGAAAACAACAATTCCATCTCAGGTTCAACCTGACCATGAGTAATTCGCATCGTTTCTTTTAATTCATCATGCATCATTTGATAGGACTGAGCAAATATATTGCATTGACGCAGTGCATCATCAATAGCTTTAGTAATATCTGGATCGAGGGTTGACATTTGCTGACAACGAACATCTGTGGCTTCATTCTGATCTAAAATGAAGAGTTGTCCATAAGAAGGACTTTCATTTGCGGCAGGATACAGAGCTGTATTCATTTGGTAATAAATTTGACCCTGGATTTTGAAACAAAATGGCCCTGGCCGGGTATTATTAAAATGAACTAAATTGGCGTTGAACAATGCGAATGCAAAAGAATTATTGTAACAGCGTATTCTTTCTAGAAAATGCTTTGACTTCTCATGGGTTCCATTGAATAACTCTTGCAGAATCAGTGGCGCATCGGGTAAAGGTTCCAAAACAACTTCACCGTGATTGCAACAATCATTGAAAGAATTTTTTTTGTGGGCTACTCTTTCTGCTGCGAAGTGCATTGCCTTGCAATGGACACATGGAACATTCATCGGTCCAATGAAATGTTCTTTGATATTCTCAATTGGAATGTCACGACTATTCTGAGGTCGCGATTGTTGACGTCTACTTGATGAGTGAGAATCATTTGTTTGTGGTGTCACTGCAACTTCTTGAGTGCAGTTAGCTCCAGCATGGCTCGTTGATGGAAATCCAAGATCATTATTGCTATTTTGCTGACTTGAAATATCATGCTCAACGGTATTCTCTTGATTCTGAATCCTCTGACGATAATTACGTACCCGAGCTGTAGTTTTTTCACATCTCCTTCTTTTGACTTCTTCTTCGCTTTGTCGATCTGGAGTATGTTGCGACAACTCATTTTTATTAATTCGTGCTTGTTCACGACATTTTCTCTGTCGAGCTGCATTTTTTTCACGCCTGATCTTCTGGAATTCTTCCTCTTCAGTTGGGGTTCGCTGTACTTTTCGCTTGGGCATTATTTAGGTGTAATGAACATGAAAAGATTATAGAAGTAAAAACGCGATAAACGTTAATAATAAAGAGAAGTGACGAAATCTATGGCGATTGTGCTGATTATTTTTTGGAAACGTAATTGGAAGAACAAAAATACAGGGAAATATTATGATATGACAGAAATTTTTAATAATTCCTCAGAACAAAGATTGAAGAAGAGATGTTTTTTTTTATTTATTTGAAATTTCTATTCAACATATTACAATGAAATTCGTTACAAGAGTCTGAATTTTTTCATCTGAAGAATTGCCATATATTATTTTTCTTCTACGTTATATCTATGAATCTTATTATGTTCTTTTAAATTTTCAATCTGATTACTGTTCAATAATTTTATCCGTCTATCTTTATCTGTTTATCTGTATCAATAAATCTTTATCTGTATATCTATATCGGTATATCTTTATCTGTTTATCGGTATCAGTGAATCTTCAATTGTGAACATATATCTATAATTTCATCAGAAAAAGTCATCACTCTGAATCTATTTATAATCTGATACTTCCAAATTTTCTAAGTCACCTGAAAAGAAGAAAAAACAATTATTATATTTATTATATTGATGTATATTTTACTTGATAGACTTTATTTTTGAGAAAAGTACTTACATGAAGATTTGTGTGAATTCAACCAGAGCACCAGAGCTAAAATGAATATCAAGCTGGTCAGTTGAATCTCCAAATGTGAAGTAATCACTAAAATTCCGGTTTTTAAGTTGTACAACTCAGCAATTCTAATAATTGCCACTAATTGAAGATGGAATTGTTTTCCAATAAGATATATATTCTTCGCACTGGAAATGAGAAAAGAATATATAGTATTACATTTCTTTTGGAAATAAACAATGAAATCAATTAGAAAGGTGAGCGTATTGCACATCAATTTAGGGAGTTTTGGAAAAAATATTATCAATGGAGTTTTGAAAAAAATATTATCAATGTCTTAGGTAGATATGAAGCAAGAGCTGGCTCTCGAAAACTGGACTATGAGTAGTAGAATTGAAAAAATGATTTAGCCCCATAAATTGGCAGGAAATGAGTTAATTTTTCATTAGAGAATGAATTACGCGTTTTCATGACGAATAAAACCGGAGATATTCCCACAAACATTAATTGTTTGGAAAACGGAGTATGTACCCCTTCAGATCCTGATGACGAAAGTCGAAGTGGAGATGAATCAACAAAATTGAATTGGAGACAAATCAACAAAATTAATTCAGACATTTGTTTTCGACCTGAAATTTTGCTTTTTTAAATAAAAATTTCGGCTTTTGGAGATACCTCTAGTTCTATTAATTCTAGCGACCTGAAATTAATTTTGAATGAAAGATGAACTTATTCTATATGAATTTATGGAGTTCTAAAGAAAAAATTATCGATTCTTCGAGTAGGTATAGAGCTAGAGCTGATTTTTGAAACATGGGTTATAAATAATTGAAGAATCAATGAAAAAATAATTTAATCACCTGAATCGATAAGAAAAGAGCCGAGCTTTCATTTAAGGCAAACTACGAGATGCAACGATGAATAAAATGAGAGATTCCCGAAAACGTGAATTTTCTAGAAAATGTCATCTACCCCTCCACATTCTAATTAAGAAGGTCGAATTAAATAGAAATCCGAAAAATTAATTGTGACTCTGATTTCCCTAAAATTTTCTCAGGTTCCCAGTGAGATTATTTGTGAAAAATCTCTATCTTAAGTCATTGTATTGGAATGTCGATTTCACCCCATTTTCTCATTTCCGTTTCTGTCAAATCTCACTTTTTTGGGGATATCTCCAGTTGCATTGGTCGTAGCGACCTGTCCATTCATACAGTTTTAAAAGAAAAACGATCGATTCTTCAGGTAGAGATAGAGAGAGAGTTTATTATCATGAAATGACTTCTAAGCAATTGAAATATCAATGGAAAAAAAATTGAACTACATAAATCGATAAGAAATAGGCTCATCTTTGATTCAAGACAAACTACGAGTTGTTACGATGATTAAAATGAGAGATATTCCTAAAAACATGAATTTCTAGTAAATGAGACGTGTACCGCTTCAAATTCTGGTCAAAAAAGTCGAATTGAAAATAATAAAAATGAATTAATTCTGACACTTGCTATCCAACTGAAATTTCCTCAGCTTTCCAATGAAATTATGGAAAAATCTCTATCTCATATCATCGCATTCAAAAGATCATTTTATCCTACTTTCCTTACTGCCACTTGGAAATGAAATGCAATATAACCTGTGAAACTGGAGGAAATTCATAGTTGAAAGGTTGATCAATTGAAAAACTTACCTATCTATTAATTTTCTGAAGTCCTTCACTTTTCGGATTCACTAAAACTTGTAGTCGTGATACGTTGAGAAAATCCAAGATAAATCTCGTGATACGCTGAGATTATCTCTAATCTTGTAAAATATATTGTTTATCAATATTATTATTATTTGTGTTCAAACAACAGCCCTAGTTACGGTTTAAAACTGTCAGTGAATATATGTACGGCTAGCGAAACAATTGAGGGGGAAGTGGAGGGGCAAGTATCGAAGGGAAACCGCGATATCAGCATCATTTTCTTTTGTTATAGATTTTTATTATTGGGTAACTTAATGAAATTAAAACGAATAAAATATAGTCTTATGCCTTTTTTAATGTTATGATACTTCGCCGTTTATTTTATTAACACAGTCTTCATACTTATTACTATAACAGCCTGAGTTAATTGACTGAAGTCTTTGGTCTCATCCAAATTTTTTTTCGTCTTGACGGATCGAAAAAGCACATACAGTAACAATTGAACTTAATATCTAGAACACTTTCAGTGAAACTCAGAATAATAACAAACAGAACAGAATACCAAGTAATACCATTTCAAGTATTCTCCAATCAAACTCCAGTGGCTGTATATCAGAAATATCCTTTTCCTCAATACTTTAATGTGAAAGAGTACAGTTTTAATAGAGAGGAATTTTAATAAAATAATACGTGACTCAGATTTTTTACGTAAAGGCGATTTAAAAACATTCGTTTTCAATTATGAAAAATATTATTTGAGAATTGTAGAGAAAAAAAAGTCATCATATTTTTTTAAATTAAGAATTCAAAAAAATTCCAACTCTTGACTTTATGAGAATTTATGGATGAACCTTATTGTAGAGAATCAAATCCTCTACTAAGACTTTTTGTCTACATTTTCTCTCAGAACTAAAAGTTTCCTAGATATTGAAAAAATTGACTGAATAGAGTTTTTTGAGTTGTCAATTTCCTGGAAAAATCACTCGTTCATTCTTTTCAAAATATCTTAAAAACCGTTGTTTTCATGAAAAATTCATATGAGACTTTTTTTGTAGAACAATTAATTCTCTAAAAAAAGGTCTCATGTGAATTTCCCATGAAATTTCCAGAATCAACGGTTTCTGAGATATTTTGAAAAGAATGAACAAATTATTTTCTGAGGGAATGACAATTCTAAAAATTCTTCTTAATCAATTTTTGGAATATCTAGAAAATTCCCAATAATTAAGTCATTAGCTACTGTGCACTCGAAATAGAGAATTACTCTCAAAGGAGTCATCACCGAGATCATAACCAATTCCATAACTTAACATCTACAATACTTCCGGTTTCAATTTAAATTAACATCAAACAGAACAAAATACCAAGTTTTTTCATTTTAAGTAGACTCCGATCAAAATTCAGTGGCCACTTGCAAAAAATGTTTTTTCTCAGTACAGTCTTATGGAAAAGAGTACAAAAAAGAGTTCAAATGCAGAGCAATTTCAATGGAACAATTTTTCGCTGATTTTTTCAACGGAGTGATGCTAATTTTTTTTCCCCATGGTGAAAAAAATTCTTTGGAGATTGAAAAAAAAAATTACAGCCAGAAGTCGAATGGAATGTAGAAAGCTGTTCATTTTTTTGCATCGACGTTTCAAGTAAGAACGTCAAGGGCCACTGTTTGTAATGGAGAATGATTTTTACGGAACTCATAATAAACTATAACAGATTCTTTGTCTTCGAAAACATGAAAAAAGACAACGATGACGGAACTTGATATTCAGGCACATCGAGTTGAAATCTTGAAGTCAGTCAGTCTTGAGTTTCTGGAGAGATAACAAAATTTAAGAAAATTTCGAAGAAATTGCAATATAATTTGAAAAAAAAGAAAATATTCGATTTACCTTATCTTCCTGACCGATTTCGCATCCATTCTCCCAGTGACAGATCTTTTGTGATTGTCTGGTGAAATTTTGGTGGTCTTTGGCTCAGGTGGGTGAATCGATGCTTTAAGATCAGCAGCCGTCATCGGCGGTACTTCCTCAGAAATATAGATGTGATTCAAATCTTGTATTTGTAGGAAAACACCTCCTAGTTTATTCACTTCAATCGTACCTTCCATTCTGACATGTGTGCCTTTACGCAGGGATGGATGAGGAGAGTAGACAACGACCTGAACGCAGAGACGGTACTTGCCATCGGCAATCATTCCATTTCCGTAACTGGAATTACCCTTGCTGACTGCAACGAACCCTGTCTTTAAGTATCCTTCAATGGCTGAAATAGATCAAGAAAAAAACATCATTAATTGAGCTATTTTTAAAATTCCAACGCTGGTAATATTTTTTTCTGGAGCGTAAAGAAGATACTCACAAACACGTCCAGAAACAGAGAGAACATCACGGATTGAAGTTGGAGTACCGTGGAAATTAATCACGCTAGTTTTTTGAACATGAAATTCGACAGCACAAACTCCATCGTTTGGATTACTGAAGCGTCGATTCACTGCTCCAATCGTACCACCTGTGATTTCCACAATCTGCAATATTTTTTTTTTATTTCCAATAAAAGTATATTTTCACAATAAGAAAAGAGAGAATAATAGTTATCATAACATAAATTAGTTTCACACTAACGGATAGGAAAATGTAGCGAAATGGACATTTCAATCAAATGGTTCAAGATAGAGATTTTCCAATCAACCCACGGAACAGTTGAGGAAACTTTAGGTGGCAAACATGTCTAAATTATTATTTTTCTAATTTTTTTAAAGATTTGCTTTTTCTGCCCAAGATCTCAAAAATTCCCCTTTTTGGGGATATCCCCGGATCTATTGGTCACAGTGACCTGAAGTTGTGGGGGTAAATGAAAGGTGCTCTCATTTCCCATCTATTCATTGATTCTAGATTTTCTTAAAATCTATTTTTCAATCCCTCATAGCCCAATTTCTGAGAATTATTTGTCACTCTACAATTATTTAAAAAATCGAGATTTTTTTTAGAACTATATGGACCGACGGGAAGTGAGCTTCCACCTTCCATTGATAACAAATTCTGGCTCACTACGACCAATAGAACTGGAGATATCTCCGGAAGAGTGAAATATTCAAGAAAAAAAAAACGATTTATCTTTCAAATGTTAATCAGTAAAATTAAATTTTTTGAAAATTCCAAAAATGATGATTTTTGCACATGATTCTCATCGAGAATTCTCTGATTTTTTTCATTTAAACTATCAGAAGAAATCGATCTCTGATATTTCCATTTATTTCGAATGATTTCCATAATATAAGGCAATAAAATAAAAATGTGTCCATTTCATCCTTTCTGCCCCTTTTCCCCTGGTTCCTCTTACGTCAATCATATTCGTACATTATTATTATCATTATCAATTGATAATTGAAACAAAATGTTCCCCTCTTGTCACCTCCATTTTTTTTTCTTTTGTTTTTCCCGTTTCGAAGGAAATAATATTCGCCATTTCTTTCATTGAATGAAAAAAAAATGACTATCGTTTGTTTTTTTTCATGAATTTTTTTTCTTAAATTTTTTTTTAATCATTTCCAAAAATTAATTATTTTTTTAATTAGTCTTCACCTTTTGTAATTGTATAGTTTCAGCGTACTTGGTAGCTTCTTCTCCCCAGAAAAGCACACGAATTCTCGTACCCAATGAATTGTTGAGCACACATTTGAAAATGTACTTTTGGTACGTTTTTACTTCTCTGATGCCCTCAATCAGATCAACGTATCCCGTGATATCCCTGCAAGAATGAAATTTTCTTCAATATGATATAATATAGAAGAATGATGATAAAAAAAAGAAAAAGAATTGACAGTGATAATTGATTCTGTTCTTGATGTGATGATTTTTTAATGAAAATTCTACCATTTGTTTTGCAAAATTGAATACTTTATTATCAGAATAAATTTCTTTTAAACGTACACTTTCGCCATCTTGGCATAACCACCTGGCCCGCCCTCAGACGTTCTTTTTTACGAACTTACTCTACTTGAATTGCCCAATCACTAACATTCCGGCCGCCTTGAAACACTTGCTTTTTCAATAAACTAAATGAAACCATAAAATTTTACATAACAATACTGAGGATATAATTGCTACATGTTTTGTCATCGGCCAGCCGTAATACTGTTCAATCATTCTCTTTGGCAATCGGTAAAGGACAAATCTTCTTCACGGCTCTCTTGTAAGTACCTTTTTGAGTACGAATCGTTACTACTCGGACCACACCGTCACGACCAGGGTGAACCTCAATAATTCGACCGAGCGGCCAATGTAAAGGAAAGACGTTCTCTTCTACAACCAGGACCAGCGTATTCAGCTCAATTGGTTGTCCAGGAGTACACCATTTTGTTCTTTTCTGGAGTTCCTGCAGATACTCAATCCTCCATCGATCCCAGAATTTTTGATGCAGCTTCTGGATCTGTTGCCAACGAGATAATCTGTTTTCTGAAATCTCAGTGAATGAATGTTGTACAGGTTGTGTCAGTGAGTCACCAATTAGGAAATGTGCAGGGGTGAGGATATTGAAAGCATTGGGATCGTTGATAACTGGGGTCAAGGGTCTAGAATTCATAATGGCCTCGATTTGTGTGAGCAAGGTAGTCTATTCTTCAAACGTTTCAGTCCTACCTTGAGTCAGGGTATTGAGATGTCGCTTCATCATCTTGACAGCGGCTTCCCATAAACCTCCGAAATGGGCAGCTCGTGGCGGAATAAAATGCCAGTCAACACGTTGCTTGATGAGGTACTCACTAATTTCCTCGCAATTCTTCCTCAAGAACTCGAAAACATCTGTCAGCTCATGATCAGCACCCACAAATGTTGTGCCGTTGTCAGAGTACATGTGAGCGCAGATTCCCCGTCTGGATGTAAACCTCCTCAGTGTACTGATAAAAGCCTCTGTGGTTAGGTCTGAGACCAGTTCCAAATGCACAGCCTTGGTGCTCATGCATGTGAAAACGACAACGTATCCCTTGGATACATGAATTCTTCCTCTTCGCCTGCTCTCGCGAATCTGGATGGGGCCAGCGTAGTCTACACCAGTCTCAATGAATGGACGCTGGACAGCAGTAACCCTCTCTCTCGGCAAATGACCCATGAGCACTTCTGGGATCACTGGTTGAAAACGAAAGCATTTAAGGCACTGCCTTACGATTTTCTGTGCTTCTCTTCGTCCACCAATTGGCCAGTATCGTTGCCTCACGCTCTGTAGTAGCTGCTCTGGAGGACAATGCAATAATCTCTCGTGCTCACCTCTGAGGATCAACGTGCTCAAGAAATGCCTCGCTGGTATCACCATCGGATGTTTTTGATTATACGATATTTCAGCATTTGCCAGTCTACCACCAACTCTGATGATTCCATCCATGTCCATGAAGGGGCTCAATGTCTTGATGGGGCTCTTCTTCGGGAGTTCTCGATTTAACTTCAGGCATAGCTGCTCGTGATGAAAGCACTCTGATTGGATCAGTTTTGAAATACTTCTCTCGGCTTTTTCCAGCTCGTCTCGTTCAAGTACTCCAATTCGTTTGGTGCCACTGATTGTTCTCCTGCAATTATTGACAAATCGATGACAATAGGCTACTATTCTACATAATTTGTCAAACGACGAGAATTTCTCGTAGAACTGAGGGCTGTTAGTCGTGGCTAACATCACACTGGGGGCTTCCATTTCAGGTAGTTCAGCTTCAGGTTGTTCCATTACTTCTGGACATCCTTTTGCAGTTATCATCCATGAAGGGCCATGCCACCACAGTTGATTATTTTGCAGATTATCGACACTGGTTCCACGCGAAATGATATCCGCAGGATTGTCCACCGTTGATACGTGTTGCCACGTGACGTCTTCTGATGCAGCCTGGATCTTTGCTACTCTGTTTGCAACATAAGTTTTCAGCAAATTGGGCTCAGTGTTGATTCGTCCCAATACAATGGTACTATCGCTCCACAGCATCACCTTGTCAATTTTGTTCTTCAAGGCTGATTTGACTGTTTGGTACAGGTTTGTGAGAAGAAGAGCAGCTTCTAGTTCTAACCTTGACAATGATATCGTTTTCAATGGCGAAACCTTGGACTTGGAGCAGAGAAGATGAGAGCTCTTTGTATTATTCTCATTTCCACTGACGACATAGACACATGCACCGTACGCCTTCTCCGAAGCATCAGCAAATCCAAAGATGTCAATGGTTTCAGTCAAATTACCTGGATTCACGTTCCTTGGTATAATCAAGTTTTGCAGTTTTGGCAGTGATAAATAATAGTGATTCCAACTCGTTAAATAGTCTGGATTTAATGGCTCATCCCAATCCATTTCATTTAACCACAGTTTCTGCATGTAAATCTTACCAACAATTAACATTGGAGATATTAGACCCAGTGGGTCGAATATCTGCGATACTTTCGACAGTATTGCTCGTTTGGTATTGCCAGTGTCTTCAGTTGTATTGACTTGATATTGTAAACTGTCTTGTTGAGAATTCCACAGAAGACCTAGTGTTTTAATGGCTTCTTCTTTATCAATTATCATGAGTTCTTCGTGTTTGTGCTGTGGTTCCAACTGCTGCAGCACCCTTGAACTATTGGAACGCCATTTTCTCATGACTAATTGTCCTTCAAGTAATATTTCAGCCAACTGCTTCTGAGTTTCCTTGACATATGATACTGTACTTCCACCAGACAGAGCATCATCCATGTACAAGTCTTCTTCCAATACCTTTGCTCCTAATGGATATTTATCCTTGAATTTTATTGCCAACTCTTTTACAGTTCTCAGTGCATGAAATGGTGCCGATGCAGTACCATATGTGACTGTATTGAGTTTATATGTCTTGACATCCTCATTGTCATTATTTCTCCATAATATGAGTTGATACCGTTGATGTTCTGGATGAACCTGAATCTGGCGGTACATCTGGGCTACATCTCCAGTAATGACAATTTCATGAGTTCTGAACCTGATGATTATTTGTAGAAGATCACCCTGTAAATTGGGTCCTGGTGATAATTTGTCATTCAGAGAATTTCCTGAATCTGTTTTAGCTGATGCGTCAAAAACTACTCTAACTTTCGTAGTGATGCTATCTGGTCTTACCACTGGTTGATGTGGTATTAATAATGTTCCTCTGCTTCTACTACTTCAACGTCTTCCACCAAGTCCATATGATTTTGTGCTGAATAGTCCTTCAGGAACTCTGTGTATGCTGTTTTCAGTGCTGGATCTCTTGTAAATCTTCGCTCAATAGCTTGCAATCGTCTTTCCGCTTGGTATTTTGAGTGTCCAAGTGTTACATCACTTTTCAGTGGAAGTTTAACAATGAATCTCCCTTCCGCATTTTGTTGTGTAGTCTCTTGGAAATATTTTTCAACTTCTTGTTCTTCTTTTGAGTAATGTTTCTCTTCAGGAATTGTTTCCTGTTTCCAAAACCTTTCTAATTGGTGATGCAGCTGGACATTAGTGACTTTGCAACATGTTGCCGTTGACCCTGCCTTGGTGCCTGTCAGTTCACCCCCACAGATCCATCCCAATTTCGTGTTTTGCCAAGTTGGTTGGCCCTGATGGAGATTTTGTGGTGCTCCAATGATCATTTTCCAATAAAGACCAGCCCCGATGAGTAATTCAATTTCTCCAGGCTCTCTGTACCCTGGATCAGCTAAAACTACGTCTACTGGTTGCTTTATTTTCTCAATATCCAGTCTCGTTTGTGGTAAACGTTCTGTAATTGATGGAAGAATTGTGCAGGTGATTTCTGATGAAAACTTCTTATGAATTGATTCAATTGTGATCGTGATTGACTCTGATGCACTAATGACTGCTTGATTGATACCGCTAACTGTTTTGTCGACTTTCGAGCATGGTAAATTCAATTTTCTCACCAGCTTCTGTGTTATCAGGTTTATCTGCGAACCTGGATCCAGTAAAACTCTGCAATTTACTCTTTTTTGACCTTTCCCGTGAACATACACTTGCGCCGTTGATAAAATGACTTGTGACAAGGGTTTGTTCATGCAATAGAGACTAACTGCTGCATCTGTGTTGTCTTTTTCTGTACAGTAATTGACGGCTGTTCTCGAACTGATGTCTTTGTTGTCTGGGTGTTGTGTTGACTCTGCGTGCAATAAACTGTTGTGTTTCCCATTGCATTTTTTGCAGCTGGAGCTTGTGCAGTCTCGAGCCATATGTCCATGCTTAAGGCAATTGAGACATAATTTCTTCTCGATAACTTGTTGTTTTCTTTCTTTTTGATTAAGTTTGAGGAACTCTTCACAACGAAATATTGGATGTTCTCCGCTGCAATAGTTGCATGTGCTTGCAGTCAATCCCAATGCCACATTATTTCTGCCTTTCTTGCCCTTTTGTGGTATTGTCCCAGTTGTTGTATCCGATGGTATTTCCTTATTACTTTGGTTGAGTAATCGTAGCATGTGACTTTTCTCTGTTAAAAATGCAATGAACTCTGATAATTTTGGCATATTGGTTGGTGTCTTATCTTTTATCCTATCCTGCCATTCTTTTTGTTCTGTATAATCTAAACCTCTTCTTGCCATGTGAATAATAAGTGTGTCCCATTGATCCACTGGCTGTGACAATGTCTTCAACGATTGTGTGTGTGTCTGTATGTGCCACACGAGCTTCTTCAATGCCTCTGCCTTGTCTCCTTTCGTCACTGGAGGAAAAGTCAGCAATGCATCCAAGTGTGTTTCTATTATTACTCTCTCATTATCATATGTGTCTTTCAACAATTGCCAGGCATTTTCATAATTCTCGCCATTTATGCTGAAGCCTTCAATGACCTTCAGTGCTTTTCCTTTGAGCACTCCAATCAAGTATTGGTGTTTCTGAATTGGCAGTAAGTCATTGTCTCCATCAATAATTGTCTCAAAGCTGTTTTTAAAGAATATCCAGTTGGTGAAATCTCCGTCGAATTCCTTCAACTTCATTTCTGGTAATCTTGGTTTGTTGCGGTGTATTGTCTCCAACCTGATAGGATTTGCTTCTAGATTTTGCCCGTTATTCTGATGCTGATTCTGATTTGCTCTGAATCTCTGCTCTTGTTGCTCTCTCCTATCTTCAATTTTTTGTTGCAATTTCCCAGCTAATCCATAGAATTTTTCTTCAAATTGCTGCCGTTCTGTCTCATTTGCTGTTCTGAATGCTGCTACATTTTGTGCTGGTTCATCTTCTTCGATTTCTGCTTGAACTGTTTCAAATTCTTTCCAACATTCCTCAAGTTTTTCTAAACGAATTTGTGCTTCTGCTGCTGTCATGTCTTGCTTTGAATTGATGCTTGTCTCAACTCTTGTCAATGCTGCCTTAACTCTACCTCTTTTTTGTGTTAACTCGGCCATTATGATACTTGATGGATTAAAGGAATAGAGAAAATTGAATTATAGTGACTCACTAACCTGTGTTTTTATTCGATTGCCCCACTTGGCGATGACTCTGCAACTGTATGTGTTATTTCGCTGATTCTTATATGTCTGATGTGTTTGATGCAATTGGTGCACCCCTGTTGCTTTTACCACACTGATTTGTTAACGCGCCTGCGCTTTGCTATTAATTCTAGTATTTGTGTGTGTGCTACTCGTTGTCTCTGCTTTGCAACTCGTTGTCTCTGCTTTTCTACTCGTTGTCTCTGCTTTGCAATACAATCGTGCACTTGCACGCTGCCGTTATTGGGATTTTGTGCGTCTAATCGATAATGATTATGTATTTGAGAACTGCGTCTCCCGCTTTGTGAGTGTGTGATCTGATGCTTATGTCTGTGTGACCCGATGCGTATGTCTGTGCGTCCCAATGCATTTGTCTGTGTGACGCCTTTATGTTTGTGTGATTCACGTGCGTGTGTAATTGTGTCTTACACCACACACTCCATTGATTTTATAAAATTTGCCGCTGTATATTGTTTTCGTTATATTTCCATGAATTCACCCAATGAATTTCACTTTACTATCTGTGATTTTGATTTTATCGATGACGCTGTAACTCTGAATGCCGGCCGCCTTGTGGCGTCATGCCACGCCGTTTTCTCGACACTCGATTTTTCGTGTTTTAATCGATATTTCACCAATTCTCTCACTCTCAGTAGGGTGAGTCGAGCCGTTGGGCGTCAATGTTCTTGATGTGATGATTTTTTAATGAAAATTCTACCATTTGTTTTGCAAAATTGAATACTTTATTATCAGAATAAATTTCTTTTAAACGTACACTTTCGCCATCTTGGCATAACCACCTGGCCCGCCCTCAGACGTTCTTTTTTACGAACTTACTCTATTTGAATTGCCCAATCACTAACAGATTCTTTTACTTATTAGAGAAGGGGGATAGTCAGGTTAGAGTGGACTGGCTTTTTTGGAGAAATTATTATCGATCAATTAATTAATAAAACCCAAAACTACTTACATCATCGTATCGCCAGCAACAAACGCAGCAATCTCTTCATTGCTGGTAAACTCCACATCAGTGAATGCCATGATTTCTTGATCGATTTGAGCTGTTTGCACTTTTCACAAACAATACGCGTCTGATGCGTTTGAACGATCCACCGAAAAGAAGGATCAAAAGGATGTGACCACTGCGCACTCTTGCCGGCGCAAAAATGACTGTTTCCGGTTGGATCACACACTTATAGTCTGATTTTTTGTAATACAGCTATAACTGAGCTTAGATGGAGCTTGAGTCTCCCGAAAAATTATTCTTTAAATAGCCTGACTATAAGCGTGTCGTAGCGATTAAATGATTGATAACATTTTATTATTTCAATCTCACTTATTTTTCTTTTATTATGAAAATGAGAAAATTATTAAATGTATTTACCTAAATGAATCGACGTCAATGCATATCTCAGAATGAAATATAATGACGTTAAAAAATTGTTTTAGCCTTAATTTTTATTTTGTTTTTTGAATTGCGCGCGTAATCTCTGTTTAACCAATGAGGAATGAGGAATAAGCGTGACAGTTTGAGCGTTACATTCGAAGTGCATGAGCTTTTTAGAATAGGAAATATGAGACTCACCAATATTTGGGAGTCAGTTGTTAAAATCATTTCACGTTAATCAATATTTTTACATTAATTAAATCTGTAAATTCTTTACTCAAAATGGAAACATTTCGATAATAAAGATAATAATTCATTTTTATTAATTCTCCGAGTTAAAGTATTTTATCCACTGTAGAGGAGATCTCTATAGATCGAACCTACTCAATTTCCTTATGACTAAACGGGTCTAACATTTTGGTGGCAGCGGAGTTTTCAACGGCAGGGCCTGATCAACCTTTGTCGGCGACTACAGTGGAATATAAGAATAATTCGGGGAATTCAAGGACGAGATATCTGTTGAAAAACTGTCTCAGAATAGAATTTCTTTGGAAATATCAACAGAAGAATCCAAGACGCATTGAGTGACGTTCAGGATTTACAAAGTTAACATCGAAGCAATTGGAGACTCGCTATTGTTTTCTGATATTAACATTTATCAGGAAAGCGAGAAGACTATCTTAGGATAGACCAGCAGAAGAGGATTCAAATTGTACCAAGCAACGCTTTGGATCTCTAAGAATACTTAATTGAGTATTACGTGTTCTGAGTTCGTATTTTACGGACAGATTTAATTCTCTTTCGGGAGGAGGAGAATCGAGATAAATAATATCAAGATATTGAATTATTGAGCATATTTTTGTAACGCTTTATTACAAATTGATACACCCAGCAAAAAAATTAAGGGAACGGTAAATTTTGTCAGTTTTTTGATCGATTTTCAGATGGCTGTAACTTCGCCAAAAATGATCGTATCAGAATAAAAAAAAAATCGTTGGAAAGCTTGAAGTCTCTACTCTTGAAATCTTGAGATGAAAATTTTTTATGACCGTTTGTTATAACGAGATAGGAAAGTTGAAAGTGGAAAAATTTTTTTTCTTTTTTTTTCATTTTTTTAACTTGTTCCACGGACTCCAAAAAAATTTTCTCGACTCAACCCTTATGAGGATCATGTAGCCTGGTCTTTCAGCTTCAGTTTCTTTTTTTTTTTTTTTTTCTACGACCCTTTGTTGCTGAGATATTGTCGATTGAATCAAAAAACACCCTTTTGTCTTTAATCGTCGATATCTCAGGAACTACTGATCGCACAGCGAGCGGATGATGAGATTCGTAAACTTGAATGAATTTCCTGTAAGATTCTTGCACTGTTTGATTGAAAAAAAATTTTTTTCCAATTTTAAAATTGGTTCGAAAAAGTACCAAAAAATCGCGTTTTTTTCCTTTTTTGAAAAATGCCCTGCATTTTGCGAATTTTGCGAAAATTGAAAATGTTTCAACGTTTTTCTTTAGTTTAATGTGTGCTGGGACACCCCCTAAATTTTCAAGCCAATCGGTTCGACCGTTTTTTTTTCCCGAACGAACAAAGTTTCAGCAAAAATTAAAGGAACACTTTTTTGTGCCCTAAACACCAATTAATGATGATTAGGGCCGAAAATGTTTTTTATCCGTTATTTTTCCGTGATTTTTCGTGCAAAATTTGTTGAATTCCATCGAAAAATGAGAACAATGAAAAATGAAGAAAAATCAATAAAAAAATCAAGAAAACAATTTTTTTAAACGAAAAAAATAAAAAAAAAATTGTTTGAAAAAATCTGCTGAGTCACTATCTCTCCAAATCAAATGCGATTCCGGTGTTTTTTTTTTCATTTTTCAAATTTTTTTCCGAGTTTTCTACTGGTTCTTTGAGAACAAAAATTGATTTTTCCATTGATTTTCAAAAGAAGAGAAAATTTCTAATGTTCCATTGATTAAAAAAAAAAAATTGAATTTTTTATTGATTAAAAAAAAAAACGAATTTTTTATTGATTAATGAAAAACAAAATTTCAATTTTTTAATTGTTTTTTTGTTTTTTTCATTGTTCTCATTTTACGATGAAATTCAACAAATTTTGCACAAAAAATCACGGAAAAATAATGGAGAAAAAACATTTTCGGCCCTAATCATCATTAATTGGTGTTTACGCACAAAAAAGTGTTCCTTTAATTTTTGCTGAAACTTTGTTCGTTCGGGAAAAAAAAACGGTCGAACCGATTGGCTTGAAAATTTAGGGGGTGTTCCAGCACACATTAAACTAAAGAAAAACGTTGAAACATTTTCAATTTTCGCAAAATTCGCAAAATGCAGGGCAATTTTCAAAAAAGGAAAAAAACGCAATTTTTTGGTACTTTTTCGAACCAATTTTAAAATTGGAAGAAAATTTTTTTTCAATCAAACAGTGCAAGAATCTTACAGGAAATTCATTCAAATTTACGAATCTCATCATCCGCTCGCTGTGCGATCAGTAGTTCCTGAGATATCAACGATTAAAGACAAAAGGGTGTTTTTTGATTCAATCGACAATATCTCAGCAACAAAGGGTCGTAGAGAAAAAAAAAAAAAAGAAATTGAAGCTGAAAGACCAGGCTACATGATCCTCATAAGGGTTGAGTCGAGAAAATTTTTTTGGAGTCCGTGGAACAAGTTAAAAAAATGAAAAAAAAAGAAAAAAAATTGTTCCACTTTCAACTCTCCTATCTCGTTATAACAAACGGTCATAAAAAATTTTCATCTCAAGATTTCAAGAGTAGAGACTTCAAGCTTTCCAACGATTTTTTTTTTATTCTGATACGATCATTTTTGGCGAAGTTACAGCCATTTGAAAATCAAGCAAAAAACTGACAAAATTTACCGTTCCCTTAATTTTTTTGCTGGGTGTAGGTTACAAAAAATAATTATGGCTTTGTTTGGACAGATTTGAGAAGAGTTTGTTATAGCCAGGAATTTTCGTCGCCGGATTGGAAATCATGCCGGTAGATTTCCTCTCCAACCTGCGGATCCTCAAGTACTGGGAGATGCTGTAGGTATAGAGCGACCCGGTGGAACTTTGGACGGTGGAAAGATTTCCAGTCAAGTTCCAGTAACGTTTGCATCTCGAGGAGAGATAAAATATGTAGAGATGGGCCCAAAAACACTAGCCGGAACGTTAGCAAACGGAGAAGAAATGGCCAGCGTGCCAGCAGCAACAGAGCGACTGGTTGGAACACCAGTACTGGTAGACGTACCAGGTATAAACGCGTCATCAGATGAATTGCCGAATACGGACGTAAGGCCTGTGACGGGCATGACATCAGACATGACGAGTTATTGTTTGGATTCTTCAGAAGGTACGATTCCCCCGGTACCGAAGAATAACGATGTTAGTATTTCCACTTTGAAAACAGTGAACATTGGGAAATGTACTACATCAGCATTTAATGGTGCAACGTCTGACACACTTACGGTTGAGGACAAGAGTAAACTGTCAGTGACGTTATTAGAAAGACAGCTGCAAGAATTATACAATCTTGAGCAACGGTCAGATGAGTTTGTAGCCAATTTCGCTATGAGAGTTATGGAAATAATGTCTCAACTAATAGACATACTCATGAAACAAGTGAAGGAAAGTTTTGAGAAAGGATTGAAGAAACAATTAAGGACTTTCATCGAAAAACAGAGCTACAAGACGCTAGCGGAATCCTGTCGGAACACGATAAGTTGGGAACGACTTCTGTATTCTCTTGAACGTGTAGAAGATTCAGTGGAGGACATGCAGGAAGAAGTCTCTCCAGAAGAATCAAGAAATTTTGCTCAACAAAAAAATGAGAAACTTGTACCAGATGGGAGGGAGGAACTCTCTTCAGCAATACAGGGTAGAACCAGCCTCTCTTGTGGGAATCTCTCCAAAAATGGGCAATATCCATGGCAATCGAGAACTTCAACAACCGAGGATATACACCCTGAGAAGTATCAATATTACAATTCGGTTACAATGAACCAGGAAACTGAGATGATTCAGGAGGGAGGAATACTGTTGAGCTCCGGGGAAAAACCTAATTGGGACCCGGGGAAATATGTGTGATTTAAAGAAGATATTCACGAGAATGATCGTTCAATAAGAATGACAGGCATTGAGGAGAATACTATGATGGAAAAAGAGCATAAAACAGAAACAATACTGTAACATCCAAAATCCAATCGATTTAACATATGTTTTAATTGTGCAAATGAAGGGCATACAGCCGCAGAATGCAATCAGTTATTGAGAAACCAAGAAATTAAAGAGGTAACCCGACCAAATTCCAAACAAAACGAAAACAACCATAAGTTGCAGAAAAAATGCGAATACTGCAAAATGAGTGGTCATGATACTTTTAAATGTAACAAACTGAAAAGGAAAACACGCATATGGAAATTGTCGTGCGTTAATACAGGTCAACAGACTGCTAACATCAGCATAGTTCATTCCAAACAGACTGAGAAGACATTAAAGAAAGATGCTGATGCAGCCTGGAATTTGAAGAAGATTCGTCAAACGATGGCTTTTGGAATTGTCCGTCAATCAGCTGGAATTCTAAATCATTTAGAACAGTCATCAAGAAGGCAAAAGATGTTGCGACCGGCCAAGATGGAGAACATTAAAAATCATATTGTTCTCACCGCAAATGAGCTCAGGAAGCGTACATAGTTTCTAGTTGATACAGGGGCTGCTGTTTCATTGATTAAGATCGGCAAACTGCAACCTGAAATTCCAATCATCTTTGACACAGTCTTACTGCAGGGAATCAGCCAACAAAACATGGAAACACTTGGAAAAGTTACTATATATTTCAAAATCGGAGACGTAGGATTGGGTCATGAATTTCATCTAGTACCAAACGATTTTCCATGTTTAGGAGGAATTCTCGGAGGAGATTTTCTAGAGTCTCAAGATTTGGATGTGAAAATTGATCTTGGAAAATATATCTTATTAGACGGAGTCCAAATGAAACTTCGACCAGCGAAAACTTCAGATCTTCAGAAGTCTGAATCACATTGGAAATCCAAAGAGGCGAGCGATAAAAATTGTCCTAGGAATAAACGAGAACCTATTTATGCGTGGAAACATCCCGGACAAGAAGAAGCAACGGATGAAAAATTCAAATTGCATCAAGTCGCAGCAGGTAGCGGAATGAGTTCAATGAAAAGTTTTGCACAAGTCACAAGAAGCCTGATGCAGCAAACGAAAAGTATAATGCAAATTACCATTACATGCAGAGACAACATTGATTCTCATATAATCCAGACAGGTATTGAAGTATCACGAAGGTCAACACTCCGAAATGTCAAAAGAGAACAACTTCAAATGGAAAGAAAATTGAATATGAAGAATTATCGGAAGAAATTCCTATTGGAAGAACTTCTCTTTCTTCTGAAGAGGACAGGAGTGATTAACGAGAAGTTGCAAAAAGCGACTAATAACGAGATGAATATCCGAAAAATGAGAGAAAATGAGGAGTTCATTGGAGACTCATCGAAGTCATTCTCATTACTGGAATTTCCTGGAATGTTAGATAAGAGAGACTGTCAATTATTCTTCACAGATCCATCCATAATGGGCCTCACGATGGAAAGACAATGGTTTTTATTCGGGGAGGATATTAGAAGAAGTGGAATTGAAGCTTTTAGCAATTCGGAACGAATTCTTTTACTCGAGTTTGATATAGAGTCAGTTCAGTATCAGTTGGGGAATTCTATATTGACTAAAAGGCAGAAACTACAAAGTATGGAATATGCAGACAATGTCACGATGGTTGACAGCCATCATACAGAAGCTGAAAGAAGTTTACGTATACACCAGGACACCAGAAAGAGGGCAGTTGCAGGATATCTCGTTGGGATTGAGATTAGTTTGATTCAAAAGACGGCTAAAATAATCTCTGAAGGGTTGAAGCGAGGGTACCTCACCACTGCTATTAGAATAACTAATTCCGACTATTCGGAGAGGAATTTTCTACCATTTCCGCAGGCTGATAACACTCGAGATTTGGATGTGGAACAGAGGAATTTCCTCGGATCATCAGTGAATGATTGGGATCAATTCAATAACCCAAGTTATCTCGACATTCTGAGTAATACTAGCAGTCATTGCTGCACTTCAACGACGTTCAAGGGATCTTTTAGGTGCAGAAGATAGTTTCTAAGGGAGGAAAATAGACTTTTGTACTACAGTGAAAAGAAGATGTCGACATTTCGGGTCAACGTAAGGAAAAGTTCTGGTATGAAGATTTGGATTATTGCCTTGCAGGAAAAAGTCAACAGAAAAGACAATCAGTCTTCGTCGGAAAATAATTCAGCGGATATTTTCAAATACCCTGAGGCTAATTACGAGATATGGAACAAGATTTTGTCTATAGGACTCCAATGGTTAATTTCTGATCAGTTGAGACCAATGCGTCACATCACATCTCGCATTGATTTCGGTCTAGAGGATGGAGATCTGACAGCTTGGACTAGGAATATTGAGTCTGAGTTAATGAATGGATATTTTGTAAATATAGGACCATTTAGGACTTATCATAAACCAAGGATCACGAGAATCAGAGTACCGGGAAGAGTACGGCTACATTGGTCCAGCATGGATATGTGTTATGAACCCTTGAAAGGGTTGCAAAGTGCTCAAAACAGAGAAACGCAAATTCCAAATTCAGGCCGAGTATTAGGACAGCATAAATACGAGTCGGTATTCCGGAAAAACAATTCAAGGTTATTGACCAAGAAAGAAAAGGATCGAAGACATATCGTGCTGCAAGCTCAGCAGAAAGATGAAAATGACGTGTGGAGTGAACGAACTGAGTATGACATTCGAGCGGAGGTCATTCCACTAACTGATGTAATTTCCCTCATCACAACTAAAATATCCGTTTGTACTACGGGTGTGGAGATAACTGAATCAGGGAAAATGGTGAACATCATATTTCACCAAGATACTCTACAACCTACGTCAAGATCAAAGTGGAGAAAATTCCATTTTCCTTTCAAAACTGAATGCAGGGATGGAAAAATCCATTTGGAAGAATCACGCAGTCTGTCTGAATCCGATGAGACACTCCCAGAGATGCTGCATGAGGTGGACATTCGCCTAAAAAGCGATCATTGGAGAAGAGCCCTGCTGAAAATACCTGAGCAAAGGGCTGCTTTGAGGAGGAAGGAAATTTTTGATTTTCAAAAGACAGATTGGATCTCATGGGGAGATTCAATGATTTCAACACTCACAGAAATCGCCAGCATAAGTTGTGAAGGGCACAATCAAATATTACAGGAGTGGTTTATCAAGTTACCTTCAAAAAATCTTAGAAATTGGAGTACTAGAAGAATGCAGGTGACGAGCATGACAGATACGCCAATGGAGAACGCGAAGACCTGTACAAAAAGTAATAATTTGAACAGTCGTTGTAGAAAAGCATCTTTAAAGTTATCTCCAAGACTACAAATGGCAGGAGCTTCAACTTGCAACATTGATAAAAGATGGTTAATTAACGCAGGGGACGTATACATCAATGAAGTATATGTATTTCAGGAGAAATCATCTGGTGACCAACAACATGTGCTCCAATTGAAGAAAAACAACCCTCAGTTACCCTTAAAAATAAGAAAAACATTGCGAAAAATCTTCCATGAGTATCAGGGAACAATGTCACTGAAGGAGCTAGCAAGTATTATAAATATTGAATTAAATTTAATTTCTTTAAAAATCCGAAAGAAAGAATCAGGTGAAGCGGGCATCGAATTACAACATAGGTCGAATGAGTTACAGCAGGCAAGTGGTCGACGCACCGAGTCAAGGTTGCTGACGCATGCATTCTTTGACGGTCAAGTTGACGGCAGCGTCGAATTCAGTAAAGAATGGATAGGCCAAAGAGAATCAACAATGAAAATAAAACAAATTAAAATTGTGCGAGTTCAAGAAATCAACCTACACAATTATGAAATCCTAATACACGATGGAAAATTTGGAGAGATCTTAACCCTCCGTTATCTCAACAATAAGAATGAGGGTGTGACCAAGGAAGAAGATGGACTCAGGACAGGACTCATTACAATGAAGCATCAAAAGAAATCAAAAATACTCCATTTATTT
The DNA here is from genome assembly GCA_963921955.1 of Aleiodes alternator. Classification (NCBI taxonomy): domain Eukaryota; kingdom Metazoa; phylum Arthropoda; class Insecta; order Hymenoptera; family Braconidae; genus Aleiodes; species Aleiodes alternator. The sequence goes on along the minus strand of OY998099.1, from coordinate 12,668,656 downwards.
TTGGAAACAAAAATTGAATGTGACGTAACAAAAGTACAGTGCAATAAACTAGAAAGAGTCCACTACAGTGAATCCTGGAACATCCCAAACAAATCGGTCACAAACGTTGCATCTCTGGTCCAGAGGAGCCAATGGGATGTGGCAAGGTCGACGGGAAGAAACTGCCATCAGCGAATGAAGGAGTTCCAACCACAAGTCGAAATACCTTCCCAAGTTTCTTTGAAACGTCATCGCCTGTATAAAAAAAACAAAAATTATGATGAGGAAAAATCAATTATTGAAGAGAAATATATACTAGAATGGATGACAAAGAATAAACTCACCGAAGGCGCACGAGTGCAACGTTGGATGATTACTTTGGGGTCCCAAGATCTTGGAACTACAAAGCATCGACTAGAAGCAGGTCCTGATGACTTAATTCTACCCGTTGAGCGACTAGTCACTCGTTTTCCACGAGAAATCCTGGGAGTTCGGGGAATAACGGGTGTAGAAAACACTTTTCTTAAAGACTTCTTCTTGAGGACACGGGGAATAACAGTTGTAGCAGGCATATTAACGTTTGTAGCAGAAATTTTTCTTGTGGACCTCAGCACGTTGACATTTTTTCGTCGAGTACACTGGGATAAATCTCCACATAAAGAACACTTTCTGGAAACACTGGACATTTTCAAAACACTACTTGATTACGGAGCACTTGTTTCCACAAAAGTAAAAAACTCGAGTGAAGAAGAACCAAGGAATAAAGAAAATTTTATGCATTCTGATGCAGAATCAGCATTCTCAATGCTAGCTGACACCTCAAGAAGAATTCAGCATTCGGGCAAGCAAAATTCGATCAGAAAAACAAAAGAAAAAAATTGTTTTTTGAAGGGGGAAGAAACAGGAAACGAGTTAAAACTCTCATAGTTGGACAGCTAAATTTTTTTTTTGTAAACAGAGAAAATTTTGTTATCAGTTGCAGATAAAATTAGAGAAAATTATTACTGAAGACAATAATTTTCTTCCCTGGCGGGGAGGAATGTTGTGTCCCAGAATAATATATAAAGAAAAGAAATATTTAACCTTGTTAAATATTTCTCAATTGTAATCATTTGCATAATGTGTGAAGAAGTTACACTTACTTCACATATTATGGAAACTCAGCATTTTTACACACTCAATCGTGTAATAATGTGACACCAATAATTTAATATAAATATCAGACTCACCGATATTCGGGAGTCAGTTGTTAAAATCATTTCACGTTAATCAATATTTTTACATTAATTAAATCTGTAAATTCTTTACTCAAAATGGAAACATTTTGATAATAAAGCTAATAATTCATTTTTATTAATTCTCCGAGTTGAAGTATTTTATCCACTGTAGAGGAGATCTCTATAGATCGAACCTACTCAATTTCCTTATGACTAAACGGGTCTAACAAGAACATTAATTAATTGAACCAAAGAACGCTTTATTTAACACAACTCAATGAGAATGACAAAAGAACACAATGATACGCTTACAATTACGATTGGAACGAGAGTGACTCGCCGTCCACTGTCACTACGCCCTTTCTCTTCACGCGAGCCCTTTCGGCATTAATACGAATTAAGTTTTCTCCGAGTGGCCCTTCGGGGCCGATGTTAAGGCGGTAATTTTAAATGTGTTACACCTTCCCCCTTCGGACCGCAACATCGGCTGCCGATCTTGACAAAACTATATAGTAATATCAACAAAACGCTGGGTAGGACGGCAGTCGACCCACAATTCCGTCCCTCTCTCTCCTGAATATAATTTTGATACCGTCTAGTATAAGGCACTTGTTCATTACTGTAATCTATCTCCCTGGTCACCCCCGGATGCTCACCGTAACCGATCAATAATAATAGAGGGATACAATAAAGTTAATGAAATGCGTGAATTTATAGAGAATAATCGATGGAATATGATTTATGAACTATGGTTGTTGTCGCTGTTAATAGCAGGTCCGCCTTGTGTTGATTTCTTGGCTTTAACGGCAACGAAAACGGTCACTTCCTCTTGGTCGGGGAGTTCTGGTCTCTCCAGCATTACTTCGGTGAGAGTTTTCTTGACAATTGAGTCAGTAAGCGCTTTAACAGCCAGTGTCCTTTTTTCCTCAGATAACTGCAGTGCTGACGCCGCCTTTAGGTTGACTGGTCTCGCCTTTCGAAGAGCGTTTTCACGAATGAGAAAATTGCGAATCGTGTTAGGGTACTCATTTGGGTCAGTGAAGTTTGCTTTCACTTTCCTCTTCAGTCGCTTTTCAGTCTCGTCAAAGAGATAACGATGATCGAATGGAATGAACCAAGTCGGCCAGCTGGCGTAATTTAGCCGCAGCCAGTCACTAAATCCCGGGAACCGAATGTTGCAATCGGGGCATTCGGGGCAATAAAGCATCAAGTCCCTTCCACACCCGATGCAGCGACGTTGGGCGTCTTCATGTTCTGTCCCGTGTGGATACGAGCAGTCCCCTTCCTCGAAGCCCTCTAGTATTTCGTCAAATGGCTTCACCTTTTCCAATGGCAATGGCTCGACCATTACAGAGGGTGCTGTTAGGACCTTCGGGTCATCTGTTGATAGCAGTGTCTTTCCCGTCGTTGTTGACTTCATGAGAGGATGACCAGGGGCTGGAATTCGACGTCTGAGTCGATTTTCTTGGTCAATCTGTTGTTGCGTGACTAACTTTGTCTTCTTTGTCAATTTCAGCTTTGGAGGCGGGAGCCGACTGATCGCTTCCAACAAGGCAGCTGCCTCAGTACCGGGCTGATAGAGTTCCTTGTCTTTATGATTGGCCGCCTCTATGCTGGACTCGTAGAATTTCTCGTCTTTTTGATTAGCTACTGCTCCGATTTTCTCAAGAGGCTCATCGATTTGTGTGGATGTTGATGTGTATCTTGACGATACAAGGCCAAAGTCAAGCTTAATGTTATCATTTAAGTTTGACATAGCCGACATTGCTGGGCTCCTTTCAACGTATTCCGGGAGATCGGTGATGCTGTTAGATGTCGATGCGGCTTCTTTTCTAGCGTTATTGATTTCGGAATTGTCTACGCTCTCGACTTCTTGGATTTCTACTGACAAAGCCCGGAGTTGGGCTTCCAACTCAATTCGTCTCTGCCTCATGTCTTCTAATTTCGTTGTTGATTGTCGATCAGATGCGCTGGAGGCCACGGAAGTGTTATCCTCGGTGTTGTCCATTATCTTGTAAAAAAAATTGTTGACAGCGAAGGCTGCGACGGGGTATTTTGAGATCGGTAATATCATATTTTCCAACGAATTTTCCCGATTTGTCTGCCAATTCTACAATGAGAGGATTAGCGACTTTTCTCATGAATGCTGGGCCAAGATATCGATGTGCAAGTTTCGACGAATAACCCTCAGACTTTTTGCTGAATTTCTTATTTGGATAGAATACTTCCGTTCCTTCTTTGATATTAACTTTAATTTCACGGGCTTCATTCAATTTTGACAACCATTTCTCCGAGTATTCCCTAAGTCTTTGCTCGATTTTATGTCGAAATTTGTCAATTTGAATTATTCTTTTTGTCCATTCATTTACGGATTCATCTTTATCCATCGCATTTTCGGCTGGTTTTCGCACGTATTTAGCTGAGGCTTCTCTACCGTGATTCAAGAAGAACGGGGATACTCTACTTCCAGCGTGCGGAACTGTATTGTACGCGAATTGAATCTTTGGCAAGTTAACGTTCCACTCGTTGTGCTTATCTACAATAAGTGACGCGATAATCGGTTTAATTGTTCTGTTGACCCGCTCAACAGGATTACCTTGTGGGTGATACACGGGAGTCGTCTGATGTTCGACACCTCTTGCTTCGAGGAAACCCCGGACATCTCGATTGATGTATTCGGTTCCATTGTCAGTAATTATAGACTTTGGAGCTCCCCAACGATCGAAAACTGCGTCCAATATTCGCGTGACTGTTTTACCGACTCGATTTCTAACAGGAACCAGTTCAATATACTTCGTGAACAAGTCCTGGATAACGATGACGCAAGTGTTGCCCTTTTTTGTACGTATCTGTGAGACTACGGTGTCGATTGATAATTGACTCCACGGTATTAATAATGGTCTTGACATTAAAGGGCCTTTTATCGGGTTTTGATTGTATTTGACTCTAATGCAAATGTCGCACTCTTCTACGTACTTCTTTACGTCGCGTGTCATGCCTGGCCGGTAGTAATTTTGACGAACTCTGCTCAACAATTTTTCTCGGCCTAAATGTCCGGCTTCAGGAGTATCATGATTTTCGGAAAGGATTTGCAACACGTCTGATTCCTTCATCACCTTTTTCCACGGATTTCCATCGTCAATAAGGGCCTTTTCGTAGTCTGGGCAGTGGTAAAACATTTCGTTTTGTTCGATTTTCCACTCGGGGAAACGTTCGGGAAATTTTGTGACAAGTTCAAATTTGGCATCGTACCAATTCTCGACGCGAATTGAATTGCGGTAGGGTCGGCTTTGAATAGTTTCGTGCACGACTTCTTCCCATCCAATCGGGTCAACGTCAAGGTCGAACATTCTCGATAAGGCGTCCGGTGCTTCGTTAGCTGTACCTCTCCGATGTTCAACTGTCACGTCATGCTGGTACAGATAAATGGCCCACCTCGCCAGACGACCGGTCGGGTTTTTCAGTCCGTGGAGCCATTGAAGGGCTTGGTGATCTGTCACAACTTTGAAGGGCATTCCTTCCAGATAACACCTAAGTTTTTCAACTGCCCATACGACGGCCAGACACTCCTTCTCGGTCGTGGTATAATGCAGTTCCGCGCCACGTAATGGTCGACTCAGGACTTCAATCAAGTTCTCCTTATTCGTTTCTTTGCCAAACTGAACGAGAATTGCACCTAACCCGAAGTCACTGGCATCCGTATATAATATAAACGGTTGTCCTGGTATTGGGACAAATAATCGCGGCGCTGTGGCTAATGCCTTCTTGACTTCATTGAACGCTTTTTCTTCCGCTTCTGTCCAGTTCCAAGGGACTTTAGGGCTCGTCAATTTGTTTAATGGACTTTCGCAATATTCTTTAAATGTCTGTGATACCAATTTACAAGACCGTTAAATTGTCGAAGCTGTGTACGGTCTTTAGGAGTCGGGAAATCCAAGATAGTTTCGATTTTGTCCGGATTTGGTCTCATCTCTAGCTCGTCGATAATATATCCCAAGAACTTGACTTCTTTACACGTGAAACTACTTGTTTCGCGGTGGATGACCAGTTTAGCTTCCTGGAAAACCTCAAAAACGAGTGAAAGAATACTCAAATGTTCGTCAAGGTCTTCGCTGACAATTACCCAGTCGTCGAGGTCCGTAAACACTTGGTCTATCCATTTATTCGGTAAACTTCGCTAGTAAATTAATTCTTCCATTCGTCTTTTTGGTACATCCATCAGCCTTTGTAAAGTCGAAGGGGCACCCGTTAGACCGTATGGCATTCTAAGCCATTCCAATAACCCCTTTCCTTCAACCACGAACGCGGTGTACTTTCGACTGTTTTCTTCCATCGGAATCTGGTGGAAGGCCTCGCTCATATCAACTGTTGATATGATCTTGGCTTGATGTAACTGGCACAGAATTGAACGCATATTATGCAACGGGTACGCAGATTTTTTTGTTTGTCGATTCAATAGTTTATAATTGATACAGAAGTGGAGGCCGCCATTTGCTTTCGGAGCAGCCACCGATGAACAAGTTCATTCACTGTTACTCGTCGCAATGTAACGTTTTGACAATAACCTTTCGACCTCGTCATCGATGAATTTCCGTACGACTTCACTTCTCCGATAGGGTTTCTGCCTGTGTGGAGTCTCGTCGTCCAGTTTTATCACGTGTTCGATAAGGTCAGTTCTACCGGTCGATTCTTTGTCGAACTTGGCGAATTAATCATTAAGAAAATTCTCTAGTCTCTCCGCCTCGTTAGTCGTTAATGTGCGAAGTTGCGACGGTATTATGGTCGATTGTGACAAAGGATATTTGTATTTACTGCCTGCCAGAGTCCATGTAGGATCGAAAGAATCGATGAGAACCTTAAAAGTCAGCCAGAAATCCATTCCTAGGATAAGTTCGGTTGACAAATTTGGCATAACACTAAACCACTGGGTGCCGCAAACTTCACCGGCGTCTATCACGAATCTGGTACTTCCGTGGGTTTTTAAAACGGTTTTGTTCGCTATTTTAATTCCTTTTTGCGACGAGATATCTGGCTTGAGGTCTTTAGTTTGATACTGCTTTACACGTTCATATACACTGGCACTCAAATACGACCTGTCGCTGCCACTATCAATGATTCCTCTCATTTTTTCGCCAAAAATCGTTTTTTCGATCGGTATTTGCGTCACTGTATTCGGTTCTCTTATTCGGTTATCGCCGCGATAGATACGTCGCAGCGCTAGTCGACAAATTACATGGAGGGGGGGGGGGCAGGGAACGCGGCGTCCAGGATTCCCATGGTATTTTATCCACGTCGGGATTCTTGCATTCTGAACCCAAATCTTTCGTTTGACTGATATTAACCGGTATTTGGTGTGATTGATCAATCGGCGCTGTCAGGTTTTCTTGATATGCCCCATCAGTGCCCCTTATTTCAGTAGCCTGGGGCTGGTTTACTGAGGGCTCTTGGCGTTTCCCGGGTTCTTTTCGCAATTCTTTGTTTCGTGACCGGTTTGACGACATACGTAACAGACTACCTTACGTTCGCTTTGACAAAAACGCGGGGTGTGCCGGATTTGGCCGCAGTTGCCGCAAAAATATGTGCTCGGGTCAAATGGGTTCTTCTGTTTACCACTAGCGGTTGACGGAGTTTCATTATAGTTTTGGAGGTTCTTCTCCAGTCTTTGTTTACCCAATGGCTTAGTTTGAGTTTTCGGGTTTACTGGCGTTTTCATTTGGGCTGCCAGTAATTCAGGTACCTGATGAGATTTTTCATTGTCTGGATCCTCAGTGTCGTTGTCGTATTCTTCCGTTTCGGATTGGGCAAAATCTTGGATTTGTTTCAGTTCCGGGATTTTCGTTGGCTTAACTCGCTTGTCTGTCGTGTTACATTGCTTGAAAATGTAGCTACGTTTATTGACTTAATGTAATAGCTCCGTGTAATCCCTAAGACCGAGATTCAGAATTTCAAATGCAAGGCGCGGGTTGAACTTCGTGACAATTTTTCGTAGTTGCTCTTCGAATTCGGGTGGTCTTTCCATCCTTTCGAAAAGGAATCGCGCGTGACTGGCAAATTCCGCAAAAGTCTCGTTTTTCTCGATTTCTAGATCGCGTACTTCATAGAGAAGATCTGAGTCTTCTTTCTTTATTCCCCACTCATAACAAAATGCCCTCACGAAATCTTTCCATGAATACCAAGATTTTTCGTTTACTAGATACCAGGACCTGTATGGTCCTTGGAATATCTTTGATAAGCAGGGGATAAAGAGGTCTTGATTGATACCGCTCATTGACAATAAATCCTTCAAAAGGAGTAAAAACTGTTCAGGATCTTTTTCGGTTCCTGGGAATGAGATGTTCCACGAACTGACAATTTGTCCGATTCTAATTGGTGACGGCTGGAAATTCATATCTGTTTCTCTATCATGGCTTCGAGCCTGTCGGTCATTGTCACGGCCGACGTTCCCGCGTCGCGTTGCATTCTGTCTGTGGTATCTTTCGTAATCGTCATCGCTCAAATCGCTAAGTCTCCAAGAGAGACTTCCCCTCTTGGACACGCGTGGTGATGTACGTTCACGTCGGGCAGAATTTCGTGTCGATGAAATAACATGTCCAGTAAAGTTATTAGGCACGAGGCTAACACTACGAGAGCGTTCGCGGGTCGATGCTCCATTGGCTTGGCAATTTTCGACATTTAAGCTCAAATTTCTTGTTGTGGACCTCATCTGTCCGTACTCTTGTTCGGTAACGAAAATCTCTCTTTGCTCGATTTCATCGTTGGGTAATGGGGTTGACACTAACACCCTGAATAACTGGGGAAGTTCCGGTAATTGATTTTGATTTGACTGACCCGGATTTCGGAAGTGCACATGTCTGAACCGTTCGTCAGATTGCTGTTGATTCTGTCCATTTTGGTTCGTTCCGTCAGCTTGTCCACTCGGTCGCTGGCCTAGACCCGAACCTTGCCTGTTTTGATCGGTCGGTATGGGTGGCGTTAGACTACGGTTTAGATGCTTGCTGATAATTCGTACCGACTCGTCCGAAAAATCATTCGCGTCGCGCTTGGACTGGGATTCAGGGATCCGGCTACTGTCTCTGCGCTGTTGATTGTTTAAACGCCTGAGAATATCATCGACTGTCATTTGTAGTTGCGCAATCTGATCTAGAGCTAGGCGGGAGGCATCAGTTGGCAGTTTAGGGCCCCCCTCGCCCTAATCCAGTGGAAGGGTTGTTTTCCATAAAAGGAGTTCATGCTCTACCTCTGGACTCACTCATTGCACTATTTCCCGAATCTCTGCTAGTATTAAAAGCTGGTGGAACAAATTCCGCACCCGAACTATCCTCTAGACTTCCGAGGTTCACCGACCCTCCTGCCCTTCCATTCGGAGGCGTTCGCAAAAACATTTAATTCCTTCCAGTCTACCGTAAAAGCAAAGAATCAAGAATCTCGTGATGATATATGTATATATTGTAACGTGATATTTCATCTCGTTACTGATTTTTCGTCTGGGCGCGTTAATTTTACAAAATGGCGTCCGAAACGAGAATCCAAATTTTTTTGTCAATGAGAGAGATTTAATTAATAAAAATTTTATTATAATTAAATTATATTATTTTATTTCAAATTTAAATGTACCGCTCACTGGCGACAATTTTCGTATTGAGCGGAAGAGGGCAGCACCACCTGGGCGAATCACTCAGTGATAGAAGGAGGCCAAAGATTTTTTTCAATGGAAAATCAAGGATTTTCATTAATGGAATTGCTCTTCATCGGATGAGCAGGCGAGAGGAAGAGTCTGGAGAAGGATCCAGCATCACCAGTCACGAGAGGGGACTGATAACATTTCTGACATTGTTCAGTTTGGAGTGTCTCGTCTGTCATCGTTGGAAGTTGCAATTTCAAATTTGATCAACTAACAGTCACCTGTTGACGTCACAGGCGTCGACCAATCACAGCCTGCCACGCTGGAGTTTTTCGTGCCGGCCGGTGTCCTCACGTAACGAGACCAACATGGCGTTGATTCTCGTTTGGGACGCGTGCTCGTTCGGTTGACAAAATTTGTTTGTAACCAGGATTTTTGAAATAAACTTTGAAACATTGTGGAATATTTTATAATAATATCGTTCAGAAAATTTCACTGAACATTTTGAGATATTAATTTGTTGCGCCAATAGAAGGATTATTGTCTGGTGAGCGAAAATTAAATTAATTAATTTTTGTGTCGAAAAAGAAAATTTTCTTCGAGTCATTTTTTTTTATTATCTATTTTTTTTTTGTCGTATTGCAACGAATAAAAGAAAAGAAAGAAAGAACTCTAATTTTCGAGATTAGATTTTTCGTCAAGAAAATTTTCTTAGTTAATTATTTTTTTTATTTTTTTTATTCAATGCAAATCTCTCGTTGACAATTAAATGATTTATTTTAATTTTTTTTTACAATCATCAAACGTCGTTATCAAACGTAACCTATATTATTTTTTTTTAATTAATTATTATAATTTTGTTCATTCCTGGAAAAGAAAAGGAAAAGGATTTTTTTTTTATTATTCTTTTGTAATTCATTTTATTGTCTTTTCATATTTAAAAATTTCATTGTGAAAAATTTATTTTTGGTCAAGGTCGTTGGGGAAATCAGGGACATGGTAGTAGCGTCCCCTAGGGAATTTTCTAGTGACTTTTCTAGTGACTTTTATAGTGACTTTATTTGGCGGGAAATCCCTAGAATTTATTCAAATTTAAATTTTGTATTACTGATTGAAATTTTAATTTTGTTACGATAAATTAATTAATAACTTTTTAATTATTAATTAATTTTGAAATTTTATAAAATAACTAAAGTCTATTAAAACGTCTCGTGACGTATAAATAATTAATATCGTGCTGTGCACAAGTCAATTGTTTGATTTATTATTTCATTATTATTATTTTTTTTTAAAAGCAATTTTATTAAATTAAATTTAAATTTTGATTTCCCTAAACATTTTGTGTTTGAATTATTTATTTTTTTTTATTTATTACTCCTTATTCTTACCCACAACAAACGACCTTGGAGAGATCGCTGAGACAGTCGAGCAGAGTAAGGGAGTATTTTGGGTTTTGAATTTTATTTTATTTTGTTTATTGATTTGGATAATTTTAGATTATCCTGGCGCCCATAAGATTTTGAATTTGTTTTGGATATTTTCAGGCGTGCTTAATTTCGGGGTTTACCGTTAGACCTCGGAATTACGTCACAGCTTTTGGCGCCCAACGTGGGGCCCGTTAAAAATTAACGGGTGAAAATTTTTATTAGAATTTTCTTTTGTTCGGGGCCTTTTTGGAATTAATATTTGAAAGTTATTTTTCGCGTTTTGGGAATTATTTACAAACTGAAGTTTTGATAATTCAGTTTTATTGTTTGGTAACGACAACAAAGTGTTTGGTAATTGGTTTATTTGTTTGGTAATTGATTGTCGTGGTGTAAAACGATTGGTAGTCAATTGTTAATGGCGTTTGAGTAGTTTTATTGGAAATTTATTTAATTTTGAAATTTTTGTCACGCCTGACTACTGGAATATCGTGTTGCACACGTTTTGACAATAGTTATCTAAGAACTTGATTGTTCAACGAGAGATTTTATGACAATTTGTGGTTTTGATGTTTATGTCACATTATTGATTCCATTGTTTGACTGCGATTATTCCTTCTTTTGATTTGACTTCATATGAGTATTCATAATGTCTGGTAATGGTGAGCAGACTGTTCGGAATAGTCAAAATATTGGAAGTGGAGGGGTTGAGACTGGAGATCGATCGTTTCAGATTGACCGGTGGATAGATATTTTGTCAGTGACTCAATTACGGGTGATACTACAGGGTTTAGGTTTTAATGATCAAGGATCAATTGAAGTTTTGCGTGACAGATTGATTCGTGCCACGCGTAGACACGCATTTCCTAATACAACTTGGACAGAGGAAGACGATGCGGTACAAACCCGGAGACCAATACCACCAATCTATCCGTTCAACTTTTCGTTACCGATACCAGTTGTTTCTGTAAGATCAAATAACAATACTGCTACTACGAGTAGTGTAACTTTTACGAGTTCGCGAGCAACTGCGACAGTAACGACTGCCAGTACTCAACAGAATCAAACGAGTCAAGGTGTATTACCTTCAATGAGTAATAATGAGACGATAAATCAAAATCAATTCAACAATAATGTTCGAATCGTAGGTTTAACAAGTACTCCGGGAGGAACAGAATCGGTTCAAACTGCAAGTACTCAAGGTCGCGTTATCGCGACTGAGACTCCTAATACTGATTGCGCGTATCGTTTTCAACTAATTGATGGGGAGATGAGGTTGATACCGATTCCTGCATCCGAGTTGGTGGGTCATCACGATAATGTTCAAGACGAGAATCGTAGAATGAGGGACGAGAATGCTCGATTGAATCTGAGTGCGTGTGAACGAGTCAAGTCTTGGAAACTTTATTTTTCGGGTACGCCGGAAGAGAGTGTAGAAGATTTTCTGAGGAGAATCGATGTTTGTCGTGAAGCTTGTCATATGGGACATGAAGAGTTGTTTCGATTAATGCCCATGATGTTGAGAGACATAGCGTATGTCTGGTGGATCGGTCGTCGCGATCGTATTCACAGTTTTGAAGAGTTTAGAAGAGCTTTCATACATCGATTTTCTGATTGCGAGGTCCAGCAAAGTCGTTCTATTCGTGATATAGTAATGCGAACTCAAGGAGAGTTAGAACGAGGATCTGATTTTATCGATAATGTTCGAGTCATGTGGCGAGAGACACAAGCCGAGAATTTTAATGAAGCAGCTCGGTTAGATATGACTTTAAGTAATTTACGTCCGGAATATCGTACAGTAATTTCTCGTCGTGATTTCACTACTTTTGACGAATTACAAGATTTGGTACAAGATTATGATCGACGAAGAAATCTTCCGAAACTAGCAAAACCTCCACCAGCTTGTGATACTCGATATCCGTTATTCGCGTATCAGGCGGAACGTTATATGAAGAAAAAAGGTCAAGTTGATTCGGGCAAGATTTTTGAGAATTGCGCCGTACAAGTTTCGTCTGCGATAAATGGTGAGTCGAGTAAATCAGGAGGAAAGTGGAAAAAGAAACAACAAAATGAGAAGGACAAAGGGAGTTCAACAGTTGTTCCGAGTCAAGTTTCGGCTGTGAATTCAGTGTCGTCAGTTCCATCAGGTAGTTCTGGTGCCGTTTCAGTTGTGAGAGGTGTTTGTTACCATTGTTCAAAACCTGGTCACAGGAAACGTGATTGTACTGCACCAGCTTATGAAGGTATTTTCTGTTTTGGTTGTGGTGCAAAAGGAGTTCGACTTCCTGCTTGTAAAAGGTGCAAGAAGTCTAGTAATAAAGGTAATTCGGAAAACTCTCAACCGAGACAGTAACTAACCCGGTACCGTCTCGAGTTGTTAGGGTTGAAGAAGTTCAGGTTCCGCAACCAGAGGTTATTGAAAATATTGGCAATGTAGAAAATCATTTGGAGGTTACGAATCATGCACAAATTCCATCCAGTTCGAATGATCAAAATGTTAATTCTGAGTCTGATCAACTTGGAGTTGACGTTGAGGTTTCGTTATTGAGTTCGAAGATCAATTCTCGTATTTATTTGCCGGTTTCGATCGGATCGGTAAGTTTTCACGTTTTGTTTGATCCAGGTGCAAATCAATCTTGTGTTCGTAGTGTTCCGAAGGATTGGATTAATAAGCTGAATTTACAAGTCAATTGGACGAATGTTCCTTCTGTTTCGTTGGCTAATGGTTGTCGAGAGACTGTTCATGGTAAGGTTGTGATTCCAATTAATATTAAAGGTATCGTACGAGACGTTGAGTTTCTTGTTATGCCTGGTTTGAAACACAGTGTTCTGCTTGGAGTAGACGTATTCCGAGCGTTCGAGTTGGGTTTCGAGAGTCACAGTAATGAATGGTGGATACATGAACAGGGTGTTAAATATCCGATTGAGTCACGTGATTGTTGTGCACCAGTGGAGATTTCGGGCTTGCAAGAAACTTCAGAAGAAGAGCGAGTTCGAATTGAAGAGATGGTTGATCGTTTACGTTTTCGCCAGTCTGGAACTAGACAGTTCACTCCACTTGCTGTACACAAGATGAAAATTCCTGAAGATAGTTGTCCTATAAGGCTTCCAGCTTATCCAGTTTCGCCTCCAGTTTTGTCGGAAATGCAGAAACAATGTGATGAGTTGCTTGCTGCTGGTATTATTGAAAAGTCCAATAGTCCATGGCGTAATCCAGTGGTGATGGTGAAGCAAAAGGATAAATATCGCATGTGTATTGATTTTCGTAAATTAACTAAGATAACGATTAAGGATGCATACTTGATCGCTAATCTTACTGGTATATTGGACAAGTTACGTTCTGCGAAAGTCATTACTACTTTGGATTTGAAGAAAGCTTATCATCAAGTAGCGTTGGATCCACTTTGTCGTGAAATGACTGCGTTTTATGTTCCGAATCGTGGATTGTTTCAATTCGTTGGTATGCCGTTTGGTTTAACGAATGCACCAGCTACGTTTCAGCGTCTGATTGATCAGGTGATTACTCCTGACCTGGAACCATACGCTTTTGCCTACTTGGATGATGTCATCATTGTTACCGAAACGCAAGAGAAACATATGGAAATTTTGGAGAAGGTTTTGTTACGTCTACAAGAAGCAAAATTAGAAATTAATCCGGATAAATGTGTCTTCTGTAGTTCTTCTGTCAAGTTTCTTGGGTTTATCGTTGATGCAGATGGTCTGCATGTCGATCCCGATAAAGTTTCTCCTGTCGTAGAGTATCCTGTTCCGAGGAATCTACGTCAATTGAGGCGTTTCTTGGGTATGGCTGCGTGGTATCGCAGATTTGTTGATAATTTCTCGACCATAGCCGAACCTTTGACCAGACTTATGCGTAAGAAGGTCGAATGGTGTTGGTCTGAGGAGCAGCAGCGCGCTTTTGATCAGTTGAAGACTGAATTATCGACTGCTCCTGTTTTGTCGTGTCCAGATTTCAATGCTCCATTTGAGTTGCATACGGATGCGAGTGCTTATGGTCTAGGTGCTGTTCTGATGCAGAAGATCGACGGTGTCGATTATGTTGTTGGTTATGCCAGCAGGACAATGAACAGTGCTGAGAGAAATTATACTGTGACCGAGAAGGAATGTTTGGCTGTCGTTTGGGCAATCGAACATTTTCGTCGTTATATCGAAGGTTTTCATTTTACTGTGGTTACCGACCATAGTAGCCTAAGATGGTTGCATAATTTGAAGGATCCCAAGGGTCGTTTGAGTCGTTGGGCTTTGGATCTTCAAAATTATGACTATGATGTCGTTCATCGACAAGGTATAGAACATCGTGTACCGGATGCTCTTTCACGCATGTATGAAGACGATTGTCTTGAGAATGAGGTGTTGGAACTTTTTGTTCAGGATACCGAACATGTTGAGAAAGAGGATCTTGCTGTTGGTGTTGATGTCGTTTGGTACAACCGTCGTAAGAAAGCAGTTGGTGAGAATCCTGGTAAATGGAAAGGATGGAAGGTTGAGGATGATCAGTTGTATCGTTTCAAGCCTGATCCTTTTGTCTCGGTTATCGCAGAAGATCTGGATGCTTGGAAGTTGGTTCCTCCTCCAGATGCTCGTACAGCAATTATTTCTGAGAATCACATTCCACCTGTTGCGGGTCATTTAGGTATCGAAAAGACTCGTGCTCGTGTTGCTTTGTCGTTCTACTGGCCAGGGATGACAAACGATGTTGAAGAGTTTGTAAGGGAGTGTGAGATTTGTCAAACTTGTAAAGTTTCTCAGAATAAACCTGCTGGTTTGATGGGACAACGTATTGTTCAAGTTCCGTGGGCTTTCGTAGTGATGGACATTATGGGTCCATTCCCTCCATCTAATAAAGGTTATCGTTATCTGCTTGTTTGTCAAGATATCTTCTCGAAGATGATTGAATTAGCACCATTGAAGAAGGCAGATGGTCCAAGTATCTTGAAATGTTTCGAAGATATGGTAATTCATCGTTATGGTACACCTTCAGTTTTGTTGACTGATAATGGTACTGAGTTTGCTAATAAAAAGACTCAAGAGTTAGCGAGTCATTTTTCTATCAAGCATATAACGTCTCCTATTTATCACGCGCAGGCGAATCCTGTCGAGCGCGTTAATCGTATTTTGAAGAGCATGATTATTTGTTACGTTGGACAAGATCATCGGGAGTGGGATGTTCATCTATCCGAATTTCGTTTTGCTTACAATTCGGCTTATCATAGTTCGTTGAATATGTCGCCTGCATTCTTAAATTATGGACGTCAGCCTCGGCCTTCGTTATTCTTTAAGACAATGCAAGATCAGGAGATTACGGTTCCTGACATTAACACCAAGGCGTGGTCGAAACGTATGGAACGTATGGCGGAACTTTACGATTTGGTTCTCGAAAACTTGAATAAAGCATTTGAAACACAATCAAAATATTACAATACGCATCATCGACAAGTCCATTTTATCGTTGGTGATCGTGTGAGACGTAAGATCCGACAGTTATCTAACGCGGCGAAAGGACAAGCGGCGAAACTTTTTCGGAAGTATTCAACTGAAGTCTATCGTGTTTCTCGTGTCGTTTCACCTTTGGTTTATGAAATTGTAAATGAGCAAGGTGTCGTAGTCGGACGTCATCATGTTAAAGATCTAATTGAAGTGCGAAATAAGGAAAATGTCCAACAAAGTTTCGATGATGACGAATAGATTCGAAATTATTTGAAAGTATTATTTTGATGCTGTTTAGAACTCGGTTATTTCTGTTTGTTTGTCTCGGGATGAATTCAAGTCTCGCGACACAATTTTTATTAGAGTTTAGTTTATCGTCAAGTGACGAATCGTTCATTAGTCTTTATCGTCTTGTGACGAATTGTTTTTTTTCTCTAGTCTCGCGACTTTTCCATTTCCAAAGACTCAATTACTACCGATATCTGATCAATCCAGTTCATTACTTTAAAATTGACAGTATTATTATTTTGTTTGTTGATCAGATATTGTTGAATACAGTATTATTTTTTATTATTATTATTGCTGTTTGGAGAGTTGTCAGAGAAATATTTTGAATAAAGACTGAACGATGGAATCAAGATGTTTATTTATTGTGTCCTAATCTCTGTGATCACGATGGATCTAATTGACAAAAAGGTTTGATCTCGTTAACTTTGATCTTTGTTTTGATGTGTAATAAATGACACAAAAGTTAATTATCGCTTCCAGTCTGGGGGGGGGTAAGTTGTAACGTGATATTTCATCTCGTTACTGATTTTTCGTCTGGGCGCGTTAATTTTACAAAATGGCGTCCGAAACGAGAATCCAAATTTTTTTGTCAATGAGAGAGATTTAATTAATAAAAATTTTATTATAATTAAATTATATTATTTTATTTCAAATTTAAATGTACCGCTCACTGGCGACAATTTTCGTATTGAGCGGAAGAGGGCAGCACCACCTGGGCGAATCACTCAGTGATAGAAGGAGGCCAAAGATTTTTTTCAATGGAAAATCAAGGATTTTCATTAATGGAATTGCTCTTCATCGGATGAGCAGGCGAGAGGAAGAGTCTGGAGAAGGATCCAGCATCACCAGTCACGAGAGGGGACTGATAACATTTCTGACATTGTTCAGTTTGGAGTGTCTCGTCTGTCATCGTTGGAAGTTGCAATTTCAAATTTGATCAACTAACAGTCACCTGTTGACGTCACAGGCGTCGACCAATCACAGCCTGCCACGCTGGAGTTTTTCGTGCCGGCCGGTGTCCTCACGTAACGAGACCAACATGGCGTTGATTCTCGTTTGGGACGCGTGCTCGTTCGGTTGACAAAATTTGTTTGTAACCAGGATTTTTGAAATAAACTTTGAAACATTGTGGAATATTTTATAATAATATCGTTCAGAAAATTTCACTGAACATTTTGAGATATTAATTTGTTGCGCCAATAGAAGGATTATTGTCTGGTGAGCGAAAATTAAATTAATTAATTTTTGTGTCGAAAAAGAAAATTTTCTTCGAGTCATTTTTTTTTATTATCTATTTTTTTTTTGTCGTATTGCAACGAATAAAAGAAAAGAAAGAAAGAACTCTAATTTTCGAGATTAGATTTTTCGTCAAGAAAATTTTCTTAGTTAATTATTTTTTTTATTTTTTTTATTCAATGCAAATCTCTCGTTGACAATTAAATGATTTATTTTAATTTTTTTTTACAATCATCAAACGTCGTTATCAAACGTAACCTATATTATTTTTTTTTAATTAATTATTATAATTTTGTTCATTCCTGGAAAAGAAAAGGAAAAGGATTTTTTTTTTATTATTCTTTTGTAATTCATTTTATTGTCTTTTCATATTTAAAAATTTCATTGTGAAAAATTTATTTTTGGTCAAGGTCGTTGGGGAAATCAGGGACATGGTAGTAGCGTCCCCTAGGGAATTTTCTAGTGACTTTTCTAGTGACTTTTATAGTGACTTTATTTGGCGGGAAATCCCTAGAATTTATTCAAATTTAAATTTTGTATTACTGATTGAAATTTTAATTTTGTTACGATAAATTAATTAATAACTTTTTAATTATTAATTAATTTTGAAATTTTATAAAATAACTAAAGTCTATTAAAACGTCTCGTGACGTATAAATAATTAATATCGTGCTGTGCACAAGTCAATTGTTTGATTTATTATTTCATTATTATTATTTTTTTTTAAAAGCAATTTTATTAAATTAAATTTAAATTTTGATTTCCCTAAACATTTTGTGTTTGAATTATTTATTTTTTTTTATTTATTACTCCTTATTCTTACCCACAACAAACGACCTTGGAGAGATCGCTGAGACAGTCGAGCAGAGTAAGGGAGTATTTTGGGTTTTGAATTTTATTTTATTTTGTTTATTGATTTGGATAATTTTAGATTATCCTGGCGCCCATAAGATTTTGAATTTGTTTTGGATATTTTCAGGCGTGCTTAATTTCGGGGTTTACCGTTAGACCTCGGAATTACGTCACAATATATTCTTTCTTTATTGATTTATTTCGGCGGGAACGGAACAATTCTCAAAGTATTTAAAATTTGAATTTAATCCGTAATCATTCAATTCCTTGGACGAGCGTTTCGTTACCGGCGTTAAACGTGTCATATGCTTCATACAATGTGAACATAATTCTACATTTGACTATAAAAACCACTTGTCCAGTGTTGATCCAATATTCAATCACTGACGCGCTAAACGATAATGGATACTATAAATAATATAATGAGATTAACAATGAAACAATATTCAATTCTATCTTCTTAAAATCTTTCTTTTCTTGAAAATTATTATTATTATTAATAATCTTTTTTTTTTATTCACTAATTTATCATGAATTATTAATTTATTATCAATTAATTTTTATTAACCGATGACAACGGAGCAATATTCAATTGTTATCCGAGCTCATTTAATTCATATTCGAATTTTAATGAACGTTTTAAATAATCTCATTCCAATTCCTTTGACTCTCGTTCCGTCTTTCTTACTCTGATTCTTGTTTATTTGTCGGCGAGACATAGCAATATATAATCCCTATCGATTTGTTCACTTGACTACACTGAGAGAAAAAATATTTTTTACCAAGAAAAAAAACAGTTATCTGAAGAAAGGAGCTGAAAATACTGGGGATAAGAAATTCAGTTTTCTACATGAGGAAAATGTATTCGCGATGATATTCGCAACTCTTGGACAAGTATTCAAGCAATTTCCGTGGTAACGAATGCCTCTTTCTTCGATCCAATTGATGCATATCTTGAATCAAAAATGAATAAGATGAATATACGAATAATACATTTCTTTTTTAGCATCATGACTCGATTACCCCAATGGAGATACATTTATTTGGTACAGAAAACCATGAAATGATCGTCAATAATGGTGTACTTGTATGATTGTATATACTAACGATTAAGCCTGAAAGAGAAAATTCTCAGGGCAGAGAAATCTATATCCAATCTGGAATTGAGGTTCTTAGAATCAAATAGTCAATTTCATAAGCATTAAAATAATTATGATCAGTAATCTGAAATTTAAAAAAATGCACCCAATTATTGTGCTCAAAATTTATCGCATAGAAGGAAATTCACAAAATATAAGCTGATGTAATTTTGGATTCTTCAAGATAGAACATTGATTTTTTTATAAGAATAATCAATTGAATGATTTGAGCGATTGTCCTTTGGATATGACCTTCTTTGAACTGAAGAGTGTTAACAGTCTCGACATTGACTGAGGTATGTTTTATTTGTTACGAATATTTTCACAGGTCGTTAGAAAATCGAAATACATAGAATTGGGTACTTGCTTTCTTCCGGCAAGTATTTAATGACTTGATACTCAAGAGGCTTTATTCACTTGGAATAATTGATTCCGAACCCTCTATGAAGAAATGGTAAATTGCCGAAGAATTTCATGGTTTTGATATTCTCATGTATCTAGACATTCAGGAGAACAAATACCGTATTGGAATCATTCAGGGCAAGTCTTAAGTAACATCTTCCATGATCTAATCCACTCATCATCCATTGGATATCACATTAATATTAGTTGCTCACTAAGAAATGGAGAAGTCAATGGTGATATTCTTTCTCTTCATTGAATTAGCTTTTTTCTTCAATCAACTGAAGTGTTGACTCATGCGAGTGTATCAAGGATTACTTCGTTAAGTATAAAGATAGCCCATGTAATGATTATTTCGCATGTGGTGAAGCTGATCTACCTCAGAGTAAAATTTTTCTTGATTGCTGCAGTGAATGGACCTTCTCGGATAGATTTTATTTTTCAAGACCTCAATTACCCACTCAAACGAGAAGGTATTTGAAGGTAGTCAGTTTTGGTATCCCAGATGAGTGTTTGCATATTCTATGATATTAAATTTATCTCCTCCAATATGGGAGAATTTCTGTGACCGAATAATTCGTTTAGTACATATTGAAAGAAGAAACATTTTCTACCGAGAAAAAAATTGGCTATCAGTAGGAAGGAGCTGAAAATGCTGGGGATGAGAAATCTAGTCTTCGGAATTGAAGAGCCAAATTAGCGACGATATTCTAAACTCTCAGAGAAAATATCTGTGAAGAGACGAGATGTATAGACAACGCATATATTTTTTTCTTGTCATTACGACCAAGTTCCTTCAATGGAGCTTTCACTCAATATTGTAATTATATAACTGTATATACTAGCAATTAGTCCTGAGAATGAAAATTGCGAAGGCAGAAGAATTTAAAGTCAATCGGGAATTGGGCCCCTTAGAATCAAATAATTAGAATCATAAGCATTGAAATGATTGTTATCAGTATTCCCAGATTCAGAAAAATGTCCTCGATTATTGTGATGGAAATTCATTGGATTGAAGGAAATTTAGAAAATGTAATCTAATGAGATTCCAAATTGCACAGGGGGAAATAATGACTTTTTTTCAAGAAGAATCGATTGAATGATTTGAGACATTGTCTTCTGGATATAAACTACTTTACGGTGGAGCGTGTTAACTGCTTTGAAATTGACATGGGTATATTGTATCTGCGAGGGGAAACTCAATGACTAGTTGGACTATTCAAAGGAATGGAACGAAGTACTTGTTCTCCTTCTACAAGAATTCAAGTATTGCACAATCAAGATACTTCATTTCCTTGCAACAATTAATTCAAGTTCCGAAATAAAAAAAACAAAACAATTGATGAGAAATTTCGTGGTTTTGTTATTCTCATGTATCTCAACATTTATAAGAACATCCTATTGTATTGGAATCGTCCAAGACAAATCTCTAGTAACATCTTTCATGTTACAATTCAGTTATCATCTATTGTATATCAGATCATTGTCAGTTGTTCCCTAGAAAATGGAAAAGTCGATGTTGACATTATTTTTCTCCATTGTAATGGCCTTTATTTGGTGCTTGTCCCTCTAATAGGGGATATAACCACTGTAGAATAGAAATGGCCTTTATCTCCAATCAACTCAACTTTTACTCCATGCAATAATTATTTCGCATGTGCTGAGACTGATCTTCTGAATTGTGAAATTTTTCTCAATTTTTGGAATGAATGGAAATTTTTGAATGCATTCGATTCTTTAAGACATGAATCATTGACACCTGAATGAGAAGTTATTCGGAAGTAGTCGGTAAGAACTGAGAGCTATCTTTGAATTATTCCAGATTAGTATTTGTGATCGATATGATATGAGATGTATTTCCTTCAGTAGAGAAGAATTTCTCTAATAGAATCATTCGATCGATACACTGAGAGGAGAGATATTCTTTACGCAAAAAGCAATGAGTTATGTAACAGAAGTAGCTAGGAATACTGAGAATGAGACATTTAGTCTTTGAAATTAGAAGGCTATGTTCACGATGATAGTCTGAGCTCTCCGATGAAAATATTAAGCAATTGCTGTGCTAACAAGAAGAGTATATAATGCATATATTTTTTCTTCGGTAGTACCATTGAGTTACCTTAATGAAGATACGCTTATCCAGTATGAAATACTGACAATTAATTGTAAATAGTGTTGGAGTTATCGAATCGTATATACTAGCAATTAGTCTTACGAAAGAAAATTGTCAGCGTAGAAAAAATCATATTCAATATGAAATTGAGGTCACTTCAATCATAGAATCGATATCGTAAGTATTGGAATAATAGTCATCAATAATCTGAAGTTTGGATAAATGTACTCAATGATTGGAATAAAAATTTATGATATAGAAGGAAATTAAAATCTCGTAATCTGATGAAATTTAGAATTTTTAAAAGGCAAACGATGATTTCTATCGAATCATAATCAATCGAATGGTTTGAGGAATTGTTTTTTGAACAGGGCAAACTTCGCGGTGCAGCCGATTACCACTCTTGACATTGACCTGGGTAGGTTGTATTTGTTGGGAATAACTCCACAACTTGGAAGATGATTCAAATAAATGGAATGAACCACTCTCTTTCCTTGAAGCATTCAATTTTTTTCCTATTCAGCAAGCTTTCAATTGCTTGGAAGTCAAGATGCACCAGTTACTTATAATAATGAATCTCGATTGATGAGAACGAATACTGGATTGGAATTATTTAGGACTAGTCTGATGTAACTTCTTCCATGATTCAATCAGGTTCTCATCTATTGTATATCCAATTGCTACCAGCTGCTTTCTAGAAAATGAAAAAGTCGATGTTGATGTTTCATTCCTCATTGAAATAACTGTCATCTTCAGTTAACTCAACTTTCAGTGTGTACAAGTGTGTCGAAGACTAATATTCAGGAAGTATCGATATATTCCATACAATGATCATTTCGCATGTCCTGAAATGAATGGTTGTCAGTGTGAAAGTTTTTTGGTTGGTGCAGTGAGTGGAAGTTCCGAATGGATTCAATTTTTCAAGATATCAATCGTTTATATCCAAGTGTGTGGTTATTTGAGAGTAATAGGCAAAAGCTGAGAGCAATTTTTCTAGTATCAGACATGAGCCTCTGCATATTCTACATGATAACAAATTCATTTCTGTCCATAGAGTACATTTTTTTACAGAATGATTTGTTTCATAGAATGTGAGAAATTTCTCTTACAGCTACTTCATCTACTAATGATAATGATTTATGAAAACTCCAGCATTTTAATTATGTTATTATACAGCCTAATTCCTTCTGATTTAGCATTGTAATTCGTTCGTTCCCTCTCAAAAATATTGTCTCTAGAACTAATCCTTGTAAAACTTTCTGACCCAACTTGATATAGAAAATCTTCACATCTTGCAATTAATAACAAATCAATTCCGTGGATACTGTTCCATTTCCCCCCCAAAAAAAATGCATCATATGCAGAGTTTTATTGCTCCAGCAATAGCAGGATCTCCAGCGGATCATTTCTTTACTGACGACAAGAAAAGTTGTTCTGAGAAATAGTTTTTCTTTCATTTACTCGCTGCACGGTATCATTCCTGTATCGACAAGTGAGGTGTGAAAACGTTATTCAAATTACATCGAATTAAGATTGAAAGGTTGTTGGATAATCTCTAAACACGTGGTAAGTTGAAATTAAAACTGCCAGTAATGAAATTGAATTCTGTAATTTAATCTGAACAATATGGATTTTCAAAAAAATTTCTAGAAATTTCTCACGCTTCTTTCTTTTATCTGTGATAATGGGTAATTTTACTCTTCCAGAGATTAATTGCTCAATCATGCGGTTCGACAATGTTAGCAGGGTAATAATTGATGAATTCCGAATTTTTGGAGACATTAAACATCCAGGCTGTGGTACACGTCTTGAGAATGAGAGAATTTATAAGGACATACGAGGGCAGTTACTGATACGAGAGAACGTCGATTTATCAGGTAATAATTCTTAATGTGATGAACATTTATTCTATAAGCAGAAGAAATCACCATAATCAATTGATTTACAGTGGAAGAAATCAGAGGAAAATGGATGAGGATGAAAAAATGGTGGACTGATCATCAAAAGAGAGTTAGGCATGTATCCTCCTATCGATGCCCAGAGAATTCAGAGAGATGTATCCGGATGGCGTTCATGAGCGCTTGTGAATGCTACCGTGATTTGTATCAAAAGCATCAAGATAGAATTGGATTCAAGAATCTTGAACCAATAATAATAATTGAATGAAAAGAATATAACATCTTATGAGTATTACTTAGCCTCATTCTGAAATTTATCGCAATGTAATTTCCTTCAGTAATTATTCTGGTATTACTTGATGAGAACTACTATCGCACGCACGGAGAATAATATTTTTTTGCGGATGCTTCTTATTATGAGCTAAATAAAAAATTAATAGGAAATTTGATCTGTAACCATGTTAATGAAATTGATATCTTCTTTGTCAAGTCTATTTTATCATTTCTATGATGTGCAAATAACAAATTATAATCACAATAAAGTTTCTTCAGAGGCAATAGTTCAATAATTCATTTCTTCAATAAGATTAGGAAAATTGTGTTCTCAAGTTGGAAACCGACGTTTTGATTGATCGAAATGTTAGTTGCAGTATCTGATAGATCAGGTCTCTCCGATGAACATGCTGCTTGATTCTTTCTCTGAATCAAAACAGACATCAGTGGTTCACTTGTCACTTATTTTATAGGTTATTCGTATATTCTCGAATCGATTTTTCAAGTTATTTTTTAGTAAATTGAATGGCCTTTTGATGAATCAGGGGATAACATCAAGCTTCGTCCACGTAGTAACATTTTCAAGTTACATTTCAGTCTCATCATTTTTCCATTCATGAACTGAATTTATTCAACTATCATAGCTAATTAACTGTTTGTTCTTCTTTCAATCTTCAAAATGATTGATGATCGCCGTAATCATATGACCCACGCTGTTTCTGGCACTGAACCTTGCTGACATCACGTGGAGGAAATAACAAGTGAAATTTAGTATTTCAGTCTATCTAGTTGTACTTTCTGGAACAGAACACCATGGTCAGAAAGAAAGGAAATTTTTTAGCACTTGGTCCCTTCGTTGGTGCACCAGCTGGTATTGAGCTCACTGCTGAAATAGCGATACTTGCTATGACAATTGGAATTCCAGTCCCTGTGAGGCATTGCTTCTAGTTTCACCAGCATTGGCTAGTCTCCCCACGGGACTCGATGTAGCAATTGTTCTCTTTTAAGTTTATGGAGTATTGCTAGTATCACTACGCCGAAGCGGTGATTCTGGAATATGAGAAAATGCCACATCGATACACGTAGTAAACCATCGTAATATGAATCCATCAATTGGTGAAGCCTCATTATCATTGGGTAATGGAAGTAAATTAGAACAATTAGGATGTGGAAAGTTCAGAGAAAGCGCTAGTAATGTTGCCGTAGCTGGTGCTAATGTAGCCAGTAGCATAGAGTCAGGTGTGTTACCAAGTGACCAGAGATGGACAGTGCAGGCTGATGTAAGATCAGCATAAATGGCCAGCTTATGCAGTGAGGCAGCATCAACTACAATGACAAGGTTACCTGCAAAGTCAGTTCATGCATCAATAACTGCTAATAATTGTAGCTCTCCAACACGTGCACTGGCTAGCTCAATATTGAATTTTAAAATTGACAATTGTTCAGTAATAAGGAGTGACAATTCTATTGATTATCGGCAAGCGTTCACTCAACCAGCAATGACAACAAGTGAATCTGCTCGTCAGGCCATTGTATCATTGAACTCAATCGAAAAAGTACAACTTGGTATTGTTGAGGAAACATGTAGAAAAACGATGCTTAACTGACAGGACAGTGACTTGAGTAACTGCATAATTTGTCGTCATGATACCGTTAATAAAAAATGATTAATTTCCTTGGCAACGCTTATTTTATATTTCGAGTCATTCCTTATAGAATTAAATGAACTGTTGATGAATTAGGGAATGATGTCAAGCCTTGTTCGAAGAGTCACGTTTTCGAGGAACAATACATCCTATTTTTATTAATCTTTTTTATTTCATCATAATAACAAGAGCAAAGTAATTAAACAACGAAATTCTCCCCAGCATCTGTGAATTGTACTGGTTTATTAGAAACAATTGATAGCAAAGCATATGTGTTGTAATTGAGTCTCCTTTCTCTCTTTTTTTTTAAATAATATGATTATTACAGGCAAATAATGTAAACTGAGAAAATTCCTTACTGATGCAAATCATTAAAGACAAAAAATAGGAAGCGATGGTAACAGCGATATCATTTCCGGGAAGATGGATTTTCGAGTAGATTAAAGTTCCTACTATTAACTTTTCTTGTTCTTAAATCATTTTTTTAACTTCGAATCGCAGAAGAAGGTGAGAATTTTATTGTCCCAGCTGTGTTTTATTGCCTTCCACGATTGCAATGAAAAAACTTGTTCCCTTCTTCCATAACGTTTTATACAATTAAATCGGAAAAATAATTGAATATAGTCGTTTTCCAATTTTTTTTTCGTTCTTCAACATTCTTGTTCGGAGGTTTGAAATCTCGCGCTCAATCGACAGCGCTCCATTATATGGAGGCTTAATGATATTATTTGCCAGGAGGTGGCGTCTTATCGATCGAACTTCCGGCGTGTTCACTCGATCCTTATCCTGTATTGAGACCTGCGTCATTTGCAAAGACAGCCGGGTGGAACAAAGACTTCGCATCGTGAGAGAGTTTCACTGTATAAAACGCGTTGAACGCGGATAATTTCCTTCGAGGAATCACTAGAAGATCCGGAACGAAAATGGCAGAAGAGTACGTGGATGAATTTCTAGACAGTGCTGGGCTGGAAGAGTATAAGAGCATTTTCAAAGGTACGTAATTTTTGGATTCTTTTTCTTTTGTTAATCGCATTGAGTGATTCACCGGTGAATTAATCTGTTGTGATTTTCAACAAATTTATCCGCGAACAATTTATGACGGTACCACTAATTAATTAATCACGCTGCCGTTATTTGTATACAATCAAATCAAAGTACAATGAAAAATGTGAAAGAATGATGGCGCCGGGCGTCATTGTTGCCGAGGTTTTTCCTTCTTTCTTCATTAATAGTTTCGACATCCAAAAATGATTGAATCCATCGAATTCCTCTATATTTATTCAGCACATGCATTCAATAACAACATTATAAAAATTAGAAAAAATAATATTGAACTACTGTGAATATTCTGCATAAAAGAACAGCATATATTCTGGAAAATCGGCGTTTCTTCCACATCTCAAGGATTTGATTACTTGAAACAGAATAAATTTATTTAGTCCAAAGAAAAGTCTTTTGACGCCATTAATGGGTGAAGAAATTTCTCCAGTCACATTTCTCTGTATTCAGTCTGAATATTTATTTTTTAATTTCAATGCAGAATTTTCTAAATCTAAAGAGAATTTTATAACACGCGCTTTCCGAACATTGAGCGTTCCGAGAAAGTGTGAACACGTGATTATCCATTTGAAGTCGATATTTGTGAGTGCGTCTTTCCACTTGTTCTGCGGAGTAATTAATTCCAAAAACAGGGTAAGGACAGGACTTGAGATTTTTTATCGAAAAAATGAATTTATTGAAAAAGAAAAAAAAATATTCTTCCCGAATATTATCACTGGAAGTTTCTTCTGCTTTCCAAAACATTTTAAGCTTTCAGACAAAGTGATTTTATTTTGTCTGCATAGAAAAATATACTTTGGAAAATCAGTGTCTCTTCCAGATCTCAAAGATTTAATTACTTGAAACAGAATAAATTTATTCAGTCCAAAGAAAAGTCTCTCGACGCCATTAATGGGCACTTGAGATGAAGAAGAAATTACTGCAGTCACATTTCTTTGTATTCACTCTGAATATTTTTTTTAAATTTCAATGCAGAATTTTCTAAATCTCAATAGAATTTTACAACAAACACGCGCTTTCCAAACATTGAGCGTTCCGGAAAAGTGTAAACACGTGATTATCCGTTTGAAGTCGATATTTTTTTGTGCGTCTTTCCAATTGTTCCGCGGAGTAATCAATTCCAAAAAAAGGGTAAGGAGAGGACTTGAGATTTTTGATCGAAAAAATGAATTTATTGAAAAAGAAAAAATATTTTTCCCAATTATTATCGCTGAAAGTTTCTTCTGCTTCCCAAAACATTTCAAGTTTCCGATCGAATTGGTTTTATTCTGTCTGCACGAAAAATATACTTTGGAAAATTGGCGTCTCTTCCCTATCTCAAAGATTTAATTACTTGAAACAGAATAAATTTATTCCGTTTAAAGAGGGATCTCCGGACCTAATGACTGGACACTTGTGATGAGCAATGAATTACTTCAATCAAATTTCTCTTTATTCTGTCCGAATATTCATTTTTTTTCCTCAAAACAGAATTCTTGGGTGTCAACAGAATTTTATACAAAACACGGGTTTCTATCGCGAACAATGAGCATACCGAAATAGTGTAAACATGTGCCTATCCGCTTAAAGTCACCGCTTCTTTTCGTACGTCTTCCTAATTGTCACGCAAAGTAATTGATTCCACAAGACGAGTCAAGAGAGGACTCCACATTTTTGATCGAAAGAATTAGCTT
This sequence comes from Aleiodes alternator, assembly GCA_963921955.1. NCBI lineage: Eukaryota > Metazoa > Arthropoda > Insecta > Hymenoptera > Braconidae > Aleiodes > Aleiodes alternator. The sequence goes on along the minus strand of OY998099.1, from coordinate 12,640,388 downwards.
ACTGAAAAAGGAGCAGAATATTTTTTCCAACTATTGCCACTAAGAATTTGCTCGTTTTCCAAACAATGCCAAGTTTTCAGAAGAAGTGATTTCATTCTGTCTGCAGAGAAAAAACATTTTTTAGAAAATCAGCTCTATTCTCTTCCCGATACCAAGAATCCAATTACTTGAAACAGAATGAGTTAATTCAGTCTAACAAAAAGTTTTCTACCGCCATTACTGGACACTTGTGATAAACAATGAATTACTTCAATCAAATTTCTTCCTATTCAATCTGAATATTGGTTTTTCAATTCCAAAGCAGATTCCTTTCATCTGAACAAAATTCTATAACGAACACCGGCTTTTTTTTAGCGAACACTGAGTATTCCGGAATAGTGTAGACACGTGATTATCCGTTTGATATCGACGCTTCTTTTTTGTACGTCTTTCTACTTGTTATGAAAAGTAATTAATCCCAAAAAAGGGTAGGGAGAGGACTTCAGAATTTTTATTGGAAAAATGAATTGACTAAAAAATGAACAGAATATTTCTGCCAATCATTTCCGTTGAAAGTTTCACTTGCTTCTCAAAAAATTTGAAGTTGTTAGTCTAAGTGATGTGATTCTGTCATAATTCTTTTTCAATCATCTGGGAAACTATACGAGGTAGGACGATTGTGTCTGAATCTCTTTTTATAGAGGGTTTCGAAAGCTACAGAAAGGAATTCAAAGCAAATCGTTGCATTTCACTTACTCTCCGCGATTTTTGAAGAAAACTGATGATGAAATATTATCCGTTTGCCTGAAAGTTTATAGCTGCACTTTCAAATGCGAATATTCATGGGATTCGTCTCCAAAAATATTGTAACGTTATTTATTTTGAATTATCCTCTAACTTTATTTTTCCATTCTAGACAGTGGGGTCAATAATCGAGGAGCTTTCTTGGCATTGACTGGTGAACAGCTCAACACATTTATACGACAGCAGGATCATCGAGTCAGATTCACACAGCATTGGAGAGAGAGATATTCATTGGATTTCGAGGTTCAGCCAGATAATATTCCACAAGTGCAGCAGGGAAATGTTCCACAAGTGCAGCAAGGAAATGTTCCACAAGTACAGCAGATAAATGCAGTACCAGCTGTCCTAGAAATTGGTCTCGATGATCTCAATGAATGGCAAATAAGAGACGTGCTTCTCAATCTTATTACCAAAGAAAATTTGATTAATTGGCTCAATAAATCTACGCTTGGGCGGAGTATTCTTACTTCTTATGAAAGAAATCAAAAGCTTACTAGAACGCAGCGCGATGCTATCGTAGCGATCATTGTTGAGCAAATGCAAGAGACTAGTTATCTTTGGAATAACGCACACTTCTCTAGAGCTGCAAATGCCCTCGCTGGAGAAAATGGAATATTTCCAAGTGAAGAAGTAACCACGTATTATGTGAAGAATGGCACTAAAGCAGCGCAGGGCAAAATACCCAATAAATACAGAAATGAAAAACAGAAGAAGAAGGAGAATCTAGGAGAAGTTAAACGCAGAAAGAAAGATAAAGAACAAAGAAATGCTGAGCAGCTTCCAAAGCAGGTTGTTGTACCACGGGAAGTTCAAGGAAGTATAGAGTGGCTAAAGATTCACAGAGATCCTGAACATGTATTCAATCATTGGACGATAACCTCCGACCTTCGTTATCTACAAATTCAGTCAAGCAAGGAAAAAAATGTTGCATGGGTGTTCGACCTGTGGATTCTATTGAAAGATGCAGAATTGGCTCCACAACTTATAAAGATCGATTTCGACAAACATTTCACTGCTGATAAAGGTGCAATCAGTAAATTTGGGAAATTTTTCTGCACTTTAAAGAAGCAACAGCCTGATCGTAGAGAGGATTCTCTTTCTAATCTCGAGAAATTAGCTGATGTGGAAGTCGTACATGTTTCAGCAAACGAAAGAATCTTAGCTCAGCTGTTACTACTACCATTTTATTATCCACCTACGGGTGGTCATTGGACGAGAAAGAAGACAGATGACCTTGTCGATGTAGATCAACGTGAAACACTGCCGGGAACATCTACAACTACTGCTGCTGATGAATCTTCTCCGGCAGCTGAATCATCGAGATCAGGTTATGTGAAATATTCATCGGTTTTAGCTCGAGATTCATTGCTCCAATTCGTTCAGGTATGTGATATCAACTCATTCATTGATAAGTCCTATTACCTGCAGCTTACCGTAGTTCACTTGTGTCGCGGTTCAGTCATATTCAGAAATGTAGTCGAAAGCTGTAGTATAGTAGTCAACGAATCGTGGAATTCGACGAGTTAAGGAAAAATTTTGGATTGCAAGTGCAATGAAATTTTTTCTCTAAGAATATAGCAAATAAAAGTAGTTGTCGTGTTTTTGAAAATAATCGAGATTATTAGAATCGATATCTTCTCAATAAAACCGTCGAAAAATACATTTTTTTCTCTAATGCCCAATTGCTAGCTTCATAATGCAAATAGTTTTCAACAAAAAATCTAAGAACGGTCCTCGAGATACTCAAGAAACTATGCACTTTTTCGCTCCTTAATTAATTGCCTCTTGCATGTTAATTCTACGAGTTTCCATCGTTGTGATATTGCTTGACAATCTTCGGAAAAATCCAATTCTATTTCTGAGGGAAGTTATTCCTCGAGTAAACTAACTGTATTTATTTCATGCGTTGGAAGTCAATTAAAAACGGTGATTTCCATAATAATTAAAGGCGTTTAAACTTCAATCCTTAGGTCCCTGCCGATGTGGAGAATATTCGCGATGCAGTACGTAAAGAACATAAGCTGCGACCGATCCAGCCTTACATCATTGCTGTAGGCCCATGCGCTGCTTATGCGAAAGCTTTTTTGGTAGTGATCAACGATGAACTTCTGCTAACTAAAACCGCTGCCGAAGCAATTGATGTTTGCTTCAAAATTTTCCATGTGTTCCATCTGAAATACCCCAAAGAAGCAGAGCACATCTGGAAACTGATTGAGCAAGGCTTATATGAATTGCAGAAAGCGTACGAGCCGATTCCAAGCATTGCTTGCGCTTTAAGAGCCATCAAGGAAGAAAAGAAAAGAAATCAATGGTAGATTTCTATCGAAACCTGATTGAGGAGAATGATAAGCTTTATCTGCTGTGAGTAATTAATCATAGATTAAGGTTACAATATTTGTGATGAAAAAGATTATAATTAGTTTTAATTAGAGCAATATATGAGCGTTTGATAATATTCGTTGTATAAAGTGTTCCGTCAACAAATTGGCCAATATATAGTTGCAGGAAAATTTTTCAAAAAAATTCACAAAAGTAACAAGTAGTTTTCATTTCCATCGAGATAAGACTGGGGCAATCAATTGAAACTTCACTTTCATGAATTCTCATTCTCATGATGAGTACTCTTCTGTCAAAATATTCTGTTTAGAACTACGGCTTCGCCTTTATGACAGAGGGTTTCTTCAATTATTTTCTAAATAATCAGTACTGTTTCAAAAACTGTGTGTTTTTCTGGAGAAGAGTTCATCATTTTTATTGTTAATGAAATGAAACCACTGCGCGACATTTACGATGAAAAATTAAGAATTAAAACATATTGATTCCAATCAATATCCCTTTTTTTCTAAAAAAAATTTCAATTCAAACACTTGACTTCTGAACATAATTCAAACGCTTTTCGAGTTAAAAATGGAAAATTGAGAATAATGAAACAAAGATTGCAATCAGTATCACTTTGTACTTTTGATAATTCTCTCGTATTTGTGACTACGTTTTAGCCAGAAAGTTCATTTTTTCAGTATTAGTGATTTTCTATATACATTAAAAAACAAAATACAAGGAAAAGTTACGAGAATCGTTTGCTGCTCACTCACAATGGGTGAATACCCTTCAATAAACCATTTGAAATGAAATAATAGAACAGAAAATATTCGAATTGCGCAAATACTTTTGAAGTAGATAGAAAGTGAGTAGTAAAAACCGTTTTCCGATTAAGTCGAATCTCACATTGTCATTATTATTCCAGTACACAACTCAAAATGACATATAAATGTCCATTTTGTACATCAAATGTAGAAATTGAGTGTTTTTTATCCCACATAAACAAAAATCACAAATATGAGAAATGCCAATTGTATTATTGTAGTTACTGTGAGGGAATTTTTCGGAATGTATACAACTATCGTAAGCACTTGATTAACATTCATCCATTACCAGCGAGAAATTCATATTTAAGTAATGATAGAATGCAGATTTCTGTCCAGAGTCTCATGAAATACCCAATTATAAGCCCCGTCGACAAAAATTCTGAAAATTTTCTATTATCCAGTCAGTCAAGTAGTGAGTCTGTGGGCACGTCTCCAGACACAGTAGATTCTTCTTTGAAGCTAACACAACGTCATTCCGCTGATATTTCTGTTGCAACTACGATTTCTATTCCAAAGCACATCCTTGAAACGAAAAATGCTCGGTTGCTCCAAGCGATTGATACCAATAATACCCTCGTTCGTATTGCTACTGAATCAAAAGTCAAGACAATCAGTTCATATCGCAAGAGGAGAGCTGATTCAGCTCTTCTAGGAAATGAAACAATAATCCGCAAGCATTTCGGCAATGTTGCTTTGACAACATCATTGACACCATCCTATTCAGTAAGACCACAAGAGCAACAAAACGCTAGGGCTCAAAGTAGCTCAGTGGCTATCCCCGATTTGATCAAATTTAATCGTCAAATGTATATCCACATTGGAAACTTCACTGCTTCATTGTATGGAGACAAAACAGTTTCTAGAAAACACGCTGATCGTGTTATCAATCAAGTTTCCTCATTATTCAACACTATATCACGAGAAATTTCTCAAAAAAATGAATGTTCAGAACCTTGCCATTCCAATATCGATTCCATGTTTCAAAGTACTAATAGTGTTTTCAATACATTCTCGACTGAATATAAAACTAAAAAATTTCTCAGACAAGAAGGATATTATATTCCTCCATACACGAAAATTCTCACTTGTGTTCTCTCTTCGAAACGTTTGAAGAGAATAAGATCACTCCTACCGATTAAAATCAAAATTGCAGTGATTCCTATCAAAGACGTTCTCAAGAAATTCTTGGAACTCCCAAATGTATTTGATAGCATTCATGATTTTGTACAAGTAAGTAGAAATAGCACTGATGATCAGATCACATCACCACTTCAAGGTGAAAAATGGAGAAGTGTTGAAAAAAAATTTAAAGGAAAAATGGTACTGCCATTAGTGATATCTGCTGATGATTTGGAAATTAATAATCCATTAGGGTCGCATCGTGGTGTCCACCAGTTGGGTTGTATTTACATTTATTTCCCATGTCTTCCGGAAGAATTTCGTGGTTCTCTTGAGAATATTTTTTTAGTTCAATTACACAATTCCAGAGATTATAAAAAAGTCGGTAATGCTAGAATATTTACAGAAATTAAGAAACAATTGCATGAATTAGAATCAAATGGTGTTAATGTTACTGTTAATGGACAAAATAAACAAGTATTTTTTACGTTGCTAGCTGTCACCGGTGATAATTTAGGATTGCAAGAGTTCTTAGGTTTCAAAGCTGGGTTTAATAGCGACTATTCATGTCGCTTTTGTCTTTCACTTAAAGATGTCCGCAAACGTCAAACTAAAGCGAATTTGGGAAATCTGAGGACTAAAAAAAATTACAATAAGCATTCAAGGAAAGCAGAGAGAGGAATCTCTGAGAAATGTGTATTTAATACTTTAAAATATTTCCATGTAATTGAAAACATGATAGTTGATGAACATCATGATTACTTAGAAGGAACTCTGCGTAAAACAATTCCGAAAATTTTGTCAAAATTGATTTATTGTCATAAATACTTCACTTTAACAGCTCTGAATTGGTCTATTAAACACTTCGATTACGGTCCCGGACACGGTCTCAATCCTCCGCCGCCAATAACGGAAAAAACCTTAAAAAAAGGGTATTTAGTGAATTCTGCAAGTGAAATGAAAACGCTTTTGCGATATTTGAGCATGTTTGTCGGTCATTTAATACCTGAAGAGTGTCAAGAGTGGAAACTTTATATTCTAACACGCAAAATTTATCGGATTGTCAATAGTAATACTTGCAGCAAAGCAACAATCGATGAGTATTCTTCATTAATCCACCAACATCACGAGCTTTTCATACAGCTATTCGATGAGAATTTATCTCCTAAATTTCACTTCCAATTGCATTATGGCCAAGTCATGAAACGTCTGGGACCAGTGAAATTCTTCTCGGCCATGCGTCCTGAAGGTAATCATCGTGTGATAAAAGATTGTGCTAATTCTACAACATCTCGTGTGAATCCAGCTTTGACTTGTGCAATAAAAAACCAAATGAATCTTGGCTTTCGCTTCTTGAAAAATGAAGGCTTTACTCCTCATTTATCATGGACTCAGAGTAAAGATAAATCAATTGATATTGCACAAATCGATGTTCTGGCAAATACAATTCCATCTTCATTTCTCGCAAACAGTATCAATGCCTCGGCAATATCAATATATGGTACTTCATACGAAGTCAATATGTGTTTAATGCTTCAATATGGTGTATTTGGTCAAATAGCACAAATTTTGATAGACAAGAAGGGCACAAAAGATTGCGTCATATTCATATGGAAAAAAATGAAAACTACTTGTTATTCCGATCATCTACAGGCATTCCAAGTGGAACAGACAGAAGAGTGGGGACATATTAATCATAAGGATCTTTTTAGCTACAAACCACTTGTAGTCCACTCTTTAGAATATGAAAAATATCTTCTGCATCTATAATAATAATTGATGAAATACCTCATTTAATGTATACTTCCATTCATTATTGTAGTGATTCTAGAATGGTTAACTCAAAGTACAAAAATTCCTGAATGTTAATAATAATTTTAACAATGACTCGTAAATAGAATACGGATGATCTACCGCTAAATTTCTTTAAGAGGGGAAGTTGAGATACAACATTACATCCAAGATGATTAGAATTGATCCAAGTTGATTGGTTACACTGAAATCGAGTGGAAATATCTTGGATTGAATGCTGTATGCTAATTTCCAGCTCCATTCATTCAAATTGAGTGCATTTCGTTATAAATAAAACATCGATAGATTCTACTAATGGGAACATTTTTTACAATAATATATTTTCTCTACATTTGTTGGATTTTTTCATCCATAGAAATGAAGTTCAAGAACTGTTTACATAGGAGGAGATGAGAACACGAGAGATAAAGTAGCGACTCCTTGATGTTGACGTGTTATTTAATGAAAATACCTCGAAAATCATAGATATAATAATAATAATTTATTTCTGATGATCCCATTAGAGGATTGAGGGACTTTCTGCTGGAAATGATCTGTTCCATTTCTTTGATCTGTTCAATCTTGACCAAAAAAGTCGAATTTTTGGAAAATGAAAAAAAAACTTCTTGGCACATATTTTCCATTTGAATTTTCCTCAGCTTCTAAATGGAATTATTAGGAAATCTCTACCTCTAAGGGTTTCATTGAAATGTCTATTTTACCCCGCCTTCCCCTGATTCTGATTGAATATTGTCGTATGTAAAGAAACACAATCCATTTTCATGATGAAATATGAGTATTCCATTCAATTGATGAAAGTGCGTAGAGAAAAGTGATGGAAAGAATGATAAATTTAATTCATAAGCCAATAATATATCATGATAAAAATTGAAATTGTGGTTAGACGTAGCGCGGAATGCATAATGGAATGAATGGAGGCAAAAATTTGATATTATGTAGTAAAATATCAATTAGTCAGGAAAAAAAGATGAGCAATGCGGTATTGATAAGATTATAATCAGAAACCAAAAGATAACCGGTGCCATTGATCACGTAGAATATATGTGCATTGCTTCCTCGTATTATTCAATTTTTAGGTTCATCGCAATAATTAATAGACAATTAGAATAAGCTGAAAGTAATCTATAATAATTCAAGATAATCCATCTTGCTACGTGGATTCTCATCAAGAGTACAATTAAACGAATGAATACAAAGTCAATTGCATTGCATTTCCCAGGTCACCTTGTTGAAACTGAACCAATTATTCCAATAAATATTTTGGTTTATAGTATTTACGATTGAGACGAAACACAAAATCTTCAGTTAGAGAAAAAGTATATTTAATGGAAATCAACCATTTATGTAGAAAAAAGTATTTTGTATAGGGTGAAACTTCCACTGGAGAAAATGGTATCCATCGATGAGATCTCAATTTTTCAATTCTAGAATTTTTCAGTTGATACGCAAAAATTTCATGAGTTAAGAGAGATTTATAGGATTACTCAACAATAGTAGCTAGATTAAGTCGAGAAATACCTTTGTCACTAGAGTACTTCATAGTTTTTTTATCAATATGAAATTTTCTCTTTTGAATACATAATTATTCACATTAAATTTAGGAAAGAATGGTCGACATCCGTGGAGTAACAATGTCTAGACTTTAAGAAATAGAGAAAATGTAATGAAAAACATTGTTCTTAGGACAACATCGAGAAATTCTAAGCTGTAGATATACGTTCTATTCTTGAGATATGAACTAATACACATTCACGAAAATTGACATTTTCTCATGAGTAATTGAGCAATTTATCACAGAAACTGATTTGGTGGTAGTATTATCCCCACCAGAAATAATTATTCTTACCTATGTAATGTGGAAACTTCGTTGAATAAAAGATAATTTTGAATTTAAAATTGGATATTTTATTTTTAGGATGCTAATATTGAGAAGAAAATTGTTAATACAGCTCCCAAACTCTCATCAGTTACTGGATATTTACATGTAAATTAACAAAGGAGAGAAATTTATTAGTGAAATTATAAATATGCTCGTATTGAAATATTTATTCTTCAACAAAATGACTCATTCTTCACTTATAGAACAGCCCAATTAGAGCTCAATAAACAGAATATCGATCCCAAAAGTGAATTTCCACTCTCGAATGAATCGTTATTTATAGGTGAGATAGAAATAACATAATCCTATGGTTTAGTTATGCACAATGGTATAGGTGGTGAATATCCGGACATTTCCGCTTCTCCTAACGACTAGTAGATCACTAGGGCGAAGATATGCCTTTCTGGAGTACACAATTGGTGCTCTTTCAGAAACATCCACTCCCTTGGATTCAAATGAATGAATGATCACATGTAAACTCACCAACATAAATGCGAGTGAATCCATACGTCAGTTTGAAAAACCACTACTCCATGATAGTATCAATATCGTTCAACTTATAAATCCCACATGTACTAGATAGAATTCGTGAAAGCCTCACGAAAAATCGGAGTTTCCGGAAAAGTGGCAGCTATTTGTATAGAAAAGTAATCACTGTATGATTCACAATTCTGATACTTGCGGACGAATATCAGATTATTGGAGTGAAGAAATATTGTTTGCTTTGGATGATTTTATTTATCCAATCAACGAAATTACTTCGTTATTTAACATGATGAAGTTTCTCTACCTGAACTCAGGAGTGAGACCCTACATGATCAATCCTAACATGGAATATTTTCCTATAATCGCTAACAATTGAAATTTCCAATGGAATATGCAATAATAATGAGTATTACTTCGTATTTTCATTCAAAAACATTAAGAATCAGCCTGGGGAACTGTAATGTGGTAAAACTCAGCTGGTAAATATGATGAAGTATTCTAGATCTTGGGTTGAATACTCTACACTTTAGTCAGAGTTAACTGACATCAGATCGGATGAAAAAACCCATGATTCTGATAACATACTTTTTTTGCACAACAATATAAAGATTTAGCTCGAAAAATTTACTGCTCCACGTCAGCACGCTCTTATGCTCAAGAAAGAGAAGAATGCTGGGATGAACAATTATCAATTGCTATATGACATACCCTTTCTTTCCAACATAATGTCTATTTGTAGCCAATTATTTTGGAGATATATCCAGCATCACTCCATTACTTGAATGTACAATCTATGACGTCTTCAATATGAAGTTAATGGTATCTCCAACATATTATCAATTTCGTATTATAGAATCTACATCATAAAGAATTTCCAAATTCTTGACATTAGTTTTTCAATTTGCGCACAAAACTATGCGTGCCTTGCATAAAATCATCAAAATTTTATCGTGGGAAAATTTCTTACTGATGTGAGGATTCAATAATTTTATTCTATTGATCTCTTTAGCATGTGAACAAAAATACTTCTGCAACGAAAATGAGACTATATATCGTGAAAAAAAAACTTTTTCTCCTTGGGAAACGATCCTTTTATTTCAAAAATTATCCCACATGCTGACAGATGAATCATTGTTCATTCAAGAAACTGTGCATTCTCTGCCAAAACGCAGCACACCGCTGGAAGTGATCGGAATGTTGAAACGGATGAATTAGAATTTGCTGTTATTGATATTTTAATTGCTGCCAATAATATGTGTCTGTGTGATTTCTTATGATTTTCAGAGTGCCATAAATTCACTCGTTGCGATATTTCTCTTCATAGGAAGACCAATACTGTTAATACTGGAAACTCCACATTACTTTGAAAGGAAATTAAAAAATGCAATTGGCAACAAAAAGTTTATTTTGCTAATATGACCATCCGTTGTTGCAATCAAGTAGGAATTATTCGCAGAATTATTTGTGTTCTCGCTAGATAATCTATGATTAAGGTCGATCGCGAAATCGCATTTGAATATATAAAATGATATTGTAATAAATGTATTATTTACATGATCAACATATATAGACTAGCACAAGTAACTCTTATTTAAACAACACTGAAGAGACTATTACCATTGAGTCTTGAGGATGAAATTGCAATAATTTGCATTGTCCCCTCTACTATCTAATTAATTGTGTATGATAACATTTACATCTGATTAGAACATAACGAAATTAACTTGATGAAGAAGTCATCTCTCATCTCGAGATGTTTTTTCGTTAATAATTATCAAGCCAGTGATTTTTAAGTTCAAAAAATTTTACTTGGTGAAAAATATTTTTTCTCTCAGTGTACGTTTTTCTATTCCGATTGTCCTTGAGACAACGCTGATTTCTTTTTCTTGATTTAATTTTTAATTCTGTTGTAATTGATACAGGACGATATCTGGCCCCATAAAAGTTCCGATTTATTTAATAATTAACTGAATTGGCAGACATACGGTTACAATAGTACATTTAACTTAAAACTAAATGAGATGAAATGAAATGAAACATGTACGAAATACAATAGAGAACAGAAATTTACAGTCTGCGTCTGGGGAAGTTTGTTTACACGACGCAACGTTCCGTCAGCAGCGTGCGTTATCTACACTCGACTCGAGAGAGTTCCTTTTGACTACTTTAATTTTCCCAACTGATTCTATACTGATTTTATTTAAATATTTCTAGAATTGCCCCACGTTGGGCGCCAATTGAGTCAGAATGTCTTTTTGGCTTTAATTTTATTTTGTGAACAATTTTAACAAAAGAGATTCCACCCGACGCGGCCTGGGTCTGAGGCTGTCGGGGCTCAAGGAAAATAACAAAGTTGGGCCCCAGTCGGTTTAAGTCCGACAACTACTGATACCTATTAATTCAATTTCTTTTTTTGATAGATGAGACTGTACTTTACCTCAAAAGGGAAGACTCGATTCTAGAGACCTGAGAAAGACCTTAATACGACCTTAATACGAATTAAGTTTTCTCCGAGTGGCCCTTCGGGGCCGATGTTGAGGCGGTAATTTTAAATGTGTTACAAGATCCTCAACCAGCCGTGGGGGCAGAACTACTGATCCACAGTTACCGACTGTACAAACGCCTGGTGATCCTCTGAGTAGACTTGACAGTCAACTGTTTCACATTCTAAATGCCAAAGGATCAATCGATGATCAGGCGAGGTGGAATGAATATAAAGAAATTCTGAGACGCTCTCTCTTCCACCAAAATAAAAATAGAGAAGATGAAGAGAGCTGTAACCGGAATATCTTTGTAACGGTTGGCTTGACTGACCTTGAGCCAACTTGTTAAAGGCACAAAAAAATTTTATTTTACTCGACCAAAATTTATGCTCCGAATGTTTCCCAATTTACTCCCGATCAATTTCCCTTATTTAAGCTGGGCGCCAGTCGTTTTTCGAAATTCTAAGAACTTGGGGGAAAACGACAAATCCCCGAGTTTTATTTTCAATTCAATTAAACCACAAAACCCCGAAAAGACTTTAGATTTACCCGCTTTCTTACGCGAAACTCTTTTCCTATCTCAAGGGGGGGAGGGGACGATACCCTCCCTTTGGGTATTCGGGACAGAACAAAAACTTCACACCAAACTCCTGAAAATTTCCGATTTAAACAATAATAATTAGGTAAATTAAAAAAAGTAGAATATGTACATTTAAATCAGAGAGAATATGAAAATATTTAAGGAAATTTCTTATAAGTACTATTATTATTATCTCACGTTAAGTACTAACTCGAAATTCCACTCAGAATGAACAATAATGATTTTTATTCTAAATTGGGTGAATACACCCCCAAACAGACGTCAACCCAACGTTTTCTCTAATTTTATCCTCTACTCTAATTAATTACTCCAGCTCAAATTATAATCTTTTGGGGGACTCCCGTACCTTACTTTTTGTGCGCTCCTTCTTTCCGTCTCGGTCTCTCCAAATTTTTCTTATCTTTTTCTCTATTTCCTTGACTTTCTCTACAATCCTCTCTATACTTTTCTTTAACTTAATTCTGGATTCGCTCTACGATGTGACCGCCACGGTGTCCCGGGAGAAGAAGAACGAGTCTTCTCTCCCACGAGTTGGCATTGGGCTTTCTCGGCTGGTTCCGCTCAATTTCGGTAGAGCCGAGGCCCAACTTAAACAATTACGGCGCGAATCCCCCCACTACTCTACTCCCGCCACTGGCTTTACTTAAATTTCTCTTGAACTAACTCAACGCCTAATTTCTCTGGACATGTGTTGCCTTGGCTCTAGGTGAGCCCCATCCTCACCGGGTACCGCGAATTGCGATCATTATCGTGATTTTTATATAAATAATTGATTATTGTTTTTTTTCTTAATTCTGTGACGGTAAAAACCGTCACATCTTCCTCAACGTCGAAATGAAAAATTCGATTGCTCGGGAACTTATAGAAATAAGTTACATTAGAATAAAATAATTATATTGTTATAAATAAGGTGAAATTGGGGGCGTCATTAATAATAATGAAATGACTGAAGAAGACAGCCTGTTGAGAGCGGCTGTGAATTCGAATCACCGCGGGCTAACGTCAAGTGTCGACATTGGAACAGTCGAAATTGCGCAGACGTCAGAATATTGATTTTCCCCCCACTCTGACGTCTCCGTCCTCGCTGAAGCACCAGTCGTGCCCCGAAAAACACTTTACTCTAACCTTTGACACGAGTCAGTTCTCGGGCAATCAAAAATAATAAAAGAAAATTTATAATTAAAAGTAATTACGAGGAAAGTTGTACGGTGATAGTCGAAGCTGAACTGTCGAAACGTAAGTTGTCTTGTATAATTATATTCTGTCCAAATTATATATAATTTTCTCTAAATTTATACTTTTCTTCTTCTCAATCATTTTATCGGTCCATCAACTTCTCACTCCCCCAAGATTTCCTTCTATTTATTGAAGTATTAGTCTATTGCAAATGAGTTGGTTGAGCAATTGTCGAAAATATAAATTTACAGTTGTCATGAACATGTTGGCGCCCATTAAAAATAATAAATTTATTGTCGAATGATTTATGAGCCCTGACGGCCACAGGACCAGGCTGCGTCAGGTGAAGGCCATTGTCGAAATTTAATAAATTCCTTAATCAATAACGAAATTTAAAAAAATAATAAGTCGAATAATAACATAAAAAAGGCCTGTCTCATTTGGCGCCCAACGTGGGGCCCGGTTGGAATTTAGAGTCATTTTTTTTGTAAAATAATAGTTGGAGATAATCAAATTGAATATTTAAAAGGTACGAATTTTAAAATTGAATGCATAATTTCATCGTTAAATTTGTCGTTTCTGGCTCTTTGTAGCAGCAATACAGTTTTGCTTTGATTGGGTTAATGTAAACACGTCTAGCGTGTAGCTCAATTCTATTATTCTGTCCTTTCCTTATCTTTTTCATTTATTTTACTTTATTTATTCTGTAAAATTTTCTCTATTTATTTTATTGTATTTTTTTTGTTCTGTATTATTTTTTTTCTTGTAATAATTTTTGCATTACTACGTCACGCTAACACAACTGTCGCATAATGTCCATGAATTTTTAGTGGATTTAGTTACGTTATTGTCTTATTGTTCTGCGTATTGTTCAACAATCAGAGGAATTAAATTAAATAGAAATTATATCGAATTCAAATGACCAAACGATGTTGAGCTTGGATTAAGGTCGAAATGTTGCCGATGTCGTTCTCACCTCCACCGCGTAATATAAGAGAGGCCGTGCGGGGGGTACAGAGCATTCAGACGAGAGCGAGTAGACGGAGGGCAGAAAATAGGGAACAGACTTTTCAAACATTAAATAACACTTTTCTGTAAATCAAAGAGCAGGTATGAATGCACAAAGTTTTGAAAGTGCAGATGAGGGTGCAATTGGCGGACAAACACAAGGTGTGACTCTTCCAGAAATGGAACAACCAATAGAAGTAACGCCAAGTACCGCGAATTCCGTGCCTTCAGTAGGTAGCGGTGAGAACCACCGGCGGAGGGAGCACGAGTCCCTTCTCCCCCTTCACGTTCGGCAACTCCATCAATGACAGCCGGGAGGGGAAGAGGGAGAAATACTCCAAATCTGCAAAACAATTCTTTTTTTCCCGCGATGAATTCATTACAAGAAGAATTACGCGAAGTAAATAGTCGATTAGAAATGCGAATGAATAATTTAATGTCCGAGAACAACCGTATGATGAATATGATTAGAAATTTATTAGGGCAGGGTCAAAATATCGAATTAAATTGAGATAACGAATTAAATCAAATTAACGTTCCAAATAATGGATCAAATAATATTTCAAATAATGTTCCAAATAATGGATCAAATAACGTTCCAAATAAGGGATCAAATAATGTTTCAAATAATGTTCCAAATAATGTTAATACAATGAATAATCAGCCGGGAGTGGGTGGGGCCACGGCGCGATCTCACTCACGTTCTGAGGGGGGAGACACAAACAGTGCGAGACTGCTAGGGGACGGTGCGTCTCCTTCATTCTCTGGTGGAACCTCGAGGGACAGTCAGAGTCAAAACTCTCATCGCGCCTCTTCCGGTCTAAATCAAGATAATAGAGGTTTTGTACCAATTAACGAATCCCTTAATCGGGAATCGTCTTTTGCAACTTATTCTAATGTCCAATTCGAGAAACCAAGGTGATCCGTCTGTTGATCGCCTTCGGACTAATTCAAGGGGAACTCAAAATCAATCTCATAATAGGGGTTTTCAACAATTTTCCTCAAATACAAACAATAATGAGTCGGCCGGAATTTCGATAGGAAATAATAACCAATCCTCTACTACTACTCGTCGGGTCCATTTCAATGATCAGTCGGGAAATAATAATGAAAATTTAAATCGTCAAAACACAAATAGGCAAAATAAAATCAAAATCGCGTATTACTTGCCTAATGGCAGAGTCGTTTCTAACGAAAGATTCATGACAGATGAGGAAGTTCTTGCTCTGTCAGAAATAGATGAAGCGAGAAGGCAAGATGAAGAGATGGAAAATGGGTTAGCGTCAAACCGGGATAGATTAACGAATAATGACTACCGAAGAGGTGCGATGAATGTTAACAACTCTCGTGATTTCTCTAGGACACGCCACCAAAGATCAGATAGGAGACGTGGAGTATTTTCATCTCTCACCAGCGATTCTAGTGAAGACGAGCACCCTACAACATATGATAACTCGACGTACGGTACATACAGACGAAACAACAGACAAGGAACCCCACCGTACAATTCATCTAGCAGGGGGGAAAGCGTTTCACCGTCGTTAACAAGTACTCGAGAATGTGTTTCGTTAATGAAAATCGGACAAATCATGAGAAGTTGAAAAATTAATTTTCCAAGAACAGAGAAAGACGCGGACGAATTTTTGTTAGTTTTGCGAGAATTATTAAATTCAAGTGGGATAAATAAAGATCTCTTCGTATGATATCTATCGAATGTTTTCGAAGGTAGTTATCGACAATGGTATTTATTAAACAAGCGAAACTGGCAAACGTGGCGGGATTTCTCAAAGGCGTTTAGATATCAATGGGGGGTAAAAAAGGCGGATGGTGATCTTTTCATTGAAATTCGAGATTTGAAAGTCGAGAAAGGTGAATCACTAGCCGAATTTACGTGTAGAGCACGATTCATATTTGAACGAATGTTACACCCGCCTACATTTCAAGAACAATTAAAACAAATCCTCATAAAATTTAATCCGCGAATAACCTTTGAAATCCTTAATCTCTCCTTAAATAATTATGAGGATTTTCTACACTATGTAAATGAGAGAAGTTATTTGTATAGACATTCGGTTGAGAATCAAAAAGATTACGGAGCAAGAAAAAAAAGAGTCGATTTAAATTTTATTAACGATGAAAATCAAGACGTGGATACTGATTCAATAGCATCATCGGAAGGGGAAGAGATTGTCGAGGTAACGGAATTAAATGCGATTCAACAAAAAAATTCACAGTTCAATAAAAATAAAGAAACAACCAAGTCGAGCTCTAAGCCTCTTATACATCAGAGACTGGAGACGAATTTGGAAAAATTTGATAAAAATAAAAAAGAGGGGAATTCGACGTTGAATTTTCCGGAAGAAAATAAAAAAATTCAGAATCGGGAAGCACGTGATACTAGTAAAATGTTGTGTTACAACTGCGGCGAGTGGAGACATGCAGCGCGCTTTTGTACTGCCGAACGGCAGGTTGTATGTCACATTTGCCGCAAAAAGGGTCACGTGAACACAGAATGTGCAACATTATCGGGAAACGACAAAAGCCCACATTAGCGGAACTCCCTGCTGATGTAAATAAGGGCAAAATGGAGTTAACGGTAAAAGTCGATAATACCGATACCGAAATTAAAATTGATCCAATCAAAGATTTGGAAAAATCAACGGCGCATCTCGAGTTCAACCCTCTATTACGCGTAGCTGAGAATTCAAATGAAAGTCACCCGCCTTAGTATATCATGTTAAATATCGAGGACGAAACCGAAGAAGACATTGGATTGAGTGATTTCGGAACCGACGAAATAAATTCTGAAGCGTCCCTAGGAACTTGTGCCGATCCAGTTAAATTGAATGTCATAACGGGAAACGATAGCGAAGACAATGAGAATTCGGAGAAGAGATTACAGACGTCGAAAAACTCAAAAATTGGAGACCAAAAAAAATGTCTCATCTTTTCCACCGACTAGCTCAACGACAGATATTCTGTAGAGACGGAAGCCTAAATGAACCGCGTAAAGTTGCGAAAATACCAGTTGAAATAACAATATTCGGCAAAACGATTAGGGGTATAATAGACAGCGGAAGTGAACAGTCATACCTCAATTCGAAAGCGTACGAACGAGTGAAACACCTCAAAATTAACAAAAAGAAAACGGATTCCACGTCGACTTCGGGAGTATATTTTGGTGATAATCCGTTAATAAAAACCGATGGTGGTGCATCTTTTGTAATAGATATAAGCGATGTCGGCGGAGTCCAGTGGTTCAGCATTTTCCCGGGACTATCGGGCGATTTACTACTGGGTATGGATTTTTGGCTATCCTTCAAAGTGTTGGTCGATCCCTTTAATAAAACGTGGACATTGGCGGGTAGTAAAAATACTTATTCCCTTTCTCATCGGTTTATAATCCCAACAGCATTGAAAGTTCTTACGGGTGATCAAACACAGCATTTAAAGTCTTTTTTAAACGAAGAATTCGCAAAATTTGAAAATGAAAGCACGGGTGTAACTAATCTAATAACTCATAAAATCGAATTAAGTGATACAACCCCCACCGACAAAAGCTGTATAGAAGAAGCGAGGTTATTCAGAAATTCTTCAATGAGGAAGTTGAACGTTTGCTAAAAAAGGGTTACATTACCTGGAGCAACAGTAATTGGTCAAGCTCGCCGGTGGTAGCCCCTAAGGCAAATGGCGGGTTGCGATTTTGCATCGACTATCGAGTATTGAATTAAAAAATAACGAAACCAGCTTACCCTTTACCACAAATGGGCTCAATACTATCACAGCTCCATGAAGCTAAAATAATCTCCACATTAGACATGTCTGAGGCTTTCCATCAAATACCTATGGATGAGGAACGCCGAAAGTATACTGCGTTTGTTGTGGAGGGTACTGGTCTCCTGGAATGTCAAGAATGCCGTATGGTCTTACCGGCGCGCCCTCAACATTTCAGCAATTAATGGATCAATTAAAACGTCGAATTCGGGAAAAAATAATCGAGAGAGAACTCTCAAATCATTGGGCAGATAGAGTTTCTGTATATCTAGACGACTGGATCGTCGTAAGTACCGATATTGAAGAACACTGTTCCCTCCTATTAATATTATTCGAGGTTCTACGTGAAGCCAAATTGACTATTAATCGCGACTAGAGTAGTTTCGCGTGCAGAGAGGTGAAATTTCTGGGTTACATCATAGGCGAGTACGGCATGCGCCCAAATCCAGAAAAAATCAAACCAATTCTTGACTATCCAGTACCTAAAGATCGTACACAACTACGCCAATTCAATGGACTGGTAAATTGGTACTATCGTCATTTAAAGAATATCGCGCGAATGCAAGGCCCTTTGAATAAACTAACGAGCGTGAAAGTCCCATGGCGGTGGACTGAGTTGGAGCAAAAGTCGTTTGAAGAAATCAAGAAAGCTCTAGCAGAAGTACCAAGATTATATACGCCTATTCCGGGAGAGCCATTTGTGTTATACACGGACGCAAGCGATTTTGAGTTGGGCGCAGTCCTCGTTCAGAAAGATCCTAAAGCCGATCGGGAAATATTAATTGAGGTTTTGAGTCGACCACTACGGGGTGCCGAATTCCATTACACCAGTACCGAAAAGAAATGCCTAGCAGTAGTATGGGCAGTCGAAAAGCTCCGTTGTTATTTAGAGGGAATGCCCTTTAAAGTTATTACAGACCATCAAGCGCTTCTAGGGCTCTATAACCTGAAAAATCCAGTGGGTCGTCTCGCGCGCTGGGCCATTTATCTATTACAGCACGATATGACAGTTGAACACCGGCGTGGTACACAAAACGAAGCACCGGATGCGCTCTCTCGCATGTTCGATTTAGACGTAGATCCAAGTGGCTGGGAAAGAGTAGTCGAGGAAACATTAAGAAACCGAATTCAATTAAAATCTATATGCGATCTAGACTGGTATAAAACCAAATGTGAACTCGTAGAAAAACAACCCGGTTCCCCGATTGGAAAAGCGAAAATGGTCAGTTAATGTACTATCCACCAGACTATACAAAAACATTAATAGACGACGAAAACCCGTGGAAACGTGTGCTAAAACCAGAAAACATACTGGATATTATTAGTGAAAACCACGATATACCACGAGCGGGACATCTAGGTCGGGACAAAACCCTAGATCGAATTCGACAAAATTACTATTGGCCGGGTATGACGCGTGATATGCGATCTTATGTAGACAATTGTGATATTTGCATGCGGGTAAAGAATAACCAACACCCAATAACCGGGCCTCTAAAAACACGCCCCTTACAGGCTCCATGGGCACATCTATCTATCGACCCAGTAGACATGACAACGAGATCAAAAAAGGGCAATCGGCATGTTATCGTGGTGCAAGAATTAAGTACAAAATACATCGAATTATTCGCGGCCCGTAATAAAAAACCAATCACAATAGTCAAGATTCTTGACACTGTGTTCGATAGGTGGGGTACGCCATAGTCGATTATAACAGACAATGGCACGGAATATATTAATAAAGACGTTAACAGCTTCCTTGAAGCTCGTGGGGTAGAACACCTTACAACCCCATTAGCACATCCCCAAGCAAATTCTGTCGAGCGAGTCAATAGCACAATCAAACCCATGATAGCAGCTTTCATCGAAGAAAACAAACAAAACGAATGGGACGAAAATTTATCCTAATTACAGCTAGCGTATAATACCGTCCCCCATGCGGGAAGTCGAATTTCTCCATTTTTTCTCAACCATGGTAGGGAAGCAAAATTTAAATACGAAAACGATGAAAAGAGTGGTCAAAAGGCGGCAACTAGTCAAGAAACGGTCAACGCTTGGGCGGAAAGAATAGGGAAGATCGACGAATTACGGCATAAAATTGAAATGCGGTTGAGGAATGATCGGGAACGTCGACTTGCCAAGCTCAATGCAAACAAAACACAACAGATAAATATAAAACCGGGTATTGAAGTATTCTATCCCAACAAAAAGTTGAGCAGTAAAACGGAACAATACAACGCGAAATCAGCGCACAAATACCTCGGTCCAGCGATAGTTAAAAAAATCATTGGACATATGACAGTCGAGTTAGTAGACAAAAAAGATAAGTTTATTGGAAAATATTATGTTACTGATTTAAAAATACCACGTCGAAGCCTGCGAATTAGTAAAATCGAAATTCCACAGGTTGAAGACAAGCTGAATGTCGAAGTTTAATAGCAACGAGCAGGCCATGGCAGAATCATCTTCAAATCAACCAGCAGCTGATGAATTCGAAGAGGGGGAAATTGAAGAGTACGTCAAATTGCTGAAACAAAAACTGCAATCAAAGAAAAACTGAAGGCATTAAATTCAAAAATGCAGAATCCCTTAAAACCACCAACGACATCTGATGATGAAAAATCATCAGCAGAATCACCGATGACAGGAGAATCACAGGCGGAGGTCCACGCAGAAAATGTGAAACGCTACAGAATTCCTGGAAAACCCATCCAAAAAAATATTCGATGGAGCTAGGGAGAGAAACTAAATTCACGGACGCGAAGAACACCGAACTTGCACCTTCCGTCCAAGTACGACCTCTCCCATTCACGGTACCAACTCTGGATGACATGTTGAAAGAAGCAGGGTATCCAGTACCAGAAACAACACAATCAAGAGCCGCACCAGTCTATGTGGCTGAGGGTGGAATCTTGTCAGCAGCGATGTTGAGGCAGATGGTAAACCAGAGGGCCCATGCATTATTGGCGAAATTGGAATCAAACAAAATCGACACGGGAACGCAGACTGTGGTAACACAAGCAAAGAAACGCTACGTCAGGAGTTGCGTTAATTGTAAGACCGCGGCCCACAACTACCGACAATGTCGTCTACCGTATCGTCCAGATTTTTGCCATGACTGTGGAGCAGACCAATTCTACACTAAGGATTGTACTTTCCCCCATGGTGTGGAACATGAGATCGGCCAAGGAAAGTGCCCAGGCTGCGGTCGAGAAGAAGAGTTGTACAACGCAGAGTGCCCTGATTGTAACATACGTTGGGAGGGTATCATCGATTGGTTGCGCCTTAATTATAGTATGTGGCCAACCTGGATGATCCCAGGAGACCATCTCCATTTGGTCCAGGAGGGACCGTCGAATTTGAAGAAACGTGTGAAAGCTAATTTCAGTCGAATGAACGACTCGCCCTCTAGGATAAGGAGTCTCCTCATCAAAGAAAATGCGCTCAACGAGGCAAACGTAATCGCTAGCCCATGAGTCCCAAGTCCGAGAGAGCTATCGGAGGAAAAACGCAGAAGGACAACACAAGCAATCTACCCACCCCTCGCTCAGAAGGCGCTGGATGAGGTGTTGCAGGAAAGACCAGAGCTCAGGAACAACCAGGAGCTCTTATTGCTGGTACCAACTAAGTACAAGAAGTAAAAAAAAAATCAATAAAAGTAATGAAGATGATTTCAAAATGGTATTAATCAACGACGACTCAGCTTATATAATGGACAACGAAACTTTGAAAAAATTTACAAATACATTTTCTAACAATAATAATTATCATAAGCATAAAAAGTTCAAATGCAATAAAATTGTCATTAAAGTGTTTTATAAAAAAAATATATATTGTAACGCCATATTTGCGTTACTAATTTATATTTTCTGTGTAAGACCGGTATCGCGTTGAAAATAGTTTTTTTTTCATTTATTCATCCACCAGAACGGAGAGTACGAGAAACGAAAAATGACAATTGTAATTTTTTATTTTATTGATTTATTTGATTTCTTTCCACCTTGAATATTCCCGCTCTTGCCGGAGTTTTCCCTTCATGACGGAAGGAGGCGCTAGCGGACGGACGAGTCTCACGGAGAGGGCGGAGGTAAGGCGGCGGGGGGTTGAGGGATATTTAATTAATATACTATCGAATTCGCTTGGTAGTTCGATGGTAATCAATGTTAGAGAGTTTTCAATTATATAGTAGATAGTGGTAATTAGAAAAAAAATAATTAAAATAGGGGATGCTTTTAATTCCGGTCGGCGGGGTGATTGGGTATTTTTTATCAAATGACTACCCCATTCGATGTGAAATTCGATGGTAGTCAATGGTAGCTGATTATTTCAGATAAAGTATGCACTGTTCCCCTGTAATAATTAAAAATATATAGTTACATGGGTTAGGCTAGACCGTAGGTACTGGCTGCCATCTACATTCTCACCCCACCATGTCATCAAGCGCCAAAATTTAAAAACAAATATAGGGGAAAGTGGGGCAAAATGGACATTTAAATAGAACGGTCGCAGTTACCTTTTTTTTTAATGATTCCATTGAAAAGCTGAGGGAATTTTAGGCGGAAAACATGTATCGGAATAAATTTTTTCGAATTTTTGAAGATTTTCATTTTTTTGCCTCAAAATCGAGGAGTATTTTTCCCTTTGGGTTTTTTCGAAAAAATGTTTTTTTGAGGATGTCTCCGGTTCCATTCGTTGTAGCGATTCGCGGATGGTCTCAAATTAAAGGGGAGTTCATTCCCCATATTTTCGTTAAAGTTCCATCGATTTTTATGGAAAATTGACGAAGTTACAGGGCAATTTGTGAAAATCAGTTTGTGGGCTGTAACTTCCGTAATTTTCGATAAAAATTAATGAGACTTTATCGAAAATGCGAGAAATTAGCTCCTCTTCAATTTGAGACCACCTGTGAATGGCTACGACAAATAGAACCGGAGATATCTTCAAAAAACCATTTTTTCCAAAAAATCGAAAGGGGGTACCCTTCAAGATTGAGTGAAAATTTTTTTTTTTTTTTCAAAAATACGAAAAAAAAATTTTCACCCAAATTTTCCGTCTAAAATTTCCTCAGCTTTTCAATGGAATCATTGAAAACATTCTACCTCCACTATTTTTCGTAATTTGGAGCGTTTTCCAGAATAAAACCACGAAAATTCAGATGTGTCCATTTTGCCCCTTATGTCCATTTTGCCCCACCTCCCCCTAACTTTTATCACCAAGGAGATTATTCTAATTTCATGTTAACCACTGTACCTTGACAACTTGGAGAATCAGAGATCTCTAGAAGAGGAATTCATACTAGAGAAAATTGGAACTAAATAAGAACACTTTTTCGTTTTTATTCTCGACTGAAATACTTTATTTATCAAAAATGGAAAAAATAGAATCTGAGATAACAATATTATCGCTTAATTCTTATTCTACATATTAAGAGCTGCAATCACATTTGCTTATTACTACTGTTTTAAAAAAGAGTAAAATGCCCAAAATGCAATAGAAGCCTCCAGAAAGCCATTTCTTTCTCCTTTTTCGCTTGTACTGCATGCCTTTACTGTAGGCACGAAAGGAATCCTGAAAAAATGGTTTTTTGAAGATATCTCCGGTTCTATTTGTCGTAGCCATTTGCGGGTGGTCTCAAATTGAAGAGGAGCTAATTTCTCGCATTTTCGTTAAAGTTTCATTAATTTTTATCGAAAATTACGGAAGTTACTGCCCACAAACTGATTTTCACAAATTGCCCTGTAACTTCGTCAATTTTCGATAAAAATCGATGGGACTTTAACGAAAATGTGGGGAATGAACTCCCCTTTAATTTGAGACCATCCGCGAATCGCTACAACGAATGGAACCAGAGATATCCTCATAAAACCATTTTTTCGAAAAAACCCAAAAGGAAAAATACTCCTCGATTTTGGGGCAAAAAAATTAAAATCTTCAAAAATTCGAAAAAATTTATTCCGATACATGTTTTCCGCCTAAAATTCCCTCAGCTTTTCAATGGAATCATTAAAAAAAAAGGTAACTGCGACCGTTCCATTTAAATGTCCATTTTGCCCCACTTTCCCCTATATTTGTTTTTAAATTTTGGCGCTTGATGACATGGTGGGGTGAGAATGTAGATGGCAGCCAGTACCTACTGTCTAGCCTAACCCATGTAACTATATATTTTTAATTATTACAGGGGAACAGTGAATACTTTATCAGAAATAATCAGCTACCATTGACTACCATCGAATTTCACATCGAATGGGGTAGTCATTTGATAAAAAATACCCAATCACCCCGCCGACCGGAATTAAAAACATCCCCTATTTTAATTATTTTTTTTCTAATTACCAGTATCTACTATATAATTGAAAACTTTCTAACATTGATTACCATCGAACTACCAAGCGAATTCGATAGTATATTAATTAAATATCCCTCAACCCCCCGCCGCCTTACCTCCGCCCACGGAGAGCTGCAGGAAGTTATCGACGCAGGAATTGGAAATCGATGGGAGGAGCTGTCCGTTGGACTCTGGATTTTGATTGGCAGAGAATTGAGGAAATCAAGGACGTCTGGAAAATCATAATTAATTCGATATTAATTGATTATGATAAAATTTAATCAAGAGATCATCATAGAAATTTTAACGGAATTTTTGACATGGAACTATAAGATTTATTCATTTATTATTCATTTAATTACCGGGATAAAAGGAAAACAATACCGGCGATAAAAGAAAGTCTTAAATGTCATTGGATGATTAATTATGGGAAGAGCCACCTGTGGTCTAATTTTCGACACACGCCGGCGTCTTCCCTCACTTTCCGTTTTGGTGGCAATTGATACAGACGTGTTTTATTTTCGCTGTGCAATAAAATTTTATCGTTGCAAGACAGCAATTAATAACGTTACAATACCGCAATTAATAAAGTTGCAACTAATATAATTGAGATAACCCTTTTACCGAGGATTTGGAGATTACCGGGGCTGGAAGGAGAACTGGAATTTTGAGGCTAAACACAACACTCCGGTAAGCGTGTGTTTTATTCTCGGCAAAGTGTTAGACATTTTTTTTTGTTTGTTCTCACGTTGTGTTAGCGTCTCACGACGCCGGTAACCGCCATTAATGATTTTCCATGGCGTGTTAGATTTTTTTTTGTTTTTGAAATTTAAATTTGAAATTGTCGTTTCTCGTAATTTTTTTATTTTAATTTCGGAAAATTATTGTCGGGGAAAAAATTAATTGAAATTTGTGATTTAATTATTTTTTTTTTTATTTTTTTTTATTAAAATGTCGGCATTTACTTTCCAGCGATAATAATTTGTTTTATGTGATGATAATTTTTGGTTATTATTATTATTATTTTTATTCATTTAATAACGGCGATTGTTTCGTCTAATTTTTTTATTTTATTTTATCTTTTTATTAAGGAGTTTGGGGAGGGATTGTAAGGGGAGGTGAGACGGGAGGGAAGTCTATTGTATTCGTGAAGGGTTTCAACTTTAGAAAGACAAAAAACTGACAAATTCGATATCGAAATTAAATCGAATTAGATCATTTCTGTCATCTATTCTTCTCGCAATTTTTTTTTTCTATTTTTCAAAACTCGTGGAGACTGATTTTTCATTTCGTTATTGTGGAAATAATTAAAAAAAAAAAAAAAATTATTTAGGCGTAAATCGTGCAACATTGGATTGCAAAATAATTTCAATCTATCAAGCTGGTTGAACTGAGATGTCAGTTGCCTCAGTTCAGTATAGTCAAACTAACCTCCTAGTGATAAACAGAGAATGGATGTTGTGAGTGCTAATAATTAAATTGATTAAATAATATAAAAATGAGTTTTACTTGATAATAATAATGAATCTGCAACCACTCATCCGTTCTGTAGGATAAATTTTCATTCTTCAAGAAAGTAAAAATCAAACTAATAAATCGCATGCTTGGTAATTCTTTGCGCCGCAGACATTCAAATTTACGCGCCACTTGTCTCATATGCAGTGTTGCGATGTCGCGCGTGAACTTTTCGAGTAATGTCATTTTTAACAAACATTTTTAATTGTTTCTCGAAAACGGTATACACCAAGTCCCCCAAATTTATAAGTGATGATAAGTGATAATTGCTCTATCGGGAACAATTTTTTTTTTCTTTCTGTCATATCTCATATGGAAGCTATGTTGGAGTTTCTCAGAGCTGCCATTTGAACATATGTTAAATGCACACATTTTCTCAATTTTTTTCTCAAAAACTATATACAGGAGGGTTCTCAAATTTTGAGAGAAAATTCAAAATATTATTATCTTCATCTACAATTTTTTTCATTTTTCCACCATATTTTCGACTTATCTCCCCAAACTCCTTAAATCAAGTTTATCGCTGGTTAATTATAAAGGCGCATTTTCAAAGGACGCCGATCGTCCAATGCCGCTATAGAGCCTTAAGGTACTTGTCGCGGGAAATCAGAATCAATTCAAATTGTAGTTCAAATTTTTTTTTTTACTATTTTCTTTTAACGACAATTTAATTGTGTTGTTAATTAGTGTTCGTAGTGTTTGTAAAATTAGTTGAAACTTTTGAATTAGTTCTGATTATTATTTTTTTTTTAATTTGTTATGTTCCGACATTGATTAAAATTTTGATATTATCTAACCAAATTTAAATTCAGTAACTAAATATTTTTTTATTATTATTATCGCTATAATATTTTTTTATTTTTCTAAGAGAGAGCATAGAAAAAATATCGCTCGAAAATTAAAGATAACAGAACAAAATTGAATGTTATTTTTTTTGAAATCTGTATTCCTTTCGATCCATTTACAGGTGAGTTTTGAATCCAGCCGCCTCCGCGGTCATTAGGATTTTGAAATCCTTTTGTTGCTGACTAGTTGGATATTCACCTGGAATTGAATTTTGATATTTTCGGTTTGTTTAGATTTTCGGACGAAAGGTCGTCCTGGCGCCCAACAGTTAACGTTGTTTGATTTGATTGATTTATTTTGAGATTTTGATTTTATTGAGTTTCACGAATATTTTAATTTCCGTGGATTAGAAAATACGTGACAATATATTTTGTGTTACCGAGTTGATTATGAAAACTCCCAAATAATATGAACCGTTGTCAATTGATTGAAAATAGGGATAAGGTAGTAATGGATTATTTTTGTATCGTTCATGGTTCTTGTTTATTGATTTAAATTGCTCATGTTTAGTACATTTTGGACAGATCTATGTGAAAAAAACAGGACAACTAAACGAATAATTTTTTTTTCAGATTTCTAATTAAAAAAAAAAAACAATAATAAATAAATAAATAAATAAAATCAGAATAGCTCGCCTATTGCCCTTGAGAATTAGTAGAAAATATTTTTTTTCCCGACGTTGAGATCTGAGGGGGGAGAATGTAACCGGAAGATCTTTCTCCACGTCGAAATGAAAAATTCGATTGCTCGGGAACTTACAGAAATAAGTTCCATTAGAATAAAATAATTATATGGGCGATTCCAGCAATTCTCGAATAGAAATTCGGCTCAAAATTTTGGGGGCGAATTTTCAGTCCTCATCGATGAAAACCATTAAAATGAAGAAAATCCTAAATTCTAAACCATTTTGCCCCACTATCGCAGCAAAAATCAATGAATTTTGATTTTTGCATCAAAATTTTTTCTTAAGAATGACGTGAGTAGCTAAATGAAAAAAAAATACAAATTATAGATTTTCATCGCAAATTTTCTGAATTTTCTGAAAAAAATATCATTTTTCGTCTTTGTCCTTGTTTTCGAGGGGAAAATGCTCTTTGAAAACTTCAAATGCTCGTTTCGAATCGTTCCCCAATTTTTTTTTCAATTTTTTTATTTTTTCTGAAAATTTGGAAAACTTGCTAGGAACTATATGATTTTTCGGCCCTACTCTTGAAAACCCCGGCGACTGTAATTAAAAATTTGAAATTTAATACTTATTGAGAACTAACGATAAATGCAAGTTGAAAAGATGGATGTTGCAAAAGACATATGTATATTGATCAAATTTTATAATTCTAAATGGAAAACATCAGTTGTCTAAATGTTTTCCATTTAGGATTATAAAATGTGATCAATATACATATGGCTTTTGCAACATTCATCTTTTCAACTTGCATTTATTGTTAGTTCTTAATAAGTATTAACTTTCAAGTTTCTAATTACAGTCGCCGGGGTTTTCAAGAGCAGGGGCCAAAAATCATATAGTTCCTAGCAAATTTTCCAAATTTTCAGAAAAAAATAAAAAAATTGAAAAAAAATTTGGGGAACGATTCGAAACAAGCATTTGAAGTTTTCAAAGAGCATTTTCACCTCGAAAACAAGGACAAAGACAGAAAAGAATATTTTTTTCAGAAAATTCAGAAAATTTGCGATGAAAATCTATATTTTGTATTTTTTTTTCAATCAGCTACTCACGTCATTCTTAAGAGAAAATTTTGATGCAAAAATTAAATTTCATTGATTTCTGCTTCGATAGTGGGGCAAAATGTTTCAGAATTTAAGATTTTCTTCATTCTGATGGTTTTAATCGATGAGGACCGAAAAGTCGCCCCCAAAAATTTGGAGCCGAAATTCTATTCGAGAATTGGTGGAATCGCCCATATTGTTATAAATAAGGTGAAATTGGGGGCGTAATTAATAATAATGAAATGACTGAAGAAGACAGCCAGTTGAGAACGGCTGTGGATTCGAATCACCGCGGGCTAACGTCAAGTGTCGACATTGGAACAGTCGAAATTGCACAGACGTCAGAATATTGATTTTTCCCCCACTCTGACATCTCCGTCCTCGCTGAAGCAACAGGTGGGCCCCGAAAAACTCTCTGCTCTAACCTTTGACACGAGTCAATTCTCGGGCAATCAAAAATAATAAAAGAAAATTTATAATTAAAATTAATTAAGAGGAAAATTGTACGGTGATAGTCGAAGCTGAACTGTCGAAACGTAAGTGGTCTTGTATAACTATAATCTGTCCAAATTATATATAATTCTCTCTAAATTTATACTTTTCTTCTTTTCAATCATTTTATCGGTCCACCAACTTCCCACTCCCTGAAGATTTCCTTGTATTTATTAAAGTATTAGTCTATTGCAAATTAGTTGGTTGAGTAATTGTCGAAAATATAAATTTACAGTTTTTATGAAAACTGTTGGCGCCCATTAAAAATAATAAATTTATTGTCGAATTACTTATGAGCCCTGACGGCCACAGGACCAGGCTGCGTCAGGTGAAAGCCATTGTCGAAAATTAATAAATTCCTTAATCAAAAACGAAATAAAAAAAAACAATAAGTCGAATAATAACATAAAAAAGGCCTGTCTCAGAGCAAAGAAGTTAAGCTGGATCCAACTAATTTGGAGAACATTACAACTTTTGTGGGTAGTAGTCCGATGGACTTGGGAGTTTAGACTGATGAAGTAATCATTAATTCGATACCGGAGACTTTCCAATCGAAAGGCAAAGGACTTCTGAACTATATAAAGTCATCGGAGTCGGGAAGTAAATTAACATGGGATCATAGAGGCGAAGTTAGTGTTGCCGGGAAGAAAATACCTGAATCAGGTATCATTGATCTTATGAACGACGCTTTGAGAGTACGGAAAACATTCAAAGCTACGGGGAGACCAGAGTTTGCGCAATATCTGAAAAGTATAAATGCTCCTCGCGATTTCGTTCCGAATCAATATTATTGGACTAGAGCAGATTCCCCATTCAGCACACCAACGAACAGTTCTACTCCTCTGTCTACTGGTTCCCGGAAGAAAACATCGAAATCATTAAATCTTAGTTCAACACCTCCATCTGCAAAACGATCACTTCGGAGCAGTAGTAAAAAACCAAAATGGGACCGTCTAAAGGGATAGAAAAAGCCCTTGGAGCTGATTATTTCGACCCTTCCAACCCTGTCGCTTATTCGGGTGCTCGTAATATTCTGGCACGATATAAAACTAAATTTCCCAGGGATGATATGAAAGACTGGTTGAACGCTCTGAATACTTATACGCTTCATAAACCATTACGTTATAAATTTCCGCGACTACATTATACAGTATCGACTATGGATCAGGTATGGGAGGCTGATCTTGTAGATCTTCGCTTCCTAAAAACGTATAATGAAGATATTTTCTATTTACTTGTTGTCATTGATGTACTGAGTAAATATGCTTGGATAGAACCTCTTCGTACCACAACAGCTGATGAGGTTCTGGAAGCGTTCAAGAAAATATTTAGCCGCAATAATAACCGAATACCTCTTTATATCCAGACCGATCGTGGGAAAGAATTTGTGGCCGAAACCGTTCAGAAATTTCTGAGGGAAAATAATATACAGTTTCGTGTTTCTCGTAACCCTGACATCAAAGCTGCATTAGTAGAGGCATTTAATCGTACACTGAAGGAACGTATGTGGAGATATTTCACACATAATAAAACATTCAAATATATTGATGCATTACAAAATATCGTTGATGGATATAATAATTCAATTCATACGTCGATAAAGATGACTTCTGCTTCAGTGACGCGGGATAATGAAGAAAAGGCCTGGAACAATATTCAAAGTAAATACAAAATGGTGAAACAGCGCATGCGCCCCCCGTGTATAAAGTGGGGGACTATGTCTGAATCAGCAAAGCCGAGGCAGCCTTCGAGAAAGGTTACAAGGGAAAGTGGACAGATGAAATATTCCAGATTAAGGAAGTCTCGATTCACCAAAATATCCCAATATACGAAGTAAAAGATTTAGCTGGTGAGAATATCAACGGATTCTTTTATGAACGGAAATTGACAATAGTCAGTAAAAATATTCGAGAAAAAGAATTTGGAATCGAAAAAGTCATAAAAACACGAGGAAAAGGAAAAAATAAACAGGTATTGATCAAGTGGCGTGGTTATCCAGACTCGTTCAATTCTTGGGAACCTGCGTCCAGTGTTAAAGCTTCAACATGACGGATTCAGATTTTTATGTTACGGTCTTCTTAGATGATGTCAGAGTATTTACATATTACGATAATCAGGTTGGAGGGAACGGTCATCATGTGGGATATATTGCGAGTAATTGGAATCGCCATAATCAAATGTTCACCAGTCAGAAAGGTTGTGGCGCTGGTTCGTCTCTTGGGGGCTTATACAGGCAGATTTCTCCGCTCTTTGAAAGATCGGTCCGTCCAGTCGGTCGCAAGATATTGTCCGTAAAGTCCGGTGTGAATGTACTGGGTGATGTACTCACACGCAATGTTGATTTGAAAAAATCTCTGGAGGACAGACTAACTGAATCAGGGCATAGACTGGAAAGACAGGCCATGGATACCATTGAAGATATGATGAATAATCCTGGAAAGTATAAAAAGAAGCGTCGTCGTCTCCAATCTCAGAAAGGATCAGGACGTCGTTGTGGACGCACAAGTGCAAAGAAGAAGAAGAGAAAGACAAGGAAGGAGAAACTCATGAAAAAACTGTTAGAAGGAAACAGAAGAAGAAAACTGCACCCAAGAGAAAAATTAAGAAATCTAAAAAACGTGACGTATACGACATTTTTGCTTCGACATAATGGCTTTCCTCCATTCTCACTCTTGTGAATGTGCTAGGTCGAAGTTGGATTTATTCAAAATCCCTCCAACTCAAACATCGATTGAAGAATCTCATTGGACTTATTACAATTCTGTAACTGTCTTGAATGATGATTCACCTATTGAATTTAAAATTCCTGGGCATGGCGAGGAGTATATTGATCTCGCTAATACAACGTTAAAAATAAAACTTAAAATTGTGAAACCTGATGGGATGGCAGTTGCAGCAGATTCTGTGGGCCCTGTGAACAATTTGTTACACTCGATGTTCAGTCAGATTGATGTACTTTTCAATCAAAAGCCAGTGTCTTCTTCTAATAATACATATCCTCACCGGGCTTATTTGGAAACATTACTAAATTACGGGATTGATGCACGAGATACTCATTTGAAACTATAGTTGTTTACCTCGGATGAACCAAAGCACATGGATGCTGTGGCCGTTAGTGGAGGTAATGTTGGTCTCAACACTCGTACTAAAACCACGGCAGGTGGAGCATCTTTGGAATTAATGGGTCATCTACACTGCGATGTTTTCAATCAAGAGAAATTTTTGTTGAATGGAGTTGAAATGAAATTAACTCTTACGCGAGCCAAGGATGCATTTTGCCTCATGGATAACACTACTAACGCGAATTATAAAATTCACATATCAGAGGCTATCTTATTCATACGCAGAGTGAGACTCAGCCCTGGAATCTTATTAGCTCATGCAAAAGCGCTCTCGAAAACTACTGCTAAATATCCTTTGACTCGTGTTGAAGTCAAGAGTTTCATTCTTGGTGCAGGAATAAGTAGCAATACTATCGATAATGTAGTTCTAGGGGCCCTACCCAAGAGAGTAGTTCTAGGTTTCGTGGACAATCAGGCATTCACAGGATCAAGGAAACTTAATCTTTATGTTTGATAAGCTGAGGCTTATCAAACACTCTTCTCGGGAACTGGGATTCATTTTGGAGATCACGGACATGATATTACACGTACGGCATTTTCCAATGGCTACACATTATTCGCCTTTGATTTGACACCGGATGTGTCAGCCCATTCTTCAACCCATTGGAATCTAGTGAAAAATGGAAGTTTAAGGATCGAAACTAGATTCAGGGACCCTCTACCAAATACTGTCAGCTGTATAGTTTATGCTGAATATTCCAATATACTTGAAATTGATTCTACACGTCAAGTAATTCTGGACTACAGTAACTAAGAGAGTGGGGGTAATAGTATAGAAGTTTGGGAATCAGCTTAGCCTCACCAGTTGCATCTTTAGTCTCTGCTAGAAAATATGACTAAAGAACTCATCATCGATATTCAAGGGTTTGTAGGGCCTGGAAATCAATTTTTACCCAAGGAAATTGCCGTAGTATCCGCTACACACCCTTATAGTGACGTGTGGATGATTGCACCACCTCGTAAATTCTCGGATTTAACAAATTCAGCAAGAAGACAAAACAACTGGTTAACCCGTTATCATCATTATTTGAGCTGGGACGAAGGGGACATACCACCACACAGTGTGGCAATATTACTGTATAAAGCAGCTGCCACTGCTTCAGTTGTCTACGTCAAAGGGAGGGAGAAAGCTATATTTCTCTCAAAAATTCTGTCAACCCCCGTGGTTGATCTGACACATCAGTCACCTCCATTCAAACGACTTTCTGGTGAACGCAACTCGTGTCCTTTCCACGGCATCACAGCTTGTGAGCTATATTCTTGGGCTCTGCAAAATGCTTATGAACTCAAAGCTTGGATTATAAAGGAAAAAAAAGAACAGAAAAACGTGGATTTTGACTCATTAGCCTGCAACAAAATTTCCCGAAGAGACATCCAGAAATTGAGGGATATTGTGGATTACGAAGCTAGTTCTGACGAGGAAGAAGGTGTAGACGAACTTGGTTTTGAAGACGATTATCTTCTACCTGAACAACTACGACAACTCGAGAGTCTTGGAGACAGCTCCATATGAATACCACACAATTATTGAAAATCCTACCCTCTACTGATGTCTCCACTGGCGGCGTTTATGCGGCTGATCAGATCCCCAAGATTTGGCCGAAACCCTGCGCCATCATCGCGAATACCGATGACCACGACAGACCCGGGGCCCATTGGGTCACCTTCTACATCAATTCAAGAGGCGTTGGAATATTTTTCGACAGTTTCGGAAGACCGTCCACCAACCCCAACTTCAAGTATCACCTCCGAAGAAATTGCCATGTTTATCAATTCAACAATCAAAGACTTCAAAATATATCATCGAATATTCGTGGTCAGTACTGTATTATTATCTTGCATTGGCTTGTCAATGGTAATTCTCTTGAATTGTCATTTACAAGAAAATTCACCACCAATACGGAACGGAAGGATCGTATTTTACTTTTAATGTTTAATAAAATTCTTGGAGAACATAAATTGAAGAATCATTTCAATAAATCTTTTAAAATATTAACAGGTGAAGGGATTAATTTTAAGAATCAATTTTCCCAAAAAATGTATTTTAATTCTCGAGTTCAATAAATAATTCCTTAGAAATAGTCGTACTTTATAAGTCTTTTGATTATTCATAAATTAGGATACATAGAAAACTTATTCCAATTCTCATTCAATAAACATGTATTTTAGTCTTAATGATTCTGAATAAATTATCAATTTTCCCAAATCTCAAGTTTTCTGAATGTGGGAAAATTGAGAAAGCATGCATTAAAAATTTTCAACAACATTAATCGTTGTCGACATTATTCAATGTCTTTCATATCATTATTTTGTCCATCAAAATAAAGCAAATACTTTTAAAAATGGTGTGAATTATCAATACGAGTCTCAATTGAGCCACGGCGCGAGTAAGACGTGTTTGTAAACGTTGTCACGCTGTGTGTGATTTCAAATACGAGTGTTATTTGTGAATGAATTAGTGAATCAATATCGTATTCAGAGTGGTTGGAGTCTCATGCAATAGTGCCCTGGGGGCACATTCTGCCTAAAGTCAGAATGAGTTCACACAATTCTTTTCCTGAAATGCAAGGAGCTCCTGTTAATACTTTGAGTAACACCAAGAACACCAACAATGTAAATGTCCACAGTAATGCACAGCAACACCACTCAGGCAGCACAATGTCAAAAAGTACAACTTATGCTAAAACTACCCAAATGTCCAATGGAATTACGCCAGAACATGGGATCACGTTAAAGGTAATCGAAGGTCTCAAGTTACAAGATTACTCACTCGCTCTCGGCAGACTCATTGAGCCCAAGAACATCACTCATCAACATCACTCATCAATCATTAGTTTCAGGAGGTAGAATTTGCTTCTACCTCTCCACTAAAGAGTTAGTTAATAAACTTGTAGATAAACATGTAACATTAACAGTAGGACACAACAAGATAGAGATTAAACCAGTGGCCCTGAGAACACAAAAGATTACGTTATCCAACATTGACCCATTAGTGCCAAACAGTTTTATTGAACAAAAACTAAAAAATTTAGGTGTCAGAACTACCTCTAGACTCGTACCCATCAGAGCGGGGATGTCTGAACCAGGATGGGAGCACATAATGAGTTTTCGCCCATTTACATATGTAGTAGCTGATGATGTCCCAAAACTGCCTTCAAAAATTGAAATTGGATACATGGACTCGACTAAAATCATGTTTATTTCTGACGGGAAGCTCAAGTGTTTTTTGTGTCAAGAGGAGGGATACAGAGCCAATGACTGTACAAACGTAGCAATTATGCCTTACGCTGAAATAAATGGAGAATCCACTAGTAAAAATAATCTGACTGGTACACCAGCAGAAACAATGGGAAAAAGTAACCAAAACAAAGAAGCCATAATCCCTCAGGCTACAGGTAATGATGATGTCACAATTACAAACAATGAAACTGAGAAAATCCTTTCGATGAATCAACTCAAGTGAACGACAATATTTCAACAATCGAAGAAATACAGGCAATAAATGACGAAGAAGAAGAACCGAAAAGGAAAAACAAAAAACAAAAACGTTGTCTATCTCCCTCAAACACCAGTAATGGATCTACTAACACAGTAGGAATTGCTGTAGTAAACGTGAATAACCCACCAGATAAAAGCGTAACAAATGAGGGAACCAAAAAGACTAAGACCAAGTCTAAGAAGAAACGAAGATCAACTGTCTCTCAAACAAGAACACCACAGGATATGAAAGTCAACATTGTTCCAGCCAAAGACCATTTCGATTCAAATGAATCGAAATACCCAATCAACTTCGACAATCTGGTCATGTTCCTTGAAGAATCTTTCACGAGCAACAATATCCCGGAATTAGCTCCTACATTCACTTCTGATGGACGTGGATTGGCGCATATGCTGGTAGTGACCTCCAAATTAATCACCGATCCCAAACTCAAATTATACCTTTCCAAGATACATCGAGAATTAACCAACGAGACAATTGATGAGTCATCGTCCTCAGAAGGGATTAGTGACAGTGACATCAAGTAAACAACACTACAAACAGTCTTCCTTTAAATCTATTACTCCTATACTCACTTCATTATCTTCTTTCCTTAACTCTATATATACTGTGACGTAATTCCTGAGCCTAACGGTAAGCTCAGCAATTAAGCACGCTTGAAAAGCACCCAATAGCCAAGAACAAAATTCAAAACAAAAACCAAAATCCAAATGGGCGCCAGGATGTATCTCAACATCCGATCAATCTTATATTGATCTTAACAACGACAACAAAATCAAAAATTCAAATAATTTAACAACAAACTCAAATACTCCCTTATTTAGCATGAACTAGTTCAGTCTCCCCCTCAGGGTCGCTGTTGTGGGTTTAAATAAGGAGCATAAATAATTTTAAACAAAATAATTTAAGGGATAAAATAAAAATTTTATATAAAAAAAATCAATTATAAATTATTAAACCCCCTGCGTTACATCGGCGAGTGTGCAGCACAATAAACAAAATATTATAAATTTTTAAACAAATAAAACAATTCAAAATAAATAAACAATTAATTACAAACAAATTCTTTGAAACCAAATTTAAAATCAAATCAATCAAATAAAAGAATTTAATTAATTAACAGATTGATTAATTTATTAATTAATCGTCAGCACATAATAAAGTTATAAAAAAAAATACATTCAAAGAATTACAATCAAATTCAAATTCATAATAAATTAATGTTGCTGCCACCTACAGTCATCTTTCGCAACGAAACGAAAGTAACTAGTGTCCCTAGTCTAGTGCCCCTAGTGACAATTTCCCTAGATATAACTGTCGCCACAATAATATGTCAACAATGAAATTAATTAAATTAATTTCATGAAATAAAATAATTTAACCAACAAAATTCCTCAAAAATATTGAATAATCAAAAAAAAATTTAAAAACAAAATTCGATATATTTTACAAAGTCCCGAGACTAAAATTTAACAATGCATTTCAATCAATCAGCTTTGGCCATAACGCCAAATATTTCCGTTAATTGAATTTTCTCAATTCGCGACATTTTATCCCAAAGAACAAAAAAAATATTTTCTGAAAAAAAAATATTTTTTTTTTCCCGAGAAACGAAAACGAGAGTTCAAAATTATAAAAAAAAATAATATGTTTCCAAAATTATCAAAATTAATTCGCCGATAAATGGTATTTGATTTCGTGGCGTCTACATGCCGTCATTACGCTAAAAAAAAATTAAAATTCCACGACCACGAAATCAATCACCGTACAAAATTTAATTAACTAAAATTTTGCTCACCAGATTATGCCAAATTTACTTCAACTTGAACAATATATTTTATTCAACTCAATTAAACGACAACTAATACAATTAATTCCAATGAATTAATTTTTTCCAAACGTGAAAATGGCGATTATACAAAATTTGTGCAGAAACACGACAAAACATGTGTTTACTCACTTGACTCCCCCGAGTCAAGTGAGTCACTGAGTCAGTACGTCAACGTCAGTTTATATTATTTGCGTATGCCGAGGGATGGTCGGCGGTGAGAACTCGCAAGGGAATTGCCCCCCGAGTCAAGTGAGTCACTGAGTCAGTACGTCAACGTCAGTTTATATTATTTGCGTATGCCGAGGGATGGTCGGCGGTGAGAACTCGCAAGGGAATTGCCCCCCGAGTCAAGTGAGTCACTGAGTCAGTACGTCAACGTCAGTTTATATTTTCGGTAATTCACCAAACGAGAATCCTCCCGACAGCAAACGCTGTACTCTGGCTAAGGCGTCTTTTCCGGGAAGGACTCTTCTCATTGGTCAATCCCAGACTATGTCAGTTAACCCAGTATAACCTGACGACAATAATTTTTTCTTTTCAATGACAATAAATTCCAACGAAGACAATTGAGAAACTCCAAGTCGATGACATTAGAGTTGGGACAATTTTATCAAGTCCAAGGATGCAACCAAAGTTCATCTAAACGTCTCAATTAATTCTTCCGATGAATCTTGTCATTGGCGCCAAAACTTTCGTCCAATTAACCAATTCCGTAGGTAATGTCGATTCCCTTCATCATCGTCCATCTGGTGTCTCCCTCTTCCAGTCGTGAGACATCAACTCAATTGACGACAATCCAATGAGCGTTAACATACAAAGTTAACCAATCGGCATTAGTTTTACATAATTTATACTAAGATTGAACTCTCGTGATTCGTTTGTTTTGATCCTCGGTTGGTGGTGCCAAAACTATCCAGAATTCAAAATTAATTACGCGCCCAGACGACAAAAAGTAACGTAATCGAAATATTACGTTACAATACATATTTATATAATTAATTTTGATATCAGTTTCTCATTCTGAAAAGAAAATAATGACACGTACAGTCAGAAGAAAAATAAGTAATGATAATATTACCGCTCTTTTTTGGAATGCCCATAGTATAATTAGATGCAAAGAGAAATTAGAAATTATACTACGTGATCTTGACATTTTTATCTGCGTCGAGTCCTGGATAAATCCAGATATAATAAAAAAAGATCAATTACAGTATTCGGGATATACTACTTATAGGAAAGACAGAACGCACTCTAGTGGTGGGGGATTGTTTATACTAATTAAAAAATCACTATCTTTCGTTGAAATTCCTGATGTTGTGAGCTGCAATGACAATGTGGAATTATGCGGAATTCAAATTACCAATACAAATCCGTCGTTTAATATAATTACATGCTATAGAGTACCAGGTAATATTCTGTCTCAGAGAGAATGGGATCGAATAGTTTCTTTCACGGATCAATCTGATCACACTATTCTTGTAGGAGATTTTAATGCACACCATACCACATGGAATTGTAAACGAAATGACGCTTATGGTGAAAGATTCTTAAATAGTATAGAAAAATATGATTTATTCTTGCACAATCCAGATACCATAACACACGTTAAAAAATCGAATCTCGATCTCATTCTCTCGACTACGGAAATGGCGGACAAAATTAATTTGAACGTTCACGACGAAACCTGGGGGTCCGATCATTATCCAATCAATATGGTAATCAGTACACAAAAAGTCATATATAGAAAAAAAACATTTCAGCTCAGTTCCAAAAGAACGAACTGGAATGTATATACAGAACTATTAGACGCACGATACTGTGACTTCCTTGAAAATAGTTATGAAGACCTCAATGCTAGTGAGAAATACTTTTTTTTTACCAATTTAATGAAAGAAGCCATCGTGGCTTCAACCCCACGGAAAAAGAATGTTAGCGACTCGATTCACAAAAACCCAGTTGCCTAGTGGGATGAAGATTGCATACGTATAAAGAGACAAAGGCGGGCTGCTTTTAAAAAATGGGAGTTCACAGGGCTCCAAGACCATTATACTGAATATAAAAGAATTTCGGCTCAAGCTAAAAAGTTATTTAAGAAAAAAAAAAAGAATGTTTTCAAAAATTTGCTGAAAGTATCAACTTACGTACGGACGTTACGTACGTGTGGAACACCTGTAAAATACTGAAGAACAAGTGGGTCAACGTAAAGTATACTAATACAAATCGGGATCAATTAAAAAAAAGGAAGGAAGCTTTGGATAACGCGCTGAACAAGCTAAGTCCTCCTTGGGTGAATACTAATCCTTTTTCTATCCCTAATGGTCACCGTAATGAAGTTTTGGATGCTCCTTTTAACTTCAGAGAATTTAATATAGCCTTAGACAGTAAGAAAAACAAATCTTCACCAGGGAGGGATGGAGTAAACTATATCGCACTTAAATGTTTGACACTTAGACTTAGACTGATATTACTCGATATTTTCAATGAGATCTACCGAAAAAATGAATATCCTCTGGGATGGAAAAATCATTACGTTCATTTTATCAAAAAACCAGATGGAATTAATTACAGACCCATTACGTTAACCTCATGCATCAGTAAACTTTTTGAAACAATCATTAAGAACAGATTACAATGGTACGTTGAGACACAAAATATTCTACCCAAATCACAATCAGGATTCAGGAAAGGCGTTTCCACATACAATAATCTCTTGAATTTTTCACTGTCTGTGGAAAATGCCCTGAACCGAGGAAATCAAGCCCTAGCAGCGTTCTTGGATGTTTCAGGAGCATTCGACAATGTCAATTGCGATATATTACTACTTAAACTGAACAGTATCGTAGTCTCGGAACCCCTGCTTAAATTCATACACTTTATGATGCACAAAAGATTCATTTACACGGATGCAACAGGGGGTCTATTCTCGAAACGCGGGAATTCGTTCTCGCGGGAAACACTACTTTCGTGTACGAAAGAATTTCGTTGGGAAAGAATTTTCGTTGGGGAATCTAGATTCGCGGGGAATATTCATTCCCCACACGAAAGAAAAATCACAATTTTCCACAAAATAACGTCTGAATTTTACAACTTATAGGTTAAGCGGAGAGTAAGGCTCCGGAGGAGAAGATATCTGCGTCAGAGTACTTTCCACGGGAATTTTTTTGTATGGTAATTCTTTTTTGTCCCGTGTCAGAAATTGATTCCCATGGGAAATTGAATATCGCTCGGGAAAAAAATTTTCGTCTAAAAATCTTTCGTGTACGAAACACATTTCCCACACGAATAATATATTCCTGAAATTCGAGAATTGGCCCCCAGGAGAGAACCCCAGAACGATTGGTAAAGGAGTACCCCAACGGGGGGTGCTCAGCCCTCTATTATACATAATCTATGTCGCTAATATCACAGACAACTTACCACCTGAAATACTGGTATCTCAATTTGCAGATGATATCGCTCTGATAACAACTGATAAATCTCCGAATAAGTGTAAACTAATACTAGAACCGGCTGTATCTATTATCAATACTAGATTATCGGAATTGGGGCTAGATCTCGCGCCAAACAAAACAGAACTTATACATTTCAATAAGCCTAAGAAAAAAAAAAAGGAAAAAAAAAGAAAAAAATAATTGAGCCGGGGAAAATTTTCATTGACATTGGCAATAACAGAATATATTCCAAAGAATCAGCTAGATTCCTGGGTATTATATTTGACTACAAGTTCTCGCGATGAAGGCTAATAATATTACTGATCCATTCGTTCTTATCGACGTGGCAAACTCTGAACATATTTCTATTTACACGGACGGGAGTAAAATAACAAATGCAGCAGCAGTGGGTACAGCCTGTGTGTGCCCAGAGTTAGATATTGAAATTTCTAAGAGTATTGATAACCGAGCCTCAATATTTACGGGAGAATGTGTCGCGCTTAGGGACGCGATCAACATTGCAAGTAACAATACCAATCGTAACGTATTCATTTTCACCGACTCACTCAGCGCTCTTCTCTCTCTGCAAAACCTCAATTTCAACATCAAAAACAACCCCTACATCTACTCCATCAAAGACGAATATGTGAAAATTGCTCCAGAATTTGAGGCAAACGGTAAAAAAATAAAGTTCATTTGGGTACCCGCTCATTTCAATGTAGAGGGAAATGAAAGCTCTGATAAACTTGCTAAACTGGCTA
The DNA here is from genome assembly GCA_963921955.1 of Aleiodes alternator. Taxonomy (NCBI): domain Eukaryota; kingdom Metazoa; phylum Arthropoda; class Insecta; order Hymenoptera; family Braconidae; genus Aleiodes; species Aleiodes alternator. The sequence goes on along the minus strand of OY998099.1, from coordinate 12,598,574 downwards.
CAACGCTCCAACCAGACACAGTTGAAATTCCATACACTGATTTGAGAGAAAATTTCAGGAATCTGGCATATGAAAAAACAAATGAAGTGATACGTAGTCTAGCTGAAAGGAAAGGCAAGCAATGCTTTGATATATATTATAATGAGAGCAATAAGCCGTGGTTCAACCGCTTCAAAAAACTCAAACGCGATTTTATTGTTTTCATAAATCGAGCAAGAGCCACTCACTACCAAGCTGCAGAATCACTAGCTCGTGTAGGTATTATTGAGGATCCTAGCTGTGAATGCGGGAACGAAAGTCAAACCCTGAACCACATCATTTGGCAATGCCCATTGCATGATCATGAAAGAAAAAAATTATTCAAGAAACTATCTAAACACAGTAACCCCGCATACAATATAGAATCATTTCTCACCTTACACAATATCCATTCACTGCGACTAATTCACGACTTTTTGAAAGAATGTAAAATTAAAATTTAAGAAAGATTGCAGAGGAGAAAAAAAAAGCGTAACAAAATAAAACCAAGCACTAATAATAAGTAGGCGAAGTATTACAATAACAATAACAGAACAAGTATTATTATGAAATTGTGAATTCTCCAAGGAACATTATGTACATTTCTATGTAAAAAAATTTTTTTCTTTCTTTGCATATATATATGGCTAATAAACCTACCACATAGGTTTCAATGCACTCAATAAAAAAAAAAAAAAAATTATCAATACGGATACAATCATGAAATATACACGGAGTCTAGATGATTCGCACTCATTCGAAACGCAGCTTGCACACATCCATGAATTTGTCCCCGCGAGAATTTGAACTCTACCGAAATCTTCTTATGTTGAAGTTACCACTCATTTCTCATTCCGTTCGAATGGTGAAACCTATAGCGTTCTCCTGATTGGCTTTTAGGCTTAAGTTACGTCTTACGACTATGTTCTACGGAAATTCGTGTGCGAAGGCCTTCACTGAGTTCAAGCAGAATTTAAGCAAAGTCAGTAACCTTGAGTAGAGTAGTGGGGGACTCGCACCATAATTGTTTGAGTTGGGCCTCGGCTCTACCGAAATTGAGCGGAAACAGCCGAGGGAACCCAACGCCAACTCGTGGGAGAGAAGACTCGTTCTTCTTCTCCCGGCACACTGTGGCGATCACATCGTGTAAAGGAATTTAGGAAAACGTAAAGAAAAGTCAAGAAAATTGCAAAGAATTACGTAAAGAAAATTGAAGTAAAGAGAAATAGAAAGAGTTCGGCACGGAAGAAAGGAAGCACAAATAAAGTAAGGTATGCGAATCCCCGCATAATTAATATTTCGAATGTAAAGTAAAGAATTTTGAGTAAAGATTGAACGTAACGAAAACGTCAAGTTAGCGTCTGCTCCAGATGAGTCCACCCGGCTAACATTAAAATTATTGTCGTTCATTCTGAGTTGGGTTTAGAGTTGATCATTCAAACAAATTAATTATCATATTATTTATCGAAAAAAGTCATAATTTCTTTGATTCAAATGTACATAAATTATTTTCTCTGAATATATCGAATTTATATTATTTGAGTTGAAATGTCAGGAGCTTTATGTATATTTTTTTTGTCGTCACGAATACCCAAATAGAGGGTGTCGTCCCCTCTCCCCCTCGGGATAAAAGGAGAGTTTCACATCCCTGGCGATTCCATTACCACATTGTTACCACGGAATAGCGTGGTAGTTGCGTGGTCTTGCGTGGTAGTCTCATTTGGCCTCAGAGGACGTGAAAAAGGTTATATTCAGCAGAAAATGGTATATAAGTGCTGAAATATAATCATTTCCGTTGAAAAAAGTACTCTGAGGTCTATTAATTAATAAATTAAGTCTCGGTAGTAATAATTTTTTACTCCGATGGCGATTTTACGCCCTCGCGTTCTGCGGCCAACGCTGAAGCTTCTCCTCGAAATCTGCGCGGTCGGTAATGAGGAAAAGCTCACAGAGCAGTGCCGGATTGGAACCACATAGTAGGGGCACCGCTCATAAATATAATTTTTTCACGATGTGGTGATATATGCCCATACAAAAATCTAGAGAGGAGAGTGGGGCAAAATCGACATCGTAACGAGAGATAGAGTTTTTTTGATGATTCCATTCGAAAATTGAGAAAATTTTAAGCGGAAAACAAGTGCCATGCGTAATTTTCTAAAATTTCTTGCGATTTTGAATTTTTTTGGGCATTTTTTAAGGGTGAAAACATTTTTTTAAAAAGCGGCGGCTTGTAGAAAACATCTGAAAAAATTTACAAACAATGCTGAGATATTTTAGCATCTTTTAAAAAAATTTCAGATTTTTTCTGCAAACCACCGCTTTTTTTCTTCAAATAGAATTTTTGAAAAACATAAAAACTTCTGTTTTCTTCGTCTTTCGATTTTCAAGAAAAAGTAGTATTTTCCCCCAAAAAAATAAAATTCTCAAAAAAATTCGAAAAATATAATTTTGGCCCTCAGTTTTTCGCCCAAAATTTCCTCATCTCTCCAATAATGTTTTACTGAAAAAAAACAATTGGTATTTTTGAGTCAATAAGGGAAAATGGGGCAAAATGGACATTCTAATCGAAGATGAGTTTTTCTGAAAAATCAGTTTATATTTCCCGTACAGGGGCCAGAATCGGAAATGTGGCCCCATTAAGGGCTGGAAACTCCGGCAACCTTCCTTTGCCAACAATGGTATCTGAAAAAAAAAAAAATTCCATTGGAAAGCTGAGAAAATTTTAGGCAGAAAACAAGTGCCAGACGTAAAAATTCAAATTCGCAAAATTGAATTACGATTCAATTTTGCGAATATGAATTTTTATGGGCATTCTGAAGGGTTGAAAAAATACTTTGATATTTTTTTAAAAAGGGGCGGCTTCTAGAAAGAATCTGAAAAAATTCACCAATAGTACAGACAATTTTAGCATCTTTTCAAATTTTTTTCAGATTTTTTCTACAAACCACCGCTTCTTCGGATAATATCATTATCAGGAAAAACATAACAATTTCAGTTTTTTCGCCTTTCGATTCTTAAGAAAATTAATTTAGAAAATTGGTAAAAAAAATAAGGAATTGATATTTTTGAGTCAATAGGGGAAAATGGGGCAAAATGGACATTAGAATGGGCGAAAGAGTTCTTTTGATGATTCAATTGAAAATCTGAGAAAATTTTACGCGTAAAATAAGTGCCAGACATAACTTCTTTTAATTTTTTGAGAATTTGAATTTTTTTAGACATTTTTGAGGAGTAAAAAAATATTTTGATTTTTTTTTGAAAAACGGCGGCTAGTAGAAAAAATCTGGGAAAATTCACCAACAATGCAGACATATTTTAGCATATTTTCAAATTTTTTCAGATTCTTCCTACAAATCGCCGCTTTTTGAATAAATATCATGTTCGAAAAAACATAAAAATTTCAGTTTTTTCGTTTTTTCATTAAAAAAACGAGTTCTTACCCGAAAAAAATTCCCATAAAAATATAATTCTCAAATAAATTCGTAAAAATGAATTTCGGCGCTCATTTCTCGCCTAAAATTTCCTCATCTTTCCAATGATATTTTACTCTGAAAAAAACAATTGGTTAAAAATTGATTTAAAAGATTGGTAAAAAAAATTTGTATTTTTAAGTCAATGGGATAGAGTCGGCAAAATAGACATTGTAATAGGAGATAGAGTTTTTCTGATGATTCCATTGGGAAGCTGGGGAAATTTGAGGCGGAAATCAAGTGCCAGTCGTAATTTCTTTCAATTTATCGAGAATTTGAATTTTTTTGGGGTGAAATAATATTTTCATATTTTTTTAAGAAGCGGTGGCTCCTAGAACAGATATGAAAAAATTCACCAACAATACAGATATATTTTAGCATTTTTTCGAATTTTTTCAGATTGTTTCTACAGACCGCCGCTTTTTGAAAAAATATCAAAATCTCATTTTTTTTCGCCTTTTGATTTTTTAGAAAAAGTAGTATTTACCCCGAAACAATTCCCAAAAAATAGAATTCTGAAACAAAATCGAAAAAATGAATTTTGGCACTGATTTTCCGCCTAAACTTTCTTCATCTTTCCAATGATATTTTATTCTAAAAAAAAAATTGGTTGAAAAGTAATTTCGAAAATTGGTAAAAAACCAAATTGATACTTTTGAGTTAATACGGAAAAGTGGAGCAAAATGGACATTGTAATGGGATATAGAGTTTTTTTCGAGGATCCCATTAGAAAGTTACGTAAATCTTAGTCAGAAAATGAGCGCCCGATGCAATTTTCTGGATTTTTGGAGAATTAAAATTTTTTTTAGCCATTTTTGAGGAGTAAAAAAAATTTTGATACTTTATAAAAAGCGGTGGTTTGTAGAAAAATCTAAAAAAATCACCAACAATGCAGGCGGATTTTAGCAGCTTTTCAAATCTTTTTAGATTTTTTTTACGAATTGCCGCTTTTTTAAAAAATATTATTTTCCAAAAACATAACAATTTCCCTTTTTTCGCCTTTCTATTTATAAGAAAAAGGAATTTTCACAAAAAAAAAAGAATCCTCAAAATGAATCGAAAAAATGAATTTCGGTGCTCATTTTCCGTCTCAAATCCCCTCATAGAAATTACGCCTGGCACGTGTTTTTTGCTTAAAATTTCCTCAACTTTCCCATGAAATCATCAGAAAAACTCTATCTCCCATTCAATGTCCATTTTGCCCCCTTTCCCCTATTGACTCAAAAATATCATTTTTGATATTTTTTACCGATTTTTAAAATTAATATCCTTAAAAATTGAAAGGCGAAAAAAAAAGAAATTTTTATGTTTTTGGAAAATGATATTTTTTTAAAAAGCGGCAGTTTGTAAAACAAATCTGGAAAAATTTGAAAAGATGCTAAGATATGTATGCATTGTTGGTGAATTTTTTCAGATTGTTCCTACGAGCCGCCGCTATTTAAAAAAATATCAAATTATTTTTTTAGCCCTAATAAATGCCCAAAAAATGGCAAAATGTCCATTTTGCCCACTTTCCCCTATTGACTGAAAAATATCCGTTTTTTTCTACGAATTTTTGTTTTAGAGTAAAATATCATTAGAACAATGAAGGGATTTTAGGCGAAAAATGAGCGCCAAAATTCATTTTTTTTTTTTGAGAATTCTATTGTTTTGGGCATTTTTTAAGGGTGAACACTACTTTTTCTTAAAAATCGAAAGGCGAAGAAAACTGACATTTTCATGTTTTTGGAAAATGATATTTTTTTATAGATCGGCAGTTTGTAGAAAAAATTTGAAGAGATGCTAAAGTATGTCTGCATTCGTGGTGAATTTTTTCAGATGTTTTCCACCAGCTGCCGCTTTTTGAAACAATATCATTTTCCAAAACCTCAAAATTTCTGAGTTTTTTTCGTCTTTTAATTTTTAAGAAAATGTAGTATTTACCCCAAAAAATGGAATTCTCAATAAAATTCAAAAAAATGAATTTCGGCGCTCGTTCCCCGTCTAAAGTTTCCTCATCTGTCCAATGATATTTTACGCTAAAAAAAAATTGGTAACAAAAAAAATTGGTATATTTGAGTCGATAGGAGAAAATGAAGCAACATTGTAATGGAAGATAGAGTTTTTCTGATGATTCCATTGGGAAGTTCAGAAAATTTTAGGCGGGAAACAAGTGTCAAGAGTAATTTTTTGAATTTCATTGGTATTTTTAAGGGGTAAAAGCCTTTGGATTCTTGTGAAGATTCCGTTTTTTGGAAATATCTCCGGTTCTATCAGTCGTAGCAATCTGGGGAGAGATTCCACGCGTTTCAACGTATTTGTCGGAGCTGCACACACTGTACACTTTCTTTGCGTTCACGCTATATGAAACTGTACATCATGTGCAAATCCAACCCGCACTATAACGCGCGGAACCTCTCCCCTGGGACCAATCTGAAATGGAAGCTGAGATGATTCCCCATAGATTCATGTGGATTTGAATTCAAAAATATCGATTTTTCACATAATTATGTGCTTTTTTATGAAAAATTATCATTATTTAGTTTTGCCCCATAATAATGCGCAATATCAGGATTTTTTTAATTCGAAACCCCGTGAATCGATGGTAAATGATCTCAGCTTCCATTTAAAAAAACGCAGATCGCTACGACCAATAGAACCGGAGATATTGAAGAAAAACAACATTTTCTCAAGAAATATAAAGTTTTTTCTCTTAAAAATGCACAAAAAAATCGAATTATCTAAAATTAAAACAAAATTACTTCTGGTACTCGTTTCCAGCCTAAAATCTTCTCAGCGTTCCAATGGAATCATCAGAAAAACTCTATCTCCCATTACAATGTCCACTTGCCCCACTTTCCCCTATTGACTCATATATACCAATTTTTTAAATTAATTTTCAACCAATTTTTTTTCAGAGTAAAATATTATTGGAAAGATGAGGAAATTTTAGGCAGGAAATAAGCACCAAAATTCATCCTTTTTTTTTTTAATTTTCTTGGGGTAAAAACTAAATTTTTTGTTTTTTTTAAATTCGGCCTCTGACGTATACCCTCTCGAGTTTTTACGCATTTTTATCCCCAACCCAACCCCGCTGTACCGCATTCGCCGAAGGACGAGGGAAAACCTCTTTTTTCTTGAGGAAAACCTGCCTAGATACAGTTGTCCCTTGCGAGACTCCCGCTCGGTAGAAACTGCGAAATTAAAGCTTTCTTCCATTTTGGCTTTCCCCCCCGCCGGGATTCGAACCCGGGCCCTCAGCATGGCAAACCCCCCCGCTCTAACCACACAGCCACTGCCGTCGGTGGGTAAAAACTATTTTTTCGTAAAAATCAAAAAGTGAAATGAACTTTTGGTTTTAGGAAATTATATTCTTTCAAAAAGCGGGGGTTTGCAGAAAAAAATCGAACAGATGCTAAAATATGTCGGCATTGTTGGTGGATTTTTTCAGATTTTTTGCTACAAGCCGCGGTTGTTTTTGAAAAAAAATCAAAATATTTTTTTACCCATGAAAAATTCCCCGAAAAATTCAAATTCTCAAAAAATTGAAAGAAATTACGACTGGCACTTGATTTCCGCCTAAAATTTTTCCAGCTTTTCAATGGAATCATCAGAAGAACTCTATCTCCTACTACAATGTTCATTTTGCCCCACTTTCCCCCTATTGACTTAAAAATATCAATTTTTTTTTTAATCAATTTTTTGAATCAATTTTTAACCAATTTTTTCTTCAGAGTAAAATATAATTGGAAAGATGAGGAAATTTCAGGCGGGAAATGAGCGCCGAAATTGATTTTTACAAATTTATTTGAGAATTACATTTTTATGGGCATTTTTTTCGGGTAAAAACTCGTATTTTTTAATGAAACAAGCAGGCACTTCACCTAATTGCATTTTTCGTAAATTTGAATCTCTGTTATTCACTCTATGATGTCTCCACTATTGAAGAATTAATCACGAAAAACATTTAATATTAAGCCAATGCAATTGGAATAAAGCTTCCGAATGGATTTTCAACTCTTTATTTTTCATAACTCTGAAAATGAAAATCAAGCAACAATTCTGATATTGAAAAACCTCGAACCCTTGAACCCCAAGGGAAATTTGATTCTTTAATTATTTTATTCTGAATGATGATTTTATTTTGAATAAGACTTTGGATAATAAATATAACATATAGTACAGAATAAATATGAGATTCATTTCAAATTAAAAATCTGGAAATTAGAGTTTAAGTATCAGGAATTATTTCCAGTTCTTCTCGTTATTCTATCAGGATGAATACGGTCTTATTTATTTAGCAAAGATTATCTACTTTCTCATGATAAAATGATAAATACTAGTGACCTTAAAAAAAAATTGAAAAAAATTTGAATTTCTGAAAAAAAAAAAAATTTTAGCATTCTTGTAGAAGAATCCTTTGAAAAATCTGAAATTTTCAAGATTGGTGATGCTCATCTAAATTGATCTTTCAAGCTCAACTAGGATATGGTCAGACAAGCAGTTCCGTGCATATACGCTCATTGCATGGAATAGTTTTTCAACAGAATCTCAAGAGCTGTTCGGTCGATTACGCTGAAATTTAATACCGCAATTCACACTCATAAGATGTACAAGCACACGAAATTTGAAGTCTCTAACTCAAATATTTTTTAAGTTATCGCGATAACCGTGATTTTTCAAAAATCACAGTAAAAACAATATAATAAAAAAAGTAAAAATGGGAGCACTGGTCACCCTTGGGATTTAATGTGCGCCCTATCCGTGCGCATCTCCTCGCGGAGGATAGACGCTGTAAATTGATTTTTCGCTAAGAAAACTCGAAAAAACGATTTTTTGATGATTCACTTCTCCTCGAGAACCATTGAACCGATTTAGCTAAAATTCAATAGCAAAGTTGGCACTCATAAGATGTATAAACACACCAAATTTGAAGTCTCTCGCTCGAATATTTTTTAAGTTATCGCAATAACCGCGATTTTTCAAAAATCATAGTAAAAAAAATATTTAAAAAAAAATAAAAATCGGAGCCCTGGTCACCCTTGGGGTTTAATGCGTGCCTCATCCGCGCGCATCTCCTCGCGGAGGATAGACGCTGTAAATTGATTCTTCGCTGAGAAAACTCGAAAAAACGATTTTTTGACAATTCGCTTTTTCTCGAGAACCATTGAACCGATTTAGCTGAAATTTCGCAGAGAACATCGCGCTCACGTAGTGAATATTCCCTCAAAATTTTATATCGATACATGCAGCCATTTCCGGATAATGTGATGAAACGTGTCATCACACACATACACACACACACACACACACACATACATACACACAGACATGTGAAAAAAAAAAAAATTTCCGACATTTTAGATCATTTGGAGTCATAATCCGATGAAATCTCAAATTCGAACTAGGGGTGAGCAATTGCTCGCTCGCTACGCTCGCTCGCAAATAGAGTGCGCAGTCGCTCACTCGCTACGCTCGCTCGCGAATGGAGGAGTGCGTTATTGCTGATTAGAAGGAATTAGTGAGAATGTACTGTGCGACTTCAAGCCACACTGAGAACTTCCCGATAATTTCTCTCACTTAGTATTAGAAAAAATGATGAATGATAAAAACGATAAATAACAACAGACATGATCGTGGAAACTATCAAGGAATGTTGAGGAGATCTCAAAATATGGAGATCAATAGAAAAATCAATTTTTCCTTTCCGGGGGTAGTGCATAGACTCCTCTTTTTGGGAAATTAAGAAAAACTTGATAATATTTTTATTAAAAAACTAAGAAAGTTTTGGATCGATTCCGATCAAAATCTAATGACCGCGAATTTATGTCAAGATGCTTCGATTACGACATCGATCACCTCGATCACATTATTGATTTATGAGAAAACGTGAACGAAAAAATTGATCACGGACGTACACACACACACACACACACACACAAACACACACACAGTCATGATCGTGAAAACTATCAAAAAATGTTGGGGAGGTCTTGACACATGAAGATCGATCGAAAAATCGATTTTTCATTTTCGGGGCCATTACATAAACTTCCCCTATCGGGAAGTTAAAAAATGACGATTACAATGCTTCCATTCGGAAGCAAAAACGAAAAAACTAAAAATTTTATGTTTTTGCTTCCGAATGGAAGCATTGTAATCGTGATTTTTTTCGAACTTGTTTTAGGGTCGTCGAATTTTTTTAGGGTCGTCTGTATGTATGTCCGTATGTGTGTGTGTGTGTGTGTGTGTGTGATGACACATTCCATCGCTTTTCTTAATAACGGCTGTATGTATCGACTTGAAAATTTTACGGTATATTTACCACGTGTGCACCATGTGCTCCCAGAAATTTCAGCTCAATCGACCGAATGGTTCCCGAGAAAAAGCCAATTATTGAAAAATCGTTTTTTCGAGTTTTCTCTGCGAAAAATTATTTCACGGCATCCATCCTCAGCGAGGAGATGCGCATTGGTAAGGCGCACATTAAACCCTGGAGGTGGCGAGCGCTCAAATTTTTGGTTGTTCCGGTATTTTAACAAACATGTATTTTTTTGAAAATCATGGGCAACACGATAACTAAAAAAATATTTGAGTTAGAAACTTCAAATTTCGTGGGTTTGTATATCTTATGAGTGAGACCTTTGGGATTGAATCTGGGCGAAATCGGTCCAGTAGTTCCTGAGATATTCTTGATAAACCATTAAATGAATAGACACTCTATCTCTGGAACTACTGGACTGATTTCGCCCAAGTTTGGCTTAAAATATTCGCTCAGACGAGCTTAACAAATGCTAATAATTTCAGATTTTTCCTTCGAATTCTCTGATATGAGTGCTCAAATAAATAGTTCTACAAATAGTTCCACAAATTTCAATTTTTCTCAATTTTTTCCCTAGAAACGCTAGTATTTTTTATTTAATAATTGAAAAGTAGACAATTTTTCCTAAAAAATGACCCCATTATCATTTTACTAAGACAACGAGAAGGACTAATTAAAACCTGAAATTCATTTTTTAAAATTTTCAAATTTTATTGTATGATCTAAATTTTTGTATAATATTGATTTTTTTAAATGAAATGTCATTATTTAAGGGAGACAGATTATATTGAGACGTCTATTCTGATTTAGAAGTAGAATTCAAATAAAAACAATGTTCTAACAGTACATCACACACCTAGGGAGGCAAGATTACTTCTGGTGTGTGCATGCTATTTTTTTCAACAAAGAGAGTAAAGAATTAAGTTTTTGAGAGAAAAAAACGCGGGTAGTTATCAGCAGATTATGAAATTGAGAATGCCATTCGGAAGCTTTCTGCCAATTGCATTGGCAGAATATCAAATTTAAGCATAGTACTGAAACTTTCAAGTAACGCACAAGGAGCGGACGCCTGCTTGTTTGGAACATGAGGTGCATTGAAAAAGCGGCGATTTGTAGGAAAAATCTGAAAAAAATTGAGAAGATGCTAAAATATGTCTGTAGTGTTGGTGAATTTTTCTAGACTTTTTCTACGAGCTGCCGTTTTTCAAAAAAATATCAAAATATTTTTTTACTTCTTAAAAATGTCTGAAAAAATTCAAATTCTCAAAAAATTGAAAGAAGTTATGTCACTTATTTTACGCGTAAAGTTTTCTCAGATTTCCAATGGAATCATCAAGAAAACTCTTTCGCCCGTTCTAATGTCCATTTCGCCCCATTTTCCCCTAGTGACTCAAAAATATCAATTCTTTATTTTTTTACCAATTTCCTAAATTAATTTTCTTGAAAATCGAAAGGCGAAAAAACTGAAATTGTTATGTTTTTGCTGAAAATGATACTTTTCAAAAAAGCGGCGGTTTGTAGAAAAAATTTGAAAAGGTGCTAAAATATGTCTGTGCTATTGGTGAATTTTTTCAGATGTTTTCTACAAGCCGCCCCTTTTTAAAAAAAAATATAAAAATATTTTTTTAACCCTTGAAAAATGCCCAAAAAATTCAAACTCGGAAAAAAATGAAAGAAATTACGCCTGGCACTTGTTTTCGGCCTAAAATTTTTTCAGCGTTCCAAATGGAATCATCAGGAAAACTCATCTTCGATTATAATGTCCATTTTGCCCCACTTTCCCTTATTGACTCACAAATATCAATTGGTTTTTTTTGAGTAAAACATGATTGGAAAGATGAGGAAATTTTGGGCGGGAAACTGAGTGCCAAAATTATTCTTTAGAATTTTTTTGAGAATTCTATTTCTTTGGGAGTGAATACTACTTTTTCTTGAAAATCGAAAGACAAAAAAAAATCGAAGTTTTTATGTTTTTGAAAAATGCTATTTTTTAAAAAAGCGGTGGTTTGTAGAAAAAATCTGAAAAATTTTGAAAAGATGCTAAAATATGTCAGCATTATTAGTGAATTTTTTCAGATGTTTTTTACAAGCCGCCGTTTTTTAAAAAAATATAAAAAAAATATTTTACCCTTAAAAATGCCCAAAAAAATTCAAATTTGCAAAAAATTTTAAAGAATTACGTATGGCACTTTTTTCCCGCTTAAAATTTCCGTAGCTTCCCAATGGAATCATCAAGGGAACTCTATCTCCGATTACAATGTCCATTTTGCTCCACTTTCCCCTATTAACTCAAGAATACCAATTTTTTTTTTTACCAATTTCTTTTTTTTACAGTATAATATCGCGTGAGTTGTGCCAAAAGGTCGTATACGCACTTCTTTGGATTTTTTATAAATTTTGGGCCAAAACGTCGTATGAACACTCATTTAGAGAATAGTAAATCTCCACGTTTCAGACGATTCTGAATCATCCTAGATGATCCCTGAATGAGGTTTTTTTACGACCTTTTGGTTCAAAATCGCACAAGTTGAACCAAAAGGTCGTATAAACACTCATTTAGAGAATAGCAAATCTGCACATTTCAGACGGTTCTGAATCATCCTAGATGATCACTGAATGAGGTTTTTTTACGACCTTTTGGTTCAAAATCGTGTTAGTTGAACCAGAAGGTCGTATATGTACTTTTTTGGATTTTTCATCTATTTCCTGAAATGAATAATGGAAGAATAACTATACAAGAATTAACGTTCTACGTGAAATATTCTAGTGGAGTTAAGGAGGGGGAGGGGGGTAAGGGTTTACGAGTGAAAAAAAACGCTTTTTTTACGTATTTTTTTTAGACATATGGTTTGAGCAAATTCATTGAAACCTCTTGAACATTATTAAGTATGGATCCAACAACATTCAGTCATTTTTTATACGAAAATATCCACGAACAAGCCGGTGATGGAGCTTTTCCGAGAACGTCTTTTGAAATAGACGATTTGCAGTGATCACTGTATCTCAGCTGGAAATTATCAGAAATGAAAAACCATTGAAATTTAGTCAAAGTATCATTAAATCCTCCCCACAATGTTCTCTGATTATTTCTTTTTTTCATTTTTGGTGGTCATTTAAAGTGGAAACTGCTATTTTTAACGAAAAATGGTACCATTTTCTAGATTGAAAACCCCCTTAATGTAAAAAAAAAATAATCAGAGATCATTGGGGGGAGGATTCAATGATACTTTGACTAAATTTCAATGGTTTTTTTATTTCTGATAATTTCCAGCTCAGATACAGTGATCATCTCAAATCGTCTATTTCATACTTGGAAAAGCTCCGTCACCGGCTAGTTTGTGGATATTTTCGCATGAAAAAATTACTCAATGTTGTTGAGTCCATGCTCGATAATGTTCAAAAGGTTTTAATAAATCTGCTCAATCCATACGTCTAAAAAAAAATCGTAAAAAAAGTGTTTTTTTTCAAGCGTAATCCCATACCCCCCCCCCCCTCAAAGTATAAATTTCAAGAATGAACGGAAGTGCAAAGTTGATGAAATGAAAAAATTATTTTATTCAATATCAAAACGCAACAAACGGCAGATAATGCTCTCAAGGTTTCGGTGCCTTAAGGTATTACCGCCGGTACTAGATTGACCGTTCCGAAAATTCTGAAATTTGGTACACTCGTAGATTATCATAAGATAATGCAGTTAAATTTTTAGAGGGCTAGCGAGATCGAGTCAAAAGATATTGACACTTGAAAGTTCACGACTTTAACTTTGAGCCTTATACGAAATCACACATTTTCAAAAAAACGCGATAGCGTTTTGCGCCATGTGTATCATATTTTACAAAACTGACCATTCTGATTTGAATGAATAAAAGTGCAGTAATAAAAAATTATATCTGAAATATTTTAAAACCTTGAAAATGCAGGTTCCGAGCATGTGATAGCAGTAATTAGTAAATAACTATGAAAACTGTACTTTTTATATGTTCTTTCTCTCTCTTACTCATTCAGAACGCTATGTTAAAAATCATGCTAAATTATCGGCTGATCCGAATTACCATCGGATCAGTCATCCTGTCAATCATCACAGAAATTAGCATAATGGTCACCAGAGGCGCATTGACCTTACGGGTGGACCTGGCAACGAAAAGACGCGGGTTAACGCGTCACTGATCGTCGAGAAATTATCAACGCAACATCGTGTGTGTGCAATCTATTGTGTAAATCATCGAGAAAACCGACGCCGAGTCGATAGACACATGGCAAATAAATAATCGCAATTATTTAACGGTTTGAGTGAGATCAATCAATGAGAACATTAATCAACAATTAATATCGATTTACAACCGAAATTAATAACTGTGAAATTAATCAATTAAGTGAAAACAAGAGACATTTATCAAAGAGACAATTTAGAGACAAAGAGACTTAAAATCAGTGCGGGCAAAGTATCAATTGTGCTTGTATCTAGTCACGTTATTTATTAAAGAGTTTATATTTTTTTATAAATCACGTGTTCAGATTCATTTGAGACCATCTACAATTCCTAGTGTTTTGTCTTTTTTCCGCCTTTGTTATTTCGTTCCATCCGGAGAACCGGCTATTTCACATAGTCCACTTGAGTACATCATCAGGAAAATCACGGCGAGTTGCATCGGATTTTCCTTGTAAGAATTAACTCGACTAAAAATTGGGAAAATTCTTAACACGCTATCCAGTGTGTAAACACAGCATGATTTCACCGAGATACTATAACCACTGACTAGGGCAGTACTGGCGGTACTATATTAATTCAGGGATCATCTAAGATGATTCAGAATCGTCTGAAACGTGGAGAATTGTTATTCCCTATATGTGTGGTTATACGACCTTTTGGTTCAACTTGTGCGATTTTGAACCAAAATGTCGTAAAAAAACCTCATCCAGGGATCAGCTAGGATGATTCAGAATCGTCTGAAACGTGGAGATTTACTATTTATTCCCTACTTGAGTGTTTATACGACCTTTTAGCCCAAAATTTATAAAAAATCCAAAAAAGTGCGTATACGACCTTTTGACACAACTCACGCGATATCATTGGGGAGATGACGAAATTTTAGGCGGGAAATGAGGGCCAAAATTCATTTTTCCGAGATTTCCTGAGAAATCTATTTTTTTGGGCATTTTTTTGTGGTAAAAACTCCTTTTTTTTTAATGGCAAGGTGAAAAACCTGAAATTTTTGTTTTTGGAAAATGATATTTTTTTTTTAAGAGCGGCAGTTTGTAGAACAAATCCGGAAATTTTTGAAAAGATGCTAAAATATGTCTGCATTATTGTTGAATTTTTACCGATTGTTTTTACAAGCCGCCGCTTCTTAAAAAAATATCAAAATATTTTTTGACCCCCCAAAAATGCCTAAAAAAATTTTAATTGTCAGAAAATTCAAAAATATGACGCCTGGCACTTGTTTTCCGCTTAAAATTCCCTCAACTTTCGAATGGAATTATCAAAAAAAACTCTATCTCTCGTTACGATGTCGATTTTGCCTCACTCTCCTCTCTAAATTTTTGTACGGGCATATATCACCACATCGTGAAAAAATTATATTTATGAGCGGTGCCCCTACTATGTGGTTCCAATCCGGCACTGCTCTGTGAGCTTTCCCTCATTACCGACCGCGCAGATTTCGAGGAGAAGCTTCAGCGTTGGCCGCAGAACGCGAGGGCGTAAAATCGCCATCGGAGTAAAAAATTATTACTGCCGAGTCTTAATTTATTAATTAATGGACCTCAGAGTACTTTTTTCAACGAAAATGATTATATTTCAGCACTTATATACCATTTTCTGCTGAATATAACCTTTTTTCACGTCCTCTGAGGCCAAATAAGACTACCACGCAAGACCACGCAACTACCACGCTATTCCGTGGTAACTGAATTGCCAGGGTACCAACTGCTAGTCTTATCAACGAGACCTATTGTGATGAACACAAGGAAGATTTTCAAATTCCAATACATCCTCTCCATTTGACGCCGATCAAGCTGACCAACCTGGATCTCAACGATCTTAAATTCGCCAACAAGAAATTAACTGAATTTGATGAAATTCTCACCAAGAGACTCAACGAACCCTTCATCGTGACACATACGAAGTGGTACACCATTGCTTTGGGTATTATTGGTGCCATCGTTGCTCTAACCGCATTCTTCTGTTGTTGTCGATGCTGCAAATGTTCCTATTGGTTTCGACGACTCTGCTGCTCCACTAAACATCCAAGAACCGGCGAAACAAGGCCTCCTCTGGTCAAAAACTTCATCAACTGTACTGTTATGTCCGAAGATGTCCCTCGCGTCTGAGGACAATTTGATTTATTTCCGAACACAAAACTTTGAATTATAAATTATTTTACAAGAACGCGACTATGTTTTGTACCTTTTATTAACGTTGTGTCGAGAGAATATTTTCAGGAATGTTTAAAGGGAAAATATTTGGATATATTTTATAAAAGAGAGATAATTTTAAATTGATCGAATAGTTATATTATTTCAAACAAAAAAGAATAATTTAACAAAGAACTGACAATTTAATTTACAATTTGGGTTTATGATGAAAGCTTTTAATCTTTTATATGTTTAAGACGAACGGTACTCACTCTTATTTTAAATTATTTAATTATTTAAGCCGTAAATTAATCTACAAGGACAATTTCCTCGACCTTCTTCCGTAAAGGGTTTTTAATTCCAGGGAAGTTGTCTTTTATTGCCCAACCCGGGAAAAAATCGTCATATATGAACATATATGTACATATATGGGACATATATGAACATAAATGTGACATATATGTACATGTATGTCACATATATGTACATATATGAACATATATGGACATATATGCTCACACGTTTCTCCGAGAAATCAGACAGCTATGGGCATATATGGGCATATATGGACATACATGAAACATATATGAGCATGCATGGACATATATGGACATGTATGGGCATACATGGACATATAGGGTCGTATGATCCTGTGGGAACCGAGTAGGTCTGGGCATATATGAGACACATATGGACATATAGGAGCACATATGGGCATATATGGAACATATATGAACATATATGGGCATATATGAGACATATATGGGCTTACATGGTCATATATGGTCGTATGATCCTGTGGAAACTGAGCAGGTATGGGCATATATGAAACACATATGGACATATATGAACATATATGGGCATATATGGAACGTATATGAACATATATGAACATATATGTGCATATATGAAATATATGAGAAAATGCGCACTCAATCCATATAAGAACGTGAAAATGATAAATTTGAATAATTAATGGTAAATGCACGTTCTCTTAGTTGTTTACCGCTTACTTTGAGAATTTAAAATTCTGCCAGCATTCGAAAATCAGTTTTTTCAGTATCACTAAATTATTTACAATGATTGAAATAATTCAATTGAACTCATTTTTTCTAAGTCCGAAAGACATTGATCACTATATCAGGATTAAAATTCATCCAACAAGTATGTGAAATGCGAATAGCGAAGTTGGTAGGATGATGGACTCATCATGTGACGGTCCCGGGTTCGATCCCAGCTGGATGTTTTTTTTTTTAAATTCAAATTCGTTACTAATGAGGAATTGAGTGATCAAGGGAATTAATACTGATGTATTATGTTCATATATTAGAACATTTTGATGATATATTGCGGGAAAATATCGGCATACATACCCATATATGATCATATATGCCCATATATGATCATGTATGGGACTGCCATACCCGGGAAAAAATCGACATATATGTCCATAAATGCTCATATATGATCATGTATGGACATTAGAGTGTCTCAAAAAAATCGAATATTTTTTTTTTCTCGGGGCACATTGAGAAATCGTCGAAGTATCTCTAAAAAAAGATGCTGTAAAAATTTGAGCTCTTAATATTAATATTTAGAGGTGGCGCTTTGTAATTTTCTATTTCCCATTTGAATAACATAGGAAAATGTTCTTTTGAATTTTTGAATTTTGTAACGTGATAACGAGCTACTTCACAGGTAAAACCGAATCAGTCTTTATAGGAAATTGAATGCTCTACAAAAAAGGTCTGATTGACACTTTGCGTAAGTCAAGCTGTTTTAAAGATATCGAGCTTCAAACTTCAAACTGTTTAAAATTACGCTTTGTTTTTTTCTTAAACACAAAAAAAATAATTTATATGTATTAAAAACCCATTATTAGTAACTTGAGATAAAAAATATGCATATATTTAATGGAATGCATATCCAAAATTCTCAATAATTTGACAAATGCTAATTTCTATTCATTTTTAGCGAAAAATACACCCAGCAAAAAAATTAAGGGAACGGTAAATTTTGTCAGTTTTTTGCGTGATTTTCAAATGGCTGTAACTTCGCCAAAAATAATCGTATCAGAATAAAAAAAAAATCGTTGGAAAGCTTGAAGTCTCTACTCTTGAAATCTTGAGATGAAAATTTTTTATGACCATTCGTTATAACGAGATAGGAGAGTTGAAAGTGGAAAATTTTTTTTTCTTTTTTTTTCATTTTTTCAACTTGTTCCACGGACTTCAAAAAAATTTTCTCGACTTAACCCTTATAAAGATCGTGTAGCCTGGTCTTTCAGCTTCAATTTCTTTTTTTTTCCCTACGACCCTTTGTTGCTGAGATATTGTCGATTGAATCAAAAAACACCCTTTTGTCTTTAATCGTCGATATCTCAGGAACTACTGATCGCACAGCGAGCGGATGACGAGATTCGTAAACTTGAATAAATTTCCTGTGAGATTCTTGCACTGCTCGATTGAAAAAAAATTTTCTTCCAATTTTAAAATTTGTTCGAAAAAGTACCAAAAAATTGCGTTTTTTTCCTTTTTTGAAAATTGCCCTGCATTTTGCGAATTTTGCAAAAATTGAAAATGTTTCAACATTTTTCTTTAGTTTAATCTGTGCTGGAACACCCCCTGAATTTTCAAGCCAATCGGTTCGACCGTTTTTTTTTCCCGAACGAACAAAGTTTCAGCAAAAATTAAAGGAACACTTTTTTGTGCCCTAAACACCAATTAATGATGATTAGGGCTGAAAATGTTTTTTCTCCGTTATTTTTCCATGATTTTTCATGCAAAATTTGTTGAATTCCATCGAAAAATGAGAACAATGAAAAATGAAGAAAAATCAATAAAAAAATTGAAATTTTGTTTTTCATTAATCAATAAAAAATTCAATTTTTTTTTAATCAATGGAAAATTAGAAATTTTATCTTCTTTTGAAAATCAATGAAAAAATCAATTTTTGTTCTCCAAAAACCAGTAGAAAACTTGGAAAAAAAATTCGAAAAATGAAAAAAAAACACCGGAATCGCATTTGATTTGGAGAGATAGTGACTCAGCAGATTTTTTCAAACAATTTTTTTTTTCAATTTTTTTTCGTTTAAAAAAATTGTTTTTCCGATTTTTTTTATTGATTTTTCTTCATTTTTCATTGTTCTCATTTTTCGATGGAATTCAACAAATTTTGCACGAAAAATCACGGAAAAATAACGGAGAAAAAACATTTTCGGCCCTAATCATCATTAATTGCTGTTTAGGGCACAAAAAAGTGTTCCTTTAATTTTTGCTGAAACTTTGTTCGTTCGGGAAAAAAACGGTCGAACCGATTGGCTTGAAAATTGAGGGGATGTTCCAGCACACATTAAACTAAAGAAAAACGTTGAAACATTTTCAATTTTCGCAAAATTCGCAAAATGCAGGGCAATTTTCAAAAAAGGAAAAAAACGCAATTTTTTGGTAGTTTTTCGAACCAATTTTAAAATTGGAAGAAAATTTTTTTTCAATCAAGCAGTGCAAGAATCTCACAGGAAATTTATTCAAGTTTACGAATCTCGTCATCCGCTCGCTGTGCGATCAGTAGTTCCTGAGATATCGACGATTAAAGACAAAAGGGTGTTTTTTGATTCAATCGACAATATCTCAGCAACAAAGGGTCGTAGGGAAAAAAAAAAGAAATTGAAGCTGGAAGACCAGGCAACACGATCTTTCTAAGGATTAAGTCGAGAAAATTTGTTTGAAGTCCGTGGAACAAGTTGAAAAAATGAAAAAAAAAGAAAAAAAAATTTTCCACTTTCAACTCTCCTATCTCGTTATAACAAATGGTCATAAAAAATTTTCATCTCAAGATTTCAAGAGTAGAGACTTCAAGCTTTCCAACGATTTTTTTTTCATTCTGATACGATCATTTTTGGCGAAGTTACAGCCATTTGAAAATCAAGCAAAAAACTGACAAAATTTACCGTTCCCTTAATTTTTTTGCTGGGTGTATTTTTCGCTAAAAATGAATAGAAATTAGCATTTGTCAAATTATTGAGAATTTTGGATATGTATTCCATTAAATATATGCATATTTTTTATCTCAAGTTACTAATAATGGGTTTTTAATACATATAAATTATTTTTTTTGTGTTTAAGAAAAAAACAAAGCGTAATTTTAAACAGTTTGAAGTTTGAAGCTCGATATCTTTGAAACAGCTTGACTTACGCAAAATGTCAATCAGACCTTTTTTGTAGAGCATTCAATTTCCTATAAAGACTGATTCGGTTTTACCTGTGAAGTAGCTCGTTATCACGTTACAAAATTCAAAAATTCAAAAGAACATTTTCCTATGTTATTCAAATGGGAAATAGAAAATTACAAAGCGCCACCACTAAATATTAATATTAAGAGCTCAAATTTTTACAGGATCTTTTTTTAGAGATACTTCGACGATTTCTCAATGTGCTTCGAGAAAAAAAAAATATTCGATTTTTTTGAGACACTCTAATGGACATGTATGACAATTTTTTCCCGGGATAACCATACATGACCATATACGGACATATATGGCCGTATATGTTCGTATATGGTCATATATGGAAATTGACCGCGCATGAACATATATGATCATATATGGACATATATGGGCATACATGTCGATTTTTTCCCGGGAAAACTATCGATTTTTAATATGATGATTTTTAGAGATTTGAAAATTAAATGAGTTCGTTCACAAGTAGAGATATCTATCACACTTTAACTTGAACACGAGAGACTACTTTCGATTAAAGGTACCCGTGACCCATTAATTAGCTAATAAGTCCCCCTTCACGGTTAATAAAGACTTCGATTAGTAATTAAAGACCGATTTGGCGTCTCGTGCCTAGTGCTTCGAGCCTCTCTCTACTTTGGCAGCTCCTACTTGGGATCTGGTGGACGACTGCCGAAAAACGCGAAAATAATCGATTTTATTGATGGACAAATTTCCCAATTATTGCTTTCGAAAGAAACAATAATCAGCAGTTTGTCAAAAAGTAAAGAAAGACTGTGCAACCTAACCCAGATTATGAAACTGGGCCATAGGCATCAGCTCTTTCTTCACTGCGAAATTTTTCTGGACATAACAGTACATTTGATTCCAATGTACAATCAGAATATCGGCAAACTACTAGAGACATCGTCACCTACAAACACAGACCAGCTGAAGCTGCTCACATCTCAGAAGACGAGGAAGAAGAAACCATTACTCCCCTCGCTCCATTACCAGAAGTTGGACCAATTAGATATGTGAAATCAAGAAGAAGCACCACCCCGATTTGATAAACAAATTGTCTGTAACAATTTATTTTTTTTTTAGGGGGAAGGTGTTGTGTAACCTACCACATTATATTATTTTTCCTAATATGTAGTCCATTACCTATGTTTATATTGAGATGTACAGCGCATACCTTTGGCGCCATTTACGATTATTAATCCCTTGCCCGTCTGTCCATCCGCCCAATGTCTTAATCCATCCCTCCATTACCTGGGTCCTCAAATAAACTGACCCAAGGCCTCCAAAACATCTTAATCCATCCCGAAATTTCCCTATCATAAACTTCATTCCCGAATATTCTAAATAAATAACATTGAGGGAAAAACCCAAGAAACTTCCAGAACAAGCGTTCTTCCCACTACCTTTCAACCCTAACATAAATACCCCTCAACCACCAAAAATTTAGTTAGTTAGTAACGAATCTCCGAAACATCACGATACTACAACGTTATTGTAATTAGAGGAAATCACAGTTCACGTGTAATTTCAATTGTTTAAGTTGTATTAATAAATAATTTAGTACTACAAAGTGAATTCTTCATTTTGGTACACAACACTAGAAATAATGAGTAATTTAACCCTATAATGTTCTGGAAGCGAGCTCAATCTCAGTGTGAGCGAAACGGGGATAGCGCCAATCAGAACGCAGTATTTACTTGTGTAAGTGAGTCATGATTGTGTTAGTCTATCCGTGAGGTTCCCTCTCTCCGTTATTTAGTCCAGCGCACGTGTCGCGCCAGTGCCGTAGCTAACTTGTTTACAATACACATGACAGCTTTTGATTGTAGGTTGTTAAAGTATAGTATGCTGTTAGAAAATGTAAGTTCTTATTTTACGAATTTAATTTTCAATAATATATAATGTTTTTTAGGTATTTTTTATATTAATTAAATTTTATATTTTTTAGGAACAACTCAAAAAAAAAAGTAAAACATGTAAACAAAAATGTTGAGGTTAGTAATATGATTTTGAGGAATCGTGTAAATTTAAATTACGGCACTGGCGTCTATCGCCTAAGCGCTCCCTACTCCTCCAGCTTTTAAATCGAAATTGTGGTGGGGTTTCAAGGCCGAACATTATAGGGTTAACGAAATACGATTTTTCTAATCTTCAAAAGACAATATAATATGCATCAACTCTAAT
Organism: Aleiodes alternator; assembly: GCA_963921955.1. Taxonomy (NCBI): domain Eukaryota; kingdom Metazoa; phylum Arthropoda; class Insecta; order Hymenoptera; family Braconidae; genus Aleiodes; species Aleiodes alternator. The sequence goes on along the minus strand of OY998099.1, from coordinate 12,576,004 downwards.
AAAAGCCTATGAAACTATTAAATGTATCAGTAATTATCGAATTTCTTGTGTTCGATCACTGGTGTCTGACAAGTCTTATCCGTTCGACCACTGGACCACTCACCCTATTCTGGAAATAAATTTTCACGCAGTATGTCGGAATCTCCGGCAGATACGGAAAATTTTGTAAACTTCGTTTGTAGAGCGGCACGAGAACTACAAAAAAGATATCTCTATAAAAAAAAACTCATATCTCCACTAGTTTCTAAGATATCTCTAGATAAATGAAATGTAAATAATCATTTTTTTCAACAGTCTGCAAAAAATTGAGGAATGCCAGTCGCCATACGTGGAGAGACGTCCAAGCTATGTATATTATTAAACCAAATAATCCCAATTATTACTACAGATTCAACAATTGTAATAAATCCCATGAACTCGTTGAAAAAGAGGACAATCGCCTGTTTATTGGTACCGATTCTCCAGATATCATCCGCTGTTTAGTTTCACGAGTCGGATGCTCCATCAAGGAATTCATCTTCGATCAGTCCCTCTGTAGCAATTATCAAGTAATTCTTTCGGACATCAACAGTTATTGTCACAATCTGGAGGTTTTTGAAATTGGACTTATCAATGAATTTGACGATGAGAAATTATTGGAAAGGCTATTCCAACGCTACAAAGGATTACATTCTTTTAAGTGTCATAACCCGAATTTCATTGAAGCATTACCCCTCATAGATTGGAGGTCTTTGCGTTTCGTGGTATTTGGCACATCACATGAGAGAAAAATTCTCTCATTGATTAGACATTCGGAAGCACTGGAAGATTTTGAAATTAGAAAATTCACGCCACGTATTGTAGAGGTACTGCTGACATGTCGTAAATTGAAGAGTTTATATTTCATAAGTAACAGCCAAGTACCGCTTGAAATGATCTTCTATGTTCCATTATTGAATCGATTGACAAATTTGAACGTTGGTGATCCCGTCTCCAGGTTACACATGCTCCCTAATATGTTGCAGCACTGCTGTCAGTTGAAGAGTCTCCGGATAATTGGTAATGATGAACTCTCTAATTCAGTGATGCAGAGGTAGAAGTTCGGAGGTTAAGGAATATTTTGGAAATATCTTGGAAACTATGGGACTTAGGTAAATTTATCAAGGGATTTTTTTTTGTAGGAAATTTAATCTTCGCTAAATAAAATCCCTTCAACGGTTCATCTAAGCCAAGTCATTTCGAAGATACTTCCAAAAGTATCGACAATTCACTAGTGGACAATTCACTAATTTTTCAAATTTCATTTCTTTGAGAATGTCTCACTAACTAAATGGACTAGGGAAATTTTTGAAAAGCCCTTGTAACGTATCAAAATTCTTGAATTTTTACTTATAACTAGTTCTTGGACTTGAGAGAGAGAGCATGAGAAATCCAGAAGCAGAACTCCAATTTATACTGAAAATTAAACAATCTATTCAATGTACTTAACGGTACATGAAAAGACGATCAGTACATATGTAAAACGGGAAAATAATATATATTGTAACGTAATATTTCGATTACGTTACTTTTTGTCGTCTGGGCGCGTAATTAATTTTAAATTCTGAATAGTTTTGGCACCACCAATGGAGAATCAAAACAAACGAATCACGAGAGTTCAATTTTTGTATAAATTATGTAAAACTAATGCCGATTGGTTAATTTCTTTTGTTAACGCTCATTGGATTGTCGTCAATTGAGTTGATGTCTCACGACTGGAAGAGGGAGACACCAGATGGACGATGATGAAGGGAATCGACATTACCGAAGGAGTCGGTTAATTGGACTAAAGTTTTGGCGCCAATGACAAGATTCATCGGAAGAATTAATTGAGACGTTTAGATGAACTTTGGTTGCATCCTTGGACTTGATAAAATTGTCCCAACTCTAATGTCATCGACTTGGAGTTTCTCAATTGTCTTCGTTGGAATTTATTGTCATTGAACAGAAGAAATTATTGTCGTCAGGTTAAGCTGTGTTAACTGACGTAATCTGGGATTGACCAATGAGAAGAGTCCTTCCCGGAAAAGACGCCTTAGCCGAGTACAGCGTTTGCTGTCGGCAGGATTCTCGTTTGGTGTGCCGTAGAGTAGACACATGTTTTGTCGTGTCTCTTTGCACAATTTTGTATAATCGCCATTTTCACGTTTGGAATAAATTAATTCATTGGAATTAATTGTATGAATTGTCGTGTAATTAAGTTGAAAATATTGTTCACGTTGAAATTGATTGACATAATCTGGTGAGCAGAATTTTGTTTAATTAAATTTTGTACGGTGATTAATTTCGTGGTCGTGGAATTTTAATTTTTTTTTAGCGTAATGACGCCTAGTAGAAAAGACGCCATGAGATTAATTACCATTTATCGGCGAATTAATTTTGATGATTTTGGAAACATATTATTTTTTCTTATAAATAATTTTTGGAACTCTCGTGCTCGTTTCTCGAAAAAAAAAATATTTTTCTTTAGAAAATTATTTTTTTTTTGTTTGGATAAAATGTCGCGAATTGAAAATTTTCAATTAACGGAAATATTTTGGCGTCATGGTCAAAGATAATTAATTGGAATTTATTTTTGGAATTTTAGTCTTGCGACTTTGTAAAACATATTGAATTTTGTTTGAAATTATTTTTTTTATTATTCAATATTTTGAGAAATTTTGTTTGAGGAATTATTTTTTTTATTTTTATTTTTCATGAAATTAATTCGATTAATTTCATGCATTGAGTATAGTTGAGTCGGCCTTGACACCTAGGGAATATCGCTAGGGAATTTCTAGTAACTTAGCGCTAGGGAACAATAGTTACTTTCGTTTCGTTGCGAAAGATGACTGTAGGTGGCAGCAACATTAATTTCTTATGAATTTGAATTTGAATGTTATTCTTTGAATATTTCTTTTATTTGATAACTTTATTATGCGTTGACGATTAATTAATAAATTAATAAATTTGTTAATTAATTAAATTCTTTTATTTGATTAACTTATTTTAAATTTGGTTTCAAAGAATTTGTTTGTAATTAATTGTTTATTTATTTTGAATTGTTTTATTTGTTTGAAATTTATAATTTTTTTTATTTATTGTGCTGCGCACTCGCCGATGTAACGCAGGGGTTTAATAATTCATAATTAATTTTTTTTATATAAAATTTTTTATTTTATCCCCTAAATTGTTTTGTTTGGAATTATTTACACTCCTTATTCAAACCCACAACAGCGACTCTGAGGGGGAGACTGAACTAGTTCGTGCTGAATAAGGGAGTATTTGAGTTTGTGGTTATTTTATTTGAATTTTTGATTTTGTTGTTATTGTTTAGATCAATTTAAGATTGATCGGATGTTGAAATACATCCTGGCGCCCATTTGGATTTTGGTTTTGTTTTGAATTTTGTTTTTGGCTATTGGGTGCTTTTCAAGCGTGCTTAATTGCTGAGCTTACCGTTAGGCTCAGGAATTACGTCACAGCTTTTGGCGCCCAACGTGGGGCTGTTGAAAAGTAACGGGAGAAAAGAAAATGTTTTTTTAATTATTTTTTTTTGGGCTATCAGAGATTAACAGTAGGAGTTAATTTTTTTTGTTGTTTGTTAGAACGATTCGAATAGCGGTACAGTAAGGATTTAATGGCATATCGGTCCATGTTAATCGCGATACAATTTGAGTCAAATTAATTGAATTTATTGGTTATTGTTTGGTAATGACTCGAAATTGTTCGGTATCGTATTTGAACGTTTGGTAATCAGTTATCGTGATGCAAAACGATTGGTAGTTATTTGTGGATGACGTTCAGGATAAATTGATACAGATTATTCAGTTAATTTTAATTTTTTTTGGTAACGTCTGACTACAATTCTGTCGTGTTGCACACGTTTCGATAATGATTACAAGAGTTTTGATACTGTAGAGAAATTGAGATAACGAGAGTTTCCAAATTATCATATTGTGTTTTGTGTTTGATTTATTGAATTAAGATTAATCGAGTGATTCTCATAATCAACGATTTCAGGTATCTTAGTTCAATGGAAATGGCGGGAACGAGGAATCTTTTGTGATTATTCAGGGATGTCGATAATTCTGTTCCAGTTTGATGAATTAATGATTTCTGAAGAATATAGTAGGAATATCATTATGTTTTGTTTGTTATTTTGGGAATCTGTTGTAGTTTCGAATTTGAAATTTATTGGTTGTCGTGTAGTACACAATGGTCTTTCTGAGGACATTAGGTGATCGATGATTTGATTTTAAATTTTGACGGGAAAATTTTCAAGTATTATATCGAGACATTCACCTGATGTTATTGTATGGAGAAGCAGAATGAGATATCGCATCTATGAATTTATGAAACGAGAATATGTTTTGTTGTGATTTTTCTTCTACTTTCGTTTGGTTTGAGGAATTAGTTCAAGAGTTTAGTGAACAGTTTAATATTCCTCTATTAATTGGTTTAGGCGATGATTTACTCCAAGTGTATTAACGTTTTGGAAAATACAGAATGGTAAAAATCAGAGTCGCGTTACGAGTCTGAGAGTTGAGCTCGTTTGATCAATGACGAAAGTAAGAAGAGTGATTATTCACAGTTTAATGGCTATTGTGTTTAGTCAGTGAATAATATTTTGGTTTGTGTTGAGAGATATTTCGAATTCGCGAACAATTTCGTAATAGTTTCGTTGAATTTGATTCAATTGAGTCGACCTGACTTATGAAATTCTCTCAAATTGGTTTCGTTTCGTTCTGCAGTGATCGCGTGAATATTGTATCTAACGTTACAGCGAATTGAGATATAGGTCGTGGGTCTGATCAATTCACACTTGTGTTGAAGTTTGTTGTTGAGACAGTGTTAATTTTGTTGATCCTGATCAGGTTGACAGGTTTTCATTGGTTTCTGTATTGTTGAACTAATATCTAATGTTTACGTTGATTTTGAAACTGAGACGAAATGAATCAATGATCTTACGGAGATTCATTCTGTTAGTAATGAATGTGAGATCATTTTGATGGAGTTGAGATGAAATTGAGTGCACCAGTGTATCTTGACTCAGGTTTGGTGTTGTCTTGTGGACATTTCGAATTGGTCTAGTAAATGTCGCGAGGAACAACTCCTTGTTTTCCTTGCTCGGTTCGGAGTTTGCTGAGAATGAAAACAAAACGTTTTCCGTCCTGACGCACGTGTTGCAGGAGGAAATTATGATTTGGATTGTGGGTTGTTTTGTGGACGTTTCAGACTGGCCTAGTGAATGTCGCAAGGAACAACTCCCTGTTTTCGTTGCTTGGTTCGGAGTTTGCTGAGAATGAAAACAAAAACGTTTTCCGTCCTGACGCACGTGTTGCAGGAGGAAATTGGATTTGTGATCATTGGTGAAATTCAACTGAGTATGTTGAGACGACAATAAAAGGAAAGTTCTCGAGATAATTCCGTCGTGCTCAGAAGTTGAATAATGATCAAAGAAGAAAAGACAATTTGATAGTGGTCATAAAGCGATGGTAACGCGTTAAATCGTCGACACTTTCAATGTCAATTACGTATCAGTCTGGTGTTAGCTGGTACAGTTAGTTTCAGATCTGTTATTCCATTTGGGCTAAGAGATGTTCGATTCTTTAGTTGTGAATGGAAATTTCGTTGTGGTTTCGATTTGGCTGGTCATTCTATGAAGGAGCAACTGATAACTCTGAAATTCTATTGGACGGGTTATCGGGTTAAGTAAAATTGACGTTCTTTTATTGTAATGATTAATTATGGTAGTTTCAGTCGATACCCAACGATTATGGTTACGATGATTAACAGATCAGAAATTTTGTGTATCGTGATGCTGAGAGTGATGGGTTCGAAGCATTTCGTAATTTTTTGTTGACGTTTGTCATAATTTCGGTGTTAGAAATCACGTTCTGGATACCGGAGAGATTGCGAGGTGTTGAGAAATTCATTCATTCAGTATTATGAATTTTTGTGTTTGGAATTAATTGTTGGTGAAATTGAATCGTTCTTCAGTAATGAAGCGGTTGGGGGATCCAACGTTCACGAGTAGCGTTGTCAACCGGGTTCAATTTTATCGTTTGGACAATTCGTTTGATGAGTTGAATACGTTTCGTATTTGTGCAGAGACGTTTGTCTCAATTGAGGAATTAGAAAATATTTCCTGGATTCTGAAGACATGGCGAGACGTAAGAAATTCATCTATTCGATATTATGATGGTTGAGGAGAATGAATCAGTTCCAGTTATGGAATGGTTGAGGGATCCAACGTTCTTAGTATCGTTGTCAACCAGATTCATTTGATTTAATTTTGTTATTTTTTTTTTTTCTTTCTTGTCTGACGTTCCGTCAGGATGGATTAATCTTTCGATAGTGAAGTAGTTGGGGGATCCAACGTATCTAAGTATCGTTGTCAACTAGCTTCATTTTGATTGATTTTCGAGAAAAATTAAAATTTTATATTGTTGTTGATTTTTGACGAATCTTGGAGATATTTCGTTAGTTTATTGTCTGGTGACGTTGTCCAGTCACGCAGATAATTTTGGTTTGAATTTGTATGTTTTTGGTCATATTTGTCTAATTTATTCTGTGGTCGTTCTGGACTGATCTGAAAATGGTTTCAGATTGATTGAGTTTGTCATCTGGTCATGAGAACTGATCTGATAATGGTTTCGTGACTGATCAAGTTGGCATCTGGTTTTGTGATCAATAAGTCATAATTCTGATGATGTAATGATGGTTTCGCAACCAGGTGAATGACAGTTCTGTGATAGAATAATTCATTGAGATGATAGGTTGAATTATTATGATGTTGAGATGATTTTGTTCTAGTTGTGTTGAGTAATTCTAGTATGTCGAGATTATGATGATTTCGGTCATATGAGGATCGAGAAAATGACAAGAAATGGTTAATTACAAGTTGATTATGAGATTCACTTGTTATTGATTGATTATGTTTGATTTTGTTTTTATGACATGTGATTGATTGAAATCTCGTCGATCAATGGTTTGTGATTTCGTTGGTGGTATAATTTTGTATCGTTCTAAATAATTTGTGAATTGAACTGTACAAAAATTAATTACGGCTTCCAGTCTGGGGGGAGTAAGTTGTAACGTAATATTTCGATTACGTTACTTTTTGTCGTCTGGGCGCGTAATTAATTTTAAATTCTGAATAGTTTTGGCACCACCAATGGAGAATCAAAACAAACGAATCACGAGAGTTCAATTTTTGTATAAATTATGTAAAACTAATGCCGATTGGTTAATTTCTTTTGTTAACGCTCATTGGATTGTCGTCAATTGAGTTGATGTCTCACGACTGGAAGAGGGAGACACCAGATGGACGATGATGAAGGGAATCGACATTACCGAAGGAGTCGGTTAATTGGACTAAAGTTTTGGCGCCAATGACAAGATTCATCGGAAGAATTAATTGAGACGTTTAGATGAACTTTGGTTGCATCCTTGGACTTGATAAAATTGTCCCAACTCTAATGTCATCGACTTGGAGTTTCTCAATTGTCTTCGTTGGAATTTATTGTCATTGAACAGAAGAAATTATTGTCGTCAGGTTAAGCTGTGTTAACTGACGTAATCTGGGATTGACCAATGAGAAGAGTCCTTCCCGGAAAAGACGCCTTAGCCGAGTACAGCGTTTGCTGTCGGCAGGATTCTCGTTTGGTGTGCCGTAGAGTAGACACATGTTTTGTCGTGTCTCTTTGCACAATTTTGTATAATCGCCATTTTCACGTTTGGAATAAATTAATTCATTGGAATTAATTGTATGAATTGTCGTGTAATTAAGTTGAAAATATTGTTCACGTTGAAATTGATTGACATAATCTGGTGAGCAGAATTTTGTTTAATTAAATTTTGTACGGTGATTAATTTCGTGGTCGTGGAATCTTAATTTTTTTTTAGCGTAATGACGCCTAGTAGAAAAGACGCCATGAGATTAATTACCATTTATCGGCGAATTAATTTTGATGATTTTGGAAACATATTATTTTTTTTTATAAATAATTTTTGGAACTCTCGTGCTCGTTTCTCGAAAAAAAAAATATTTTTTTTTAGAAAATTATTTTTTTTTTTGTTTGGATAAAATGTCGCGAATTGAAAATTTTCAATTAACGGAAATATTTTGGCGTCATGGTCAAAGATAATTAATTGGAATTTATTTTTGGAATTTTAGTCTTGCGACTTTGTAAAACATATTGAATTTTGTTTGAAATTATTTTTTTTATTATTCAATATTTTGAGAAATTTTGTTTGAGGAATTATTTTTTTTATTTTTATTTTTCATGAAATTAATTCAATTAATTTCATGCATTGAGTATAGTTGAGTCGGCCTTGACACCTAGGGAATATCGCTAGGGAATTTCTAGTAACTTAGCGCTAGGGAACAATAGTTACTTTCGTTTCGTTGCGAAAGATGACTGTAGGTGGCAGCAACATTAATTTCTTATGAATTTGAATTTGAATGTTATTCTTTGAATATTTTTTTTATTTGATAACTTTATTATGCGTTGACGATTAATTAATAAATTAATAAATTTGTTAATTAATTAAATTCTTTTATTTGATTAACTTATTTTAAATTTGGTTTCAAAGAATTTGTTTGTAATTAATTGTTTATTTATTTTGAATTGTTTTATTTGTTTGAGATTTATAATTTTTTTTTATTTATTGTGCTGCGCACTCGCCGATGTAACGCAGGGGTTTAATAATTCATAATTAATTTTTTTTATATAAAATTTTTTATTTTATCCCCTAAATTGTTTTGTTTGGAATTATTTACACTCCTTATTCAAACCCACAACAGCGACTCTGAGGGGGAGACTGAACTAGTTCGTGCTGAATAAGGGAGTATTTGAGTTTGTGGTTATTTTATTTGAATTTTTGATTTTGTTGTTATTGTTTAGATCAATTTAAGATTGATCGGATGTTGAAATACATCCTGGCGCCCATTTGGATTTTGGTTTTGTTTTGAATTTTGTTTTTGGCTATTGGGTGCTTTTCAAGCGTGCTTAATTGCTGAGCTTACCGTTAGGCTCAGGAATTACGTCACAATATATATTTCGAAAAGTGTAGATGTGCGTGGGTGGAATGAATAAAATGTGTGTACTATATATGAATTATCAATGAACAATTATATCACGTATATATCCAAGTTATCGATTCTTAATTCTTAGAAATTCAATAATAATGAAAACACTCGGAACCGCAAGTTCCTTGTGTTCCACTCGGGAGTCCCCGATACTCCGTTGTTTTTAACGTCAGGAAGTCGGCCTTCCGTTGGCAGAGTATTATTAGAATACTGGCTGCCAAGTTTGCCCACTTTGGGTGTTGGACACCCTCGGGAGTCTCCTCCGTTTAGTGGGCTTCAGGTTGTCGAAACTACCGTTGGCCAAAGGATGAGACACTCTCGGGAATCTCCTCCGTTGAGTAGGCGTCGGGAGATCCGTCACCACGGTAAGCCGTGAGTCGCCTGATTAAATTGGGCGAGTGTCGTCGTTTTATACCCGCGAGAGGCTACCCCCACCACTGCCCGTCACGTGACGTTGTCACAGCAACCGCTGTAGTCGGGGTAAGCCTGTATATAGCGCTCGGGCTGTGTGCTGCGTTTTGCATACGTTGCAACCTTTCTCAACGGCCGGATGTTCTCAATAGAGACAGAGCCATAAAGAAAGAGAAGAAGAAGCAAACTTTCTTATGGCTCTTGGAATTTCCTAAAAAGGAAGGATTGTTGAAAATTTGGCTCGTGTAGTTTCAGAGATGTTCTTTACAAATGAATGAAGAGAGAATTGGACGTATCCTGTTTTACTAATGAATCCTCCGGCGTTTTCTCCATCACTTGTTTTATTCAGTCCTTTCAGGAATTTTCAGAAATTCTTCATTTTTTAGATTATTGTGGCGGTGTTTCCGTGAATCTCATGGAGACAATTCTGGCCCACCCAGTCCTAGAAACACTAGGAATTCGCTGTTCGGTGTTCTTTCAAGGAAGACATGCTGATTCACTTGATCAAACTCAAAAATTTAATGATTGATCGTATTACGGATCAGATTACGAACAACGGAATTCTTCAATTGATAAAAAAGTCTGAGGTCCTCGAAAAGTTGGATATTAAGAACACCGATGTGACACCGGAATTGTTCAAGCAGCTTGTGGAAGACATCAGTGATCTTCCTAAGTATTTGAATGTTATGGTAAACCATCGCATTTTCAATAAGGTGTCTGAAATATGTACAGGCTCGAAAATACGTGTGGTAAGAGAAATTCAGTGTTTTAGAAATTGAAAAAATGATAAATATTGTACAGAGTTTATGTATTTATTACTTCAAATAATTCATAACTCATTGATTATCATTGAACCTATCTCAACATATATTTTCCCATTGAAGACAATAGCTAACAATTATAAAGTAATTATTGCAGTTTTTTCTTATCCACTTTTCCTGCAGTATCGTACGCCAATCTCCTGCCGGACGGCCTCGTATTTATGAATTTTTTAATAATAATTTTTAATTATTGATTAATATTTCCATGATAAAATAGTGTCAACGACTGGGGCAATAAGAATAAGAAAGTTAATGATTCTATTATTTCATGGAAGAAATCATAAGAATGGTGAAACAATAGATTTAAAAATCTGAAATTTACTGGGTGTTCTGTTATCCCTTAAAGGGAGCAACGCTGTGGAGAAAAAATTCAGTTCGTCACCTTTGGAAATAAAGTGGCGTAAGTATCATGCATAAGCATAGCACATATGCCCCTTTGTTTCCAAGGGGACAAGCTTCAATGCTCCCTACGTTCGGAACAGTACCAATGAAATTCAAAATTCCCGGGCCTTGAGCATGGACCTTCTCAACGATTGCAACGCGCCCTACAAGTGTGTAAAATTTGAGTGAATTTGAGTAATCGTGCCGTGTATTCATTGTGACGCTAAATTAATTTTCTACATTTTTACGAGTTTTTAATATCAAGTTAAAGCTTTTATACAGAAAAATGTAAGTTACAATATTTATATTATATTGAAAACAATAGTTCCATTGATTTGAAGTCGAATTTCATACATTTTTTCAATTTCATTAAATTCTAACCTAATTCTTTATCAATTTTTGAATTTACAAAATAGAAGAAAACGAGTGAAATCATCTTTGCGATTGTTTTTCGTTAAATTTCATGGAGACTAAGCGAGATACGCTCATCAAAATTTTGCCTTAATCCTCTTTTGTAGAGAATTTCAAGAGCTTGAGAAGGGGATTCGGGTAAATTCACTCTATCTCGCTTAGTTAACGAGAAAACCGTAACAAACAATTGACAAAACAAGTGATTTATTCTGGTGTACCGTTTTCACTATTCAAATTTTTCGACTTTTCCCAACAATGATCTTAAAAAAATTCATGAAAATCAATATCTATGAAAAATTTAAAAAAAAACTCATAAAAATTAATTTTCATGGAAATTTTCAAAAAAAAATTTAAACTTCATTGTCCCCCTTTTTTCCTACAATGCATTGAAATTGCTCGTATTTTTCAAATTTCAGGGCATCACTAGCTAAACCAAAGTCTGAAATGACTCCTGAGGAGTTGGCTAAACGTGAAGAAGAAGAATTTAATACAGGACCACTCTCAGTACTCACGCAATCTGTCAAAAATAACACTCAGGTTCTAATCAACTGTAGAAATAACAAAAAACTTCTTGGAAGAGTAAAGGCATTCGACAGACACTGTAATATGGTTTTGGAAAATGTCAAGGAGATGTGGACCGAACTTCCGAGAACTGGCAAGGGAAAAAAGAAGGTGACTCTTTTCCTCCTATTAAATGCCCGTTCCTAATTGAATAGAGTATTTATCGAATTTTCTCTATTATTTTCAAATTCTAGGCGAAACCAGTCAACAAAGATCGCTTCATATCGAAAATGTTTCTTCGCGGTGATTCCGTGATTCTCGTCCTCAGAAATCCCCTCGCAACAGCTTCAGGAAAGTAACGAAATACCTTAGAAAATACATTTTCATACTTTAACATTAAAAATAAATGATTTTAATTTAAGTAAAAAAGAAAAGTTGTAAATCTTCTTTAAAACACACAAAAAAAAATCATATTTCCATCTGAAACTTTTCTAATTGACTCAATTAATTGAAAATTCAACAGAAAAGACGAAAATGTTCGATAAATGAAATAGCGAAAATCCAAAGAATTGGAAAAATTTATGCTTTATTTTCTCCATCAGTATGCAAGTGAAATTTCAAAGAAAAAAATTGATTTCAGAATTTTTCTTGAATTACTTAATAAATGATTTTCCGCATATAAACGTATTGGATTGAATTTAATCCTTTTCAGCAATGGCAGTAAGATGTTTGTCAATCTCCTGTTCATTGAGAACCCGAAATTTCGGATGATCCTTCGAAACAACACCAACTTCAATTTCTGACGGTTTAAAATCGACAGATAAAACAGTTGATAAACAAGTTATTGCTAATTGAATTGTTTCATCGTGATTGTAATTCTGCTTTTTCTTCAGTTTTTTCTCGAGATACGAATTGGCCTCAGTTTGTCTAGCACCAACTGATATAGCACGATAACCGCAGAAGTAACCGGCTGGATCGGCTTTGTAGATTGATGGTCCTTTCTCTTGATCGTAAGCTATCAGCATCATTGAACAACCGAGTGGTCTCATTTCTGCATTCTGCGTGTAAACTTGACTTATATCAGCAACACGACGACAGAGTGTATCAACTGGTATTTCATAACCGAACTTGTACTTGAAATTTGCTGCTTCGTAACGTGCACGTTGAACTTGGGACTTGCTGTCAGCTGAAATAAATGAATTAATTGATTGATGAACTGAAGAATCAACTGATAAATTAGAGAATTAATTAATAAATTAATGAATGAAGTCATTAATTAATTGATGAATTAAAGAATTAATTAGGGGAGAGTGGGGCAAAATGGACACTATAATGAAACAGTTAGGGATGGATTTTTTTTGATGATTCTATTGAGAGCTTAGAAAATTTTAGCCGGAAAACGAATGTCAGATGATTCTTTTTCGTTTTTTTTTTAAATTCGATATTTTTTGGCATTTTTGAGGGGTCGAAGCCTTTCCCTTTTTGAAAATTTTCAGTTCTTTGCAAATATCTCTGGTTCTATTGGTCGCATTAATTCGGGGTTGGTCTCAAATGAAAGGTGAGCTCATTTCCCATCGATTCATCGGGTTTTAAATTCAATTTTTGGGATAGTTATAGGTCAAAAACTGTTTTACAAAACTGTTCCACAAGAATGCCCATAAATTCCTTAAAAATCGATATTTTTAAATTGGAAACCCTATGAATCGATGGCCAATGATCTCACCTTTCATCTCCCTCCAGAATTTTCAAGCTACGACAAATAGAGCCGAAGATATTCTCAAAAAACTGAAAATTTTCAGAAAAAGGAACCGTTTTACTCCTCTAAAATGCTCAAAAAAGTCAAAGTCGCCAAAAAATCAAAAAAATTAATTCCGGCACTTGTTTCCCGCCTGAAATTCCCTCAGCTTTTCAATAAAATCATCAGAAACAATCTACCGCCAATTTTTCGATTGATTTCAAAAGTATTCCATAATATTTTCCTAAAAATTTAGATGTGTCCATTTTACCCCTGTTGTCCATTTTACCCCACCTTCCCCTGATAAGTTAATGAATTGATTCATCAATTGATTGATGAATTGAAGAATTAATTAATAAATTAATTAATTACTCAATCGAAGAATTAAGAATGATGATGAAATTAGCACATATCTGATAATATTTGGGTTTTTTCCAGCCTCATAAATTATTATTCAAAAAATATGAAAAAAGTTTGCATTCATTGTTGCTTGAATTTTCTAGATGTACATATTTATCATTTTTTTCAACATTCATTCATCTTTTTAAGAGGAAAAAAATTGAGAATTGTCAGATGTCTGTTATCTTTTTACATTTATTATAATTAAGGAAGAGCTTGAATAAAAAGCCGTATTTTTTATTACCAATCATCCCAGTCATGACACACCCAATATTTTCGGTCAATTGAAAAACATGGGTTACGCTTGAAGCATCTAGCAACTTGTCCTGAAATTGACAACAAAGAGATAGAAGTAATTAATAAACATAATAATTATTACAAAAATTGTTGAATAATTAGAATATTTCACACTCTAATAGAGATACGCCCTTTTTAGTTCAATTCTCTCTTTTGAAGAAAATATGAAGAGCTCCAGAAAAGCATTGAGGTGAAATGGCTCTATCACGTTTAGTTTCCAAGATATTTGCATAAAACGACGAAAAAAAAAATGGAAATTTAGTTTTTAAAACTTCATTAATGATTGATTTTTTGAAGAATATCTCGTAAAACAAGCGAGATAGAGCGATTTTGCTTTAATCCTTCCCTAGAAGAGAATTTCAAGAGCTACAAAATAAAAGAATTATAGCAAAATCACTCTATTTCGCTGATTTTCTAACATATGTCCCAAAAATGGCAAAAATAATCGAAATTTTCTATTTCAGTGCTTCATTAGGTGTTTCTTTTTTGAGAATTTCTCGAAAACTAATGGACATACACCCTTTTTATCCTAATTGTCTTTTTTGAAAAGAATTTTAAGGACTCCAGAAAAGGATTGAAACAAGAAAAAGCGTATCTCTATTACTTTCCGAGATATTTCAGAAACAATGATGGAATAGACTTGATTTTCTCTGAAAATTTCAGTCATAAATTGAAGATTTTAGGTTAAACTCACCGGAACTTTCTTTTGTGTTGCAAAAACGGCGGTATCAACTCCTTTAACAGCAACAGATGTCAATCCACCCTGATTAATCGCTTTGAATGCATATTCTGTAAAAAAAATAAAATAAATGTGATTATTTTTATTATTCTCCACTTCTTCCAAGTTTCAAAAGTGCAGATCACGCCGTGTCATCGTGTACACAAAGACCAAAAAATCCCATAAAAAAATTATTGTTCAATCATTTAAAAATTGCATAAGTTTCTTGAACCTATAAATTAACAGAATATCAACTCACCAACTTGATAAAGTCGTCCCTCAGGTGAAAAAATAGTAATATGCCTGTCAAAACCAGCACTGCTACCTCTCGCCATGTTTGCTTCAACAGCAAATATTACACACACTTATATACACAAAATACACACGAATAAACCGCAAATGCGATGACGTCAAAAAAGAGAAAAGTTCTGCTCCAACGGAATATCCCGAGATTTTTAGCGAAGCGAGTGGACTGGCCAATGAGAGATGGGCTCCATTATTCGTGCGGAAATTTTTGATTATTTGCCAATAAAAACGGACAAATATACAATTTACGTCATTTTTAATTCGAGTTTAAACAAAAAATTGGAGTTTTGATGAACAAATGACAATTGTTCAAGATTGACGTGAGTTCAATCAAATAATTCCAATTTTTTTAACTCAATTGAGTAAATTGCTCAGAGTAAAAGGAAAAAAAAATTCTGTTTCAATGGAATATTTTGTGATTTTTAGCGAATGGAGAAATGAGAGATTGGCTCCATTCTTCTTGCGGACATTGTGAATTATTTAAAAATAAATACGCAGACTTATACAATTTATTTTATATAAATGCAAATTACGTCCTCTTCATTAGAGTGAAATAAAAAAAAAATTCTTAATGAACAAGTGACGATTGCATGAAATCAATCGGATAATCAAATTTTTTATTGATTAATTAATTGTTCAAAATAATAAAAAAAAAAAAAAACCATTCTCCAACGGAATATCCCGAGATTTTTAGCAAATCGAGGGAATTGACCAATGAGAGATTGGCTTCATGCTTCGCGCGGAAATTTTGAATTTATCAATGGATATGCAGAAGTCTTTTACGTCATTTCTAATGAAGTGAAATGAAAAATAGAATTTTTAATGAACAAGTGACGGTGTAAGTTTCATCGAATGATTCACATTTTTATCAATCAAATGATTGTTCGGAAGTTCTTTATAAATCGGCAATAATGTTTATCTGCGCGTTCTGGAGTGGGAAAATGCATTATTTATGCAAGTAAAGGTTAGAGTATAAATCTAATGAAAATCGTTGAGATAAGGATTTTTTTAATGTTAACGTTGAAATGTAGAGGTCAATCTGAGGAAGTCAGAGGACATTTGAATAATGGCAGCATCAAGTGTCGCCGTTTTTGATGCAAAAGGTAGGATTTTTTTTAA
This sequence comes from Aleiodes alternator, assembly GCA_963921955.1. Classification (NCBI taxonomy): domain Eukaryota; kingdom Metazoa; phylum Arthropoda; class Insecta; order Hymenoptera; family Braconidae; genus Aleiodes; species Aleiodes alternator. The sequence continues at coordinate 12,559,811 of OY998099.1, read as the reverse complement.
TAATTCCAAAATTGTCTATTTAGTATATTTTTCTTGCAGAACATCCACATGTCAGGTACAATCCACTGAAGGGAGAATGGGTCCTAGTTTGTCCACATAGAATGAAACGACCTTGGGCCGGTCAGATTGAGGCCTCTACTGATGACGAATTGCCAGAGTATGATCCACAGAATCCACTGTGTCCAGGAAACACTCGTGCTAACGGAAATGTAAATAATTGCATTATAAAATAGAGTGAAATATAAGCACATGTAGAAAATTCGAAAATCCACAAGTGCGAATTTTTTAAATATTTTTTTTTATGATAATTGATTTTTTTACAAAAAAAATTCAAACTATTGTCAGATGTCTGCTAGTTTCATTGTTATATATATATTTTTTTTTGAAGCGAAGATCTCCACGAAAAAATTTTGAAAATAAATTGAGAAGATACTGCAGCATGTCTATATTGTTTAAAATTTTTTTCAAATTTTTTCATCAAGACCTCCGTTGGAAAAATGGTTTTGTCGAATATTTCGAAAAATAAGGGAACTAGAGCTTTTTCTTATAATGATTTTTTTTTTGAATTGAGAGCTTTCAAAAAATACTATTACGATTTTTTCGCTCTATCTTTAATAGTTTTTGAGATATTTTGGAAAACGTGATGATTAGAATGAAAAATAAACTCAATAATCAGAAATTTTCAATGATTTTCAAATCTAGAAACTTGTGAAATAATTTTTAATAATTGATAAATTTCTTTTTGGTCTCTAGATCACTGCGAAATACGAAAAAACGTATTCATTCGTCAATGATTTTCCGGCATTGTTAGAAGATGTCCCAGAGGCTCAGCAATCAGACGACGAATTATTCAAAATTGAAGCAGTTCGAGGTACCTGTAAAGTTTTGTGCTTTCATCCAAAATCAAATGTTACACTAGCGTTGATGAAAGTGGATGATATTGTTGAAGTTATCAAGCAGTAAGAATATTTATATAAATTTAATTACAATAATTACGTAAAGACATGGAGAAAATCTCATAATTTGAGTGAAAATTCTCATTTTTTCAATCGAAAAAAAAACAATAGCAAAAAATAATTTTTCTCATTCAGATCTGAGGGAATTACACCTTTTATGAATAATTAAAAATTAATAAATGAATGAATTATTTAGAATAATTAAATAATTACATCAATTAATTATTAATCAATTAATTGATTAATTATTTCACAAAAATCCAATTAATTTTCGTGATTCGTCAATTCATTCGGCTTTATTAATTTTTTTCTTAGATGGATAAATGAAATGATTGAATTAGGAAAAAAATGGACCTGGGTACAGATATTCGAGAACAGAGGTGCAATAATGGGCTGCAGCAATCCTCATCCTCACTGTCAAATTTGGGCGGGTTCATTTATGCCATTCGAGGCTGACAGAAAGGACAAGCAGCTTCGCGACTATTATTCTCGTAACAAGAGGCCCCTTTTAATTGATTACGTCAAGAAAGAGCTTGAAAAGAAGGTAAAATTATTATAAAATCGATATTTATCGATTGTATTCCATCATTTTCTCTCAAAAAGCTCGGGAACTAAGCGAGATGGAGCAATTTTGCCTTAATCCTTTTCAGTAGCTCTCAAAATTCTTCACAGAAGGAGATTTTGAATCAAAAATCACCTTATCTTGCGTAATTTCCAAAAACAAAATTTAAAAAACGTCAAATTCTTCAAATCTATAAATTTAACTAATTTTTTAGAAATTCAATTTTTTTTTCTTCAGGAGCGAATTCAATGGATTTAAATAATTTTTTAAAAATTCAATTTCTTTCTTAGGAACGAATTGTAATAGAGAGTAGAGATTGGGTGGTTCTGGTCCCTTTCTGGGCAGTTTGGCCATTTGAGACGATGTTGCTTCCCAAGACTCAAGTCTCTCGGATTCAAGATCTCTCTCAAGACCAACAGGAATCATTAGCAGTAATGATGAAGAGATTGTGCACGAAATATGATAATTTATTTCTCTGTGCTTTTCCGTATTCAATGGGTTGGCATGGTGCACCAACAGGCACACGTGCTGCTGACGATGCGAGTCACTGGACATTTCATGGAATGTATTTACCACCTCTTCTGCGTTCTGCGACAGTAAAAAAGCACATGGTTGGGTATGAGCTGTTGGCACAGGCGCAGAGAGATCTAACACCAGAACAAGCTGCTGAGAGACTCAGAAGTCTGCCCGATGCTCATTATCGTCATCCTGAGACGAGTCTGACTCCACAAGAACTCGTCAAATACAACTAGACAATTGAAATTTGAAGAAAATTATGGAAAAATAATATTATTTTGGGTAATTCTACAAAATTGTGATTTTTTTCTCAATTAACTGGGAATATAGGATCTATTTCACGTGTCCAGGCATGAATACCACCGATTATATCCTTTATTCGGTTTGATTTGTCGTTGTGGGACTCTTTTAATAAACTGGCTGCTCGCTGCGAATCATTCCCACGACGACAGAGAATGTAAACTGAAATAAATGAAAGAAATTGATTATAAGAATTTCGTTTTTTGAGAACATCTCGAAAATTATAGGAGATAAAGAAATTTTTGAAGAGACATTTTTTTGTAGACGAGCTTCACAGCTACAATAAGAAATGTGATTATAAAGATTACTCTATCTCTCATCCTTTTCGAAATATAAAAAAAAATGATAAAATAGTTGAATTTAATTTATTTGGATTTGAATTTAAAAAAAAATATTCAGATGTTTACCGTTTGAATTTTCTTTTTTAATTTCGTCATTAATTAACATTTTCGTTCTTTCTAAACCATTATTACTCTGTATTTCGGTGTATGGTATGTTAATTGCACCTTCTAAACTGCTAATTTCAAATTCCTCAGGGGATCTGACGTCAATCAACAAGTGAGGAGTATCTTTCATGTCTCGATACTCTTTCACATTTATTCTCTCATCATTCCTCAATAGCTTCAAATTTGTATCTTGTCGTTTGCTTTGCTGCCACAACATTGCTCGTAGCCCAGCAATTTCGTGATTTCCGGATTATTCCCGCAGATGGGCATCGAAAAACATCAAGCGACCTGACAAGACACCTGGCAGGTTCAGAATTATTTTTATGGCTTCCAGAGCCTGGAGAACTCCAATTGCTCCAACAACTGGAATTAAATACAATCAAATAGAGAAATTAATTTTGATAGTGGATGTGAAAGAGGATGAGAGTTCAACTTTAGATTAATTGCCATAAAAAAATCTTAGAATTGAAAAAAGATAGGGAAGTTACGATATATACATGACAGCTCTTATCATTCTTAACAAAAAAAATTTCAATGTGAATTTTCTGTCTCCAGAACAGTTTCTTTTTTAGAAATTTTTTCTAATGTATATTTCGGAAATTGAGGGAGATAAGGTGATTTTGCCCTAATGGTTTTCGTAGAGAATTTCGAGAGGTACAAGAAAAAATAAATGTAAAATCGCCATATCTCGCTTAGTCTCCAAGATATTGAAGAAAACTGATGGGAAAAAGAAAAGAATTATTCTGTTTTAGATCTTCATAGTTTTCTGCCAATATTTTTTGGAGAACATCTTGGAAACTAAGCGAGATAGAGCAATTTCCGAAATCTTTATAGTAGCTCCTAAAAATCTTTGCAAGAGAATAATCACACAAATCTCGCTCGAATTACGGAATATCCTTAAAAAATTTAAATTTGTCCGAGAAACTTCATAATTATCCTGTTTTACCTCTTCATTATACTATTTCCTCATTCTTCTCACCTGCATCAAGAATACCGCCATCTCCATAATTAGTTACAGTCTCCGGAGGTTGTGGTTTCGGGAAAATACATCTGTAGCAGAGTTCATGGTAATTATAAACAGTCAATTCCTTGCATTTTCAGTGCTGATCCAGAAATCAATGGTTTCCCCGTCAACACACGCACGTCGTTTAGAAGATACCTTGTTGGGACATTGTCAGTGGCATCGAGATTCACATCGTATTGTTCAACAATTTTTGTCACATGTGTGCTGTCCAACTGGAGAGCAGTCGATTAGTTCTCCGGCAGAAATTTCTCGGATAAAATTTCTCGGAAAAAATTTCTCAAAAAAAAAATTCTCTGCCAAAAATTTCTTAGAAAATATTTTTCCCGACGAGAAATTCTCTCTCAATAATTTCTCTGGAATTATTCCTTCTGAGAAAAAATTCTCGAAATTTTAGTAAAATTTGTGATTTGTTCTCTTCAAAAACTATAAATAAAATTTCCTATTTATTCATTCATTTCATATTCAATATATCACAAATTTATTATAAAAGCACTAATATTTCTCAAAAACTCAGTTTAGATCGACCAAATTCTTATTAAAAGTTCTTTAAAGATTAATTAAGAATTCATTCAAAATTAATTAAAAATTCATTTCTCACAGACTTGTAATATTTGCAATACTCTTCAGGTATTTTTTCAAATTATTTTTTATGCAGGGCTGTTCTGTCCGCTCGCTGATTCCGTTTTTTTCTCAATTTATTCTTGTGGAGTAATTTTTTTGGAGAAATTTTTTGGTGGAGAAATTTTTCTGGAAAAAAATTTTTTTGCGGAAATTTTTGTTCGAGAAATTTTCTTTAGAGAAATTTTCTCCGAGAAATTTTTTCCGAGAAATTTATTGTGGAAAAATATTTTCCTAGACCCGTCCAACTGCAGTTCATATGGAGTGACTTTGATGCTTCTATTGAGTCTAAATGTAAAACGAACGAAAAATTGTTAAAAAGGAAAATTCTATGCATTTTGCTTTCAAAATATCTTGAAAGCAGTCGAGTTTAGGAAAATTCATCAAAAAAATCTTTTTTTTTTTTGTAGAGAACTCAATTTTCTACAAAAAAAAGGTTCAACAATGAATTTCTCTAAAATTAACCGTTTCAGAGATTTTTGCAGAATTTATAGAATTCAATTGAATTTTTCACTTACTCTTGCAGATGACGTGCAATAGCATGTGCTTTGGAAGTTCCAAGATGACTGGACGCAGACATCAATTATCTGTGCAAATGATTGATTTCCACTTCGTTGTAGTCAATAATACCAATGTGACCAATTCCAGTACCCGCTAGATGAAGAGCTGAAGGACAGCCGAGTCCTCCGGCTCCAACAATCAAAACTGATGAACTCTTCATCTTCCCTTGATCTGAAAATCAGTAGAAAAAAAAATTAGAAAAAAAAGAAGAGCAAAAAATGGATATTCATGAAGAGTAAGGAGGAATGTGTAGAAGGAAAATTCCGAGAAATTGTTTTTGAGATTTTTCAACGATTAAAAGAAGCGTACATCATTTTCTATCGATTTCAGATATTTTAGATTGAATTTTTATGTTTTTTAAATGTGTAAATTTTGCAATTATCAATTATCAAGTATAGGAAAAAATACCTCTGACTCCAATTTTTGGGATTAAAATTTCTGTCGACTGTATCTTGCGATTTCTTCATTACGCAGTCCATTAATTTGAATAATATCTCTTTCCCGCCTCAACTCAGCAAGGCTAGCTTCCTCCTCCTTCAACAACCGCCTCAATTCTTCCATTTCTTGTCCTCATTACTCCTCGTCCGTTTCCAATATTACAATGGCCAGAGGGAGAACAATATTGACAAATCAATTGCAGCGATTTGTTGATTTTGTTCGAATTAATTAATTTGAAAATTGAGTTCTAATTATCACTGTCGTGAAGAACTTGCCTGAATAATTTTCTTTTAATATACAAGGCATTCATTGCGCGGGAAAGTACAACGGTCATTGAGCAGAGTAGTGGGGATGAGAGGTGGACTCGGGAAGTTATGAGCGCTCATGAATTTTATTCAAAAGTTGGTAAGTAGAGATTTTGAATGTGCACATATCAATAGTGCAGGATTATTATTATTATTATTATTATTATTATTATTATTATTATTATTATTATTATTATTATTATTATTATTTAGTAGAAACGGCAATCAGTAGGTGGCAATGACTGCGAAAAAAAAACAATTCTTCCATAACAATAATAATAATAATAATTCAACTATAATTATGTCACGTAAACATTTTTTTTTCTCTAATTATTTTCTAATAATCAATTTCTTCATTCATTTTCCCCTTCTCCTCTTTTTCTCATTTCACTTAATTATCAAAAAAAAAATGGTCTTTTGCTGATAAAAATTAATGATTTTTTCATTTTTTATCTTTAAAAAAAAGTCGCGAAATTCGGATTTTTTCAAACTAAAATTCAGAAAATCCCTCAAAACAACCCCCCCCCCCCCCCCCCAATTCGAGCGGCCGTCCCCTCTTCGCCCCCTTTTCGCCGTAATCCATAATCGAATGACACACCAAATTCACACGAGTCGTGTGAAGTTAGCTTCGCATAAACTCGAACCAAACTCTTCCCGCGCTCTCGACCAATGAAGATCAACACACACGTAACGCGTTGTTTTGCGGCCTGCAACGAGTGCGCCGCCATATTGTCTCCCCAAAGTAGCGCGGGTCACTGGCGCGTGTGTATGTTCATCCTTATTTTATTTATGTAAAAAAAAAAAATAATAAAAATTGATACAAACTAAAAATTATTGAAATAATTGAAAAACATCAATAAATAAATCCAATCATCAACAATCAACGAATTAGCCTATTTAATTGTAATTTTGAAGAAAAAAATTTGGTAAATTATAAAAGTGAGTAAAAAAAAAACATTCAATTCTGTGTGTGTTGTATGATTATAAATAGATATAATGGATCCAGCCAAACTTAAAGTGGTTGAATTACGTGCTGAATTATCACAGCGTGGTCTTGACACCAAAGGAAATAAAGCTGTACTGGTTGAAAGGCTGAGAAAAGCATTGGAAGAAAGTAGCAATGACGAGAGTAAGTTGATTATAATTTTCAAAAAAAAAAAAAAAAAAATTGTCTTGAAACGCAAGTGAAACGTACGAAGATTCTCGCCAATTTGCACTTTCAAGACGAAAAAAAAATTCTCCAAAACAAATATTTCATTATCTCACCTCATGTGTCCTTGAATTTATTATTATTTATTTATTATTATTACTTATTTACTGCCTTTCCTTGTATAACCTTTCAGGTTCTTAGTGGTACTGTTAGTGGTAACCCTTCCTCTACATCAAATTGAACCCCCCTCCCCCTTCCCCCTTTTTCAGTTTAAATTTCAATATTTCTAAATCCCAATATTCCCACATTTCTCTAAAGTGATAAATTACCTTAATTAAATTTGAATTTCCTTGAATTTTTTGTTTTTGCAATAATTTTTCAATATTTATCTTTTTTTTTGTTATTAAAATTTTTTTTAAATATTTCAATATTTCAATATTCACATTTCCAAAGCCATGAATTAACTCAATTAAATTTGAATTTCCTTGAATTTATTATTTTTTCAATAATTTTTCAAAATTTCTCATTTTTTAAAAAATATTCCAATATTTCTATAATGATAAGTTAACTTGATTAAATTTCAATTTCCTCAAATTCATTCATTATTTTCTCAATAATTTTTCAATATTCATCATTTTCCTTGTTATTTAAAATTTTTTTATATTTCAAAGCCATAAATTAACTGAATTTAACTTAAATTTTCTCGAATGAATTTCCTGACTTCTTCATTTCTTCAATAATTTTTCAATTTTTATTCTTCGTTATTCAAATATTTTGTAAATTTCCAAATTTATATATATATTTTTTAACATTATTTATTCATTTTTTTTTTTTTTGCAGAAAATAATGAGGTAACACCAACGGATTCACAAGAGAGTGAAGTTAATCATCAGGAAGTAAGTGAGAAGACCCCAGAGCCTAATAAATCAACACCCATTAAATCACCTAGAGCATCAAGAAGTTCGTCAGCTTCACGTAGTACACCATCAAAAGTATCACCAAAAGCACAACCACCACAAAAATCATCGCCTGTTAAAAGCGAGATAGTTGATAGTCAGCCAGATTCGCCTGTTATTGATGCAAAAACAGAGGCTTCGCTGCTTGAAGAAAATGAGCCAGAGCCTGAAAATTCACCGCACCAGGTTGTTGACGAGCCTGAATCATCAAAAATTAAAGAAAGTGCACTTCCGGTTGTTGAAGAGGCAGAAGATTTGGTATCAGCACCAGAAGCTGATAAATTAGCAGCAGAAACTGATAAAATATTAGCAGAAGCTGATGAATTAGCAGCAAAAACCGATGAATTAGCAGTGAAAGCTGCTAAATTAGCAGCAGAAAATACTAAAATGCCTGAAACATTGGAGACAAGTGAGACAAATGCTTCGGAAGCTGCCTCCAAATTACCGGAAGTTCCCGAAGGTGCTTCAATTAAACCCGAGGAGACAATCGAAGAGCCAAACACTGAAAAAACTCAAGAAACCGAAGAATTATCGGAAAATAATGATTTTATCGATGACAATGAGAATTCTGCAAAGAATTTGACAGAAGAGAATTTCGAAAAAATGGAAACTGAAGAAGAAATCATCAAGAATGAACCCCAAAATGATGAAACAATGGAATCAACCAATGAAAATACATCCACTGACATAAAACAAGAATTGCCAGATAATAAAAGTAATTTAGATTTGAAATTAGAGGAAAATTCAAAAATTGAGAATGATCATGATAATCAAAATGATCATGAAGTTAACGCTAATGTTAATGCTAATGCAATTAATAATGATAATGATAATGACACTGATGTCAAGAAGGAGATCAAGCAGGAAGATGATAAGGATTCAAAGGACCAGGACAGAAAAGACCGAAAAGACAGGAAACGAAAGCGTTCGACGAGTTCTGATCGACACAAATCACCTCCACCTCAAGCAAAAACTGACGATGAACCAGAAATTGATTATTCACGTGTTTTATTGTCGTGGTACGACTCTGATCTCAATCTTGTTATCGATAAATCCACATTTTTGTCAGCAACACCAATGCACAATGATGGCTTTGGTTACGTGTGGGCTGGTGCCAGAGCATCATTTGGATATTCAAGTGGTAAAATTTACTACGAAGTTAAAGTAAAACACGAGTGCAGTGTTACACTTCAGGATGAAGAGTATCCACATGTTCTGCGTGTTGGTTGGTCAACTGCTATGACATCAATGCAATTGGGCGAAGATAAATTGAGTTATGGATATGGTGGAACTGGTAAAATATCAACTGGCAATAATTTTAAGGACTATGGACCGAAATTCGGATTGAATGATGTTGTTGGATGTTATTTGGACATGTCTGGAGATAATGTATTGATGAATTATACGTTGAATGGGAAAGAGCTTGGACAGGCCTTCAGTATTCCGAAGGTTGAACTGGATAATAAGCCACTTTATCCACATATTTTGACGAAAAATTGCGAATTCTCATGCAATTTTGGAGACGAAGACTCCTGGAGTGGGACGACTATTGAGGGGTATTTGCCGGCTGGGCAAGTTGATATCAAGGAGAGAATACCAGGACCTATCAGGCCCGAAAAGAGGGAGGAATGCGAGATGATCATGATGTGTGGGCTACCAGGGGCTGGGAAAACTTATTGGGCTACTAATTATGCTAAAGAGCATCCTGAGAAAATGTACAATGTTCTGGGGACTAATAATCTTATTGATAAGATGAAGGTAATTGAAAAAAGCAGATTTTTAATTCTGATGAATGTGAAGTTTTTAAGCGAATCGATTTTACTTTATCAGATTTTTGGGAATTTCTTGGATTTTACACTCATTCTTGCTTTTTTATCTTGATTTTCATTGAGAAAATGAACATCATTAAAAGGCACATTTTATTTCTGACGATGCAGAAAGTTTTAGGGAAATTCATTTTATTTGATTAGTTTTTTGGAAATATTTTGGAAATTAAGCTAGATAAAGCGATTTTCCATCAATTCTTTCTTTTTTGCTCTTCTGCAATAGAGCATGAGAGCAAAAAAGGCGTATCTCCTTTAAATTTTAAGATGTTAAAAAAAAATAGGTGATGAAATGAAATTAATTCAATTTAATGAAAATTCTGATTCTTCAGCTGTGAAGATAAAATGCTAATAATTATTCTAATTTCATTTTTCAAGGTCATTGGATTACCAAGAAGAAGAAATTATCATGGAAGATGGGAGGTACTGATTGACAAATGCACAAGATGCCTGAACAAGCTTCTAGATGTTGCAGCAACTAGAAGACGAAACTACATATTGGATCAGGTGAGTGATCCTTGAAGCTTCAATTTTTACATAATTATTTTGATGAGATGAAACATGAAGAAAGAGTCACTGCACCTGAAACTGATGAAATCGCTTAAAAGAAAAAAAAAAAAAACATATTTTTCATCATTTAAATAAGGTAAGTAGCACTTTTTCAAGTAAAAAAATAGGCAAATCAAAAAAAAATCAAGTGAATGGCATTCGCTGGTACGTATAATTACATTCAAGTAAGGAGAAACCGTTAATTAAAAATAATTGCGAATTGATTTAAAAAAAAACTCGTCAAGCTAATAAATTAATCGAGAAGCTACAGTAAGTATATTAGAATAAGATTAATTTTTTTTTAATGAAAAATGAGATTGACTGAGAGAAGAAACATCAGTGAAAAGTGCCACGAGCTTTTTTCCTTTTTTGAAGAGAAAAAAATGGAGAAAGATAGAATGTAATTTTGTTTCTAATTTCTTAAGTTAAAAATAAGATTAATTGAGAGAAGAAGCATCAGAGAAGAGTGCCACAAGCTCTTTTCCTTTTTTTGAGAGAAAAAAAAGAAGAAGAGAAAATAGAATTTAATTTTTTTTTTGCGCGTGCCTCATGTGTGTAAATCAACGAATTTTTTATGAAAACAATCTGTATTTTCTATGGGACTGATACAGACAAACGTATATCCTTCCGCACAAAGGCGCAAAATGAGGCATTTTCATGGATTCCAACGGAAGGCGATAGTTATAGTACCTACAGACGAAGAATTCAAGTCGCGTACTGCTAAACGCGAGGCCATCGAAGGCAAGGACGTTCCTGATTCCGCGATATTGGAAATGAAAGGTTGGTTTTATCATCAAAACTTGACCCATTTAAGAAAAAAAAAACGAAATAATTATAGCACATTAATTATTAAATAAAAAAAAATTCAAACGTTGTAAATTACTCGGATTTTTGCCTTTTTTTTAGTTAAGATGTATCTTTTGGTTGTAAGTGCATTTTTCCGAGTCTCTTTGGACATCACAGTTAATGATTTCCTTCTTTTTGGGGGACAGATGCAGAAATTCTTGTTTTGCCCTTTTATGGAGCACATCTTCTCATCCAAAAAAAGGGAATCCACAATAATTTCTCCATTTTCCAAATAACTTCTAAATTTTGAGATATTCAATACTAAAAGTTGTCTGAAAGTGGAATTAATGATAGTGTTTTTGAAGTTTTTGGAAAAAATAAGAAAAAGTCATTAATTGTGATTTCAAAATACGTGCCGCACGTCCGCAATTCATCCTCGGACGTCAAGCGGCTCTCTTATTATTTTAATTATTTATTTAACTAATTTCTTTCATGAATTTTCAGCCAACTTTGGTGCACCAGTCATTGGAGAGTCATTCGATGCTGTTGAATGGGTCGAGCTTGATGAAGAAGAGGGCAAAAAAATGATTGCCAAGTATAACAAGGAGGGCAAGGATGCTGGTTATTCACAGCAACAGCCAAACAAGAGACCACGTTTTGAAAAAAGTACAGAAAGTCACAGGGACAATCGTGATGTACGGTCTAGTCGAGACAGCAGGGACAGTCGTGATCATCGTGACAGAAGAAATGCCTGTAAGTAAAATTAAATCATTTTTTTAATTTCCCACAAAAATTAGTCCTTTTTTCAAGAAAGAATGACTTAGCAATTTTTTCGGAGGGAAGGACTCGACGAAAAAATCTAAAAAAAATTCGACAAGATGCTCCAGCATCTCCCCATTATTGGTGAATTTTTTCAAATTTTTTTGACGAGGTGCCTGTTTTTCACAAAAAAATTTCGAATAACAGTAAATAACTAATTTCACAAAAATGGCTCGAGTTTTTTTTTTCATTCAGAAATTTTTTTCGGAGTGAAGGACTCGATGAAAAAATCTGGAAAAATTCGATAAGATCTCCCCATTGTTGTTGAATTTTTTCGAATGTTTTCGTCGAGGCGCCTCTCTTTAAAAAAAAAATGTTAAATAATTTATTGCCCCAAACCGTTTTTTCTAAACAATTTCTCTTATTTCCCAGATCCAGACAGGAACCGTAATTCAACATGGCGTGGTGGTAATCAGATGGGTGGTGGCTGGAGAGACAGAGGTCCAAGGGGTGGAGGAGCAGGAGGTCACATGAGACAAAGCAGCAGTGGCAGCAGTTATGGATCAAGTCCAGGTGGATGGAGAGGTGGTCGCAGTGGCCAAAGTGGCCCAATGCATCGTCAAAATGACAGACGTGGACCATCGAATGACAGGAGATCAGGTGTGAGCGATCGCAGAAGTTCTGGAGCTGTCAGGCAAGGTGGCTGGGGTCCAATGAACAGCAATTACCACAATTCTGGATCATCTGGTGGCTGGGGTGGTAGTTCACAAGCTGGTGGATGGTCAGGTGGTGGTTCACAATCATCTGGAAATTGGGGCAGTGGACAGGGAGGCTGGGGCGCTGCTGCACAGCCCAGCAATTGGGGTAGTTGGAAGGGTTATGGCTCAAATTCTAATTACAATCAAAGTAATTACGGTCAACAGGGCTATGGCAATGGGAATTGGGGCGGTTGGAATCAGCAGTATTACAATCAGTATTGGGGCCAACAGCAACCATCAAGTGGACAGTCCAATGCAACAAGTGGACAAAGTGTGAGTTGAAGAAAATCAAAGAGATTGTTTGTTATTAATGAAATTTTTGTAGAAGTTGGAAAACTGGAAAAGGGTAATAATGGGAATTTCAATTGAACGGTTCGGGATAGAGATTTTCTAATGATTCCATTGGGAAACTGAGGAAATTTTAGGTGAGAAACATGTGTCAAATTTTTTTTCCTCAATTTTTTCAAAAATTTTACCTTTTTTAGCCAAATTTTTAAGGGGTTTCTCCTTTGAAAATCGAAAAAATTCACTTTTTCAGCGGTATCTTCGGTTCTGTTGGTCACAGCGACTTGGGGTTGCTCTCATATGAAAGCTGGGCTCATTTCCCAACGATTTAAGGGGTTCAAAATTTTTTAAAATCAATTTTTCAAATACTTATAGGCCATTTTCTGAACATGAGCTTTTGTAATTACTCTACCCTATAAATACTTGAAAAATGGATAATTTTCTTCTTTCAACCACATAAATCTTTTTTTTTTTTTTCATTTATTTGATGCATTTGGAACTACAGAGTTCATACTGCTAAATCACATAAATCGATGGGAAATCAGCTCACCTTTCATTTAAGATCAACCCCGGGTCGCTATGACCAATAGAACCAGAGATATTCTCGAAAACCTGAAATTTTTCAAAAAACAGAAGGTTTTCACCTTCAAATCTCAACCAAAAAAAGGAATTTCTGCAAAATTCGAAAAAATGACATCAGACATGATTTCCACTAGAAATTTCCGCAGCATTCCAATGGAATCATCAGAAAAAATCTATCTCCAATATTTCCATTGATTTCAAGCAATTTCCATAGCATGAAACACCAAAGCTAAAACGTGCCCGTTTTACTCCTTAATGAAATTTTAATATTCTCATTTCAGTCTGCATCAGGAGGTAATTCATCAACTGCAGCATCGACAGCAAGTACAGGCTCAACATACAACAGTTATCCCCAAGGATGGCAAGGCTACACACAATCCTACAATTACTCAACGGACGGTTCAAATGCAAGTACCCAACAGCAAAAATAGGTTTTGTAAGTATGAAATATATATTTGTACTTGCTTCATCAGTGAAATGAAGAGAAAAAAGATTTCTAAAAAAAAAAGAATGCATCAATCAATAATTTAGTTAACACCCACTGGATTATGTTAATCAAAATGAAAGTGATGTTTTTCTCTGCAACAGTAGTATCATTCGTGAGGACGATTCATTTAGAAACTAGAATATATATATTTTTAATGACATTAATAATGACAGCAAGGAAAACTACAAAAAAAAAGGAAAAATCTATATTATCATCATTTATATTCTTGATTCTTCAGTTTTTACGAATTATTGGTATTTTAGCTTTCATTGCATTGGAATTAAATGCATTAGAGAGAATTTAGTCGTATGTTATTTGATTTATTATAATAAAAAACTATTGATAAAATTAGGGTTCACGAATTATCATGAATACAGCCTGCACCAGCGTGGTAAAAAATGATTCTAAAAAAAAAAAAAACGAAATTTTAAAATAATAACACTCATGGCAAGTGATGTAAATATGTACAGATTCGCTTACACAACAAAAAATATGAAAATTACACAAAAAAGCTATAATTCACGAAAAAATTTGTTAAACTTCTTTTTCCATTAATTTCTTCTTTTTTTTTATTGTTATTAAAAATAAAAGTATACTTACATTCCTAATCTCACAAATGAAATGCCTGAGAAACTTTGAAATTAGCATAAATCACATTTCACAAATCATTCATTATTTAAAAAAAAGTGAAGTTATTACATATGCATTTCTTAGTCCATTATTTCTTTTTCTTTCTTGATTCTCGCAAATATGTTACCATTTGTACTTTGTTTACATCGCTGATTTATTAATTATAATAAATACACATACAGCCACATACACACAATGATTTGTAAAAAAATTGAATATATGATTGTCATGAGGTAAAAAAAATGTGAAATTTTTTTTTAAGTTAATTTTCTTCATTGAAATATAATTAATTAATTAATTAACTATACAAAAGTGAGAATTTTTTGTATTTTTGAAAATTTTAAAAATTAATAAAAAGACATAAATGAAATTGTGTCAGAGTAATGGAAAAAAAAGGCATTGACGATGTTCATCATCCCGAATTGTGTAAACGATAGAAAAGCAAAATTCTGAGAGAGTAAATTAATTCAATTAGAATAATCCAGTGGATGCGTAATTTTACAGGCAAATGTGGATTGGAACGTTATTAATATTGACATGCCTATTTTTATTGAGCTCTATATTCTCTGTATTTTCTCCATAAACATTTTCAATGTTACTGGAAATAGCAAATATTTGACAATTTCAGTTTTTGCAACTTTTTTGGATAAATAAATTTCATAAAAAAAAAATTAAAAAAATATATAGTTGGAGAAATTCAGAAAAACTACAGGTGCAAATTTTTTTTATATTTTTTTCTATGATTTATTTGTTAGAAAAAAAATTCAAAAAATTGTCAGATTTTGTGCTAATCTTATTTTCATAATTTTCACATGAATTTGTCATTATCCGAGTTATCAGCGGCATTCTGTACAGCATGAGAGATATAAAGATTTAGATTTTGAGATGAAAAAAAAGTTTAAATTGTATGGCTGTAGAATTTTTTGAAGAAATAGAATTGAGAGTATGTGACATATATATTTTACCAGCTAAGGGAAAAACAAATGAGGGAATTATTGGAAAATTCGGGAATATCGAAAAGAATAGTACAGGAGATGAATTTCTTTCTTTTTTTTTTTGCAAGAATTTTGCACCAGTGTATTGTGCAAATTTCAAATAATCTTTTTACACACAGAAAAAAAAAACAGAACAAAAAATCGAGTGCATTGAGAGTGATTCTGTGACTCTATTTGTTGATAAGAATGTACAAACTCATCCATAAAATAAAGAAATGTCTTATATAATAATTTTTTTTTTTTCAATATTTTTCTTAAGGATTGGAGTGTAAAGTGATTAGGGATTTTTAAAAATTGCAAAAAATTGTTCACAAATTTATTCTGCAGGTTTAACGTATATTTATGTTTTTCAGAAAAAGAATACAGTATTTTGTATACAATATATATTACTAAATTAGCATGAAGCTGCCGTTGGATATCTCATTTTTCTTTTTTTTTCATTCATGGAAAACCCATTTTGTTAAGTGGAAGTTGAAAAGAAAAAAACTCAACTTGAATCGAAAATATTCAATAATAATTTAGTTTTCAGTTTTTTTTTCTCTTTTTTCCACCTTCAAATAATTTATTGAAAATAAAATATACCGATATGCGAACTCTATACTCCTTGAAAACCCAAATAATTAGAAACCTTTCTTAATTATGACTTGCTTATAAAATAACTTAATAAGTTAAATTCAAAATATAGATCATTCAAAAATGGCAAAACGCAGTGAGGTAAAAAATAATAATAATTAAAATTGCAGATTAATGTGACGAAAGAGAGAGGGGGGAGCAAAAAAAACGTAATGAGGGCGGTGAATTAAAAAAAAATTATAACTCTTTCACAAAAAAACTTAATATGAAAGCTTGATACATATGTATATTATTTATATAATATATATATCTCATGATTTTTTTTTGTTAAATTTTCTTTCCAAAATTCTTTTCATCTTCAAAATTAATAAATCAACAAATCGACGATAATCACTGATTCATCTTTTCCTTTCTCATTTAAAGTCATGGTTAATTTATCAAAGACGAAAAAAAACTTTTATCCTTTTTTCTTCTCTTCTTCTTTTTTTTTTCGTAAAAAGGTACATGGAGTCTACTTATCTAATTAATAAAACCATCTGGCATTCAGGCAAGTGCAAGGTGCAAGTATGATTGATTTTTTCCAGTAAATCTTAGGAGTGTTGCAGTGAGCGATTGATTTTTAACGTAAATATAATAATAATAATATAATGATAATAAATATTCGTGTTTAAATATTTACATTTTCGCAATAAGAAAAAAAAACTCCAAAACCTCAACTGGCCGCAAGACGATGATAATAGCAATACAATAATAATAATAAAAATCATAATTATAATAATAAGTTAAATACATTAGTAATGTTCTCTTTTTTTCCTTATTAATTTAGTTTCTACTTTACATCCGATAACACCGGGATTATGAAAAATATAATATTCCATTTTTTTTCGTTTTTTTTCTAAATTTTGTGCAACAAAGCTCCATCCGCGCATTAATTATTTTCTTTCTCTTCCTTCTTTTTTCTCTTTCTTTTGTCATTTTTTTTTCTTCAAACACCATTTCTCCTATCTCTTTTATAATTTGTACAATCAACTATATGATTTTAACAACATTTGATTTTTTTCAATTTTTCTTTTTTTTTAAAATAAAAATTAAGAATAATTTACATATAACTCTGTACATATGATTTTTCACAATTTTAGATCGTGCATCCAATTGTTAAATCAGGAGAAAAAAAAATGTATTTATACGAATTTTGTGAAATGATAGATTTTTTTCCATTATGAGGATTGTTTTGTTGTAATTTTTAGGGTAAAAAATTTTGTAGGTCCCTGTTTTTTTTTGGTGAAAAAACATTTATGAATTATTTTTAAGATTAATGCTTTAGTTTGAAAAAGAGTTGACGTAAGCCAAATGGACGGGATAGATGTGTGAGAAGACATTGTTATTATTATTATTGAAAATCGGACTCATTTCCATATTGATAATAATTGATTTCTAAGAATCATGGAAATTTGGAAGGATTTTTTTTTTAAACAATCCTAAAACATTGTTAATTCACTGTGAATTTATAGTTTGAAAAAAAATTCACTGTGAATTTCCATAATTTTTTAAATCAATTATTATTATTTCCTTTTTTTTTCAATTTTTTTCTGTACACGTTTAAATGGGCGAGAAAAATCCGATACCACTGTCTGTGTGTAAGCCCAATAACACAATTTGAATAATTAATTCATTATTTGTGCAACACGAATTAAATTGATCTCTCTAGCCAATACAATTTGGTCAGAGAATATATCAATAAATATAATGAAGGAAAAAAAATTATGAGTGATAAAAAAATTCTCTGGATATTGTAATGGTTGAGATTTCGTTGGATAGATACATTTCCGTTGAAAAATGCTGGATTATTCAGTGGCAACGGGGTAAAACGAGATAAATCGATTTAATTGAATGATAGAACGTATAAATAAAGGCATTAGAAGTGAATTTATAAATTTTTTCGAAAAAAAAATATTTAAGAAGATATAAAATAAAATAAAAAATATTTTTCGATAAATTTTTGCTTCTGAAATATTTTAAAAATGAGTAAATTAAAAATGATTAAGTTACAGCATTTTTTATCGGAAATTTTCTGTTTTCGATTGAATTTGTAGAATTTCGAGAAATTCCCCCAATTTTATTAAAATTTAATTTTTCTTTAGGCTACTCGAATAATCTAATAAAACTTTGATCATTTCATAAAAAATTCGCTATCGCAGAACAAAAAGTCAAGCATATTGAGTCATTGATCTTGAATAAAATTCAACAGAATTGATTAACTATAAATTGAATACCTTTTTTTTCCTCAAAAAATTCCAGCTGTTTTGAGCAATTCTAATGTAAAATCCTCGATCACAATGAAGAGCTATTGCAGGATTACCCTTCATCTTACAGATATAATTCATTCCTCATTTTTGTTGAAACGTGTAATCTCCAATTTTTTTTACCGTCATAATGATAATTAATAATGAATTTTCTTATTCACACAATGATTATTTTAGAAAAATTTTCAATACTATTTTAATTTGAACTGTCACTGATTATTTGAGGTTGGTCTTTTTCGATTTCTCCGATTACGCTCAAGTAAAAATGACAAGTCCAATGGATCTTTTTTATTCGGCATTTTTTGAAGTAAATTTGTTAAAATTGCGTTCAATTTTTTTCGTTGTGCTTCTCTCTGCAAAAGTTTCAATGAAAAATTAATTAATAATGGAAATAAATTTTTTTTCAACGTGTTTCTGTTTCTACAGTGAAAAGAAAAGTTAAATTTCCGTATAAAATCGTTAATAACAGTTTATACGAGATAGAATTTTCAAATTTGATGAAGTGAATCTGTACATAATGTAATAAGAAATAAAATGAGTCTTAGAAACAAAAAATTAATTGAAAATTGGGAAATTCTCTGTGCTTTTTACTTTTTCTCAAATTTTGAAGAAATTTTCAAAATCACAGAAAATTTTAGTTTTCAACGAATTTCTTGTTTCTAGGACTTATTTTATTTCTCATTACATTCTTTACAGATTCAATTCATCAAATTTGAGAATTTCATCTCGTATAAATTTTTATCAACGATTTTACACAAAAATTTAAGTTTTTTTGTAACTATGCGGACAGAAACACCTTAATTAGAACAAAATTAGTAATAATAATGATAATTCACCTGAGCAGATGAAACAGCAGGTGGAACTCCGTGCTCTTCACAGTATCTATTTCTTGTTCTATTTGATGATTTTGCTTGATCTTTTCCATTAACTTTTCCCTCATTTGTTTCGGTTTTTTGATTATTATCGTTGTTATCATTGTGAGAATTTTTTTTCTTGTCTTTCATTGATTTGTTCGATTGAATTCCTTCCAGACTATGTGGCTGTAAATATTAATGAAAAAAATTAGTTAAAAATTTGAAAATTTGTTTTTAGTTTTAATGTTTTATATTATGATGAAAATTGCATAAAAATAGAAAATTCAAAATTCGCAAGCCCCTCGTATTAATAAATATGAAATAAACAAAAATCTTAAGTTTCCAGAGAAATTATTGTTCTTTTTTCTTCACCAATTTTCTGGAAATATTTTGAAATCTACTCGAAAATTCCGAAAATTCTCTACAAAAAATGACACTAAAAATAGCCAACATCTGAAAATTTATAGATTTTTTTGTCTTTCAACAAATAAATTATTTTTAAAAAAATGAAAAATGTGCATATGTAGTTCATTTGAAAGACTACAAATGCGTGTTTTTTAAACATTTTTTTTATAATAACTCATTTGTTTAAAAGAATTCAAAAAATCATCAGAGGTCTACTGTCTTATGTTCCATCACAAAAACAACTTCATAAAAAATTGCTCTAGCTCTTTTCAATTCCAATAAACTTTCAAAAAAAAACTGCAAAAAATGAATTTAACTTGTCTAAAATCGCAAATAAACCATGAAACTCACCAAATAAGTACGATAATGCTTGATCCTCTGTGGAAATGCTTCAAATGCATAAGGTTTAGTGCATACTTGATGTCTCGATCTCGCAACCTTCGTGAACAATCTAGCAGCCCTATCCACCCTATATTCACAAACATAAGTATGTTGTGCAGTAGCACCCACAGGTCGTCCCTTACAAAAAGTATGAGGATCAAGTACCCAGCATCTCTCAGCAACAAGATCACAGGGTACAGCCTCATACAACGGAGCACAAACGACTTCATTATCATAAAACTTTCTCGTAGGTTCATGATAAGTCTCATGTGGTCTCAAATAATGATGTCCAAAGACAAATCTCTCCCCAGCATTATCCTTCCACAGTCTCTCGATCCTAAAAATGTCCATCTGCTCATAATCAAACTTCTGAATAGTCTTGTACGTGTGTTTCTCCGGTGTATCCCTCAGGACATAGACAGTATCTCCCTGTCTCAACTGCAGTTCACCCCTCAACAAAGTAACGAAATGCCTCTTGCCCTCCTCCTCCTCCTCCCCCTCCAGCGGTATCTCGAGATCAACATCTCGCGGTTGGCATCTCTCACAGAGATAAGATTCGGCACTTGTATCAGCTTTGACGCAGTCACAATGTTGCCAAACGAGACACCTCTCGCACTGTATCATGAGCCCTTCATCTCTGTGCAGGCCACAAATACACCTGATAACATCCTCCTCACCAGCTGTCGAGCCCTGAGGTGGCAAAAATCCCTGGGCAGGTGGTGCACCAGTTGCCTCTGTAAGTGCCCCAACAAAATCAGCCTTACTGCCCAAATAAAGTTTCCTCAATCTAGCTGCAGCAATCCCAATCTCCGATGTCCTTCCAAAGTACTTGACATTATTGTCAAAAAGCTTGATCATGTCATTGTCAAATTGTTCGGGTGTCTTGTAGTTTCCTGTGCCGATGTTCTGGTCGATTGTCGTCAGGTCAATGGGCTCGAGGATTTTTTCATAGTACTCCGGCACTTTTCGCTTGTTGGGTAGTGTGAGGAAAGGTGTACAAAGCAACTGTTCATTTTCGTCGTTTGCTGAAGCTACCACTGTGTACAGGTCTTTGAGGACCTTAGCTAATTTAGCTGTTTTACTGACTTCTGGGTCGTCCTGGGCTTGAGCTAGTCTTCGGGTTCTTACTGTGCGCGATGCGTTATTCGTTAGAGCTGTTAGTTGGCTTAAAAAGGCGTCTGATTGGTTCTTGTCGTTTGGCGGTTTTTCTTTGACTGCTTGAACACTTTTGTCCTTGGTTTTCCCGTCCTTGCTCAATGGAAGCTGGGTTACTGGGGTCTTCATCCTCCGCACTTTCTCCAAGTTTCGTAGTAAAAAGCAGTGATGCTGTTGAGCGAAACATCGTTGCTGATGGGACATTGGTTTGACCAGGGGCATTTGAATGAGACTGGAATCTCCGATTTTTCGGGCTTTGCAGATGCCTTTTGTAGCTGATTGAACAACGTTCGATTTTCGAATGTTCTTGCGAGGACGACCGACAGATCTGCGTTCGGATGAGTCAATTTGCGGGATTGCAGGGGCTAGTGGTCTTGCAACTCGTTGGCTCTTACCACCTATCACCCCCCTGCATCCACTACTACCGCATCTGCACTCTTGACCCTCTGACGGATTGAACAAAGCGAAATTGTAGTCGTAGGTCAATTCTTCACCAGCTTTGATATCTCGAAGTGCGAAAAGCGCCATTCTTGGGAGTCCATGAACACTCCACTTCTGCATCTCACAATTAGGTTCACAAGAATGATTGACGAATCTTCCGTCACCACCCATTCGATGACCGTCAATCACCAAACCTCCGTCAAGATGAAGACAGTAATGATGGGTATCGTTAGCATAACGTGTCGCCATTCTGGATTTGAATTCTCGCTCGGAAACGACTTCACCAACGTACTCAAGTATGAAAACACCGATTTTGATCGAGTCTTTGGTTCTAACGCCCCAGCCTTTGTTTTCGGTCATGAATCTCTGGAGACCTGGCACCCACTCGTGTCTCTGGATCTTCTGATTATCGCATTTTTCACCGCAAGGGCAGAGTTGTGGGGCACATTCGCTGAAGACCATGCGGTTGATGCAGTCATCACCACAGCCGGAGTCTGGTTTACACTCGCAAGCTTGGGCCTCATATAGTGTCGTCGGTTTGACGTCGTAATAAATGTTGGTTCGGATCTTGCGATAGTTCCAGGAGGGGACCAAGTCCCTTCCAGGAAGTCGAGAATGGGTGTGCAGCCACCAGAGGTCGTAGGGCAGCTGGAAAGGGAGCTTTCGTTGACGAAGGAATTTTCCGCAGTGATGGGGAGGGGGGAGGAGACCATGTGGATGCTCTGACGGATCGTACGTCAATTTTTTACCGTCTGAATTGGGGATTTTTCGGGGCTCGTCTTCCTTGTAGTAGTCGGAGAAGAGACCAGCTTGCAGGTATCGCTTCTTCCATCTGGGTTGTTTTCTTCGGGTTGAGGAACTCTGTTTGCCCAATTCTGGCTCGTCACTCGCTACATCGCTGCTTGGAAGTGCGTCACTCTCCGTGTCGTAGCCAGCGTTTTTTAGACGCTTTATGCTTCTTAAGGTTAAATTGCAAGGGCTCGCCGAGCCTCGACGACGCTTGTGGTTGTTGTTCAAGCAGCTGTGGTCCATTCGGAAGTGCCCTTGGGCTCTCTCCAGCTTTCTCACGTTTTCCTCACTCAATTCCGCAATTCTCTGACTCTGATTGTAACGTTCCAGTGATTCTTCCAGGGTTGCATTCTCGTCGTAAATACGGGAGTCCTGGATTTTTTCGTACTTTACTGGACACAATTTGTCGCAGGGCTTGCTGCCGTCACACTCGACGAGATCTCGACGTACCCGCAAGTGACCAGAGCACGACGTGCCGTCCATGACGTCATCGGAAAAACTGTTGCAGGACAATTCGTGAAAGTCCTTCATGTCGATTGGTTCATCCATTTTCTCGTCCTCGCTCTCCCTCAATTCCTCGATAACTGGATTTCCATCAGCTGCATCAACTTCTGAGGATTTCTCCTCGATCTTCTCTTTCTCCGAATCAACAGCTCCTTTATTAACTTGAGAAATCGGTGGATCTTCGATTTTTTCAACAATAACTGGCTTCTTCTTTTTCTTCTTCTTGACTGTCGGAAAACCAGTGCGATTGATTGCTTTTCTCCTGCGTATCTTCTTTTTCGTTAGAATCAATGCTGCCTGTGGATTAACCGGATTTGCAATAATTATCGGTTCTTTTTTGTCTATATTATTTTTTGGTGAATTGACGGTCTTATCATTTTTCTTCGCCTCAATCTTCTCGTTATCGTTTTTATCAGGCTTATCAGGCTTGATTTTTTCAGTAACCTTGTCGTTCTTCAGGAATTTATCCAATTTTTCGGGCAATGGGGAGTGACAATCAGCCGTTAATTTCGTTACAGTAACTCGAAGATCTCGAACTATTTTCTTTTTTCTCCTAGGTGGCTCGAGTCTATTAAGTGGTTTGTCATCGTCAGAAGTGTCACTACCACCAGTATCAACAGTTGCACATTCAGTCTCTCTCAGCCTCTTCTTCAGCGTCATTGTATCAATTTCCTTGTTGTTAACGTTATCATTGCCACTGTATCTCTCAATCGTTGCTTCAATGGCCTCTTCAATGTGACTCTCCATCGAGTTCGATTCATTCGGATTTGTCTCTGTGCAGCTTGCATTTGAACTTTGCGAACTGTGCGGACTCGACAAGTGATAGTGCCTCTTTTTTAGAGGCAATCTCTGCTCGTTTGGATTGGCCGGTGCATTTGCATTCTGACTGCTCTTCAAATCCCCATTACCCGGTAATTTGTCCTTTTTCAAACGTCTTTTCAGCTTCTGCTCCTCAGTAGAATTAACACTATCCCCCTTTCTCTTCTTCGTTATCTTCTTAACTCGAAAAATCTGCGGCAACTCCGAGTTATTCGAACTTGTGTTATACCTTCCTAAACTACAGGCACTAGCAAACTCCTCTATTATCTTTTCGAGTTCATCGATTATCGTTGGATCGACTCTTATTGGGGTTTTTGGGGGGATGACGACCCTTCGACGATGCTTGTGGTGGTGATGATGGTGATGATGATGGTGCTTGTGACGAGAATTGCTTGTCTGAATTGGTCTATCATTTTTTTCAGTTTCCATTTCTGAGGATTCTGGTTTCAGACCAATTGGCACTGATATTACCGTTTGGACACCAACACCATTGGTTTCTGATGGCTTTTTACTGCTCTTGTTCTCCTTCAGAACTCTTCTTGGTGCCGGAGGAATCACCTTTTTCATCGGCAATTGCTTCTTGTTATTAATCGATGATGATGTCTCGACTCTATTCTCCTTCGATATTTTTCTAATCACCTTATCATCATTAGCAGCATCAGAACTACTCTTTTGCTGTCTCGATGGTGATGAATTAACAATATTTTTATTAACTGTATCACCTGATTTATCCTTAATCTTTTTACACAATTGTTCGCACGTTTTACTACTCTCTTTATTTAATTTCTTTACATTAGATTTACTGAGGCACTTGTCCGTGGAAGATTCTTTAATATTAATATTTTTATCAGAAGACACATCATCATCGTCATCATCAGCAGCATCATTATTATCCTTGGTAATTAATTTTTTACTCTTTAACCTTTGATTCTTATCCTCTTTATCAACAGGTTTAGCACACTTTGATGAATTTTTACCCTTTCTTTTATTTATATTATCATCTTTTTTACTATTATCAGGTAATGGACTTTTACTTATTCCAGTTTTATCATTTTTCTCATTTTTTTCAGTGCTTTTTGGCCTTCCTGGACCACGTGGCTGACTTGAAACTGTTTTTGATGGTCTGCCTGGTTTTCTTTTGGGGGGATAGAGCACACGGTCCACGTTGACAGCTGGTTTTACTGATGGTGCTGATGGTACTGGAGACTGTGATGGTCCAGGACTAGTTGGAACCGTCAAATGCAGTGGACTATTATCAACCGACTGAATCCCAGAATCTGGGGAGACATTTGATATACAGCTGTACTCGCTGTCATTTGTCTTTTTAACCAGTTTACTGCGTCTTTTTCGTGGCTCCGATAGTAATTGCGTTTTCTCAACGAATTGCTGGAGCAATGTGGAGCTGTAAACTGGCACTGGATTGACATCACAGTTTTCAGATGAATCAGAATCAGCACCCAAGGACATACGTTCTATTGCCTTTGATACTAGCCTTCCACTCTCGGAGTCCTCGAAACCATCGAAGGGAGTGTCTTCTTGGTCAGGAATTATCGCTGATAAGTGCTCCTGATTAATTTCTTGCAGAGGCTGTTGTTGCTGCTGTTGTTGTTGTTGTTGTTGTTGTTGTTGTTGTGGTTGTTGTTGAGGTGTTTGTGAGCTCTGCACCAATGATTGCGAAGTGGGCTGATTGGCAGACGCTGGACCAGCAGACGAATCCGAATCATCACTACAATCTGGTGTTTTTGTGTTATTACATAATTTTGTTTTTTTGCTTGGATTCTTTTTAATAAATTTATTTTCCGTCTTTTTAGCATCAATTTCGTCCTTTTTTTGGGCTTTCATGCTGATTTTGAGTTTTAAGGAACCAGGCTCGAAATTTGTTTCTCTGATTGAGAATGTTTGCTCACTGTGGACCGATGAACAGTCACTATTTGATGCTGTATCATCACAATCATCACCGCTTGTATCATCATCACTCTCAGAATCTGAATATGAACAACTTCCATCACTACCACCGCTACTGTCATCGTCTGATTCAGAATCTTCTTCAGAATCAACTGAATCACTTGAATTTTGCTCATTAACTGGCTCCCAATTACCACCACCACCTTTTATAGCATCCATATCAACTGTTGATGGTAATTCTCTGTCTTGTTCACCCTCGTTCTCATCCCAATTCCAATTTTGTAATTCCAATTCTGATGGATGGTGAATAACGGCATTCCATCCTGAATCACCAGACATTTTTTACGTTTATCTGACATCAACACAATTTGAAAATTGTATCATCACTTGGAATCAATAATTGACTCTTTTTTGAATTAGAGTCGAATTCCTTTTTTTCTACGGAGTTATCTGAAATTAAACATTTTTTTTTTAATTTTTTAGAGTAATTTATCCAATAAAAATATGGAAAATTGAGGTCATTTTGTCTTCAATTTTTTAAAAAGACCTCGCAAACTAAGAGCGATAGAGCGATTTCCCAAGAATCCTTTTAAATAGAGAGTTAAAAAAGCTACAAAACAAGATTAGCGCAAAACCGCTCTATCTCGCTTAGTTTCTGAGGTATTTACAAGAAAATTATGGAATAAGACTGGATTGGCCAGAAAATTTGAGTCATTTCTTCAGACAAATTGGAGATTTCATTGGAAATTAAGCGAGATAAGGCGATTTTGCCAGAATCGTTTTTCATAGAGAATTTCAAGAGCTACAAAACGAGTTTCGGAAGAATCGCTCTATCTCGTTTAATTTCCGATTTAAAAAAAAAACTGTTGGAATAAAGTTGTTTTTTTTTTTAATTTAATGAACGTTTTTTAAAACAAGTTGATTACATTTTTTTCTCCAGTTTTTTAAAAATATCTTGGAAACCAAGCGAGATGGAGCAATTTTACTCCAATCTTGTTTTGGAGCTCTCAGAATTCTCTACAAAAATGAATAAGAGAAAAATCGGTTCATCTCGTTAAGTTTACACGCATATTCTTCAAAAACAGATGATGTAAAATCGATTTCTCTAAAAACTCCAATTCTGATTTATTCATTAAAGATGTTTGGGAGTCAAAATCGCAGAAAAATATCATTTTTTTCTAACACAGCGTATTGTTGTGTGTGTGTGTTTACAACCTTCCAATTTCCTCTAAAAAACTGTAGAATATTCTGTCCAATTGTGGTTTTTTGGCAATTTACCTAGACTTTATGATGTCCTTTTATTTTTCCTCCAAATAAATACTTTCGACAAGTACTTTCGATAAGAATCCTAGGATTATTGAGTGGCTGGCCAGCTGTGTGTACGTGTTTCACCTTATTTTTTTGGGGCCAGATGTACCAGGTGCATTTGGGTGATTTCGAATTGGCGCGAAAACAACTATCGCCCATTTGCCATTCAAACCCAAATTATTGAATTCAATAATCCTTAAATTATAATGAATATTTTTAATCCATTAATAACAATTAATAAATTAATTTCATTGCAATGAATTTCATTTTAAAAGTTCGTAAACACAATTAGAAAGTTATTCTTATGTTTACGTCTCTACTTGTGCGTGGTCACAAAATGGCGTTGCACAAGTGCGTTTTTTCGCAGAACTGTGTGTTTTTTTTTGTCAAATTCACTTTATTTGATCTTTTAAAATTTACTAAAAATTCGAATTAATCGAATACATTGTTGTAAATTTATTAATACAATTAATGCTACAATAAAAACACAATTTATGTGTTATTCCGCCTTTTGCGGATCATCAATTGTACACGAAAAATTTCACATATTTTCACACACTTGGAAATCATCGAAACACTAACACACAGTGTCTTCAAGTTCTTTAGTAAATTTTTTGACGCAACAATTGCGCCACTGCAGGCTGACTTTATCAATTAAAACCGTTTATTTGCTCGGTCAATAAAGGTTTTTTTTTTAATGGATTTATGGGGAAAGGAACTAGTGTTTCTACTTATAATATTCCTGGGATATTATTGTTTTTTTTTTAGTCGTTAAAGATTCTCCAAAGTTCAGGGAAAAAGGAGGAATTTCGTCTGTGATAAGTATTTGTTGGATTTGAAATTTCTTATCAGTGGAGTTCTGAGAATGCGAGGGTAGAGATCTACTTTTTTTGAAAATGTGGGGTCTCTAGGCTCTGGGGATATGGAAAACCCCTATTTTAACAGTAGTCGATAACGCGCACCCAAGAACTTTTCTTCAAATGATTGATATTAATTAATATTGCTTGGTTTATTAATTTTCTTTATTGCACTTTAGATATTCTGAACAGAATTCACGCGTTTTTTTCCGGAAAAGAGTCGATATAATGTGTTAGAGTTAAAGTGGCGTAAGTGCCAGGTATAAGCATAGACTTTAAGCCTCTTTTCTACCAAGGTGACGATATTATTTGAATTCTAGGGGAATCAATAGGGGGATAAAAGTGTTTAAAAGCAGAAGTTCCTAGTTATTTGAAGAAAAATGACTAGAAACGGTGTTTTGTCACAAATTCAACTCTTCGAAAACTGTGAAATCCTTTAAAAATAGTTTTTTACACCTCTTTGGTGATATTGTTTTCTCAGAAACAGAGTGTTCTAGTGATTTTGTGGAAAAATTACTAGAAAAGTTGTTTTATCAAAAATTTGATTATTCGCGTCGTAAAATTATTTCTTGAAGGTGACGATACCTCCTCAGAAACAGAGTGGTGTAAGTGCTATACACAACCATAGCACTTACGCCACTTTGTTTGTAAGACAACAATATTGTCCAAATTCAAGGGAAAAAGGTGTTCAAATACACTAAATAAAGGGATTTATAGTGATTTGTTGGAAAAAATTACTAGAAAAGGTGTTTCCTCAAAAATCATCATCCTCTCCTTCTTTTTCGAATTTCGTACCAAATAATTTCGCAATTTTGGCGCAACCATCAGCGACATCTACAATCGTAAAGTAACGCCAAACAAAGCGACAAAATTCCAGATTTTCTTGCCTGCTTCCCCACCACCGGCCATTGACACTCCACGGTCGCTTCATTGTTCATGGACACATTTCGATCTGTGTGTGTGCGTGTGTACAGGGTAGCAGTGCAGTTGGCCAGAGTGAGATAGCAGTACAGTTTCTCGTTAAAAAGCGAGAGTTTGTGGGGATCTCTGGTTTCTTGGGTTCCGCACACACAAAGGGGAAGGGAAGGGGGTGGGGGGAGAGAGAAAATATACACACATTCAAAGCGAAGAGAGTCGGCAATATGGCCGGCCAGATGTGCCAGCGGTAGGGTGTCACTGAAAACGATTTGAAGTGTGTCTCTCTGAATAAGAAAAGAAAAAACCGAGAAAAAGAGAGGAATAAAAAAAAATAAGAAAAAATTGAGTAAAACTGGTGTTTTGTTGTTGTAAGTGATAAGTTTATTTATTTTTTTTTTTTTTCAATTTTTCCAACAATCCATTATCATTATTATTATTATTGAAATAAAAAAAAAGTTCATAATATTTATGTCGAATTATCGTAAATCCTGTCCGAATCTTGCGTGCTTTCATGGAATCAGTGATATACTGTGCAGAGGAAGAAATTCATTGTGCATGAGGGCATAGCATTTACCCCCCAGCTCAACGACCATGACGTAAGTAAAATACACACAATTCACATTATTAAATATTAAAAAAAAAATTTTTTTGTTCAAGAAATAGGAATAATCGAAACTTATGGAAGACATTTGTTGAACTTCCATTGTTTATCCCAGCACAATTCCACTCCCTTAAGTCTCTGCATCTGCATTATTTTCGAGTTCTTCTATATATATATATCTAATCTATATATCTATACATGTATGTGTATGTGTGTGTGTGTAGTGTGAAAGGGCGTTTTTTTCCTGTCCAAAATTCTCCAAATGTCCCGAAAATGTCAAAATTTCTTATCTTTTTCAACGATTTTCTAGAAAAAAAATTCTCAAATGTTTTTTTTTCAATTTATCAATTCCTGAGATGTAAATCGAAGGATTCAATGATTTTTTTGCCTTTTTTCTGGTCGAAATAATGAACCATTGCCCTCATTTTTTCTTTCACTCCCCCAATTCAATGGCCACATGTTTATATTTTATTTAATTAATTAATATTTTTAATTTATAGTCTATTCTAACACAAACTTCTTTTTTTTCCATTGAATTTCATATAATTCAATGGAAATGAAAATGAAAGGAAAACTTCTTTCTGTGTGTGTGTTTCTTATAATTTCACCTGGCAATCGCACCATCGTTTCCATCAGCTTTCCTGTTTCCTCCATTACAATTCGCATTTTTATGTTTTACACACATATATACATATATACACACAAAGAATAATAATAATAATTAATGAGAATGATTTTTTTTAAATGTAAATAGACACAATTTCTACTGTCTACAAGGAAATGGGGGAAAAAGAGATTAGTGTGTGGAATAATGATAGTTTGATTAGGGGAGACTGGGGCAAAATAGACTTCAAGGGCAAAATGATCCAGGATTTTTTTTTGGACCTGAAGGACTCCATGAAAAATTCTGAAAAAAATCAGGAAGGTGCTCGAAAATATCTACGTTGTTGGTGATTTTTTTCGAATTTTTCTGCAGAAGCTTTCATTCTCAAGAAAAAAAAAATGATACTGAAAATTGCAGAAATCTGACAATTTTTCTGACTTCTTTTCAAAGAAGAAAATTATTATTGTAAATATGTTTATTAGAAAATAAAATATCGAAAAAAACTTGCACTTGTAGCTTTTCGAATTTTCTACATGTGCATATTTTTTTATTTTTCTTTAAACTAATTTATTCATAATTAATTCAATTCATCTATTAAATTGATTTAGTTAATTTATCAAATTAATTTGATTTATTCTCTTGAATTAACTGATTCATTAATAAATAATTTATTGATTAAGAAATTTAAGAAAAGGATTGAAAATTGTCAGATTTCTGCTATTTTCAGGATCATACAACAAAAACATGAGTCATTTCTTGCAGCAATGGTCCATTTTGCCCCACTTTTACCTGTAGATATTAATCATGTAATGTAATGTATCATCGTTACAGATTATTTGGATTGAATCACACGTTTTTTTTACCTGAGAAACGCAATAGTGTGACGCATCGTGTGTCATTGCAGTTGATCGATATAAAAGTGCGGATATCGATGATTTTTTCTTTTTTGAGAATTAATTTTCCATTGAGATTCAATTTCTTCTTCACTGATGCAAAAGTTTCATCATTTGTCTGAATTTAAACGATTTTTTTGGATGAATTGAGCTTATTTCATCAGTTTTTTGAGAATATCATGGAAAATAACAGAGATAGAATGATTTTACATGAATCCTTTTTTGTAGAAAATTTTGAGAGCCACAAATAGGGATTCGGGTCAAATCGCTCTATCTCTCTTAGTTTCCAAGATATTCTTGGGAAAAGTCTTAAAAATCAAAATTTTTCCATTTTACTGCTTTGTTACTTGTTTTTTTTCTGAGGATCTATCGGAAACTAAACGAGATTGCGCGCTTTCACTTCAATCCTTTTTTGTAGAGAATTTCGAGAGCTACAAAAAAGGATTCCTACAAATCCGCTCTATCTCGTTTAATTTCTGAGATATCTTCAATAAAATTACAGAAAATAAGGAAAATTTTTTCCATTGACAGAAATTCGAATTTTAAGGGTTTCTGTCTCTACATTCAAAGAAAAGTTGAATTTTTGTATAAAATCGTTAAAAAAAAAGGATACAAGAGAGAACTGTCAAATTTGATGAAGTGAATCTGTAAAGTATGTAATGAGAAATAAAATAATTCTTAGAAACAAAAAATTAATTGAAAAATTGAAAAATTTTTATGCTTTCTGCATTTTTTCAAGTTTCGAAGAAATTCTCCAATATCACAGAAAATTTTACAGTATTCAACGAATTTCTTGTTTCTACGACTTATTTCATTTCTCATTACACTCTTTACAGTTTCACTCCATAAAATTTGAGAATATTATCTCATATAAATTGTTATTAACGGTTTTATACAGAAATTAAAATTTTTTTTTTGACTATACGAATGAAAAACACCGTAAAAATGAGTTCAGGAATTTTCCTTTTTTATTTTTACTTTTACTCGGAACACGAACTTGAATATTTTTTTTTTTTTTGGCTTCAGAAGAGGAAAATGGAAAAGTCATTACTTTCATTATTGGATGGCTGAGGGGCTTGTTAGAGGAGAGGGATGGGGAGAAAAGGAGGGGAGGGGATCGAGGGGGTGTAATACATTTTATTTTGTGCGTTATTTTGGGGAGCCCAATCGGCAAAATCCACCCTCACTGTTACAGAACCCATAAAAATGGGGATATCCAAAACTAACTGCGTGACACAGAAGGGGCGAGAAGAAAAATTGGGGAGGGGGAAGAGGGGGGAGTACAGTCATGTATCCCTGCTGAATGTTTTATATGTTTCGAGCCCCAAAAATCGTTTTTTTTTCTTATTTTTCGGATTTTCTTGTTTTTATTGGGTTTTTGAATGTCTCTTCTTCTGGCCTGTCTTCCACTCTCACGTGTTAAATTTCATCTGGAGATGGGATAGAAGGGGAAAGATCTAATTTTAAGAAGCAACCGAGTGTGTGCAACCATTGAGTGCACTCGATGGCCTGCAAGATGTATTTTTATTTTTTTTATTTAATGGATCATTGATTAATAATGCTGCGCGTATCTGCATGGTTCTTATTAAAAGGAAAAAAAATTCTTTTTTAATCATAGATGGGGGGATTGATTTTTTTTTTTGAGTGAAGGAGGTTTTGAAAAAATCTGAAAAAATTTGAGAAAATGCTACATTATGTGTAGCTTGTTCAGGAATTTTTTCAAATTTTTTGAATAAGCCCTTTACTCTGAAAAAAAATGTTTTATGTTCTCCATTGAAAATAAAAAAAAATGAAAAATCAATAAAAATAGAACAGTTTGATTTTTTCGGAGTGACGAAATTTTCCAAAAAATCTGAAAAAATTAGAGAATATGCTCCATCATATCTCCCTTATTCCCGAATTTTTTCAAATTTTTTCATCAAGTCTTTTCCCTTTAAAAAAAAATAGATTCCATGCTCCAGTCAATGGATTTCTTTTTCATTAATTTCACCAAGTTTTTTCATCCATTATGTGCCACATTTCTGGTCTTATACTCTCCGTTGTTCCGCCATTCCGAATAATGCACGTTCTTCTGAATTGTAGGGGGGGGGGGGGGGGAGGGAGGAGCTGGGGGGGGGGAGTTATTCACCGTTGAGATGCATTGTCTCAGTGGATGTGTGCTGGCACCCATGTGAGCAAATTTTTTCCCAATTTTTTGTGTTTTTTTTTCCCTCCAAAACATTTTCCCCATTTCTTTTCGCCTCTTTTTTTCACAAGGAATGGGGCCGAGATAAATCTTCCAATGTGCACATGCAATTCGGAGCTTCTTCGCAGTGTTTTTGCCTTTTTCTGGAATATACACGAGTATTTTTCATGGTTTTTTTTTCTTTTTTTTGCTTTTGTAGAATCACTCACCGTAAAATTGGACATCTGCGGAAGTCAGAAGTCCAGACAAGTCAAGGCCAAATTTTCTTTATGCATGAACACATATATATATATATCTATATGCACATATATAGGGGAGAGTGGGGCAAAATGGACACTGTGATGACATGATTCGAGTTGGATTTTTTTTTAAGATTCTGTTGAAAAGGTGAGGAAATTTTAGCTGGAAACGAGTGTCAGGTGTATTTTTTTTTATTTTTTTTCGAAAAATTCATTTTTTTTTGCATTTTGGAGAGGTTTTTTCCTCTCACCCTTTGCTTTTTTGAAAATTTTCAGTTTTTTGCAAATATCTCTGGTTCTATTGGTCGTAGCAATTCGGGGTTGGTCTCAAATAAAAGGTGAGCTCATTTTCCATCGATTTATGGGGTTTTGAATTCAAATATCAATATTTGGAATATTTATAGGCGAAAAACTGTTTCACAAAACTGTTACACAAAAATGCTCATAAATACCTTGGAAATCGATACTTTTCAATTGAAAACCCAATGTATCAATGGCAAATGATATGATCTTTTTTTTTTTTTAGTAAAGCTTTGAGACTCTTTTTAAAGTCCATTCAGCATAATGATATCACCTTTCACCTCCATTTGGAATTTTTACACTACAATAGAACCCAAGATATTCTCAAAAAATTGTAAATTTTCAAAAAAAAGGAAGGCTTTTACCCCTCTAAAATGCTCAAAAAAACTCCAAATAGTCAAAAGTTCAAAAAAATTGATTCCGGCACTTGTTACCTGCCTAAAATTTCCTCAGCTTTCCAATGAAATCATCGAAAACAATCTACCGCCAATATTTCTATTAATTTCGAGAGTTTTCCATAATATTTGCCTAACAATTTAGATGTGTCCGTTTTACCCCTGATGTCCATTTTGCCCCACCTTCTCCTATATGCACATGAATCATTTTATTTCACTGCAATTTTTGCCTTTTAATATCTTTTTATTTCTTTGTCTGCCCTTAACGCAACGAATAATTCTTAGAAACTTGAACCAAGAGACATTTCCCTTTTTACTTGATATATACATTTCTGGCGTCTGGCAGTTTGTGAAAACGTGAGCACGACCGCAAAACGATGAATCCTCTCTTCAGGATTCTTGTTGTTTTTTTTTCATTTTCTCCCTTTTTTTCTTCTTTTTTTTGGCTAAAAAACTGGTAGTAGCCATCCTCGAGGGAGTGCAACCCAACACACAGCCAACAGAGAGTGCACATAAGCCTTACTCTCTTTTTTTCACTATGTTTGTATATATATGTATACTCTGTTGATTACTCGATGCCACCTGCCTTCCTCTCTGCCTTATTTCTGCTTCGACGATCCACAACTACTCGTGTTTCATACTTCACTATGCCTTGTATTACAGTTCTCATATATACATATATATAGATATAGGTATAGATATTGTTGCCTTAGAAGCAAAAGAGCGTAAGTCCTGTGTATTAGAATAACACTTCTGCCCCTCTGACTCTGAGACAACGATATATATGTCTATGCAGTTTATTTGAACATTTTTTGTGTAATTATTTGAGACAAAAGTCGTTGGCATTAGTGGGAGCGGGAGATTTTTTTCTTAATTGAAGATGGTTTTATGGAAAAATTAACAAAAATTACTCAACAAGTGGAAC
This sequence comes from Aleiodes alternator, assembly GCA_963921955.1. NCBI lineage: Eukaryota > Metazoa > Arthropoda > Insecta > Hymenoptera > Braconidae > Aleiodes > Aleiodes alternator. The sequence goes on along the minus strand of OY998099.1, from coordinate 12,524,971 downwards.
ATGCTGGACCAACTTCTGGAATTTTTTCAAATTCTTTCACAGGAGCGCCTTTTTTAAAATGAGGTTTCAAAAAATACGTTCAATTTCGCTCCGAAAATGACTAATTTCCTGCAAAATCCAAGTTTTTTTTTCGAAATGATGGAGTTGAGGAGAAAATTTGAAAAAATGCTTCAATATGTCTACATTTTTGTGTAATTTTTTCTGCAGAAGCGCCTCTTTTTTATGGAGTCTCAAAAAATTGGTTTAGTAAAATAGGCTCTCAATAAAATTATTAAAAAATTTCTATTTTGATTATTTTTCGTAAATATTTAACAAAAATTGGGAAAAAAAGAAAAATGAATCTTTCCTTTGTGCATCAAATAAACGCATTCGTACTTCAAGAAGTTGGATATTTTAAGTCTGACTCGTTGGGAGATGCGTGTCCTCGCACTTTGCTGATGACTAAACCAAATTCCCCCGCCACATCAGCACAACCTTGAATTCATTAAATCGATAATGAAGGAAAAAAAAATTTTTTTTTTTTTTTTCAATTAATCATTTCATTGGCACTAAATACCTGTTTCATTAATTCGCAAAGAGCCACAATTATATGTACCCTCGTATCATGAACACGTCACGTAGAGAGTGAATTTGTCATTTTTTTCTTTCTTTTACTCCTCTTTTCCTGTCTAGAGCTTGTTCATAGTGGGAAATGCGTTTATGAGAAAGATGAGAGTTGAAAGAACTGGATTATTGAGGAGCTAAATGCCTGGGAAAAAGTTACCAGTAGCTCCAACTTTAATTCTACACTCAATTGCATGGATTACAAATTAAAAAAAGGGGGTAATTTGATTTTACCTTGAAATGGAGTTTAATGGATTTATTTTTCTTGCGATTCATGTATTTTCGGATTTTGTTGGATATTTTTTGACGACAGAAGCGGAAGTGGTTGTGGGAATTTGAGGAAAAATTTGAATTTTACAGGAAATTCATCATTTCCAGTGACTAAAATGAACCTATTTTTTCAAACTACATAAAAAAAGGCGGTAGTGTGAAAAAAATCGAAGAAATTAGACAACAATATAGATATTCCGCAGCATTTTGTCAAATTTTTTGGATTTTTTCGTCGACTTTTCCAATTCGAAAAAAAAAAATTAGATTTTGCAGGAAATTAGACATTTTCGAAGCGAAATTGAACGTATTTTTTTGAACTTCTTTTTTCAAAAAAAGGCGCTTCTATAGAAAAATTTGAAAAAATTACACAACAATGTAGACATTTTGGAGTATTTTCTCAATTTTTTTCAGAATTTTCCATCGGCTCCTTCCCTAGATTAAAAATTCCTGGAAAACTTTGGCACGGAGGCCCATTTTAGAAAGTTTTTTTTCCCTTCCTACTGACATTTTTTGAATAAAAACGAGATAATTCAAATTTCCAAACACCTCTTAGAGGTAATCTGCATATTTTTTTCTATTGTAATAGTGATGACGCTCTTGTCATTGCTGGAAGTCCTATTTCAGGCAGTGACGTCACAAAGGCTTTTAAAACTTTGGAAATATACAATGTTTAACTGTTGATTATCTGGAAATTCATTGTTTTGAGTGACTGATATTTTATCAGCACATTAACGACTATGATAACCGATTTATTTTATCTATGAAGAAATACTTTTTTTCTGAGACTTTATGCAATTTTTCTGTTTTATAGGAAAAAGATAAGGAAAATAAGGATAAATCGCTTTTTTATTACCTTTTTTTTCCTCTAAATATTGCGGACAATTATGGAGATGAGCCCTTTTTGCTCCCATTTTAATTTGTGGCTCTCAAAATTCTTCACAAAAAAAAAACAAAATTCTCCACATGAAGTCCTTTACTTTAAAAAAAAATCCTGAATCATATTGCTGAAGTTGTCCATTTTGCCCCACTCTCCTCTATTTCATTAAAAATGATCTTCAAATTGAATCGATAATATTTCCAGCAATAAATAATCGCAAAAATAATTGATTCATCTCGTTTCATCACTTGACAACTGAATTTCTCATGATTTATTCTCGAGAAATTCCCAAATTAATATCCTTCAATGTCATTTCACTTTATAAATATATATATTTAACGTTTAGATATATATATCTATCGTCTTCAAATTGTCTGGAATAATTTTCTAAATGGGAGGAGTAGCCATTTGTGTTGCTGGTTGGGAATAACACGTGAGTGAAATTATAAGGAGAGTTAACAGTGTCCAGCCCACACATCCTCAGTCCTTTTAGCCATGTGGAAATGTATTTTGTGTCTCATGCTTTTTTCGGAGTGGAATTGAATTCTCTGATTAAGAATTTGGAGACAAATTTTTTTTTGATCATTTTATTATGAAAAAAAAAATAAAATTGAATATTTTAGCCTTTTTCTTATGTAGGTCACAGTCATTTTTTCTCGAAATTCGTGAATTTTTGCCTTTTGAGGTCATTACCAGATTTCACTAATTTCTAATTAATTCATCGCCACAATTAATTAGGAATTAATTAAGGAAAATTTAAAAACAATTCTATAAAAATTTTCGTACTCATTTTTGTTGAACCTTCGGGGTTTTTATTCCAGGGTTTTTTTTTTTTTGTAATGAAAGAGTCGATGGAAAAATCTGAAAAAATTTGAGAAAATGCTCCAGCATTTTTACATTTTTGTGTAATTTTTTCAAATTGTTTCTCAAGAGCGCCTTTTTTAAAAAATAAAGTTTAGAGAAATACGTTCAATTTCTCTCCGAAAATGACTAATTTCCAGTAAAATCCAATTTTTTTTTTGTTGACAGGAAGGAGTCGAAGAAAAAATCTGAGAAAATTTGAGAAAATGCTCCAACATCTCTACATTTTCATGTAATTTTTTCAGATTTTTCTGTAGAAGTGCCCCTTTTTTATGACCTTTAAAAACAATAGATTCAGTTTCTCAATAAAATTATTAAAAAATTTCATTAAAAAATTGAATTATATTTCGTGATATTCAACAAAAATTATTTAGAAAAAAGAAAATCATGTTTTCCACAGAATCTCTTCCAGCATCCCTAATCACAAAATAAAAAAGCTCATCTCTGCCTCTTCATAAAACCCCGCTATGCCTCAATCAAAATAATCCATCCAGAAACTGGAAAACCCATTTTCCAAGTTTCAAATGAAGATTAATCCTGCCTCCTCTTTTTCTCTCTTTAATGATTCGATATATCTGGAGCGAAAGAATTTTCCTCAGCAAGAAACTCCACACAAAACGATCCTCTCAAGTTGGCTTATGAAATTGTATAAATTTCATAATATCATGTTTCACCATGAAAAGTCTTTATACTAAAAAAAAAAATCCGATGACTCTCGTTGGAGAGTTGAGAGTGGAGATTCTACTCGTAGGTGTACACGAAGTATTCTTATATCGCTGCCTCAGAGTTCAAGGGGCTTAAGTGCTATGTATAAGAATAGCACTTACGCCCCTTTGTTTCTAAGGCGACTATATGGACTGGTTTGTGTGTATTATACCATGGAGAAGGAAGGAGGAAGTGCATCGACCGGTCCTTTCTCACCAATGGCTTATATACACATTACATACATATATATATGTATATATATAATATAAAATGAGCGCTTTCTCGACTTCATGAGGCTTTGTCCGAAACTGGATGCTGGAAATATGAAATGAAATACCTCTTTTCAGACCTCCCACAATTTTTTAGTTCGTCATCAGTGTCACAATGTACATCTTCACCCTTTGCAAGAAAAAAGAGAAAATTAAAAAATTCGGCAATTAGAAAATCCTCAGTTTTAATGGAGTATCTTGGAAACTAAGCGAAATAGAACAGTTTTACCCGATACCGATTTTGTAGAGAATTTTGAGAGCTACAAAAAAGAACTCTTGCAAAATCGCTCTATCTCACTTAGTTTCCGAGATATTATCAAAAAACTGATGATGACAGAACATAGATTTACTGAAAATTTTCTGAATTTTTTTTTTTGAGTAAAGGCATTCATGGAAAAAAATCGAAAAAAATTTTCTTCATAATGTAGACATACTGGAGCACCTTCCCAATTTTTCTCGCATTTTTTATGTAAAGCTATATAATTAAATTAAATGGGTGATAATTAATGACTTATCAATCACGTACGTAAGGAAGCATGAAATGTTTTTTTTCATTTCTTTATATTATATCAAATTATGTATTTCATGTATAACATATATGAAATGTAGTTATCTTGTGGTCTTTGGTAAACTCCCTTATACCAGGACGTATGAGGAAGTCACGATATCTCACTAGCACACATCCTCTTTACAAACTTCTCCGTCTGTTTATTATGGGTCTCGCCACTTGAGTTTTTATTTTTTTATTTTTCAGTTTAAAATCAGCGTTACATCGTGAATGTCTAAATTTTATCACGCAATGTGAATTAACTTTTTTTTCTTCTTATATTAATTATTAATTATGTGTGAATTAGAATTACATTAAATTTTTTATGTAGTGATTCAATTGAAAATAAGAAGCAATTAAAGTGAATTTTTCTATCTCTACAGTCAAAAAAATAAAGTTAAATTTTTGTGTAAAATCGTTAATAACAATTAATACGAGATAGAATTCTCCAATTTGATGAAGTGAATCTGTAAAGTATGTAATGAGTAATAAAATAGGTCTTAGAAACCAAAAATTAATTGAAAATTGGAGAATTTTGCTGTGCTTTTTACATTTTTTCATTTTTTCTAGTTTTAAAGAAATTTTCAAAATCACAGAAAATTTTACAGCTTTCCAATTTCTTGTTTTTACGACTCATTTTATTTCTCATTACATTCTTCACAGATTCACTTCATCAAATTTGAGAATTTTATCTCGTATAAATTGTTATTAACGATTTTATACAAAAATTTACTTCGGGGAATCCCAAATCTAGGGGTTTTCACTACTTTCAAAATAAAAAAAAGAACATTTTCAGTATAAAAGTTTGAAAAAAGACAGTAAATATGTCGCGAAAAGTGAACAACGAATTTCTGAATCTCTGGAATACGGAAAATTCTATTCGACCGGATATAAACGTGCGTCGTGTAACGGTACATGGAGATGAAAGAGATCAGTATTATAATCCTGAGAGACAAAGAAAGGTCAATCACCAACGGCAATCTTGTCTGCAAGTAACTTCATGGTCATGGTAAAATTTGTCTTGAATTTAGCTTTCACTTCATAATTTTTTTCTTTTCCACAAATGAACCGAAATAAACTGAAGGTTAATCGATAGTCGAGTGATGATCCTTTTCTTTCTGATCACTTCAGAATCTATGAGGTATAGAACAATGAAAAGCTTATAATGATCTTTTTTGTGGCTTGCATTATTCTGAAAAGAAAAGGTCATGATCAAGAATATGAAGTTCTCTGAATTTTCATCCAGGTTTCCTTTAAAATTGCTCAAAAAAAATGGACATACGCCCTTCTGACACTTATGTCCTTATTTTGTAGAGAATTTCAAGAGCTACTAAGAAGATTAGGGCAAGAAAGGCGTATCTCCATTAGAGATAGACCCTTTTTATTCTAAATTCTTGTTTTTTAGAAAATAGAAAATTTCAAAAACTAAAAAAATAGATTAGAGCAAAAAGGGCGTATCTCCATAAGTTTCCAAGATTTTCAAGTTTAGTATTCATTAAATTAATCAGGGGTATACTATTAATGTTCTTGTGATACTATAATGGCAATTTGTGAAATTATTTTTGTCTGGAGAGGCTTCGATGGGTTTTTGAACCTGAAGTCTCTATTTTAATGAAGAAAGAAAGAAAAAGTTCTTGAAAAAATTATGGATTAAAAGCGTTAGCATTAGAAGTAAAAGAGCGTAAGTGTTGTCCTTATGTGTAGGACTTACGCCACTTTGTTTCTAAGGTGACAAAATAGATTTGTCTAAATAGAAAAATTAAAAAAAAAACATTTTTTCGCGAAATTTAACAGTTCTAATTGATCATTTCTCAAAGATCACTCTTGACTGTCGAAATTGTGTTGAGAAATCGAAAATTCTGAAAAATCCCAAATATTGAAATAAAACTGATTTTTTTCCACTTTTTTTTTAGCAAAAAATCCCAATAATGATTGGAGAACTTGTTACACATTAACCCAAACTGAAGATCATCTCCAAACCATAGGAGACACATCTCCAAACTCTTCTAATTATCTAAGCTCCTCTAACATTTCCAAGTGCTTGATTCTCTTATTTCGTTTTTCGCTCAACATTTCATGGCTCCTCCTCCACAGTTTTCAAGTGAACCCAGTAAAAAAAAAAATTCAGGTACTCCATGAGAGAGAAGCTTTCTGAAGTGGACAAATATATATATTAGTGTTGGTGTAAGATAAGTCTTGAGGAAAAAAAAAGGTGTTGAGGGTTATACCGTGGGATTTGCCAAGTTGGCTTGTGTGTTTGTGTTTCCAACATTACAGTGCAGCAAATGTCGACAATCTATTGTATTACTCTCTTTGCGTGTGGTATTTTTTTTTTTTTTTTGCAAAAGAACAAAAGAAAAATTTTTCTTTCAAGGACAGTCGTGACTAATGGAATATCATCTGTTGAGTTTAGTACTTGGAAACTGGTAGCAATTTCAATTGGACGTTTCTTCAACTGTTAAATCAAACTTCTTTTCTTTGTTCGGTAAACAATTATTTGAAGAACTCTCTGCGATTCTTCCATTTTGTTTACTCTTACCAGTGATCCCGAGTAATTGAGCAATTGGATGGAAGGAAAAGGTGGTCAACATGAGGAACTTGATATTTATCAAATTTGGAGGCGGGAAGGGGGCGGTGAAGGGTGGAAGTGATGGATTTTTACTTTTTATGGTTTTTTTGAATGAAAATCGAGGGAAATCGGGGGAAATATTCAAGATAGGATTCTTCTGATGATTCCATTGAAAAGCTGAGGAAATTTGCGATGGAAAACATGTGTCGGAATTGATCTTTCGACATTTTCTGAAAATTCTAAATTTTTCAGTCGGAATCGAAGTGGTTTAATGGTTGATGTTTGGAAAATTCCAGTTTTCCGAGGATATCTCTGGTTCTAGTGGTCGCAACGTAAAAATTCAGAATGGAGGTGAAAGGTGACATCATTTGCCATTGATTCATGGGGTTTTTAATAAAAAAATACGATTTTTGAGGTACCTGAAGCGTAAAAACTAATTTTCGTAAAAGTGCCCATAGGTTTTTCAAAAATGAATATTTTCATGTCAAAACCCCATGAATTCATAGCAAATGATCTCACCTTTCACCTCCATTTGGAATTTTTACGCTGCGACTCAAAAATTCCGAATTTCGTAAAAATGTCAAAAAATCAACTCTGATACATGTTTTCCACTGCAAATTTCCTCAGCTTCTCAATGGAATACTCGAAAGAAATGTATCTCCACCCCTTCTATCAGAATCCCCATTTTACCCATTTTTTTCCATAAAAGAAACAGTATAAAAAAGCATATTATTGAAAAAAAAATGGAAATTCATCTCAGTTTAATACCCCGATAACATGGAAATTATGAGAAAAGTGTTCATAAATCAACTTGCACTTTCTCATGATGCAATACAGAGATAATGTGGAACAAATGGGTTCTTCAATTACACCTTCCAAAGTGCCATTAGATACATTACCTGTATCAAAGGAAATTTCATAGTAAATAGCCAGTTGGGATGGTATAGAGATCATGTTAGACCTGGTTAGCATTTAATTCTACAAAGTCTACCTCGTAATTCAATCCGCAAGTGATAACGATGCGAATTTCAGTTGAATTCTGAACTCCACAAAATAACTCGAATGATTTCCACTAGTGAAATCCGAATATTCCATGCATTTTTTGAAATCCGGATTTCTCGTTCATTGTCATACAAATCTCTACTTTCTAATCCGCTGAATTAATTAATTTCGTACACTAAAAAGTAAAATTTCGTTAAAAAAAAGTGGTAAAAACTATCAAATAGCCATGGCGTTGGTCATTAAAAAATACATTTCTAAAATTTATTTGCATATATGTATATATGTATATGAATATATCGAATTCGTGTTACAGCACTAAAACTAGAAAAAAATACATTTTTTTCGAAATAATCAAAAAATTTGTTGGATTTATCTAAACTCAGTAAATTTAAAAACTTTTTTACTTATTTCAAAGGATCATTTCTTCCACTATCATATAACTATGTAGAACTACACAATTTTTCTTTCTCAGCGTTAATGAAATTGATTTCTTCAGAATTTAATTTCATCAAATTTCTTCAAATTTCGGAATTTTCTTCGATTAGAATGAAATGAGTAAAATTTCTAATTAATTTGTAATATTTTGGGGAAATAATTGAAATAGACAAATTTTTCGTACCTGATGAAAAAAAAAAAAAACAAATTTTTCGTAAAAACTTATTTTGTGGTTTTGAATTTTTCCCATAAAAAAAGTCTGAAAAAAAATTTTTCTTTTCATTATTTTTAGAGATTTAGAAAAAAATAAAGTGCCTGAATAAATCCGATTTTTTCCTCTTCAATCAATTATCAATCAATTACAACTCTCACACTTGCATTATGATGGATTACAAGCATTAATGAACTATGGTATCTTGTTCACAGTGATCGAGTATTATCCGATTTGAAAATTATCTCATACTGGGTCAGCAATCATACATGGTTATTACGTCATTTAAAAGCTTCATTGAAATGGATGAGCTGCAATTGTCTCACGCTGAGCTTTCGCGTTGATTTTTGCTGCATGGGAACTGGAAAACTGGGGAAATGACACAATTAAAAAGGATTTCAGATTAATTTATTTCGTGGAACAGAAATTTTTCATTCGTTGCATTTTTTTTGTCCCTCAAATTTTGGGTTCCGAGGACTCCTCAATATCATTGTCTTGCACCACAAAAAAGTCGTCTCTTAATTGGCCATAGAACCGGAATTATAGGAAAAAATATGCAGAAAATGGGGAATTTTAAACTGAAAAAAATTCTAACTTTCCTTCAAATATGACGTCTCTCAAATTTCCGGTTCCGAAGGCTTCTAGACATCTTTGCCTTTTATCCTGAAAAAAATCGTCTTTTAATTCGCCATAGGACCGGAGTTATAACGAAAAACTACGCAAAAAACGAAAAATTTCAAACTTAAAAAAAATCCATTTTCGAAAAATTCATGGAATAATTTTTGTTGTTTTTTTTTAACAGAAATTAATTGCAATTCATTGCTACCTAGAAAATTAATGAGACTTATCTCCTCAAGTTAATGATCTTCATCTCAAAATTGCATTACTCGAATCAACTCAAATAACTCGATTACCCCCCTCAATTAGCAGCAATAAGCACTAAAAAAAATACAAAAAAAAAAGCAGTTTTAATGAAAAAATTGGCTCTTTTCATCTTTGTTACAGTGAAGTGAGCGTATCATCCGCCCGCGCGTCTGTGATGGTCTACGACGATGTCAACAAACGATGGATACCATCTGGAAGCTCATCGGGTCTATCAAAAGTCCAATTGTATCATCACACTGTTCACAATACATTTCGTGTTGTTGGTAGAAAACTGCAGGATCATGAAATCGTTATTAATTGTGCTATACTAAGAGGATTAAAGTATAATCAAGCAACTGTCACGTTTCATCAGTGGCGAGACAACAATCAGGTTTATGGACTTAATTTTTCAAGCAAAGAGGATGCTGATGCCTTTGCAAAAGCAATGCTACAAGCACTCGACGTAAGTGAAGCTTCTTCTTCAATGTTTTTTTTCTTCTGAAAAGAAGAGAAAAAAAAATTTTCTTCTCCTTAAAAAAAATATTTTTTCTTCTCCATAAAAAAAATTATTTTCTTCTCCATAGAAAAAAATATTTTTTTACTTCATAAAAAAAAACTTTTTTTTTCTCTCCATAACTTTTTTTTTTGGCAACTCTTCACTTCTTCTTTTCATTTTCTGTATATTTAAAATGTTTTTTAAAGAACACATTACAAAGATCTCTGGGAGTTGTTGCAGATTTACCTCCTTCACAGGCACGTTTTTCAATTATACTTCGTTCACTTCTTTTTCTCTTTTGGTTCTTTCATCTTCTTGCCGCTAGTACTTCGAGGCCCTTTTGCAAGAGTGCAAACGACACTATCAAAGTTTTTTTCACGCTTATCCTACTTTTTTCTATTCACTCTTGTCCTCAATATATTAAAAATTATCGCCTCGAATCAATTCTCCTAAAATAAAAAGAAAAAAAAGAAGAAAAGGAGAAAATATCAAGTTTTTTTAATATGAGGATTTTTTTAAGAGGATCTCGGAAAATAAGCGAGATGGATCGATTTTTGTTAGATTTTCTTTCTTCGTGGGTCTTGAAATCCTCTTAAAAACCGTATTAAGATAAAATCGCTTTATCTCACTTAGTTTCCAATAATAATCAATATAAATATCTAAATTTGATGAAATAAAATCGATTTTTCTGAAAATTTCATGAAGGAGGAATTTTTTTATGAGTGAAGGCCTCTTCAAAAAAATTCGAAAAATTCGGAAGAAATATTCACATGTTGAAGCATTTCATCAAATTTTTTCAAATTTTTCCGAAGAGTCCTTCACTCAAAAAAAAATGATGAACCATGTTGTAACAATCATATTGTAATAGAGGTCCATTTTGCCCCAGTTTCTCTTATTCTAAAAAAAAAAAGGATGAGTCTTGTATTGAAAAAAAAGTTAAAAAATCCTGAAAAATCATGCTTCATCCAAAGATATTTAGAGGACATCTCCAAGATATTTATGGCTCTTTTCTCTTTGGCCTCTCATCTTAATTAGCTCTATTTCGATAAATTGTCTGTTAATTGGCTGATTTTTTTTTACGTAGGTGCTGAGCAATGGGAGTAACATATCGAGAAGTCTCGTACCAGCTGCGACAACGGTACAACCACAGCAGACGGTTTATTCCCAGCAGCCCCAGCAACAACAGCAACAGCAACAACAGCCAACCTCACAGGGTAGTACTGTACAGTACGAGGAGGACATGGGATACAGGTAAAATAAATTTTAAAGATAAATTCATTGAAATCACTCAAAAATACCAAATTACAAGATAAACACAAGATTTTTTTTTTTTTTAATAAACACAAGATTACAACCAAAAATTTGTCTCAATGCAAGAAACTCTTCTTTTTTTTGTAATTAATCTTTTTTTTTTTAATTAATTAATTCGGGTGAATTAGATAGATTAATTAGCAATTAAATTTAAATACTCATTTCCTGGGTGATTACAGTCAGTCTCAGGGTCAGTGCACAATGGATACTGAAAAACGCTTCACACTATCACTCGGTCAACCGTTTGCTGGGGGCACTACCTCTTCCTCAGTGCCCTCCACCCCCACCCCAAATCAGAATCATCACCCGTCCATTACTAATGCTGTCAACATCACCACGTCTATTACGAGGTGATTTCCGATTTCAGGGACTATTGAAGAAATGACAGGAAATGAAATTGGAAAACTTTAGATATTAGGAGAGAGAGAGAGAAAAAAAATTGAGATTTAGCCAGAATCCTGGAAATTTCGAGATTTCGAGAAATTTCAAGATTTTTCTAGATTTTTAATGAATTTTATATTTTTTCAAATTTTTGCGAGAAATTTCTCTCAAATCTGCCTCCAGCAATCTTGCTTTGCTCCTCTGGAACCTTGAATTCGGTTTTATTTCGAATAATTTGAGATCTAACTAATAATCAGGAATTTCGCATTCCGAGAGATTTTGAAACTTTTCGTGATTTTTTGTGAATTTTATATTTTTTTCAAATTTTCCGCGAAATTTCTCTGAAATCTACCTCCGACAATCTTGCATTGCCCCTTTGGAACCTCAAAATCGGTTTTATTTCGAATAATTTGAGATTTAACCAGAAATCTGGAAATTTCGAGTTTGAATATCGAGGAAATTTAGGGGAATGTGGGGCAAAATGGAAATTGTATATAAAACAGTGGCAAATGAATTTTTAATGATTCCATCGGAAAGATGAGGAAATTTTAGTCGAGAAACATGTGCCAGAATCATTTTTTTTTAATTTTTTGGAAATTCTATTTTTCCTGGGATTTGTGAGGGGTATAAAAAGCCTTTCGATTATTGAGCAAATTCAGTTTTTAGGGAATATCTCTGATTCCATTGGTCGTAGTGGTGAGATCATATCCCATCGATTTAGGGGGTTTTGAATCTGAAAATATCGATTTTTCAGATAGTTATGGAAACTTTTTGTAAAAAATTATGACTTTGGTTTTTGTCCTATAACTATTCAAATAATCGATATTTTTGAATCCAAAACCCCATAAATCGATGGGAAATGATCTTACCTTTCATTTAAAATCGGTCGCAGCTCGCTACGACCAATAGAACCAGAGATATTTCCAAAAAACTGAAATTGCTCAAAAATCGAAAAGGCCCTCGAAAATGCAAAAAAAATAGAATTCCCAAACAATTCAAAAAAAATGATCGTGGAACATGTTTCTCGATTGAAATTCCCTCAGCTTTCTGATGGAATCGTTTCAAAAAATCCATCTCCAGTATTTTCATTCATTTAAAGATTTTTTTATAATATATGCATATAAACTCAAATGTGTCCATTTTACCCCTTATGTCCGTATTGCCCCACCTTTCCCTAGATTCTTCTCTTTTCAGAATCAGAAAAGTCATCCCAGTCAAATCTGTCGTTGATAACGAGTTTTGTTTTAATTAAATAGGAAATTCGTGTGCATGTCAATGATATCATTCATTGTATAACATTGTTTCTTCATTATTGATAATTACATAATAAGGAAAATATTGTTACTCATTTAATTTATAACCACCTTAGCGAAAATCATTGTTGCATGACACACAAAACTGAGTGTGTTATGTACTCGATCCTCAAAATTCTTTTGTCATGCAATTTTTTTTTTTTTTTTTGTATATGTGGAAGGAGGCTGGATATCGCTAGGGTGGGTTTAGAGTTGAAAAGAGAATTCAGTGGAATTTTTTTCTAGGTAGCTGATTCCTAGAGGTATCAAAATTAATCCATTGTTAAATTACGTTAGTCTTCTAGCTGGCTGACAAACTGCTTCGCATACATCGTTTCTCTTCTTTTTTTATTTCAAAATAATTTAAAAAATAAGTGCAAAACACATTAATAGTATACTTTATTGTTTTTCTAGGACCATGACGAAGGAGGACGTTGCAATAATTCAAGAGCGCAGAATGTCTCAACAGAGTCAAGGTAAATATTAATCAATTAATAATAAAAAAACAAATAGTAATAGACTTTTTTTGTCAATATAAAATTTTTCCTATCACAAATTGTATTTTTTCTACAATATAATCAAGTTGTAAAAGCAAGAATCTTGAAAAAAATATATCTTTACAAAGCCTACTGGCTCAAATTATTGATAATAATTATCTAAAAATCAGTAAATAGTAAATATGTCCATAGCTCCGTATACAATTTATTAAGAATTTGTTAGATGTTGAATTTTGATAAAAAAAAAAACAAATATTGGGAATTTCCTTGACAATGAAGATGTAATTAAATTCATGAGACTGTAGAAAAAAGTGAGATAGAGTGATTTTATTCTGAGCCTCTTGAAATTCTTTAAAAAAAAGGTCTCAGAGTGAAATCGCCTTATCTCACTTAATTTCCGAGATCTCAAAAAAAAAATAAAATCAGGAAATTCCTTTTTCTTAGCCTCCATCATCCTTTCATAGAATATCTTGGAAATCAAACGAGAAAAGACGTTTTTTCCCAATTCCCAAAAATATTCGAAATTTCTCTGGAAAGGGAAATGAAATTGAATTCATAAGCTCGTAAACTCCAACTTTTCTCGATATAAAAAAGCTCATAATACAACAGTCCCCTCCTCTCTCTCTCTCTCTCTCCCTCTCTTTCAAATCCCCCTTATATTCCCGCAAAAACTGGTAGCAATAAATAGACACTGGTTAAACCACTTTTCGCTCGTTGACCTAAAAAAACTTGAATTTCTAGGTTCAAATGGAGCAATAGCAGTTTCTCCAAGTTACCCAGTGGTTGCCCAGCAACAGCTGCCTCAGGCCCCACCCATGCAGCAACCCCAGCAGCAACAACAGCAACAACAACCACAACAGCAGCAACAACAACAGCAGCAACAATCAGGCCATCACCGAACATCGTCAGCTCCACCAGCTCCACAGCCTCAGGCACCTCCACTTCCTGGAACGATGACAGTCCAACGTCCTCAATTGACTGGACCACCAGCACCTCCACCAGTACCACCAGCTCCACCATGTCCACCAGCAATGATGAATTTCTCAAATGCCCCAGTACCACCCCCAATGATAAATCAGTACGCACAATCACCATCCCAATCAAATCTAACAAATCAATCACAAACATCATCACAAACACTCTATGGTAGTAATCAAAATCAGTATGGTAATAATAATCATAATAATCAGTATTCGGGTAGTCAGCCAAATTTATATGGTAGTAGTAATCAAGGAAATTATCAAGTTAGTCAGTATGCTAGCAGTCAAAATTCACAGTATGGTGGTGGCGGTGGTAGCCAGTATGGTAGTAGTAATTCAATAAATCAGTATGCTAGTTCAACGAGTCAGTATATACAGGGACAGTCATCATCATCACAGTATACTGTACCTACACAGGTGCAGTATGGACAAAGTGGTGGTAATATTAATCCATATGGTACACCAATTAATAATGTCAATCAGTATGCAAGTGGTGGTGGTGGTGGTGGTGTTGCACAAAATCCTAATGCTTATAATACAGTTGTTAGTAGTGGTGGACCACCACCACCCCCAATGGGACCACTTGGAGGTCCTGCTGGTTCTGCTGCTGCACCACCTCCACCTCCACCCCCACCTGCTCCCAATAATAATAGTGCTGGGGCTAATTCAAATGCAACAACAAATTCTGAACCATCACCAGATGTTAATTCATTGGCAGCAGCACTTCAGGCAGCAAGATTGAAGAAAAAACAGGTATTGTGAAATAAATATGTTTCTTGATGAATATGAAATAATAATGCACATAATACGATATATCGCATAGAAAAAATCAAAACTCCTCGAGAATTTCAAAATTCGAGATTAAATTGTAATTTTTTATAATTATTGTTATTTTTTTTATCATAAGAAAAAGAGAGGCAAAATGGATTTATAGATCAAAATGACTTGCGATATTTTTAGAGAGTGAAGAAGACCATATAAAATTTTGAAAAAATTTCACAACAATTTTCATGTATTGGAGCATCTTCTCAATTTACCCCATTATTCCTCTACATATATATATATCTCCAATTCAGAATATATAAATGGAAAAATTGAAAACATTATTTTAATTCTTTTAAAATTATACTTTCAACGAAGTAATTTTCCAATCCTCAATATACTGCACCCAAGTTGCGCCTTCGTTTTAAATTGAAGTGAAAACAAATGAAGAATTACCTAATTGAATTTCCTCCTTTTCATTTAAAATAACTAAGAAATGCAGTAATTTGAGAGGATAATTTGGCTCAATTTACTCACGTAGTATTATATAATTTTAATGAGTTACGAGTTTATATAATTTCATAGAGGCTTCTGTCAATAATTCCTCATTTGTAGGAATAATTGAATATTCCATTAATTTACGATTTTGAAGATTAATTCTTTTTTTAAATTTAATTATTTTCAGCAAGCACAGCCGATTGAGAATAGCGGTTCAAGTACAAGCAGCAGTGGGAGTGGTGGGGGTGGCAATTATGGTACCCTTGGACGTGGTGGTGGCGGTGGTATGGCCTCAATGATGGACGAAATGGCTAAAACATTGGCTCGTCGTCGTGCTGCTGTTGAGAAAAAACAGCCCGAGCAACCAATTGTATGTGAACAATAATTAATTTATTGAAATCAATCCAATTTACCCCGAAATATTTGAAAATTCAAGGAAAATGATGATAAAAAAGTCATCATTCTTAGATTTCGACAAATATTCAATGAGATAGTAACAGAATAAAAGTGGCATTCTCTCAATTATTTAAAATAATTTTCTCTTCAGGAGCCAGAGAGTTCTCCGGACAAAAAGTCATGGGACAAGAATAATTCATCTGGTGGTAAATTTTCAAATGGCGGAGAATCACCAAAATCTGCACGTAAAAGATTTGGCTCAGCATCAGAGGACACACTTTTAAAAGTTAATGGTGTTAATGAAGGAGCTTTTCTCACTGCTCAAGAGATGGATGCCTTCAAAGCTGAAATAATAAAAGAAGTTAGAAAGGAATTTCAAAAGATGAAAACCGAAATTGTCGAGGGTAAGTTATTAAACTCAAAATTCGAAAAAAAAAAAATAGGGAAAATTAATTTAATTTTGTCAGTTTTTTTTAATTTCAGAAAATAAACGAGATCGGGCGATTTTGTCTCAATCCTTTTCATAGAGACTTTCAAATGCTACAGAAAAGGATTGAGGCAAAATCGCTCTATCTCGCTTTATTCACGAGAAATTCTCAAAAAACAAAAGAAAGCAAAATAATTTTTCAATTTTATTTTTTTTTAAATCTTTTTATCAATTTTTCTTCTTTGTAGTTCGTTTTTTCAAAATATATCGGAAATTAAGCGAGATAGAGCGATTTTGCCTGAGTCCTCTTATATAGAGAATTTCAAGAGCTACAAAAAAGGATTCAACTACAATTGCTCTACATTGCTTAGTTTCCGAGAAATTCTCAAAAATCAAAGGATAAAGAAAAAGAATTTTCCACTTTTATTTATTTTTCGTAATTTTTTCATCAATTCTTTTTCTTCGTAGTTTGTTTGCTGAAGATATATCGAAAACTAAGCGAGATGGGACGATTTCAATGGAATCCTTCATTGTAGAGAATTTCAAGGGCTATAAAAAACGATTGATGTAAAATCGCTCTATCTCATTTAGTTTCCGAGAAATTCTCGAAAATCTGATGATAAAATGAATTCAATTCATCTGAGAATTGTAAAATCTTAAATAAATTTTTAAAAAATGAAATCAAAATAATTTTTTTTTTATTTTACAGCCCTGAGGGGAGAACTAAGTAGAAGGTAAAGATTCAAGAACTACCTTAATTTGTGGAAAATGCAATTGATAAGAGATTTGATTAGATAGACTAACCCGCAGCATCATCGACAACCACGTGCGAGAGTTTTTTTTATTAGAAAGAGGGAAAACACATTTAATAAAATTGAAAAAGAGAAACAATACATGCGAACAAAACACTGTAGTAATATCCATGTATATCAGCCATTTGTGTGTAAGTACGTAATATTAGCTCATTAATAATTAAGTGGAGTTAAAAAAATTTTCGATACCCCCGAATTTTATTCTGGCAAATTGACCGATACAATTGCCAATTGCCAATTGAGCTGTCATTGATATATACACATGTCATCAGCGCACACATTATTGATGCATTTTACATTTATCCAAAATTTTTGTAATACTGAAAATAAGAGTAATCTGACAATTTTTAGTCTTTTTTTCGTAACAAATGAATTATATTTGAAAAAAATAAAAAATTTGCACATGCAGAAAATTCGAAAAACTATAAGTGCAAATTTTTTAAATATTTTTTTAGCAATCATTTGTTTGTTTAAAAAAATACAGAAAATTGTTAAATCTCTTTTATCTTCAGTATCATAAACTTTTTTATTCTTTTCGACTGATGAAAAAAAACAGTATTTAAAATTTATTACTGTAAAATCTTAAAAATATTTTTTTAAAAATTTGTCATAAATTATTATTTTTTTTTAAATTGAAAATAAATATTCTTGTCAGCTCGATTTGGTCTTGAAGTGGAGCAGTAGATTGAGGCTTGAGCCGAATTTTTCGTCGACAATTTAATGCACAAAAAAATAATGTACAGTTGAAAAAATGTACCAACGTCGTGGCACAATCTTTTTTTTTTCGTCCTTTTTTTAAATAACTTTTTTGCATTGTTCCAATTTTTCTTACGAAAAAAAAAGGAAAAGTGATTTGAAATTGCATTTGAATGAGTACATATCACAATCATTCTGATACATTCCGTTCAATTATTTTCTCAGACTGTCGATATGATAAAAAAAAATGAATTTTTTTTTATTATTAGAAAAAAAGAAAAATTATTGATTACATTGTCTCTATATGCTGCCAGATGATTTTCATGTGATTATTAATACCTAAGTGATATCTAAGTGATTTTCTTCAATATTTGCCACGACTTGGTGAAGAAAAAAAACAAAAAAAAATTGATTTAATTTAAATCCGAATACGTACACATGACTGATTGCCTGAATAAACCTATGGGCTTTAAATGAAAATTAATCAATAAATTAAAAAACAAAATAATGATGAAAACAGAGAGAAAGAGAGTGAACTTAATTTTAAGCAGTTTAGAAGCGGGAATTTGGCGCGAATTTTCGTTTGATTTTTCGTGAAATATTGAAGACTAACTCGTTGGCCTTAACACACAATAATCATTAAAAACATCATTAATTAATTAATAATGAATGGAAATGAAGCCATTAATTGTCAAAAAAATGTGCCCACGAGTTTTTTTCTGTCATTGATGAGAAAATGAAAAAAAAAGAAATGAAAAAAATCTGTTTTTGTAATAATTTTCTATGAATGTTTTTTCTATGAGTGTAATAACTATTGGATAAATTCATTTTATTGTTCGGGTCAGTCTTTGAATTGTAATTGACAAAAAATTAATGAAATTACTGAAATGTGCGGACTATTACTTACAATAAATTCGAATAATTCAGTTTTTTTCAATTTAAAGAACAATTTTATAAAAATTATGATAATTTTAATATCATTTTCACATTTAAGACTGAACCGAAAGAAGCAATCTTAATTAATGTAAATAATATAAAAATGTAATTGATACGTCTATACGTCTATCATGTCCCCATTATCTTGACTGGTTCTCTCTCTGCGACGTTTATTAACGCACAAAAAAATCAATATTCAAATGGAAATGACAGGCTCATGATATGATATGATTCAATAATCATAATTGTCGCAAAAATTTGTGAAAAATTTCGAAAAATCTCAAGTATTAAAATAAAACTGATTTTTCAGTCATCAAAAAATTCAAATTTTGAAAAATTTGAAGGAAAATCGAAAAAATTTGAGAAAAAATTCGGAGAAATTGAGAAAAATTCCAAGAAAAATTGACAAAAAATCGAAAAATCTCAAATATTGAAATAAAACTGATTTTTTTTCTTATGAATACGAGAGACCGCTTCATTCGACTGATAATTTTGACATTAATACGATTCAAATAATTCGGAAGGAAAAAAAGACAAAAAAAATAATTGTATCAATTTTCTATTTGAATTACAATTGATAGAAAAAAAATTAATAATCATACGATGATTAATCTTAAATTACAAATAATTGAAAAAATTAAAAGAATGTTTATCATTAACATTAAGAATATGTCAAAGGCTGACCATTTTTGTATAAAAACTACAATTTTTACGCGCCCAATTTGCACACGCTCCTGCTAAAAGGTCTACACACACCTGTATCTAACTGTTTAATGAATTATTATTATTTAAAAAAAACGCTTCATAGATTTTACAATTAAACTCATGACATTAATGAAGGGAAAAAAATGTGAATTTTCAGACGAAAAAAAAAAAAAATTGAAGTATTTGTAATCGAGCAGGCGATATCGTCGAATTATTGTAGAAAACGCTTTTTTCCTTAATCGTCAAAAGAAACTAAAAAAACCAGAAACGAATCTGTTTATCTAGTTATGTAGACTGGTTTAAAACAATTGAAATAAGGATGAGATTGAGAACGAATGAATTCATACAGCTAGACATTGGAAATTTTTTTAGCTTGTAAAATCGAATGAACAAAGTTATTAAGAAACAAACTAAAAAAATAAATAAATAAAAATGTCGTAATTAGTGAATAGCTTTTGCATTTGGAATAAGTTATGGCTTGATTTTTTTTATTCTTTTGTAACTTCATAGAAAAAATCACTAGGTATTTTCTTAGTCTAATTAATTCATTAAATTAATCTTAATGAAAACAAAAAAAAAAATTAATGGGGGAAAAATTGTGAATTTTCATTTTTCATTTAGCACTGCATATTGAATTGTTTATACTTTTTTTTCGTGTTTTTTTTTCCTTAATTCATAGAACTATCATTTCATGTATTTCTAATATGACTTTTGTAAATATAATTCCTATATCTTCCATAATATATATTTATTTTTCACCATTTTTTTTTTATTTTTTTGGAATGGAAAAAAAAGTAAATTAGAAAAATTTTAAATAGTAGTTTCGAATAGTTATGCACAATTTATTTTAGATTAAATTAAATTTCCTTTTTTTTTCTCTATTTTTCTTTTTTTGAAGTCTTTGAAAAATTAATAATGTGAGAAAAATTTCGAGCAACGATGAGTTGTACACAAATGAAAAAAAAACTTAAAAATTTATCTTTGATGATGATTGAGAAGAAATTTTGTGGTTTAAAAATGAACATAAAGAATTTTCTTAGTTGACTAAATAATAATAATAATAATAGTAATGATAATTGGGCGGACCAGAGAGAAATAGTATTTGAAATTGCATTTATCAGAAGAAATAATTTTTTTTTTTAACCATTAAATTATCTGTTACAATTTAGTAAAGTGTGATATATATAAGTTTTACCGAAATTGACTTGGAAAATGTAAAACTTTTTTTTTTATTGACAAAAAAGTAAAACTTGATGAAAAAAAGTGGAAAACCATTTTTTCACTTTTTTCCCCAAAATTAATCGAAATTATTTAACATTATCAATTTAAAATAAAAAACTAACAATAAGATTCAGGATAATGAAAAAAAAAAATACAAATAATTCGGCAATTAAATGTATTTTGCGAGTCAACAATAAAATTGAAACTTAGCAGTCAAAAAAGCAATGAAACCTAGTGTAATTTTGTATTTTTGTATTTTCTGAGATTCTATTGACTTCTCAGTGAAAATGTAAAACGAAAAAACGACGAAAATGAGGAAAAAAAATTACAAATCGGTCGATTCCGTAAAAAAAATGCAGATATAGAAGGAGGCTGTGATTGGACCGTTTTTTTTTTTTTTCATTTTTCCATTTATTTAAAAAGAAGAAAATTCGCTTTTTACGTTTTAATGCATAATTAATGTGGCATTAATTCATTGTAAACTGATTATATTTATTTGCCGAATAATTTGTCGAATATATAGAAGAAAAAACCTCATTTCAGTCAAATTATTATAACTGCCTTATTTTCTATGCGCTTAGATTTACGTTGCAATTGTTACTATTATTTATCATTCTGTATTCAATCGAAAATTAAGTAAAAGAAGAAGAAAAAAAATAAATAATTAATATTAATAATATTAATAATAATAATAATAAATTCTCAAGTGCTTGATTGAAGATATTGGCCGCCCCAACGGAAATAATAGAATTAAAAAAAATGAAACAAAAATTGAAAAAAAAAAAAAGAATTAAAAAGAAAGCGTTGTTGATTCCTTGACTGCATTCATTTTATTTTTTCTCTGAAAAAAATAGAAAAAAAAATGAAAAAAAAAAAAAAATGAATAAATCAAATGAATTACTTCAGCAAACGGAGCAAAGTCAGGACGGTATATATTATATAAATATTAATTGAATATATATATAAAATAGATGAAAACGATACTGATGAAGCGATTTGAAAACACAACGCCACTTAGTATTTGAAAAAAAGAAGAAAAAAAAAATTTCTAGTTAATAAGTTATGTAAAAGGTAATTTGTATCGAAAAAAAAAGTATAACGATTTAAAAATCACACGTTATTCAACACACACAGACACATACAATGTTGAGTGAGGATAACTCATTAAAAATTAATGAGAGGGGTATAGAAAGCAAACACAATGAAAAAAAGAAAAGAAAAAAAATAGAGTGGAAAAAGATTAAAAAGTTTGAAATAAATCTTATTTCTTACTTGTGAAAAATAATAATAATAATAAAACGAAAGTGAAAACACATGTGAGATTGAACTTTTAAAGAAAAGAAAAATGAAATGAAATGTTTGTATTGTAAATGAATGACAAACAATAAAAACTATCATATGTAATCTTCGACACCGTTTTTAATCATTTGACCTTGTGTGTCAGCGCTAATTAAACGGGTTTATTATCATTATTTCATCATTACTGAGGAGTGAAGGAGAAAAAAAAAGTGCGAGTGTGTGATACTGAAAATAGCCAACTTCTGACGATTTTTAGTCTTTTTTTATTCTTGAGAAATAAATTGTTTTTAAATATTTAAAAAAAAATGAAGAGTATGTGAATTTTGAAAATTTGAAAATATTCACCAAAAATCGAATTTCGAATTGTTTGAAATAAATATGATTTAAATTTTGTAAATGGGTGAAGGAAGGTTTTCGGAGGTCGATTTTAAAGAAATTTCGAGAAAAAATTGGGAAATTTTTGGAGCATTTGCTTGAAATCGAATATTGAAGTCTAGTAAATGCATGAGAATTTCAAATTTCTATTTTTCTTAGATAAACCTGATTTTAATCTAAAAATGGTCAAAAATAAAGGTTTTCGGAAATAGATTTCCGAGAGATTTCGAGAAAAATTTTGAAGCATCGAGTGAAAATGGAATTTCGGATTTTAGTGAATGTTTTCGAATTTAGAACTTTAATAAAATGCTTCCTAATTTTGAATTTTAGGAAAATCCTTGCAAATTTCGAATTTTAGTAAAGTCTTTTGAATTTTGAATTTCAGTAAATGTTTTCGAATTTCAAATTTTAGTAAATGCTTTCGCATTTCGAATTTTAATGAATCCTTTCAAATTTCGAATTTTAGTAGAAGCTTTCGAATTTCGAATTTTAATAAATGCCTTCGAATTTCAAATTTTAATAAATGCTTTCGAATTTCAAATTTCAGTAAAATGCTTTCGAATTTCGAATTTTAGTAAATTCTGTCAAATGTCGAATCTCGAATGGTTTGAGATAAACTTAAAAAGTCCAAAAAATTAAAAAAAAACCAAAGCATTAAATTTTAAACACTTGTATGTGATAATTCGTAGAAACTCATTAAAAAAAAAATCCCAAAAAATCATCAGATCTGTCTCCCATTTCCAGTATCACAGTACTCGACACACTTAGCTCATTCTAGTCAAAAAAGTGCTATCATGTAACTTCGAGGGAAATTCCGATGTAAATTGAATGGAGACAGTGGGGCTGGGGCTTTGGTGCCGACTCCACAAATGTGTTAGTGGGTGCGCATTGGATCGATACTTCGAAAGCGAAAGAAAAAAGGAAAAAAAAAAGGGAGCAAGAAAGAAATATCCCAGGTTCTCACACTGCGCAGAAAAACGCGGTGACTTTATGCGTTTATAGAGGAGTGGGGGGGATTTATCCAGCGTGAAAGGAAGAGAATAATAGAGGAAAAAAAGAGGCGCAGAAAAAGAAACGTGTAGTAAAAACTAGGAGGGATTTCTTCGTTTTTTTTGTTATACGTTAGTGCGACGAAGTGGGAGAGTATGACGGGTGTTACGTTTTAGCACTTTGATCGAAAAGCCAGACCGCTCCGGACTGCCGCAGATGGATGTTTTCATGTACAATATATATATATCTAAAGAATACGATCATTTCTGTTTTATAAATTTTTGAGTGAAAGAATTGATGTTTTCATTGAGTTTTGAATTGTTTGAGTTTCTGTGGCAGTTCCGAGGCGGTCGGGAGTGTCATTATCAGTGCGATAAGTGGGGCAAAAGAGACATGTTGATGAATTCCATGTGGAGAGACTGGTAAGACGATTCGATTGTTCATATCAATGTTCTCTTTAACTGTGAGGAGGAATTCCTGGGGGAAAAAAAACAAAAATGTGAAGTTTTTGGATGAATTTATTTTGTAATGAATTTTTTTTGGAATGAAGGAGATGGTGGAAAAATCTGAAAAAATTTGAGAAAAATCTAAATCATGTCTATATCGTTGGGTAATTTTTTCAAATTATTTCGAAGTACCGCCTTTTTTCTAGAAGAATTCAAATAAGTGGGAGCAGAGTAAGATTGATTTGTTCGTAAATTTTATAAAAGAAAGGCGCTTCCATTAAAAAATTTGAAAAAATTACACAATAATATAGATATATAGGAGTATATTGTCTAATTTTTTCAGATTTTTCTACCATCTCCTTCACTACGAAAAAAATTCCCTTTTACATCGAAACTGCATTTAATGGATTACAAACTTAAAATTAAATATCTGTGAAAATATAATCACGCTAAAATTTCCAATCATCTTTCAGATCCTGCTCAATTCAAATGGTAGCTGTTGGCGAAAGACTTGTTTAGAATTCTCCTCTTTGTATTTCCCCGGCAACTTCGCCCCGAAAGAGAAAAGAATTTCCTTCCCCGGCCACGTGCCATTGACAGCGTGGAATCGAATGTGTTATATCCACTTCTGGACGTTACGTGTTAAATCTACCGAATCTTCAACTAAATGCATCGTCACGTACTTATGAATACTCGACAATAAAACATGCAGAGAGACGAGATGATTCTTAAAGAGCACAAAACAGCCTTGATCTCTTGAAAACATCACGTAAGTAACAAGGCATAATTCCATCACATAATTCCATTTAAAAAGAGAACCATTCAATTTAAAGAGAAAAATCGTTAATTTTTTGCAACTAAAAAAAAACATTCAATCTGAAAAAAAAACCGTTAGGTTCCTGCATCAAAAGCAGAACATTGAATTTTTGAAAAAAAAAATACGTTAATTTCTTGCATTCGAAACAAAAACGTTTGATCCAGAAAAAATTGTTATTTCTTGCATTCAAAAAAAACATTGAATTTGAGAAAAAAAATGTTAATTCATTGCATTCAATGAGAAACATTCAATTTAAAAAAAAACGTTATTTTCTTGCATTCAAACAAAAAAAACATTTAATCCGAGAAAATCGTCAATTTCTTGTATTGAAAAAAACATTTAATTTGAAAACGATTTAAAAAAAAAATTAATTTCTTGCATGCAAAAAAAAAACATTCAATTTGAAAAAAAAAACGTTAATTTCTTGTATCAAAAAAAAAGCATTGAATTTAAAAAAGTTGTGAAAAAAAATGTTAAATTCTTGCTTTAAAAAAAAAAACCGTTAATTTCTTGAATCCAACAAAAAAACATTCAATTTCAAAACAATTAAGAGAAAGCGTTAATTCCTTGCATTGAAAAAAAACCGTTAATTTCTTGCAGATGCAGAGACGCGGGAAATTGAATTCAAACTGCCTCTCTTTCGCTCGTTCGGCCGTTACCGGAAGATCTTGAAGAGTGAGTAAAAAACCCCCGAAAATTTGTTGTTTCACGTATACCAGGGTATATTCAAATGTTTATTAATAGTAACATCTTCTAGGTGGTTTGTGTGTAGCGGGCATTTATAAATATATATAGAAGAAGAAGAAGAAGCAGCAAAGAAGAGCCAGAGGCAGGAGGGCAAGAAGAGAGGAAGAAAAGAGGAAGAAAGAGGGAAGCAAAGAATAAATAGGAAGAAGAAGAAGGTAAAACCGAAGCTAGCAAATTTTGGGTGGGGACCTGGTGCTTGTGTGTGTTCTATTTAAAAATAGAAAAGAATGTTTTTCAAATCCAATTGGACTTGGTTGGCAGAAAGATGGGGCAATATGGCCGACTTGGCCGAGCGGGTTGACGATTTAATATGCACATTTGATACGTCTGGTGATACAACAATGGATACATTATCAATGTTAATATTTGGCTGGATGTTATTTGGTTTAATAGTACTGTGTGTTGGTAAATATATTTACAATCGTTTTGTATTGAATGAAAAATTGATAACAAGTGGTGGAAGTGGAGTTAGTTCTAGTATTAGTGGTACATCATCTTCAACAATTAAGGAACATGGAGTACATGGTATTGGTGAAAGTGTTGTGTCAGCTGGTGCATTTGCTAGTAATTTACTTACACAGGAAAAACCCATTAGAGTTGCTATGGCTAAATCAGCATCAGCAACTATTGCTGCTAGTAAGATAACAAGTGCTGGATTGATTGGTGCAGCTAGTACTGGTAATCTGAGTACTGGTGGTGGCAATTATGTACCACCAACTCCACCAATGAGAAAAAGACTCTCACGTAAATCATCTGGGGGATTAATTAGCCCAGCAAGAAGCTCAAGATCATTGAATTTACCGGCTGCTACTGGCGCTGATACTGATGCTGTTAGATGGGTTAATGAGCTAGTTGTTTGGCTACATGCTGATCTAGTTATACTCAATGAATTACTTGCTGCTTGGGTTGTATCGTTGAATGACTTTGTTTCCAGCTCTGTTGATGAGGTAAATTATCTTCTTAAAAACAATTTCAGTAATTTTTTTTTTTTCAAATTTTATCGTCTGAATATCTTGGGAGCTAATGGAGATACGCCCTTTTTATATTCCTTTTTAATCTTCTTTTTTTTACGAAAAAAATGCGTTTTTGGGGTGAAAAAGACGCATCTCCATTAGTTTTGGAGATATTCGCAGAAAAGAGGAGTGAAGAGGTGGAACAGTGTTTTTTTTTTGGAAACTAAACGAGATAGAACGTTTCTTTGAGGAAAAAATGAGGATATCTTCATTATTTTTTGAAATTTTTCAGAGAAAAAAGATTTTTTTCAATTTCACCTCTTTACTATGATTTTTTTTGTAAATATCTGGGAAACTAAGCGAGATAGAGCGATTTTTGGAAAATGCTTCTTTGGAGCTCTTTAAATTCGTTATTAAAGGGATTAGGGCAAAGCTACTCTATCTCGCTTAGTTTTCGACATATTTAAGAAACATTGATGGAAGAGAAAATCGAGCTTTTTCTTTTTTTTTTTTAATGGTTTTTTTTTCAAAAATTAAATTCTATAATGATGAATCGATCAATTCACACGTTTGACAGAAGTATTTTTAGATCATTACGTTTTCACTTTGTTAAACAAGGATGCCACTGAACCGTAACAAGCTTATGTTACATGAATTTTTCATGCGTTATGCATACAAAAATCATTGATTTCATTGAATCAGAAGATATTTCCTTGAATGGATAATTGTGCCTATTGAAAACGAACTTTTCAATAATCATTTTTTTTTCGATTTGCTGAGATATTAAGCTGCACTATTTTAAGATTTTCGGATTTATTATTCTGCTTTTCTTCTGGCAAAAAAATTTTCTTTCTTTCTTCGTTCGTTTATTCTTTTATTCTTCATTACTTTCGTTTATTTTGCACTTTTTCTCCTTTTTTTTCATCTATATGACTCTAACTCAGCTGCAGAAGAGCATGCGCATTATTCAAGTGCGTAACCCACTTTCCAGAATGAAAATTCGGTTCAACCTCGTGGATTTAATGCCGGTAGAAAATTGTGTTTTGCTCCTTTATTTTCCCCGGGAGAGAGATATACCATGAAGGCACCAGTTATCGGACAGTTAAGGGAATGGCACTAGTATCCGGACAGTGAGAATTGAATTATTAAAATGATTAAAAAAAAAAAAACAGTTTTATTCTAATATTTGAGATTTTTCAAAATTTCCGAAATTTCATGAAATTTTTATGAAACTTTTATAAAACTTTCATAAAATTTTTATAATTTTTTGTTTCAGACAATTCAGTTGATTTTCATTTTGACATTTTGCAAATATTGACAAATTTGGTCTTTTAACTTAAATATTAATTATTAGCATATCTTGCCACTACGTTCGTAAACTGGGGTATGTCCGGTAACTGGGTCCACCATGGTACACACCTCTTTTTATTACTTCATAATCAATAAGTTTATCCAAATGACTGATTTGAAATCAATAGATGGAGAATTGTCGTTTTCTTCGGGTGGAGAACGTTCCTGATTTTTTTTTCAAATAAAATCTCAGTGTTTTTCCTAAAGGGAAAGAAGTACAATTTAATTAGAAAAATTGTAAACAGTAGCAGATAAAAAATAATATCGTTGCTTTAGAAACAAAGGAGCGTAAGTGTTATGCTTATACACAGTACTTACGCCCCCTTAACTCTAAGGCGACTACCTACAATTTCTTTTGTGAGTTTCTCTGAATTTAGTGGATTTAGAGAAAAAACTCAGAAGAACTTTTTTGTAGAAAATTTCAAGGGCTACAAATAAGGTTTCCTGTTGAATTGTCCTCAACCTTGTAGTTTACGAGATATTTCGAATATAGCTCTGACTTTTAAACCTATTATTTTTTTTTTTAATTCACGAATTTTCATAGTTTTTCGTTAAACTTATTTTACCGTATCTTTCAGAATTTTCCCATAAACTCAATGCAAACACAAAGAATTATGAATTTTATTTTCTTATCTCAAGAAAAACATTTAGAAACTCCATAAAATTTCCTCATTTTTTCTTTTCTTTTTCTATCGGAGTATTTTTTTTTTCCTCGTGGCATTATCTTCAGATATTCTTGAAACATAAAATTTTTTATCGTTTGTAACTTATCATTTATGAATAAATTAGCATAAATTTGGCGTAGAGCTACACAAAAGAAAGGTCATTATGAAAAAAGTTTAAGCATTTGAAATTTTTCAGAAAAATTAATCTGCATTTTCTCATTCATTTTCTTCGAGATATCTCGGAAAATAATGCAGATACGCCCTTATGATCCTGACTCTTCATTGTAGAGAATTTCAGGGGCTCCAAAAAAGTATTGGAACAAAAAAGGCGAATCTCCATTATTTTTCGAGATATTTTAGAAAAAAAGAGGGAAATGCGTATAAATTCATTTTTTTTTTGAAATTTCTTATGGAAAATGTTTTGGAAAATAAGCGAGATACAGCAATTTTACATCAATCCTTTTTTATAGACCTTAAAATTCTCTACAAAAAAGGATTCCAGCAAAATCGTCCTATCTCGCTTAGCTTCCGGAAAATTCTCAAAAAACTTTTAAACAATTTGATTAAATAAAATTGATTTCTCTTAAAAATTTAAAAATCGTGAAAAAATTTCATATTTTTCAATTGTCAATGTTTCTAGATTTAATTGTGAAAAGTAATTGTTATCACCTCGTTCTCAGGCTGTGTACATTAGTAATCATCTAATCATCATTCCCAGGTCTATCGCGATAATCGAAGGTCAAGTACAGTTAATTGTATTAGCTATTTAAATTCAAATATATAGAAAAAATCAGCAACTAAAATCCGGTTGATGTCATTCTTCTATTAATTATTATTATTATCACTGTTACCTCGGTAATTTTTGAGGTCAATCCCGTTACGTCACCTGTGCGATCAGAGAGAAGGGGCTAAAGGTGTTTCGTCATACACACACTGTCAACGGCCTTGCTTTGTGTGCAAATGGTACAGAAATGACGTCATATACCCAAAATAACGTTGGATTCTGCACGAGTAGAGTAAAAAACTGGTTGACTCCACCATCGAATTCCAATTAATTTTTTTTTTCATTATTTTTATGTTT
The DNA here is from genome assembly GCA_963921955.1 of Aleiodes alternator. Classification (NCBI taxonomy): domain Eukaryota; kingdom Metazoa; phylum Arthropoda; class Insecta; order Hymenoptera; family Braconidae; genus Aleiodes; species Aleiodes alternator. The sequence continues at coordinate 12,495,625 of OY998099.1, read as the reverse complement.
CTTCTTGAATTTTTTCTCTCAAAATTAAATAATATCTTGTTAAAAAAATATAATTTGATCTTTTCGTGATTTTTGTGGAAAAGAAGACCCAATTTTGTAGAAAAAAAAAAGTATTTTTGCTACAGTTGTTTGAGGATATCTCGGAAACTAAGCGAGATAGAGCGATTTTACCCGAATTCTTTCTTGTAGCTCTTGAGATTGTCTAAAAAAAAGGATTCGTGCAAAATCGTCTTATCTCGCTTAGTTTCCGAGGTATTCTCAAGAAATTGAATGATAAAAAAATGAAAAGAAAAAATAAAAAAAACAAAAAATTCATTCTTCTTCTCCATCTTTCGATTTTTAAGAGTATCTTGGAAATTAAGCGAGATACAGCAATTCTGAAGGAATTCTTTTTTGTAGTTCCTGAAATTTTCTACAAAAAAGAATTCGGGTGGAAAGGACGTATCACCTTTGGTTTCCGAGATATTCTTGAAAAACTGGGGATAAAATAAAACACATTTTTCTGAAAGTTTTATATTAAAAAAAAAAACAGTCTCTTACTCAATGAAATGTTGAACATTTATTATTAAACCCTTTCACCTGTATTTGACCGGATTATCGGCGGTCACGAACACTCAGATCATGCAAAAGGCAGTGCAGTCATGCAAACATGGGGTCATAGTGTCAACAAGGAATTTATCGATTTTTTAAATGATTTTTCAGCATGGAGTGGGGGTGGAATTCGTACGGGTACTTCCAGAGACTCAATCACCAACGTTATCAAATATTTTCTGCGAATGCGACTCCAAAAACGATGTTGTAAGTATTTTTCGATAAAAAAAAAAAAAACAACAAAAAAGTTTATTGATGGAGCACGTGTGCACTATTTTTAAGGTATTTTTTCTAAGGATGAAGGGGCTTACAGAAAAATTTGAGAAAAATTCAGAAGGTGGTGCGATATGTCTAGATTGTTGAGGAATTTTTTTTTCAATTTTTTTCATTAAGGTCTTCACTCTCGAAAAAAATCCTTGAGTATTCGATTTTATCGGTCCATTTTGCCCCCCTTTCCCTTAGATTTTTTTTTTCAGGTGAAAATCACTAAAAAAAAATATGAAAAAATTCCTCGATAATCTAGACATGTTGGATCACATTCTCAAATGCTTTCCGATTTCTTAATAAACTCCTTCAGTCCAAAAAAATCCTCAATCATTTTTACCTACGATGTCCATTTTTCCCCATTAATCTACCTGAAATAAAACAAATCTTTTACATTTTCTAGACAATAACATGCGACTGCGAGGCGACTCCAGCACTACAGCTAAAGGCATTTCGTCAGAAAGGCGATAAAGTTGAGGTCAGCCACTATCGTGCCAATGTAAACCGTTTTCGTGCACGTTTAAATGTTGTCTGCATCACTGATAAATTATTGATGGACTTGAAATGCGATGGTTGGCCAGAGGTAATATTACTCCTCCCCCCCCCCCCCATAAAAAACAATATCCATTAACAAAATCTCAATTGATCAAATTCAATCACAACCAATTTACTCAATTTTTGATTCATTCACTCAATCAATCCTTTTTTTTAATTCACTTAATCATTTTTTTTTGAAATTCAATCATTTTTTTTTTCAATTCACTCAATTAATTTTTTTTCTAATTCAATCAATTTTCATTCATTTTTTCAATTTTACACAATTAATTTTCTTTTTTTTTTTTCAAATTTTACAAAATTAGTTTTTTTCTTTTCTTCAAATAAAATAAAGATAAAAAATAATTAAAATTTATAATAATTAATTAAAGGTGAAGGTGTCATTGGCACAAGTGGGAACGATAAAAAAAGATCTTGATGAGAGTCAACTGCAGGAGGTAGTAACTGAAATTGTTGTTGGTGCACTACGTGGCACTAATGTCCATCTCAATCTATCAAAGTATCCAACATGTCCGAGATTGTGGCGTGATCCACCACCACAAAGTGGTTACACTCTTCCAGTTCACTATGACAGCATGGTAATAACAATTAAAAAAAAAAAACCTTCACGCCTCCTTTTTTTCTCATTTTTTTTTTTTTTTACAATTTTTTGCTAATAATGATAATTTTGTGCAGAGTCACTCGGGGTCAATGGGACAGACGTATGTCACTGGTGACAGACGTTTGCTGGTTAAAGTTGTACGAGCTAATGATCTTGGGGGAACTCAAGGATGCACTCAACCTTTCTGTGTTGTTGAATTAGATGAGCCACCGCAGAAGCATCAGACGTCTATTAAAAAAGATACTGTTAGTCCTGTCTGGGATGAGGCCTTCTTGTTGTGAGTGATTATTGTTATTATTTTTTTTTTTAGAATTTATGGTATGATTTATTCAGAGGTTTTTTTTTATATTTTATATTCAGGTTTTTTTCAGTTCGTGAGGTGATGAAAGAGATGCTGGGGAATTGTTGGGTATTCCTGGGCGAAAAAATGGGCAAATGCTAAATTTTTTAATTGTTTCAAAATTTGCAAGGAAAGTTTTATCAAAAAAAATGGATTTGGATAATTTTTTAAATTTTAATTGTTTTTATTTTTCAATTTTCTTCATAATTTTGGAAGGAATTTTTGGGGATAATTTTTGTATAGTATTTTTTTAAGTATAAATTAATGATATTAATTTTTTCATTCGTTGATTTCAGATTTTGCACGTTCATTCATTCCATGCAAAATAAAATAAAAAAACTTTTTTTTTCTTTTTCAGTGATGTCAGCCGCAATACATCTGAAGTTCTTTTGGAGCTGTATGACAGTGTGAATAAGAGTCAACGATTTCTTGGTCTTGGAATTGTTGGAGTTGAGGAGCTACTTGCTAATCCGAGCCAAAGACAAATAATACCACTTCAGGCGAGGCCCTATGAGGCAGACGAGGTCACCGGAACACTCACAGTTGAAGTAAGTCTGCAGTCAAACACGAGCAGTTGTCTTCCAATGAAGTTGCACCCATCGAGGGCACACCGGGATTCCTCTATATTTGACTGCCCTTTATAATTGACTGAATTCTCTTCGCTTACATCTTTCAGAAAAAAAAGAAAGTGTCAAAAATAGAGAATGGTTATCGACGGATGGGTCAGATATAGAGGGACTCTTCGATTAAAGTTCCTCAAATGAACTTTCTGACATCTTTCCATATTTTCCTCAATTGGGATGCGCAGAGGGGACTTAAGTCAGAGTAGAATCCCTCTATATTTGACCGTCCGTTAAATTTGACTGAATTCTTACTTTATCTTTGAGAAAAGAAAGAAGAGTCAAATATACAGAATGGTCATGGATGAAGGCGTCAAATATAGAGGGATGTTGCATTAAAGTTCCTCAAATGAACTTTTCGACATATTTCATTCTTCTGCACATTGAACTGTACAAAGAAAACCCGAGTCACATGGAAATCCCTCTATATTTGGCTGCCCTCTATGCTTGACCACCCCTTATATTTGACTGGATTTTCGTTTTATCCCTGAAAATGATGTGTCAAATATAGAGAATGCTCGTCGATGGACGCGTCAAATATAGAGGAATTCTTCCATTAAAGTTTCTGAAATGGACTTCTTGACATATTTCAATATATATGCCATAATTGGAGTGCTCAGAGGGGAAGGGCCTTATATAAGAAGTAGAGATGAAGTGGCAACTTTAACGAGAGGTTCTGTGTGGACGTGTAAACTTTATTGGAAGCCCATTATATTTTGAAAAAATGCCTAATTCAATTGAACTAAATATCTTATTTTTTTTTTGCAGTTTCTATTCATTGAGGGAGCAGAGGTACCACAAATTGGAACAAAACCGTTTAAAGTTAAGGAAACGATAAAACCAGTGTCACCGACCCGCACGTACAGCCCAACCAATCAACTCAGCAATAATAGCCTTAATTATAACAATGGTAACAGCACACTTATCTTGTACGACTCTACTGCTCAATCGACCGGGGGTAATTACCGATTATCTTATCTGGCGAACGAAAAAAAAAAGTGAATTTTTGAGAAAAAAAACCGCATCTCAACCTGAGTGACCCTTTTTTATTTTTTACGCAGTTATATAGATAGAAAAATATACGAATGAAATATCCTATGATTTATGATTTATCTAGTTCTCCTTTTGGCACTTTGGTGATAAGTTTCATCAAGAGTATGTAATTTTTTTTTTACACTTTTTTTTTCATTTATTTACTAACGTGCATTGCCAAATTATTTAATAATGTCTTTGGCCCAAGAAAACACTCTAAAACGCAAGGTTAATTATTTAATAATGTCTTTGGCCCAAGAAAACACTCTAAAACGCAAGGTTAATCAACTCTTTGGATGAAATTCGTGGAATTCAATGATTTTGCTTGGAAACTATTCCTTCTCCTCCCACCCCCCCCCCCCCAAAAAAAAAGAGTTACAGCATCCGAATTAGTTCATAGAAAATTGGCATGAATTATTATTTTTTAGAATATTATTTACTAGAATAGTGTAGTAGGGGCAAAATGAACCTCCGGAGGGAAGTAATCCAGGAATTTCTTTTTGGGGTGAAGGATGCTGCAGAAAAATCTGGGAAAATTTGAGAAGATGGTCCAGCATGTCTTCATTGTCGGTGAATTTTTTCAATTTTTTTTGCAGAGCCTTTCACTCAAAAAAAAATTCTAAACTGTTTTTAAGTCTCCTGGACAATCCAGGATTTTTTTAAGGAGTGAAGGACTTGGCAGAAAAATCTGAAAAAAATTGAGAAGATGGTCTAGCATATTTACATTGTTGGTGAATTTTCTAAATTTTTTTGATGAGTCTTTCACTCGACAAAAAATCCTGGACTGTTTCTGAGTCTCCGGAGCAAGACAATCCAGGATTTTTTTTAAATTGAAGGTTTCTGCAAACAAAAATCTGAAAAAATTTGAGAAAATGGTCCAACATGTCTCCATTATTTATGAATTTTTTCAAATTTTTCAAAAGAGTCTTTCACTCAAAAAAAAAACTTAGATTCTTTTCCTCAGTCGGTCCATTTTGCCCCGTTCTCCCCTGTACTCCAAGTAGTTGAAGAAAAAAAATCGTGTGATTACCCATCGCATTTACTTTACTCTCACAATTATATTATTGCAATTTATTTTTAATTTTTTTTCGTCTCATTAAAATTTTACAAGTGTAACGTTCTGTTTTCTTATTTATATTAGGATTGATTTTTCTTTCAGACTACTTGACTAACGGTACAAGCGTTGATTCACCTTATAGAACTGGTCAAACTAATGGTAACAAGGGCACACTCATTGTCCATAGTCAACAGAGGGTAAGCATTATGAATAATTAGTTGGATAGATTTTTTTTTTTTTACTTCTTACTGAGTTTAGAGTGCTGTGAATAGAAACAAGTACTTGAAGACAAAAGAATTTAATAATTCTCGTTTAAACTCTTTGCCAACGAGAGTTTTGTGAAATTAATTATTTAATAATGTTTGCGGTTTTTGCTTTGTTTTTCTTTTCTCTACAGCAACCTGAACGCCAAGTGGTGAAGGTAAGTTTACAGGTTTTCATTAATTCGCCTATTTTTCATTATTTTATAAATAATTACCTTTTACATTTTTCATTGAAAAAATATTTTTTTGTAAATTTTTTTTCTTCAGAAATTAACTTCTTTCGTGAAATTTAATCATCGACACTATAAAAAGTTGGAATTGGATTTAGAATGCATTTTGAACAAAATTCATGATTTTTTAGAATTAGGCAAAAAAAAATTTTTTTTTTTCGATAATAATGAATTTTTCCGAAAAATATATATTTTTTTTGATAATTATGAATTTTTTAGAAAAACCTATTTTTTTTGATGATTATGAAATTTTTCTGAAAAATCTATTTTATTTCATTGATTTTTTAAGAATATCTCGAAAATTAAGCGGGATAGAGCGATATCACTAGAATCTTTGTTTCAGGCTCTTGAAATTCTCTTTAAGACTGGGGCTAAGGGCAAAAAGGGCGTATCTTCATTATTTGCAGCATATTCTCTATCTAATAGTTAATTGAAAATTAATATCTTTTCATTTTCATATTTTCATATTTAATTAACAAAATAGTTAATATTTTTTTTGCACGTGAATGATAACTCTAGTGTGCATCTACTAATCCAACAGGTGACCCTCTCCGAGAACGGAAGCTGGCAGGAAATTTCGCCCGAGGTAATAGCAATAAAAATTACTTTCTAAATTAAAAAAAAAATGTTAAAAAAATAAAAAAACTTCTAATTCCATTGAAAACATGGAAAAAAATTGTTGAACATAAATGATAATAATCTTTCAGCACGTTCATCGTGATACCAGCGCTACTTCAGGTCCAGAAAGCACGCCAAAGTCATCAAATTCTGAAAGCACAAGGGGTCAGTTGAAAAAAATCCTTACCCATAAGGATAATTGGGAGGTATAGGAGAGAGTGGGGCAAAATGGACACTGTAATGCAACGGTTAGAGATGGATTTTTTTTGATGATTCTATTGAAAAGCTGAAGGAATTTCAGCCGGAAAACGAGTGTCAGATGTATTTTTTTCGATTTTTTTGAAAACTCGATTTTTTTTCGGCATTATTGAGGGGTAAAAATTGCTTTTTTGAATATTTTCAGTTTTTCGCGAATATCTCTGGTTGTATAGGTCGTAGCAATTCGGGGTTGGTCCCAAATGGAAGATGGGCTCATTTCCCATCGATTTATTGGGTTTTGAATTCGAAAATAGCAATTTTTGGGATAGTTATAGGCCAAAAACTGTTTCACAAAACTGTTTTACAGAAATGCCCATAGATACCTTAAAAATCAATATTTTTTAATCGAAAACCCTATGAATCGATGGCAAATAATCTCACCTTTCACCTCCCATCGGAATTTTTCGGCTACGACAAATAGAACCGAAGATATTCTCAAAAAACTGAAAATTTTCAAAAGAAGGAAGGGTTTCGCCCTTTTAAAATGCTCAAAAAAGTAAAAATCGCCAAAAATTCAAAAAAATTAATTCCGGCACTTGTTTCTCGCCTAAAATTTCCTCAGGATTCCAATGAAATCATCAAAAACAATCTACCGTCAATATTTCTATTAATTTCAATAATTTTCCATAATATTTGCCTAAAAATTTAGATGTGTCCATTTTACCCCTGATGTCCATTTTGCCCCACCTTCCCCTAATCGAAACTAAGTTAATTTTCAAGATTCAAAGAAATGCAAAAAAATGGGAATATTCCAGTTTTTAATTGATTTTTTGTTTCTGAGACTTATTTTATTCCTCATTACATTCTCTACAGATTCACTGAATCAAATTTGAAAATTTCATCTTGTATGAGTTGTTATTAACAATTTCAGACAAAAAAATCAACTTTTTTTTACGATTGTACCTCCCAAACATCTTCAATATTCACCTCAAAATAAAAAATCTCAAAAATTAAATTAAAAAAAAATAATGAAAAGGTAGGCAACTCTAATTATCGCCATTAAAAAAATCTGAAACTTTTAGAACGAGGACGAACACGAAGAAAAAGACGTGACTTTTTTGGAACAATCAAGAAACGTCTTACTAGGTCAAAGACTAGAAGTAGATCGGCAGGACCAGAGGGTGATACAAATCACGAAGACGCCCACTCAAGATCGATATCCGCTGATAGGGCACGTGATCCCGGATCAGGTAATTTTATCCTTTTTTTTTCATTTAATCCTACATTTCTTTACTTCGCAAAGTATTAATTTCGAGGCATCAAACCTTCTTTTCTATTACAATTTCCTAATAACCTTTGATGACTATTGTGTTCTAACTACACGCCAATGATTTCTCGGGTGAGTTAATTTCACATTGCACAGCATTACAACACATGGCATATTTATGGACAAGCTTTACAGAATTATTGAGGATTTATGTAACTGCAGATTTCATTGTGAAGTGAGAAAAAGAAGATGAATCAAAGTTTTTATGTTTTTTCAATGATTCAGGATTTTTTTTGAGTGAAAGACTTGATGTAAAAATCTGAAAAAATTTGAATAGATACTCTAATATATATAAATTGTCGAGTAATTTTTTCAAATTTTTTTGAAGGGGTCTTCACCCTCAAAAAAAATTCCGGACCATTTTACCCTTTAGGACCATTTTGGTCTGTTTTTTTTTTAACAAGAATTTTTTTTTAGGGTGAAGGCTTTTAGTTAAAAATCTAAAAAAATTCAGCAACGATTTAGACATATTGGAGTGTCTTTCAGAATTTTTTCAGATTTTTCTGCTAACTTATTCTCAAGATATAAAAATAATTATCTCACTTCATCGATGATTGGCTTTTCGCTTGAATTTTTTAATTGAGCTTTCTGCACTGTGATTTGATTGTTTTTAGCATTATTAAATGTACCAGGTAAAGAAGAGCAATCGAGGAGATCGAGTCTGAGTGAAGCATCAGCCATAAGTGGTACATCAACGAGAACATACATCAATGAAGCATCAACATTAGTCCTAGAAACATTAGAAAATGGGATCAAAAAGTACGTACAAAAGGCAATCTTCGTTGCACAATGATTCAGGATTTTTTTTCGGGGTGAAAGAGTTTGCAAAAAAAAATCAAAAAATTTGAGAAGATGCTCCAATATATCTATATTGTTGGTGAATTTTTTCAAATTTTTTTTGTCAAGCCCTTCACTCTTAAAAAAAATCTCCTTTCATTGAAAATTTTTCATTTTATTTATATGATGAAAAATATCGAAATATCTGCAAGAAAAAATAATATTTATTGACCTTTTATATTTTTAGACATTACCTCGTACCATTGTCCCTAGCTCAGAAGAGTAAATGGAGGAAAAAGGGAACAAAATTACATATATTCAATGATCATACATTCATTGCAAAACACATGACTGGGTATGACTGCATTTCTAAATATATATCTATATATATATATATGTATTTTATAGATTTTCTATTAGAAACTGTGTATCTCTTGGGGGTTTTAAGCTGCAGTTATTATTACATTTTCAGTGGTACTGTTTGTGAAGTATGCAAGAGAACTCTAGCACGAAGACTAGGTAAACAGGGTTACGAATGTAGGGACTGTTTGTTGAAATGTCATAAGCATTGTCATGTTAAAGTCGACACATTGTGCTCGACATCAACAATTCAGAGCATTGAATTGTGAGTATTTAAAGAATTATTTATTATTGTAATTTTGATAATTGTAGTTACGACATGGGTGGTATTAAATTTTGGAAACGTATACTATTTGTAAATTTTTTGTTAAGAGAACGAGGAATTTGGGGGGAAAAGACTTAATTAAGGGTGAAGAATAGTTGGAATTTGGGAAAACAGGTTTTAGTTTGATTAAGGTAGTATCCCAAGTGAAGACGAGTACAGTTAATTCCTTATTTTTTTGATGCCACATCAAAGGTGATATATTTTCAGATTTTTCTGAATTTTTTCATAATTTTTGACCGTCCAAAATACCGGTGGTGGGGATGAAATGCCCTAAATTAGACAGAAATAACGAAATTACTAAAAAACCACAGGATTGATCCATTATTTAAAAACAATTGGCAAAGAGAACAGCATTTTAACTAAATAACAGAAGAAAAAAATATTAAATTCACCGTATAGTTATTCAGAAATTTTTATTGGAAGGTAGTCGTAACTATTTGCCTCTCTCTCTGTCTCACGCATGTGACAGGAGATTGATGTAAAAAAAAATTCGAGAAAAAAAATTATATTCACCAAGCTGAAGATATGAAATTCGAATGGTTTAATCATTTTTTCGGGTAAATCGAAGCACTTTTTCCCGAATTGTCAGCAATTAATTGGAAATAAATCTACAAATTCCCATTTTTTTCTCTGTTTTATCGATCGTACTCTTGGATACTACCTTAATTCAATTACATTAAACTATTTGGTTGAAATAAAGCTCCTCGTTCAATAAAAAGTGACGATATTCAAAATTTGGCATCACAAAAAATTAAAATTTTCTCTTCATAATCCTTCAGAAACTTTAAGTTATTTTACTACAATTTATTTAGTATTTTCACAATATATTTCTTTTTCTCTTTTTTCTTTTTTTAAACAATTAAAAAGGTCCCTACTGCCAGTACTGAGTGAATAAGATAGGTAAGCCGTCACAATTGACGTGAGGAATGGATTTAAAAAAAAAACATCTGTACATAAGAAGTTTTTATCCTTTTTTTTCCTCTAATAGCATGGAAATTCAATTAGATTCATTTAAGTAGTTCCCAGTTCAATTTTTTTCCAGTAATTATTCATGAAGAAATTTAATAAAAAAATGCATATGAAAATTATCGTAAAGGTAAATGCTATAGTTATGCTGTTTTAATTTGCTTTTTTCATCATAATTTTAAATTTTTTACGGAAACATACACGAATTGTGCATAAAAATGATTTTTTTTTTCTATTAAATGCATAAAAATTCATGAGAATCTTTAATAGTCGAGAGTAATAGAGTTTTCTAATATATTTCAGAGGTTTTCAAATTTTCTATTCTATAATAAAATCTGAATTTTTTACTTTAATGCTCGCTTGACATAAAAATAATAATAATAAAAAGTAATAAAAAGTATTAGGGGAAGGTGGGGCAAAATGGGCATTGTAATGAAACAGTGGTAGATAGATTTCTTCTGACGATTATATTGAAGAGCTGCGGAAATTTAGGGCAATTATCAAATGCAAGAATTAATTGTTTGGAATTTTCTGAGAATTCGATTTTTTCAGGCATTTTTGAGGGCCTTTTGATTTTTGAAAAAAATCGGTTTTTTCGGAATATCTCCGAGATATCTCCGGTTCTATTGGTCATAGCGATATGAGACCGATTTCAAATGGAAGGTGAGATCATTTGCCATCGTTTTATGGGGTTTTTAATTTGAAAATATCAATTTTTCAGACAGTTATGGGAACTTTTGTGTAAAATTATGATCATCGGTTTTTGTCCTAGAACTATGTAAAAAATCGATAGTTTTGAATCCAGAACCCCATAAATCGATGGGAAATGATCTCACCTTTTATTTAAAAATGGTCCCAGATCGCTACGACTAAGAGAACCAGAGATATTTCCAAAAAACTGAATTTGCTCAAAAATCGAAAGGCTTTCACCCCTCAAAAATGCAGAAAAAAAATTAAATTCTCAAAAAAATTGAAAAAATTAATCCTGGCACATGTTTCTCGACTGAAATTTCCTCAGCTCTCCGATGGAATCATTAAAAAAAATCTATCTCCAATATTTTCATTCATTCATAGATTTTCTCATAATATATGCATAAAATCTCAAATGTGTCCATCTTACTCCTTATGTCCGTATTGCCTCCACCTTTCCCCTATTATAAAATTCCTAATGAATTAACTACGATTATGTCGTGATTTTCTGCAAGTAATCTTATTATAATTATTCAAATTTAAAAAAAAAATTTTGTTTATTGCAGGACATACATCCGGACACCGAAGCTTGAGCGAAAATACTCGACTCGTCGATGCTGAGATCACAAAAAAAAAAAAAAAATGGCCACAATTGATATTTCTATTTATACACACACATAAATGCAACGATTTTAATCGAAATTTTATAATCTCTATGAAGATTTCTTTTTTCTCATAAATTATCTCATTAACCAAAGCTCTGTGCAGAAAAAAATAACGTTATTATAGTGGACTTTCAAATAAGTTTACATGTCCGTCCAGGACCTCTCGTTAAAGCTGTCATTTTTGTCATTAATTTCTACTTTTTGAATGCGCAAAATGTTGAAATATTTTCAGCTTAGAAGCAAAGGGGCCTAAGTGCTGTGTATAAGCATAGCAGTTACGCCCCTTTGTTTCTAAGGCAACGACATGGAAATCTCAACTCAATTCTGATTGGCTCAATCAAAAAATTGAGGAGCCAATGCGGAATTTTAATGAAAGAGTGGCTACGGTGGAGTCTCTCTATATTTGACAGTTTTTTTATTTTCAAATTCTTTTCTAAAAAATGAGCACGAATGCAGTCAAATATAGAGGATGGTCAAATATAGAGGAATTCTCCTGTAACGTTAATGGGTGCAACTTTATTGGAAGTCTACTGTATTCGTTCATTCAACGTTTTCTATAGAATTTTCTATAGACGTTTCCTTGAGACTTTAGGCCCTCTATATTTGACTCATCTGTCCAGAACAATTCTCTATATTTGAGACTTTTTTTTCTCGATTCTTTTCCAAAAACTGAGCAGAAATTCAGTCAAATAGAGAGGATGGTCAAATATAGAGAGATTCGCCTGTAACGTTGATAGGTGCAACTTCATTGGAAGTCTACTGTATTCGTACATTCAACGTTCTCACGTTAAGTTTTCTTTTTCTAAAGATTTAAGAGAAAGAAATGCGTGCCATCTATTATTATATCTGTTACTTGTTGATGATTCAATTCTTTTTTTTTTCTAATTTATGTTAATTTATTGCTGCTGTGTTATAATGCAGATCTATTTAACGAAAAGGAGAAAAGAGAAAAAAAATAACTATTTCTTCCATGGAATCTTTTTGTTCTCATGCAAGATGACTAATTTAATCACAATCACAATCACTTTTTTTTCTCACAATCAAGAAATTAAATGAAATAAATACAACTTCTGCATTTTTTAAGAATCAGAGAAATTATTAAATGCTAAAATGTTTTATCTACTTTCTAATAAAGTGGGACTGTTTCGAAAAAAGATTATATATATGAAACGAAACACGCACAGACACATACACACAAACATAAAAAACTACGAATATGTTTCAATTTTTCTTTCTCGATAAAAATAATTTTGTTTTTTTTTTAAATATATATTATGAAAATTTACAAATTATTTATATTAGTATCTAAGTTCCGATATTTTTTAATACATTTATCGGTGCATAACAATGCATGAATATTATATTTATGATGAAAAAAAACTTACTTATTGAACTGTGCAGATACTGATTATTTCGCTGCTCATGAAAAAAAAAAAAATTAAAAATTAAAACAAGTACAATATTTATATACTTGATAATCAAAAAAGAATATATATTTCATCAATTCGCATTGCATTTCATTAAATCAAACGAATCCATGAAATAATCTGTCATTTTTATGAAATTTACATGAAAAAAAAAAGAAAAGTAACAATTTTTATCATCCATCCGTTTCGAAAAGTCTTTTTTTAAATAATTTATTCAAAAAATATTGAGAGATTAATTATTGTAATCGAAAAATTCGTTATGTCTTCCGTTTTTTGAGCTTAAGAACTACTTTTTACAATTATGTTTTTTTTCCACTGAAGGCCTTTATCTAAAAATTTGAAAAAATTAGGCAATGATATTGACACATTAGAGCATCTTTCTGACTTTTTTCAGATTTTTTTTGCAAACTGCCTTTATTTCGCGAAAATTTTTATCCTCGGATGTCAGAAAAAAATTGTTAATTATTCTTCATCGCAATTTGAATGGATAGTGAATATAATTTTTATCTTAATACATTAATGAATATATAAAAATAAACGACTGCAGAGAGCACATTGGAAAAAACTTAATAATAATAAATGATAATTCTTACATGGGCTGTGAAATGCTTAGCGAAAATTATATGGAAAAAAAAACATGAATCTAGATATGACGTGCTTAAGAGCGCGAGAAAACAGTTACAACGGGATGCATAAAATATTTTAAAAGCCTGCCATTGAATTTTCACTCTTAAAACGAAAAGATAAAGTAATTAAAATTGATAATTTGAGTATTTTAACGAAAAAATTTAAAAAAAAAGAGCGCACAAAAGGCCTAATCCATTGAGACTCTTCTTTTTTCACTAATTTAATTAAAAATGCTAATGTTGTCGTACAAAAAAAAAATAATTGAATTTAAACAAGGGGAGATCGGTGCAGGAATTTTTTTTGGAATGAAGGATTTTGTGGAAAAATCTGAAAAAATTTGAGGAGTTTGTTCGAAATGTCTACTTTGTTGTTGAATTTTTTCAAATTTTTCCAAACAACTGTGTTTTTTCTAAAAAAAATCCTCTACATTTTTGGTCTCCCCATCTACAATTGGAGGAATAAAAATAAACAAATTACATTAATAGTGCCTCTAGAAAAAAATACATTGTTATGAATTAAATAGTATTGAATTTAGAATAATGAAATGATGAAAAAGAATCTATTTGTTGAAATATGCAATAAGCTTGAAAGTTACCAATCAAAATTAAGCGATTTTGAATCGTAATTAAGTAAATGGAAGAAAAAAAAAAATATTTAAAAATATTAAAAATGAAAGAAATATTGAAAAAAATAAACGCGAAATTTTATTCAAATTTACGAATTTATACAACGCACATGCAGAGCTCGATTAAGTGAATTGAAGAGCCTTTTGAATAAATAAACTTGCAATGTATTGAAAAAAAAATCAAAAACTGAAGAAAGAAAAAGCTACAGGAAAAAAAGAATGAAAATAAATTATTATTGCACACATAAGTCATGTATTTTATTAAAAAAAAAATTCCCGCCTTTTTTTTCCTCCATTTTTCAATAACTCACAGAGTATTAAGAAGAATAAGAAAGTGAAAGAAAAATAAAAAAAAAATAATAAAGAAAAATAAAAGAAAATAAAGTAAAATAATGAAAAAAAAATAAAATGATGAAAAAAAAAAAATAAGTAAACCTGAAATGATGTAGAGGCTACTCGTTGTTTCCCCCAATACCTCTAATGTTCCATAATGACCCAAACTCTAATAACGATTCGGACTTCGAGTCTTGTATATACGATCGGCGAACTCAACGTGAACAAGGCGAAACGAGGCGAGCAACAATGCCCATCAGCAAAGCCATTATGGTATTACAGGCGCACACGGGGTTTGAACCGTCAAATTACTGGATTGATCGATACCAAGACCGTGCCTCCGCAGTTCGTCCACCAAAGACTTTCTCTCTCTCTCTCTCTCCAATGGTTCTTGTATATTTTCTTTTTTTTATTTTCTCATTTTTTCATTTCTCTCTTCATCTTCTCTCTCGTCATAACTCTCTCATCGTTATAATCAGCCGAAAGAGAAAGAACAAAAATGGTGGATTCTCATTGAATCCTTCTCAGTTCCTATTTTTAAAAAGCCGCAATCCTCCAAAAAAATCGGAAAAAATTCACCAAAGAAGGAGACATGTTCCCGCGTCATCTCAAATTTTTCCAGATTTTTCCGGCAACTCCTTACCCTGTAAAAAAATCATTGAAATCAAAAAATGAAAAAAATTGTAAGTAACCAATTTTTTATTAAAATAATAATAATAATGAAAAATAAATAGAAAATGAAATTTTCAATTTTGCAAAGTGAAGAAAAAAGGGGGTGGAGTTGACTTGTGCATCCACCCACGAAATCTCCCCCCCCCCCCCCCCCCCCCCAGATACAAAGTGAATGGTGAATAGTTTAAAGACAACAGTGAAGTTTAAACCTACCAAAACATTGGAATAATAAAGGAACAGCCCTCAACGAGCTTGGTTGACGCCCACTTGTTAGCTATCAACGAATCACGCATAACCCTGGTTATTCACTGGGTATAACCCATCGAAACTGGTTAAAGACAACCGGAGGGGCAAAAAAGCAGGGGCTGGCTGGTTCGCAAGAGTGTGGAACGCCAGTTGTAAAATACACGAGAGTCAAGTGGTGGGATAGAGAGAGAGAAGACCTCTCATAGGGGATATATATATATATATATCTATATATATAACCACGGGGAATAGAAAAAGAAAAGAGAGAGAGCGAGAAGAACGAGAGATGATTGCAGGAGGGAAAGGAGGAGAGACACAAGGCAATGATGCGCAAACTCGGACCAACACCAACGGGCTTCATCGGTTAAAACACATATCGATATAGTTAGCACCGAAGTGTTTGGAATTCTACTTGGAGGAAGAGACTTTTTTGTTGGAGAGAAAGAAATTCCTCAGGCTTGCTGTCGTGTTCTGCTGAGTAAAATGAATTTTCCACGAGAGGTTTAATTGAATTTTAAAAATTCAATTTGTCTTATCTGAATGATTGCTGATGTTGATGTTAAGAAGTGTATGATAATAATAATAATAAAAAGAAATGTGAAGTGCGTGAAGTTTGATGGAATAATTTTCGTCACGATGGAATTTTACGGATTTAAGGTAGTATCCCAGTGAAGACGAGTACAGTTAAATCCTTATTTGTTTGATGCCCCATCAAAAATGATGTCTTTTCACATTTTTCTGAATTTTTTCATAATTTTTGACCGTCCAGTTTACGAGATATGAATTATCAAAGTTACTGAAAATACCGGTGGTGGGGATGAAACGCCCTAAATCGGATGGAAAAAACGAAATTACTAAAGAACCACAGGATTGATCCATTATTTAAAAACAATTGGCAAAGAGAACAGCATTTTAACTAAATGATAGAAGAAAAAAATATTAAATTCACCGTATAGTTATTGAGAAACTTTAATTGGAAGGTAGTCGTAACTATTTGCCTCTCTCTCTGTCTCATGCATGTGATAGAAGATTGATATAAAAAAAATTCGAGAAAAAGAAAATTGTATTCACCAAGCTGAAGATATGAATTTCGAAGGGTTCGAATCACTTTTTCGGGTGAATTGAAGCACTTTTTCCCGAATTATCAGCAATTAATTGGAAACAAACCTACCAATTCTCATTTTTTTCTCTGTTTTATGAATCGAACACTGGGAAACTACCTTAAAAAAAAAAGAGTGAATGATATCCATGTGATTTCTCCAGCTGTCATCGTGTGTTTGCATGACAGTTCATCGATTCTACGTTCAATGACTCAAGTCCATGGAACACACACACGATCACACACAAGAGCAATGAATTATTAAAGTAAAACAGTTTAGAAGCACCACAATCATTGGACTATTGCAACTTTCATTTATTGAATAAATAATAGAAAAAACTGTGGGAATAGTAATTTTTTGGAATTGGAGTGAGTCTCCTGCAGACCTCGGCGTGCAGGAACCTCTGATTATTTCAATATAAATTAATTGGTGCATATTAATTTAATATGCCAAGACCATCGAAAGAGTCCTACAGTGGCGAGCAGAAGCCGCCGTACTCCTATATATCGTTAACTGCAATGGCAATATGGTCGTCAAAGGACAAAATGTTGCCACTAGCTGATATCTATCGTTTCATTGCCGACAGATTTCCTTATTATCGGAGAGACACTAGACGCTGGCAAAATTCACTTAGACACAATTTGTCATTCAATGATTGCTTCATCAAGGTAAGCTACTAAAATTATTATTTGGTAAATTATCAGCCATCATGGTCACTCGAAAAAAATATTTTTAATTTTGATTTTAATTTTAATTATCAAAGGCACCAACGTTCCGTTTAATCTGCGTGGACCTCACCAGGGTGCTTTTTTTGTTTATTCATTTAACATTTGATTTTTCAAAATAAATATTTTCCATCAGTCTAATTGTCGAAACAAAAACATCTAAAGCTACTGAAAAATCAAAAGCTACTGGAATTGTTGGTAATATACTATTCTGTCGACGACTAACAACACAAACTGTTGGGTTTTGCTAGAAATTATTGATTATTTTTGAATAATTTGTTTTTACTCGATTGGTCAAGGTAGCATAGCGATGCCTCATCAATTTGTTTATTTTGGAAAGTAATGTTACGTTCTACGAGTGGTAAAATGTGCTTTTTCCGGGCATAAGTGAATCAAACAACTTTTTTTTTTTTGGACAAGTGAAGGAAAAAGCACTTTTTCCGCACGCCGTACGGAAAGTAGCTATTTTCTGCACGCTATGCGTGCGGTCAGTGGCACTTTCCACACGTTGTGCGTGAAAAACAGTACCTAACACGTGCGGTAAAGATTTTCAGACTCGTGTGAAAAGTACTTTACCGCACTTGTTAGGTAATGTACTATTTGGCACGAGGTGAGCATAGCAGCAGTGTAAAATAGTACTTTACGCACCTAGGACGGAAAAAAGTCGATTTTTGGCGTCAAGGATGCTGAAAAAATTCGTTTCAAACCAAACAAAGTGAGGATAGAAACCCATTTTTCCAACCCCGCGGGCAAAAAAGTACTTTTCTAACGAGTGCAAAATGAGCCGAACGTGATTTTTTGTAATCATTAAGGCTGTAAAGTTCTACGTCTTAAAAAGTCTGGTATAATTGCCAAGCAACTAAAATCTGTAAATATTGGAGAATGAAGCTGTTTCATCATGATAACGTCAAAAATGACGGTTGAGGAAAGGGGGGGGGGGTTATTTTGAGGCATATTTTTGAGGATACCCTGAGGTGCACCTCTAGGAACATCTTGAGTCTGAAAATCTTTAGCGCACGTGTTGGATACAGCTTTTTTTTATGTACAACGTGTGAAAAGTGCCACTGATCGCATGCGTAACGTGCGAAAAGTGGCCACTTTTTGAACAGCGTGCGGGAAAACAAGGTTTTCATAGTATCGGCAACTTCACTCTCATGTGAACTCGCTTGAATCAGTTTCTTGTTTCAAATTAGAATAGAACGTGAAATTTTTTGGTCAATTTTTGTTTGAGAATATCTTGGAAACTAATGGAGATACACTCTTTCGGTCCTAATTTATTTTTTTAAGATATTTTTAAGAGCCATTTTTAAAATAAACTATAAACAAAAAAATCGAGTTAGCTAAGCTTGCCTAAAAATATAATCAGAAGTTTTTATGATTTACTGCATATTGAATGAGTTATTTTAAGATGATCAATGGATGTTCATCAATGTTAATTCTTGTGCATGTTCAACATTTATCAAAGGATAATTACCATCATCTTGTATCATGGAAAATCCTGCTCAATACTTGAAAATCAACTGTAATCTTGATGGCATCAGTGCCAACTTTATTCTCATGTAAAATCGCGTCAATCTCATTTTTTTTTTTTAATAAAACAGGATAAGTCAATTTTTTTAATGAATCTAAACGAGATAGCACCATTTTGCTCCACCCTTTCTCCTTGATAATTTCAAGACACTACAAACCAAGATCAAGACAAAAAAAGGCGTATCTTCATAAATTTACAAAATATTTGAGGAAAATTATTGAAAAAAAATATTAAAAACTTTCATTTCTTCGTTAAATTGAAAAAAAAATATTGTTGCAATAAAATTGGCTTGACTGCGGAAAACCCACTTGACCCCAGAGAATTTAGATAAATATAGATATAAAAATGTGCTAGAAAAAATTTTATTACAAAAAAATTATCTTGCCACAAGTTTTTTTTCTCTCCATGCACTGAATTGATATCGTCACCTTAGAATCAAAGAAGCGTAAATTCTGCGTATAAACATAGCATTTACGCCCCTTTAATTCTAAAGCAACGATTAATAATATCGAGCAATAGAAAATGTAGGAAAAAAAGAACATATCGTGTCACCTGAATGAAGAACATTCACCTCTTCAAGTTTCTTTCCTCAAGTCAAATATATAGATATATGTATATACTCTGTTATAACATATATGTGTTGGCAATGGATAAACCTGCTGTGAAATTATCTTGTCATTTTAATGAGACTGGTGCGCGTGAGTTTTCATCGTTGCTTTGGTACTGTCTGGCACGCGAACAAACTATTATAAAGATACATTGAATGGAGAGTTACCAATAATTTTGTATCATGTGTTGTTATATAGTACAAACATACAAATGTGAACATACACGTCTATCACGACTCGTGGAAAGAAGTGTAAAAAAAGAAAAAAAAAAAAGGTATTTGAAAAAAATTAACACGAGAGAATTGTGTGTTTTTAAGTTATCTATAAGTCTTTTTTTTCCCCAACTTTATGCAAAAAATATAACACATTAATTTAACGCAAGAGATAGCTACTGTTAGTACACTGAATGTGATGGAGAGAGAGAGAGAACGGGGGGGGGGGGGAAACCTGGATTATTAAAGGGGTATTATCACGTGCGGTTAATTGTAAAATGAGCAATAACGTCGTGTCAAGTTGTCGACCGTAATGTACATATACATGTTACGAAGATAGACAGATCAAAGCGATTCCCCCGACCTCCCCCCCACCCTCAATATCCCAAGTATATAATGTGATATCCAGTGTCTGCCTGTCGAAAACTTTTCTACAAACGTTTTTCGTTAGAATCACGTAACATCCATCAGAAGTTCATACACTATGTATATAAATCTATGATTTCTTTTTATTCCGTCATAATTTGAAGCTTTTTTTGGTAATTCATGATAATAATTAAATAAGGCCTTTTCCTGATCACTGCTCAACCCCGCCTGCTTAACTGCGCCCTCATACACTGAGAGAAAAAATATATTTTATTGAGAAATCAAAAGATTGGAGATTTCCAATATCACGTGAACTTTAAATTGAATATAAATATCATTACACTGAGGGAAAAATGCTTTATCCCAATAATTGAATTTCTTGAAACTGAGAAGAGTCAATGATTATTAATTTTTAGAAATTAGTAGATTGGAATTAATTCATTTTTATTAGTTATTTAGAACGAATTGAAGATTTTTCAAATTGATCATTTTATTGCTTGTTCCAACGATGAATATACTCTTTTCAAAGAAAATTTTTTACGTCGATCAATAATGTGATCGAAAAATTCTTTTTTTTCTTCAATTCAAAGACAAATTTTCTGAATAAAATCTTTTTTTTCTCTCAGTGTAAAGGCACAGATTCTCTACAGGAGCCAAAAATTGATCTAAAATGATTATAGACCCTTACAATGCTACTTTGGACATCGTAGCCCGCTAGGATACGATTTTAGAACACTTTTAGGCATTGTAAACCTATAGAAATCGATTAAAAATGGTATAATAGTAGTTAAAATTGGTGTGAACTTAATTTGTACTGTAATTAAATGAAGTTTTTTGTTATCTTGTGCTTGTTCAAGGATCAGTCACTTGAATAATAATAATTCATTCACAAAAATAATATCATAATGAGAATTCTTTCGAGCTAAAGAGGCAGAAGTGTTAAGTATGAGCAAAGCACTTGCACCATTTCGATCCTAAGTCGACGATATAGATAAATTTGATCGAATATAACGGAAACAAGCAGGCGTTGGTCGCTGCGTTAGTTGCTATCTCTTCTATGTTATCCTTTAGATTGCTATTTCTTCCTTTCAATTTCTGCTAATGAATTAGCAGGATGCTTCCGAATGGTTCTTCCTGAATTTTTTCAATCATCACGATTGTTGCAGTCTCAAAAGCTTTCTTTTCTTGTTATAACGCAATAAAATAGTGGAGACCGGGGCAAAATGGGGTCCGGTAATACGTGCTTTAAAGTACCCCATTTCGCCCCGGTCTCCCCTATCAGATAAAATGATTGGGATTTATTAAATTCAATTATTTTCTCAATTATACAAAATTTTACATAAAAATTCACTTTTTCACTTTGAATGTTCCCTTTTGGGTACAGTTTCTGACTGTCCTACGAAGATGAGAAGGGGCTCATTTGAAAGAGAAAAATGTGTTCTTTCAGAAAACGAAATAAAAAATAGGGGTGTCCATTCAAAAAAATCGAGAAAAATGGCATTTTTTTTTTTTTTTTGAAATATTGAGAAAAAAATACATTTTTCAATGTAATAAACGGACTTCATCTGAAAATTCGAGAAATTAAGGGTTGGTTCAGCTCATAAACACGATTCTTTTGAGCTTCGTCCCGATGAAATCGGATCAGAAGTTTGGAAGATACAGCCGATTTTCGGAAAAACTTCAATTCAAAATATCTCGAGAACTGTTCAGCCGATATGCCTCAGATTCAATCCTAACTATCTTCATCAGAAACTACATATGCTGAAAAAAATTTATGTCTTTAAGCCAATTATTCATTGAGCTATCGTTGTAAAAGCGAGTTTTTGAAAAAAAAACACAAAAAAATTGATAACTAATAGAATAATGGGATTAAATTTATGAAAATTCGCTAAAAGTTAAATATTATGGTTGCAAATCTTGAGTAAAATTTTGAACGGTATTCGTTTCACGCAAGTTGAGAAATCTTGAAACATACGATTTTTAGAAAATTGTTATATCTCAAAAACCATTGAACCAATCTTGCTGAAATGTTTATGGGACATACACTTCATCAAAACTGATATCTTGCCGAAATTTCAGATTCTTATCTCTCACCGTTCTCGAGGAATAGATAGTCGTAAAGTCGTACATACCGACACACATACATACATGTCTACTTTTTTTCTCATTATGATTTCTCGACGTTTTGCATCATTTTGAGTCGTTTCCAATGAAAATTGGCATTTCGAAAAAAATTGCGAAAACAAAGCTTCCACTCGGAAGCAAAATTGAGAGATAACCATAATGATAAAATTAAATGCATCTCTTTACCTCATAAATAATAAATGTTATAAAATTTCATAATGATAATTATCTTAGGCTAAAATGCAGAGTGTCAATTGAGTCGTCATAATCTAAGAATTATACATGAGATTGCGATTCATCATACCTTCGATCAAAATTATAACTTTGATCCAAAAAAAAGCCGTCAAATATGCAAGATATCGAACTTTATCTTAGTTACTTCCTCTTCCCTTTGCCTCCAGGTACCAAGGAATCCACATACACCCGGTAAAGGTGCTTATTGGGCGCTTCATCCAGCGGCCCTCTCGATGTTTGAAAATGGCTCGTACTTGCGAAGAAGAAAACGCTTCAAATTGCCAAAAGAAGCCAAAGAAAAGAGCCAAGTACTAGCTGAAACAGCTGCCAGATTAGCAGCAAGTAGTTCATGTACATTACCTGATTCCCCTTCAACCACGTATTATCATTCTCATCAGCAGAGTCAATTGTATCATCGAGAATCAACGATAGCCCTAACACAACAGCAATTAGATTTTTTGAACCTCACATCTGGATTAACGTCAATTCGAAAGGACAAAATTCGAGACGAATCCGACAAATTGTCGAATACACCTGATAAAAATGAAGCACAACCAAAATTAAAGACATTACCAAAAAGGCCAAAGCCCCTTGGTAATACGTCAAAATCATTCAATATAGAGAGCATAATTGAGACCACAAGCTCCAGTGAGCAACCATCCAGGTAACATCTACTTTTCTTAACAACCACGTTTAAACATGGATATAATGAAAAAAAAAAGAAGCTAAAAAAATCCACTATATTTGTCTCTTTGTACATTACTATTAGGGTAAAACATAAGGTATAACTGTCTTTGTAGATGTACATTTGCTTTTCACCCTTCGGTGACCAAGTGCATGCGGTTTTAGCATCATTACCTGAATTGTTGGAAAAAGGGGGGGAGGGGAATTAAAGACTGGTAGGTTGTCTTTTTATTTTTGTCATATATTTATTGGACTTTTGGATTTTTTTATTCGCGTGGGAAATCAGCGGCAAATTGCAAATATCCTTTGCAATAAATCAATCTTTCGGAAGTGAGTAAAAATGGTTATATGTCGGAGTAACAAAAGGCAAAATAACGTATAGCAAAAATCATTATTGTGCATGATAGAAAAACATGTTTCATCAAAAATCATTTATCTTTCATTTATCATCATTATTTTCGAAATTTGATATGGAACGCAAATTTCTGAAAGAAGGAAAGGAAGATGAGAGTATTTGGATGAATATGAAATTTGATATATACATGTCGAATATCATATATATATATATATATATATATATATATATAATTATAATTGGTACACTATTCTTATTAATGATCCAACAATTCATAGGGTGACATTATATACAATATATAGGGAAAAGGGGGCAAAATGGACATCAGGGATTAAATGGACACATCTAAACTTTTAGGCAAATATTATGCAAGACTCTTGAAATTGATGAAAATATTGACGATAGATTGTTTCTGATGATTCCATTGGAAAGCTGAGGAAATTTTAGGCGGGAAACGATTGCCGGAATTATTTTTTTTTAATTTTTTGAGATTTTGACTTTTTTGAGCATTTTAGAGGGGTAAATCTCTCTTTTTTTTGAAAATTTTCAGAGTTTTGAGAATATTTTCGATTCTATTGGTCGTAGCGTAAAAAATCCGACGGGAGGTGATAAGTGAGATCATTTGCCATCGATTCATAGGGTTCTGAATTTGAAGATATCGATTTTTGAGGTATTTATGGATATTTTTGTGAAACAGCTTTGTGAAACAGTTTCCAGCCTATAACTACCCCAAAAATATTTTTGAATTCAAATCCCCATAAATCGATGGAAAATGAGCTCACCTTTCATTTGAAACCAGCTTCGAATCGCTACGTCCAATAGAACCAGAGAAATTCGCAAAAAACTGAAATTTTTCAAAAGAGCAAAGGCTCAATTTTTTTTACCCCTCAAATATGCCAAAAAATATAGAATTTTCAAAAAAATCGAAAAAGATGCATCTGACAGTTGTTTCCCGGTTAAAATTTCCTCAGCTTTTCAATGGAATCATCAGCAAAAATTCCATCTCTAACCGTCTCATTACAGTGTCTACTATGCCCCCCACTCTCTCCTATATTTCTATGTATCGCACAGAAAAAATCAATATTTCCCAAAAACTCAAAATTTGACATTCAAGTGTCATTTTTTTGTTCGTTTTTGCGATTACACTTACGCCCTTTCGTTCCCAAATTGACGATATATTACTTTACAGTCTTATTTTTGTTAATTCTATGTCAACATTGTTTTATGTCACCTATAAATATATTGTCTTTGACATTTCAGAACTTCCGATGTTAATAATCCTGGACAAGACGTAACAACACAAAGTTCAAGCTGTTGGCCAAGTAGTAGTCCATTGTATTCACTAACAAATCCACTGAATAATTATCCACTTCATCTTCATCAAGCAGCAGTTTATGCAGCAGCATTAGCAACAGCAAATCTCTTTGCAACTCATTCATCCATTCAGCATACAACAAAGTTAATACCAGAAATTCCATCAGCTTGTTCATCAACAACAGCTTCATCCTCAATTTATGGAATTTATCCGGGTCTATTACATTTAGATCCAATGTTAAATTATTCGGGATTAAATCATGATAATTCAATGAATTTACCAGCAATAAGTCTTCCAACATTACCAACGACACTACCAAGATTATCGGACATTGATAATCCATTGATGGAATAAAAATCACTTTTTTTTCCTTCTTCTTCAAATTAATTATTTTTGAAGAAATGGAACTACACGTGATTTTGAAAAGAATAATGTGATTATCGACAGACTGAATTAATGAATTAATTAAAATGAAAAATAAAAAAAAAAAATTAAAAATGAAATAATTATAAAGTGCATTATTTTGGATGCTAGTTTAAAAGAAAAACAGTGAAAGAAATTCTAGACTTGTGTTGTGTCATCCAAATGATAATTATGTATGATAGTTATTTTCATTAATTTTTATGATTCTTGTAAAATGTAAAATATCATCAAGAATGTTGTGAAATTTTTCTTTCTATTCTTTTATTATTGTATATAGGATTTGTAGAGATGAGAGGGGAATAGAGAGAATGTAAAGGGGTATTCCATCAATTTTTGAGCTCAACAGGTATTTAGTGCATTTTTTCAGTGCATGCTGCACATTTTTATAACTCAAAATTCTTTTTATTTCTAAAAAAGTAAAATTTTGAAAAAAATAGATAAAGATTGATGTTGACATATTGTTGTTTTAGAAAAAGAGTGGCGTAAGTGTTGTATATAATTATAGCACTTACGTCCCTTTGATTCTAAGACCACAATATCTTTTGCCATGAAAATTTTCTTCAGTTTTTCAATGAAATCATCAGAAAAAAAAATCTTATTTCGAATAATTTCACTGATTTTAAGCGATTTTCATAATATCGTCATTTTAGGAACAAAAGGGTGTAAGTGCTGTAAATCAGAATAGCACTTACGCCCCTTTGATTCTAAGGTAGTGATAAAAAACACAAAAAATAAAATCTGTCCATTTCCCCTATATTTCATTCCCTTCCCCCTCTTTTCCTATATTTATTGACTTCATAATAAAAATAACAATTTCCTCATTGCTGATGTAATTTTTCAGTGAAATGAAGAAGAAAAAAAATGCTAAAATCAGTGAAACAGATATGGCACTAGTTTTTGGATGTACAAATTTAACGATTTCTCCTTATCGTTTATGGCCGTTAAAGAAATATACATCCAGATGCAGAAAATACATCTGTTGAAATATTACGAAAGAACCTATATATGTACATGTTTCTCTGCATGTGACTCTGTGTATATATATATGAGAAATTGATGAATATACTTCGTTGCAGGAGCTGTTTCTCTTTTTTGCACGTAACCCACTCAGGATATATATATACAGTGCGATATCAATTATCGTTACTTAGCAGTTAAAACCACCCAGCTCGTAACATCGTAAAACTTCCCATATATATATATGTATATATATATATGTGCTTGTATTATTGAGCAAAACTTTTTCTTCTTAATGGTAATTGTTAAATTTTTTTTTTTTTTTCTCAAGATGAAAACTACTTTGAATGGTTTGATGCACATAATGTGGCATCAAGCGTTCGACCATTATATTCACTGGATTAATCCGCACGGAAATCCCATGCAAATGTATCTCTTCCTCTTTCAATGAAAATGATTGGTACTTAGCATGAAAACAGTTCGCTGTATCAGATTTCTTGAAATTAATTGAGATCATGATTTTTTTTGGATTTTTTGAGAAATTTGACGTTTTCAAGGTTTTTTTCTAATTATGGAAATCACTTGGAATGGATAGAAATATTGGAGATAGGTTTTTTCTGATGATTTCATTGAAAAGCTGAGGAAATTTGAGAGGGAAATCATGTGACAGAATGTTTTTTGTTTTTTGGAATTTTTCAAAAATTCGATTTTTTGATCAGAAGTTGAAGGTGAAATCCTTTGTTTTTTTGAAAAATTTCACTTTTTTGAGGATATCTCGGGTTTTATTGGTCGGAGCGACCTGGGGTTAGCCTTAAATGAAAGATGAGGTCATTTTCCATCGATTTATGGGGTTCGCAAAAAAAAATGATCGATTTTTCAGAAAGATATAGAGCAAAAACTGATTTTTAAATGGGCTATGAATAATGTGAAATGAATAATAGAAAAATTGATTTTAAAAAATGGAAAACCACATGGATTGATGGGAAATGAGCTCATCTACCATTTGAGATCAACCCCAGATCACTACGACCAATACACGGAGAGAAATATTGATGAAAAATTACCCCGCTAGAAGGTGATGCGTGGGCCGAATTGTCAGTTAATCAGAAATTACCCGACGGTCGATAAAAAAGTTACAACCGCTGGATAATTTTTAAACCGTTGGCAGGGTAATTTTTATGCAACTCAACAATTGTCCCGCTGGCATTGGTAAAAACCCACATGGAAGTGTATGAAAAGTTCTGTGCTTGGGTGAATTTTTACCCTGCAACGGGGCAATTTTTAGAGGGCCCTTCGTAGCATCGGCTTTCGTCATAGCCGATGACAACCGACAATACCCGATTTATTGAGGCAAAGCTGGGTAATTTTTTACGGTGCTGCCACTTGGGCCCACGTTTGGTCTCTGGCAGGGCACTTTTTCATCCACTCTTTAGGCAGAAATTCAACGAATTTTCTCTCCGTGTAGAACCGGAGATATCCTCGAAAAAGTGATTTTTTTTTATTTTTGAAAAACTCACCCCTTCAAAAATTCAGCAAAAAATTAGAATTTTTGAAAAAGTTGAAAAAAAAATTTCGACACATGTTTTCTGCCTAAAATTTCTTCGGCCTTCCAATGGAATCATCAGGAATTTTCTAACTAGAACTGTTTAATGAAAATGACCATTTTTTCTCACCTTCCCCCAAACATAATTTCACTGTTAAAAAAAAAAATGGAAATTTCATAGACAATCTGATGGAAATTTTCATAAACGTGATATTGAATTTTGTCTTAATGGGAAGATGATTATGAAATCTGTGAGTTTCAAAGGAGAATCAAAGGAATCTATGAGTCTCGAGTAGAATTGAGATGAAAATTCTACAAATTACTTGAATTTTCAACTGACCATGAATAATCAGAATCAAAATGACTTGAATTTTCATTTTTTTTTTTTTTTTGAAGTTTTCCTATTTTTACGAAATTTTCAAGAAACGATTAAATTGAAATTCACAAATTTTTTGATATTCAGACGAGAAATTATCTGAAAATCGATGATGTGTTCCTTTTTCAATGACGTAATTATCTGAAATTTCAGTGGAAATGTGACGTTTAGAAATTTTCGGGATTTTGCACGGAAAATTCAGACGAAACTTTTTAAAGTGCTCCAATTAATTCAGATAAATGTTCATTTATCTTCTCTGAATCAATGATTACTAATTATTACAGCTTTTTTTTATTAAATAGACATTTGAATGGATCCACTATGATAAAAATCCCTTCAGTGAACAATTTCTCGGAGGTCTTCTCTTCAGCATCATTTAACAGACATTCAAATATTATCACTCACTGTTTTCCTTTAAATTACAGTACTCTCGGCGTTTCCTTTAATCTCACAATTTTTCATTTTTTTAACTCTTGAAAGAACAAAAGATAAAAAAAAGAAGAAAAAAAAGGTTAAAGATGAGACGTAAAAATATAGAATAACAAGTCTTCACATAGCTTCCGTAAATGATGACTTCTTGGAAAAAGACTCCATTTCTTATATTTTATACGTAAAAAAAAATAAATAGCGTGGGAAAAATATGATAACTGAGCTACAAGATGTTATTCAGGAACTTCAGAAACTAAGGAAGTACACATGGGACTTGGAATAATAGTAATTAATTTTTTTTCGCATTATGCTGGAGTACGAGAGATGCGTTAGAAATTAAGTAAAAATGAAAGAAATGAAAAAATAATAAAAATTAAATTTGTAATTTAATTAATTTTTCCAAAATTGAAGAAAAAAAAGATTAATTTAAAATTCAATCAATTCATCTAAAATTGAAAAAAAAAATTAAATTATTCCATCGACTTTGAAACAAGATACAGAACTTACGCCCCTTTGACTCTAAGGCAATGATTTTTTTTTAATATAGAAAATTGAATTAATTCATTTGAAATTAATGAAAATTAACTTTGAGATTTTATTAAATAATTAATAATTAATTGGTTTTTCTAAAATTAAAGAAAAAAAAAATTACAATTTTATCAATTTGGTTGAAATTATCGAAAATTGAATTTAAAATTTAATGAATTCATCTAAAATTGAGAAGAAAATTGAATTTGACATTTAATTAATTCATGTAAAATTGGAAAAAAAACACTAGAATTATTTCGTGGCCTTAGAAACAAAAGAGAGTATGTGCTATACTTATACACAGGACTTACGCCCCTTTGACTCTGAGGTGACAAATTTGTTAAAAATTATAGAAAATTGAATTAAAAATGTAATTAATTCACTCAAAATTAATGAAAATTCGATTTGAAAGTCAATTCAATAATCAATAACTAATTTATTTGTTTGAAATTATAGAAAGTTGAATTTAAAATTGAATCAATTGATTCAAAATCAATGGAAATTGAATTTGAAATCTAATTGATTCATCCAAAATTAGAAAAAAAAAAATTGAATTAAAAATTTAATTAATTTGTCTGAAATGATAGAAAATTGAATTTAAAATTGAATTAATGACTGATAATTAATTAATTCATCTGAAATTAAAAAAAAAACTGAAAAATTGCAATTTAATTAATTTGCTTGAAATTATAGGAAATTGAATTCAAAATTGAATTAAATCATTCAAAATCAATGAAAATTGAATTTGAAATACAATTAATTCATTCAAAATTTGAAAAAAAAAATGAATTCAAAATGCAATTAATTTGTTTAAAATGATAGAAAATTGAATTTCGAATGAAATTAATTTTTTTTTCATTAAAAAAATTCACTTCTGATTACAATTTTTTTTTTTTTTTTTCATAATGAGGTGGTAAATTTAGTTGACTAAAAAAATGTGTCAGCCACCTTCCAAAGAGAATACAGAATAACTCAGTGAGCAAGAAACGATGAAGAAAAGAGGGGCAGAGAGGGGAGAGGGAGAATATGCTTGTGGGGTGGGTAAAGGGACAGAAAGAAGGGACGTAATATCTATTAAATTATTCACAGCCAGTTACCAGCTCGTCAGTGAGTCCCGCCTCCTCTTCACTTTTTTGCCTGGGTTCTGTATCCCTACCTGTGTGTGCCCTGTGTCAGGAGGGTCCCCTTTTAACTCGTTTCAAACTCTACTTGGTCACCATAAACTCAATTTATACATTCGTTAATCATCCAAGAGAGTGACTACATCGTTCATTCATTCGCATTTTTTTTCTTTAATTAGGGTGAGTTGACCAGTGTTCGAACTCGACCAGTGATCGAACTATTTGAAGCATTTATATTAGAAAAAATTGGTAATTCAGCGAAATATAATTTTTCTTATCCTCGAAACACTATATAATGTCTATCAATTCAAATAAAAACGTATAGAACTATTAAACATATGAGTAATTATTCAATTTCTTATGTTCGATCACTGGTGTCTGACGAGTCTTATCCGTTCGACCACTGGACCACTCACCCTATTAAGATTTTTTTAACGGGAAATTTCATGAAAAAAAATACTTTTGCATCATTTATCGATCGAATTGAACATATTTTCATGGGAAAAATTGATTTTTTTTAGTAACTGATGAAGATACGCCCTTTTGCCCTAAACCTTTTATATAACTCATAATTTTTTTTTTTCAATTTGGAATCCAAATTTTTAGAGTTTTTCCTGCAGATAAAAAATGATAAGATAATAATAATTGGAATAATGTGATTTTTCAATTTTTTTGTGTTTAATGTTGGAAAAAGAGTCAAAGAAAAAAATCAAAGGAAAAGTGTCTTGGGATCAAAAAGGCATATCTCCATTAATTTCTGGGATTTTTCGAAGAAAAAGATTCATCACTGAATTTTTTTCAATTAAAAAAATTAATTAATTACTAAATTTTTTCAATTAATAAGAAAAATATTTCATTTAAGTATTAAAAACCAATCAAATATTAAATTCAATTCAATAGTGAAGAGGTAAAACAGGATAAATCGACTTATCTTTGAGGTCATTTCGAAGGTAATATCTCGGAAACTAAGCGAGATAAGGTGATATTACTCATCTTTTTTTGTAAAGGATTTCACGAGTTACAAAAGAGTTTTAGGGCAAAATTGCCTTTCTCGGTTATTTTCTAAGGTATTTTCAAAAAACTTAATGGGAAGAAAAGAGACTTATCTTGTTTTACCTCTTCATTACTGAATTAGTTTAATGTTGTAAATGCAATTTTTTGAATGATTTACCTTTTTTTCTCAGGCCAAAAATCCTCATTTTATCCAAAAAATTCAGTTATAAATTGAATTGAACACGAACAAAAGTCCCTTTTATTCTGTTCTTTTTTTTTTCTGTCAGTCAATACGAGAAGATCCATTGAACCGTGAAAGCGACGAAGAATCTGAGGTAACTCTTCGACTTTCATTCATTCAATTTCATTGGGGGAAGCGGCAGGTAGAGTTTCAGATGAAAGAGAAGAGGAAAAAGCAAAAAAAAAGGGAGGAACAATGAAAAACAATGAAAAAAAAATATATATATAACACATCATTGAATGTTGGTGGTCCTCTCCAGTCCCTCAAGAATTCACTTGTCTATATATATATATGTGTGTATGTGATCTGGAAGCAGAAAAAAAATCAGAAATAATTTGAAACTAAAAAAAAAATTGAAACGTAATTTTTGATGAGTCGGTGATAATGATTCAACATCAAAAATCATCAATTCTCGTGGATTTCAACATTTTTGACAGGTTAATGTTGAATTATCAACTGTAATTGTGACATTAATTCAATCGTCTCGACAAGAAAGGAACAAGTGCAAAAGCTGGAGATTGCACAAACGCCTTTGGCATTTCATTTGTCTTCTCACGAAGAGACACATGTCTTTTGCTTACAATAAAATGCATCGTTGCCTTAGGGTTAAAGGGGCGTAAGGGCCATGCCCATGTACAGTACTTACGTCCCTTGATTTCTAAGGCAACAACATGAAAAAAAATGACTAGCTTGTATTTTGCAGTTGAATTATGTTCCTCAGGAATGAGGAAAACCGCGGCAAAATGGATCACTTTGTCGAAATAGTTTGAGATTTTTTTTGGGCTTGAAGGAGTCTCTTAAAAAATCTGAAAAAATTCACCAACAATATTCATATATTGGACCATATTCTCAAATTTTTTCAAATTTTTTTGACGACTCCTTCAATCTGAAGAAAAATCTTGAATACTTTTGACGAGAAATTCCATTTTTTCGGAATTTTTTCGGGAATGATTTTTTTTAGGATGAAAAAATTTTCAGAGAAATCCGAAAAAATGAGACTATGGTGAAATATGTCTAGTTTATTCCAGAATTTTTTCAGATTTTTTTGAAGAAGGCTTCACTTAAAAAAAAATTTTAGATGATTGTTACATTGGTAATTTTTTTGTTTTTTTGATGGAAGAGAATTTCTTGCATTGGATCCAGTGTAGTCTTCTTTCATGGAACGTATATTTCAAGGGGTAAATTGAAGTCCAAATGGCTCGTATTCTGAGAGACATGCAGAAACGAAATGTACTTTAGAACCACTGAAAAGAACAAGAAGAGAATAAATAAAAGAATGATGATGATTCAGTGTGTGGTACTATGGCGGGTTGTTCATTTAGCAATTCGCCACGCGCACGGGTAGAGCCCCTGGCTAATACTCCGGTTTGTATATATATATGTATATTGTGTATATATACACACAAAACACCTATTCACTTCGGCAATACCATACTAACTCATAAGTCATATGAAAATTCGATGTGTATTTCACACAGAGTTTGTTAATATATATAAATTTGATTAAATTCAGTTTGCCTGGTGGAGTCATCAATAATGAATTATGGGGATGGGAAAATTATGGGGGAACGCCGAGATTTTGAAGGGAATGGGGAGAAATTGATTGTTTTGATGATCCCATTGAAAAGCTGAGAAAATTTTCATCAGAAAACCTTAATAAAATTTTTTCTGCATTTTTTCAATTTTTTTTTTAATTCGACTTTTTTAGCACAATTAAATGTTAAATTAAACGGATTTTTTTTATAGGGAAGATGGCTGTAAAAAAAATCTGCAAAGATTTGAGAATATGGTGGAATATGTCTAGTTTGTTGCCGAATTGTTTCAGATTTTTTTGAAGAAGACTTCATATTTTTTTTCATTAAAAATTTTTTTTTTTTAAAAGATCCGACTTTTTGAGCACGAGTGAGTCTCAAATGAAGGAGTTTTTTTATAGTGAAGATGGCTTCAGAAAAATCTGCAAAAATTTGAGAATATAGTCGAACATGTCTAGTTCATTGTGGAATTTTTTCCATTTTTTTTTCGAAAAACTTCACATTTAAAAAAATCCTCGATCATTTCACTCTCAAAAAAACCACAAAAATATTTGCGAATATCGCTCTCATCTGAAAAGTCATTCCCACAAATTTTTTTTCTCCAATTCAAGTCTTCAGAAGTGGAAGAAGAGACGAAAAAAAAAAAGAATTGGACCACCTAAGTTGACGGTAGCTCGTGTCCTGTTTTTTGCTGTTACAATGACTAGAAAGTTTTTGATTTTTTTTCTCTGAAGAGATGTATTTTTCAATGATCTCCTTTTTTTGAGGACCTTTGGTCCGATCATTGATTGAAAAAACAAATAGTAAAAAAATCCATGAGAAACCTTTTTTTTTCCTTTTTTTTTTTCGTTTCTAATCGAATTTGTTGTTGTGAAAATTACGTGGGAAAATTTTTCAATCGCAAAAGATTTAAAATCAAGTAAATCAATCAATTATACACAGTTTTGCGGATGAGAGCACGCGCTAGTGTCTCGAGGTATCGAGAACGAATCGATGAGAGTATAGAGAGAAAGAAAACGTCTCCAACAGAAAAGTGAAGAAGAGATGAAAAAAAAAAGATGTTTTTGAAGAAGATCGAGGATACTGAGAGAACTTTGGGTATATTGGCTCGAGCGTATCCGTGACTGGATCGAATTTCTTACCGCTTAAGAAAAATCATTAGTTTCCATATTGATGGTGGCCTTGAGGATTGGAAGCTCAGTATCAGAATATGAGATTTATCGAGATCGGTTGAAATCGATTTAAATTCTTCGAGGATCAAACGGTATTGCGGATCTTTGCTTGATAATTTCCAATGTAATAAAAAAAAAATCATAATTTCCAATGGAATTTAATGGAATTAATGTAAGTGCCCATTAATAAATCCACAAGTTATTTTTTATTTGAAGTCATTTCTTAATCATTGATCAATCAAAATTTAGTAAAATTAATTATTTGTTAATTAGAGCTAATTAAAGGAGAAAAAAAAAATTAGAGCTAAAATTTTTAAACAATAATTGAAAAATATTCATTCCCTTAGGAATAAAAGGGCGTAAGTGCTATGCATAAATATGGCACTTACGCCACTTTGTTTCTAAGGTGACAATTTTATTTAATTTAATTTTCATTTAAGCTAATTTTCAAGAAATTTTCGAAATTTTTCGATTTTTTTTGGTTTTTAAATTTCGAAAAATTGATGAAAAATGACAATTTTTTTTGGTTTTCTGTAGGAAAAAATTGCGTTTTAATAAAAATTGAAGTGGGAAATATTTGTCGGAAAATTTCAATTTATGAGGTTTTTTTTTAGAAATTTTTCCCATTCCAATTAGACCGAACAAACCAAAACCGGACTCATAAGAGTTCTTCTTTTTATTTCTAGCCTTATTTGCTTTTTTATGTATAACCATTATAGACTCAGTCATTGTTAAGCCAGGTGGTACATTAAATCATAGTTAAATTCATATTTGGAGCGTATACTCACATCTTCAGAGATTGGAAATGTACTCAGTACTCACAATTCTCTTTGCATTAAGAAAAAAAAATAAGGTGATAGTAAAAATGTTAAGTTATGGATGTTAACCCGGAAGATGATTCAAAAATAACGTATTTTTTTTAGTAAATTAAATTAATATATGGTATAGGGGAGGGCGAGGTACGACGGACCACCTCAAAAATTAGGTCAAATTTTTTTTTTTTCTTCACAAATCATGATATTCTTATGTAGTCAGTGATTTTTACACCGATCCGTCAAACTCGGGCAAAATAAACAATCCAAAAAAATTTGATGAATTCTTTTTTTTTAATACCTTTAAAAAATGAAGAAAAAAAACAAATCTATTATGTAAAAAAATTTTTTCAAGTTATTTTTGGAGTTAAAAGAAATAATTGTTCAAAAATATAGAAAATTTATGTATTATCCAACGAATTTTTGGTTATTAAATTATTTTCTTCATATTTAACGAATTTTTGATTGATTAAAACTTTTTTTCATAGGGGTAAGTGGGGTAAAAATGGATACTCCAATTGAAAGGTTCGAGAGAGGAATTTTCTAGTGATTCCATTGAGGAGCTGAGAAAGTCTTAGGCGGAAAACATGTGTCTAAATTTTTTTTTTTTTATTTTTAGAAAAATTGACTGTTTGGTTAGGTTTTGAAGGAATTTTCCTTTTAAAAATCGAAAAAATCCACTTTTTTGACAATATCTCCGGTTCTGTTGGTCGTAGCGACCTGGGGTTGTCCTCAAATGAAAGGTGAGCTCATTTTCCATCAATTCATGTGGTTTAAAATTTTCTCAAATCAATTCTTCAAATATTTACAGCCCATTTTCTTAAAATCAGTCTTTGTCCTATAAGTACTAGAAAAATTGATAATTTTTTTTTTCAATTACATAAATCGATGGGAAATGAGCTTAACTTTCATTACAAGATCAACCCCAGGTCGTCACGACCAATAGAATCAGAAATATTCCCAAAAACCTGATATTTTTCAAAAACAGAAGGATTTTACCCTCAAATCTTGACCAAAAAATAGACTTTTTGAAAATTCAAATAAATAACTTGCGACATATGATTTCCATGCGAAATTTCCTCAGCTTTCCAATGGAATCATCAGAAAACACCTATCTCCAATATTCTCATCGATTTCCAGTAATTTCCATAATATAAATTTTTTTTTCAAGCGTTTTTGAAGGTGGTCCGTCGTGCCCCACAAAAAAATTAAAATAACTAGGGGTGAGCGATTGCTCGCTCGCTACGCTCGCTCGCGAATGGAGGAGTGCGTTATTGCTGATTAGAAGGAATTAGTGAGAATGTATTGTGCGACTTCGAGCCACACTAAGAACTTCCCGATAATTTCTCTCACTACTTACTATCAGAAAAAATGATGAATGATAAAAACGATAAATAACAACAGACATGATCGTGGAAACTATCACGATATGTTGAGGAAATCTCAAAATATGGAGATCAATAAAAAAATCTATTTTTCCTTTTCGGGGGTAGTGCATAGGCTCCTCTTTTTGGGAAATTAAGAAAAACTTGATAATGTTTTCTTAAAAAACTAAGAAAGTACTGGATCGATTCTGATCAAAATCTAATGACCGCGAATTTATGTCAAGATGCTTCGATTACGACATCGAT
The DNA here is from genome assembly GCA_963921955.1 of Aleiodes alternator. Lineage (NCBI taxonomy): Eukaryota > Metazoa > Arthropoda > Insecta > Hymenoptera > Braconidae > Aleiodes > Aleiodes alternator. The sequence continues at coordinate 12,459,204 of OY998099.1, read as the reverse complement.
CACCTCGATCACATTATTGATTTATGAGAAAACGTGAATGAAAAAATTGATCACGGACATACACACACACACACCCACACACACAGACATGATCGTGAAAACTATCAAAAAATGATGGGGAGGTCTTAAAACATGAAGATCGATCGAAAAATCGATTTTTCATTTTCGGGGCCATTACATAAATTTCCCTTATCGGGAAGTTAAAAATTGGATTTTTGGCGAAATGTCGGTGAACTCGTTCGGAATGGAACAAAAGTAGACTACTTTGATGGTTGGAAGCCACAAGAAGTGATAACCGCCTTAGGTGGTCCGTTGTGCCCCACCCTCCTCTACCTTGTCACGTATTTTCCGACACACGGAAATATCTGAAAGTACGAAGAACTCAATGGCCCAAAAAAAATTTCCGAATCCAAATTAAATTAACAAAACTAAGTTGGGCGCCAGGACAACACTTCGTCCGATAAAATGAAAAAATCAAAATTACTAAACAAACCAAAATAAAATCCCCAGGTCAATGTCCAACTAGTCAGTAACAAAAGAATCAAAATTCTAATGACCGCGGAGGCGGCTGGGTTCCAAATTCACCTGTAAAAATCTTTGGACTAGGAATACAGATGTAGAAATAAAGAAAAATCACTTTCGATTCAGTAATTATAATGAGAGAGTTATTTTTTCTTTTGTTCTGCTCCTTTTTTTCAATAAATTATTATTGTAATTTTAATTTTATTTTTTTTTTACCGAAATATAAAAAAAAAATTATCTTTCTCGCTTCTCTGGACCTTCCGTCTTGGTGATTTCTTAAGGTAGTAGTCTGGTAACTTATGCCTATTTTCATGACTTCTTTGGAGGGTGGTTTTTTATAGGAAAATAAAAATGAATTATCTTGAATATTTAGAGTGTTTTCATTTACATATTGAAAATATAAAAAAAATTTATTTGAAAAAGTTTAATAGTTTATTACTATTATTATTGTCACTCGAAGTTGGAACCTCAAAAGAAATGCACGTGGGTGGCCTGGGTGATTTTGGCTCTTCCCAGGTAGAAATGTATCTTGCATCTGCGAGACTCAACATTGGCGCAAGGTGGATAACGCAATGTTGTGAAATACAAGCTTGGCGCAACCATGGTTCCTCCGTGTGCCGTTAGATTAGCTACGAACATGTTTGGGTAACCTTGCTACAGGGTTGCGCTAGAGCAGCGCACCCAAGGCTTACTTTTGACTGGCAATTCTAGCTTGGGCCAAGCTAATTCGTGTCAGAAATGATAATCCAATAAAGAGCCCAGGTAGAAATGTATCTTGCATCTGCGAGACTCAACATTGGCGCAAGGTGGATAACGCAATGTTGTGAAATACAAGCTTGGCGCAACCATGGTTCCTCCGTGCGCCGTCAGATTAGCTACGAACATGTCTGGGTAACCTTGCTACAGGGTTGCGCTAGAGCAGCGCACCCAAGGCTTACTTTTGACTGGCAATTCTAGCTTGGGCCAAGCTAACTCGTGTCAGAAATGATAGTCCAATAAAGAGGAGTTCTACTTTTTCACTCGTATACCAGATCAATTTTTTTTTTAATAAATGGATTTCGATCCATATTTCAACTATCTTTGATTGGAAAATCCTGAAAGGGTGGCAAAGGAGTAAAAAAATCAAAACCACCCCAAAAATGACGTTTTTGCCAATATCCGGAAATGGCGAATAATATGAAAACAAGTTTCGAACAAACGTTGAAGATATTAAAATTATCCACACAATTATTAGTATACACTTTTTCCGTTTTTGCAAAAATAACCGAGGTATTGGCAGTTTGAAAATTGTTTTATACAGCTTAGCCACGGGAAAAATCCTAAAAGCCTCGAAAAATCGGATAAATATAAAAAATCAATATTTCTTAATTTTTTTTCCAATATATCTACAAAATACGGAGAATGATTCCAAAGGAACCAAGTTTTTGTTCAGCGACTCATTCAAAAGTTGCTGAAGAATTAATTCTTTAAACTTATCATTTTATTATTCAAATTGTCTGTTTTCTGTAAATTCACCAAAGATAATAAATCCAAAATTGAAAAATATTGAAAAATTCTGAAAAATGAAAAAATTGTGTATTTTCCACAACTACAATAAGTGGAGGTAGTACAATGGATGTCCCTCTTCCTCGTCCAGGTATTCCTGAGTAATAAAACACCACATGTTGTGTCCGGCAGGGTTCGTTCTCTACTCAGAAGGGTTCTCTCTCACACAATTTTTTTTGAATGGTTTGATGAACTTTCTTTCTTTCTCTTCGTCACTTTCCAGCTCTCTGTTGAGATTTTACAGAAAATATTTTCAGTGTCACGTTGACCATCGACTGACGTACTTCATTTTTAGATTTCAAGTGTTATTCAGTGACGATTCAGTTCACGTGAAGCTTACAAATTATTTGTTGTTCTAATATTCAGATATTTGTATGAAAACTCTATTAGTATTACATGTTAGTGATCAGTTCCGTTCGTTAGTGTTTAAAATAATTTAAATTTAAAACAATATTGATTTATCTTGATCATTATGTAGCTTTTTTAGAAATAAAATAAATTAAAATCGAATGTACAGATGTAATTTTTTCATCCATAATTTTATTTATCAAAAAGAGTAGAAATTCAAAAACCTGGGCCCTTCATTGTAGTGCAGCCTTGCGCCAAGATTGCACGCAAGCTGGCCACGCACGCAGGGGCCCAGTTGGTTACGCGTTACAGAAATGCCGCGCGCCATCTCAGTTCTTGTAACGTTGCGCCCAGTTTAAATCGTGCGAGGCAGCCTCGCGCCAAGCTAACCGCAAGGCACTTTTTCTACCTGGGAGGAGTTCTACTTTTTCACTCGTATACCAGCTCAATTTTTTTTTTTGAATAAATGGATTTCGATCCATATTTCAACTATCTTTGATTGGAAAATCCTGAAAGGGTGGCAAAGGAGTAAAAAAATCAAACCACCCCAAGAATGACGTTTTTGCCAATATCTCGGAAATGGCGAATAATATGAAAACAAGTTTCGAACAAACGTTGAAGATATTAAAACTATCCACACAATTGTTAGTATACACTTTTTCCGTTTTTGCAAAATTAACCGAGGTATTGACAGTTTGAAAATTTTTTTATACAGCTTAGCCACGGGGAAAATCCTAAAAGCCTCAAAAAATCGGATAAATACAAAAAATCAATATTTCTGAATTTTTTTTCCAATATATCTACAAAATACGGAGAATGATTCCAAAGGAACCAAGTTTTTGTTCAGCGACTCATTCAAAAGTTGCTAAAGAATTAATTCTTTAAACTTATCATTTTACTATTCAAATGGTCTGTTTTCTGTAAATTCTCCAAATATAATAAATCCAAAATTGAAAAATATTGAAAAATTCTGAAAAATGAGAAAATTGGGTATTTTCCAAAACTACAATAAGTGGAGGTAGGGTGAACAGTCCATTTACGGAACATTTAAGGTCGTTCAAAAGTTTGCGCTTTCGTGAAAAATTAGATATCCTTTTGAAAAAAGTAACAAAAATACTGCTAGAGTCCAAATTGAGTATATTTTGAAAAAAAAATTAAAACTACATCTTATTTCATGAGAAAATATCGATAAAAATGGATAAATACGTGCAAGTCTAAAAGACCAAAAACGGAACACTTTTGCCATAAGGAGAACATCATCTGTCCATTTACGGAACATCAGATCTCAGAGATTTGCCTATTGCATTTGGCACAATGACGGGAACAATTTTATTAGCAAAGAATTAGGAGGAGGAAATAAAAGTAACAAAAACACATTTTTTAATCGAATGAACACATAAATCCAGTTCTTTTATTCATGTATTTTCACAAATATGCAAAAAACAATAGAATTATTTTGACTTGAAAATATAATGAAGTTGAATCACATTTTTTCGACATTTCTTTGATTTTCTGCTTTCAAAATTTTCGGGAAAGGTTCAGTGGATTCGTCTGATGCGATGGCTGCTCTATTTGTGTTTCGACATTTGGGACCAAGGGCCGCAAGAAAATTATAGTAAAAAGAATTTTCTATCAGGGATTATATCAATAAAAAGTCATAAAAAGGGGAAAAAGGTATTGGGACTGCACATTTGGTATGCAAATGGGTTTGTTGGGAAAAACCCAGGGGAAAATTCAAGAGAAAATCCGGGTCAGGAAAGTCTAAAAACCATAACTGACGAATGTTCCGTAAATGGAAATTGGATGAAAAGCCGACCCAAATAGCGGAACGCCATATATAATGAAGAATTTCAATTTTTTGATGGGAATAAATTATGAAAATTGACGAATTCAAGTTTTTAGATCAATATTAACTTCAACTCACCACATTTGATGATTACAATTATTAAAAACTTTGCTCAGCAAGTTAGCGGTCCCACACTCACAGCTAACTGTTATTGGCCGCAAAGTAATACATAGTACAGTTTTTTGAGAATATTTAATTCAAATTAACCACTGGGATATGAAACGCTTTATGACATCATAGGTAGGGATACTCAATCAATTTAGAAAAAATAATTAGTACGATAGGTTAGCAGACATTCGAAATATCGCATAAAACGTTAAAAGTGTTCCGTTTATGGAAGGTGTTCCGCAAATGGACTGTTCACCCTAGTACAATGGATGTCCCTCTTCCTCGTCCAGGTATTCCTGAGTAATAAAACACCACATGTTGTGTCCGGCAGGGTTCGTTCTCTACTCAGAAGGGTTCTCTCTCACACAATTTTTTTTGAATGGTTTGATGAACTTTCTTTCTTTCTCTTCGTCACTTTCCAGCTCTCTGTTGAGATTTTACAGAAAATATTTTCAGTGTCACGTTGACCATCGACTGACGTACTTCATTTTTAGATTCCAAGTGTTATTCAGTGACGATTCAGTTCACGTGAAGCTTACAAATTATTTGTTATTCTAATATTCAGATATTTGTATGAAAACTCTATTAGTATTACATGTTAGTGATCAGTTCCGTTCGTTAGTGTTTAAAACAATTCAAATTTAGAACAATATTAATTTATCTTGAGCATTATGTAGCTTTTTTAGAAATAAAATAAATTAAAATGGAATGTACAGATGTAATGTTTTCATCCATAATTTTATTTATCAAAAAGAGTAGAAATTCAAAAACCTGGGCTCTTCATTGTAGTGCAGCCTTGCGCCAAGATTGCACGCAAGCTGGCCACGCACGCAGGGGCCCAGTTGGTTACGCGTTACAGAAATGCCGCGCGCCATCTCAGTTCTTGTAACATTGCGCCCAGTTTGAATCGTGCGAGGCAGCCTCGCGCCAAGCTAACCGCAAGGCACTTTTTCTACCTGGGTTGATGTTATCTGAAATCAAATATTCTTGATTATTCTTAATCTATAGACATGTCATTCTGGTCGGAACTACTGAAGTTAAATTTCAAGGGTAAATAACAAAATGGCGGACTTTGAAAAAAAAGTCCTTTTATTTTAGCAAAGAAAGGGTTGTAAAATAAAAAGTTAGGGGTGAAAAAAATTCTCGTTAGTACCGACGAGAACTATAAGTGTGTAGAACAGCCTGTTAAAATTTGAAAGCAATCGGTTCAGTAGAAAAAAAGTTAGGACTTGGGCCGACCAGAAAAACAATGTTTTGAGAAAAACGCGTTTAAAGTTCAACAACAAATTTTCATAAGTAAACTTATACTTACGTCAATCGTCCGAGGCGCTCTAGGAAACTCGTTATAACTCCCGAAATATTTCGAATTTCTGTCTGAAATCCTCACAGTATATTCTCAAGACATTGTACTTTCAAATTAAGCAAAAAAAAAATTGTTAATTTTTTGAACCCAAGTTACCAGACTACTACCTTAAAAAAATAAACATTTACCGCGATACCGGTTTAATAAAAAAACAACATTTGTAATGACCAAAAATATAGCGTTACAACCTATAGGTATTGAATATATCAATTTTCTATTTTTTGAGAATGAAAATGTCGTATCTACAAGAAAAATCTGCAATTTTTTGTTCGATATGAAGACTTTTACGAAAAAAAGTGTCCAAAAAATGTTAAAAATGTGTAATTTTTTTGAAAAATTGATTTTTCCTTCATTTTTCTCTAGAAAAAATCCATGAAAATTGATTAGAAACATCCGAATAAATAGAAAATACTCAGCTTCTTGTTTATTTTTCAATTTTTCAAATTTTCAAAAAATTTATAAAGAATCGAAATTGGGGAATCATAAAGAAAAATCCCCCCCCCTCCCCTTTTTTTTCCATTCAGATGTCCATTTTCCCTGACATATGTGTGTGTTTTGCTACCGCCTAATAATCGAAATCGAAAAGAAAGCAAAAGGGGAAATAGTATACATATATATATGCATACAGACGATAAGGGTAGATTCTTCGTATGATTAGTGACCCTTGAATTTATGAAGTGATTCCATATGCTAACAACGAGATAACAAAATGTCCTGAACCCAAATTCCAAGTCAATAAACCAGATCAACGATAATTATTGATAAAAATTAACCAATTCAACTCTTCATGTAAATCTTGACTTCTCATTAGTTTTTCTGCTATGGACACCCCCCCCCCTTTCTGCTCCCCCTAAAAGTCATGAAAGTTGATAATTTTAGTGGAAAAATATTAACTACTTCATTAGAAAAAAAACAACACAATTTGAAAAAAAATACAAATAAAAAGGAAAATTATGACAAAATGGACCTTCTGAACGAATTATCAAAAAAAAAATTATTTAAAATGAAGGACTTTCTAAAAAAAACCTAAAAAAATTTGAGGAGATGCCTCTATAGTTCTATATCGTTGTATAATTTTTCCAAATTTTTCCCTGAAGTCTTCAAATAAAAAAAAAATATATGTTCATTTTGTCCAAAAGGTCCATTTTGCCCCAATTTCATTTTAACGTCTCAGTTAAAAAATTACCGATAAGTCCACATGAAAGTGAATGAATAAATAAAGGGAGAATAGATTAATTACAGTTGGGCATGCCAGTTAATATATATACGCATGAATGCACAGGACACAAAAGGAGAAGAAATGAGAGAGAATAAACACGCCCATGGCGTTCCTAATCAACTTGTACGATAAAAATCTCGAAAAAAAAATGTTGCCTTGCTATTCTTGCTCCATAAAACTATTCTACTCTTACGTGTATATTCACAATATATATTTGCATTTGCTCATTCTCATTTTATTTTTTTTTCTTACAAATCCCTACGAATTATTACATTCACCATCAGTATGTATTTTTTCATTTTTATACGTTTTTTCCTCTCATAACTCGGTTATATTTCATTACATAGACGTAGAATTTGTGGTTTTACATGAGTTAACCTGACCAATACTAATACACAGAAGCATCTAGAGGCGCGCTGCTAATTTAGTGCCACAAAACATGCACATTATTTGCATAATTACACGAGACTTGATAAACACTCGTTTCTATTTTCCTGGGTGACTATTTTACAGCCTGACTTCGATTGCTTTTGAGAAAGAATTTTTCCTCTTTTTTTTCCCATTTCAGTAGTGAACACTGTTAAAGATTTCCGTCTGAATTTTCCGTGCAAAATCCCGAAAATTTCAAACGATTCACATTTCTACTGAAATTTCAGAAAATTACGTCATTGAAAAATGAACACATCATCGATTTTACAGAGAATAGTCATAAACCTAATATTTTCTACTACTTCAAGGATCTTTAGGACCCGAAGAAGAGAGATCCGTCGATTTTTCATGAAAAAATCGAATTCCGTAACTCGCGTTGTCTTAAACTCAAGAATATGAGGTTCCCTTGTTCAAAATGGCATTGGCAAGGGTCCAATTTTTCTTTCCAGTGGCTAATTTTACAGGAAATAGTTATAAACCTAATATTTTGTTCTACTTCAAGGACCTTTAGGACCCGAAGGAGAGAAATCCGTCGTTTTTGCTTCCGAATGGACCCGAGAGAAAAATTAAGGCGGGCAACAGATAGTATTCAGGCGGATTAGAGGCAGATTTGACAAAAAGCAGCAGCTAACTGGCGTACTCCTAGCAGTAGGTGGCAGCTTCATCACTTTTATTGAAAAGTGGCAGGCGGCTTACTGGCAGCGTAGAGGCAGATCACTCGGTGGATTGGAGGAATGGCGGAATAGTAACAGTGGAAAGACAGCTTCATGGCGGGATCTACTAGCGGGAGAATGGCAGCACAAGAGCGGGCAACAGAAGACGCCGTCTTCTGGCAGTTCAAACACAGTTTTCTGATGAGCTCATCAGCAAGCTGTGCTTGAGCTGCCAGAACACCGCCTTTCATACAGCTTGCTTTTATGATGCCATTTGCCCGCTTGTGCATGGTGCCATGAACCTGCCTTGCTGCAGTTGTTAGGCTGCCCTTCTTCAAATCTGCCACTAGGCTGCCTGTATTCTGCCTGCTATTTTCCTTATGATGCTGCGCATCTCTTATCCGGAAGGCCGACTCAGGATATCTTTTCATACATCAATTGATCGCACGCCGATCGTTTGTAACCAGTCAATTTTTCTCGAAATAATTGATTGAGAGGACAAATAATTCAATACTACTATGACTACGTTGATGGAATATTTTGAAATTGAATTGTTTCAACCAGAAAATAACTGCTTCGAATAATTTTTTTTATGGAATGTTATTTGATATCACTGCAATTATTTGTCTTCTATTATATTTTTTTATAGTCCTCAATTTCCAATTAGTAACGAACATTGAGTAGAATATTTTCTCATTTCAAATAGCCAAATAATCTCCTTTCTGAAATAGTTCACATGTATTCATTATATATACAATTTATTCGGGAGCAATTACCGTGAAAAAATGGGCAGTTATAAACCAGAATAAGAATAAACACTTTCAAGTATTTCAGGATAGCCGTGTGGACTAAGTGGACATCTCCAGAACGAAGAACAACCAGAACAGCCTAGGTTCGAGCCCCGCTCCCGTCAAAAAATTGAAGTTAATATCTCGGGAACGGCGCAACCGATCCGCTTTTTTTTTATATTGGCGTGATCGGCGTCAAAAACTGAACTCGATAGACATAATTTCCGAATTTTTTGCACTATATTAGAAGCAATAATAAGCAAAATTGAATAAGCAATTGTATATGGCGTTATGGAGACGGCAGTATAGAGGCAGGGTACTGGCATCTGGCATCTGCCGAAAGACCGCTCTTTTGCTGCCACTGGATGCTTTATGCAAAAGGCAGTATAGAGGCAGCTTTTGGCGCAAATCCCGCTAGTTCGCCGCCAGAAAAGTGGCATAAAAACTGCCACTCTGCTGCCATTTGAAAATGCCAAAATGCTGCCTCTAGCCCGGGTAGGAAAAATTCATTGGGCCAATATTGGCTCAGCGCCGGAAGCCAATATGCCAAGGCTGGCGCCCAATCCTCAGCCAAGGCTGGCCCAATATTGGTTGAGCATTGGATGATAACATTGTACCAATGCTGATTGCCGAAGCATGGCCAAGCCTCGATAACGAGCATTGGGTACTATACTGGTCCCAATGTTCAGCCAATGTTCATTTTATTGTAGATTTTATGTTAAATACGTAAATTAAAAGTAATTAAGTCTTCTGAAGTGCGTAAGAATGATCAAGATCCAATGTTATTTGAATAAAAAAAGAAAAAAAAATAAGCCGCCAGTTGGGATCGATCCCTGGACCTTCGGATTGCCAGTCTGTTACCTTACCGAACTAGCCATTAGGACATTTCATACATTGAGTACTAAATTTGATCCTCATAAATTTATCACCGTCTACCTTGTTCGGAGAAATGAAATTCGATCGTGATTGTTCAGAAGTTATCTGATAATATGAGATAATCTAATTATGTCAAAAGATAAAAAAAAATTGAAGCCTTGGCAGTACATTATTGGCCCGACGAGTGGCCAATGTTCAGAAGCCAAGCCCTGGGAGTTCAAGTTTCAAACAACGCCTGGCCAATTCTGGCAGGCCAAACTACGGCGCATCGTTGCTCAGCCAATTCTGGAGGCCCGAAAAACGGTATACCGATACTTGGCGAAGGTTTGGCCAAGCCATGGCTACCAGGCTTTGGCATGCGAATTCTTGGCCGATGTTCGGCCAAGGGTTGAGCATTGGGCGATTCCTACCCGGGTAGCCCGCCTTATTTTTTCTCCCGGGGAAGCTTGAATTGGAAGCTTGCTTCCAAATGATCTAAAATGTCGGAAAAAATATTTTTTTTTACATGTCTGTGTGTATGTATGTGTGTGTGTGTGTGTGGGTATGTGTGTGATGACACGTTTCATCACTTTATGCGGAAACGGCTGCATGTATCGATATGAAATTTTGAGGGAATATTCACTACGTGAGCGCAATGCTCTCTGCAAAATTTCAGCTAAATCGGTTCAATGGTTCTCGAGAAAAAGCGAATTGTCAAAAAATCGTTTTTTAGACTTTTCTCAGCGAAAAATCAATTTACAGCGTCTATCCTCCGCGAGGAGATGCGCGCGGATGAGGCGCACATTAAACACCAAGGGTGACCAGGGCTCCGATTTTTATTTTTTTTTAAATATTTTTTTTACTATGATTTTTGAAAAATCGCGGTTATTGTGATAACTTAAAAAATATTTGAGCTAGAGACTTCAAATTTGGTGTGTTTATACATCTTATGAGTGCCAACTTTGCTATTTAATTTCACTTAAATCGGTTCAATGGTTCTCGAGAAAAAGTGAATAATCAAAAAATCGTATTTTCGAGTTTTCTTAGCGAAAAATCAATTTGCAGCGTCTATCCTCCGCGAGGAGATGCGCACGGATAGGGCGCACATTAACCCTCAAGGGTGACCAGTGCTCTCATTTTTACTTTTTTTATTATATTTTTTTTCTGTGATTTTTGAAAAATCACGGTTATCGCGATAACTTAAAAAATATTTGAGTTAGAGACTTCAAATTTCGTGTGTTTGTACATTTTATGAGTGCGAATTTCGATATTAAATTTCAACGTAATCGACCAAACAGCTCCTGAGATATTTTTGAAAAATTATTCCATGCAATGAGCGTATATGCACGGAATTGCTTGTCTGACCATATCCAAGTTGAGCTTGAAAGATCAATTTAGATGACCATCACTAATCTCAAAAATTTCAGATTTTTCAAAGGATTCTTCTACAAGAATGCTGAAATTTCTTTTTTCTTCAGAAATTCATTTTTTTTTCAATTTTTTTAAGGTCACTAGTATTTATCATTTCATCATTAGAAAGTAGATAATCTTTGCTAAATAAGTAAGACCGTATTCATCCTGATATCACTTTAAATTTATGAAAAATGAAGAGTGAAAAGTTCCATTCGGAAACTTCATGCTAATTGTATTGGCATAATATTAAATGTTCTTCGTGATAAATTTTGTAATAGTAAAGACATTATCAAGTAAATAATGAGGGTTGAACTTCACGAAAATGCCCATGGAGTGAAGCTCCTGCTTGTTTCATGAAAAAATCGAATTCCGTAACTCGCATTGCCCCAAAGTGAAGAATATGAGGTTCCCCTGTTGCGAAATGTCATGGTTAGTGGTCCGATCTCTATTTCGACGGTTTTTCTCATAGACGGAGAGAAAAATTCATGAAAAATTACCCGACCAGTACGGTAATCGTGGGACATAGAGGTTCGTAAGTGAAAACGTCCTCCTACAGGAATGAAAAAGTGAGAAACGTCTCATAATATGTACTAAATGAGTGAGTGCATTTTACTGGACTGGTCGGTAATTTTTCCCTAACTGTGCCTACATTCATGAAATTTCTTCTTGTATTCCACAAAATTTGTTGTGAAAAACGTATAAATTGCAGACTAGGACTTTAATTTTCTCGTCCTCGGAACACTTTTTACCGGACTGAGTAGTAATTTCTATCGCACTCGTCCGTCAATCGATTCAGTTCGGGTCTTTTCGGATTCGATCGCGTATCGCAAGGACTTATGGGAAATTTGGAAGAATCGCCATATTGGATCTGTCATCGTGATAGCCATGGACCACAGTTCTATGAAATCAAGTTCTTAAATGTATCAAACAGCGAAATAATTGTTATTGCAAGAAATTTAATTCTCTTATACTAGATCAGCACACAGGATATTATGAAATTTATGATTTGAATAACTATTCTTGGGAATTTTTTGGAGGACTCCGAATTTCTGTCGAGCATTGTAACTCATAAAACAATAATCTCTGCTAGAGTCTTTATTGCTAAAAATGGATGTAAAATAAATTTATTTTCAGGATAAAAAATGAATAAGAATAATGAAGAACTAATAATAATTAGGATGATCAATATAATAAAAATGGTGTAGTATACGCGAATTTCATCGTTTCATCATTGAATTTTCATTTTGTGGCACTGAGACCGAAATTTTTACTGGAACCCATCAGTGTCAAATTTTACCGGACTGGCTTCGCATTTTTTCATAGTAAGGCCACTATGTCCCACGGTTACTGCTCAGTCTGGTAATTTTTCTGGAACTTTCACCATAAATTTTCATGGATTTTTCTCTCCGTGTAGAAAATGATTACGGATAATGATTGCCTCATTACTTTAAGGTCCTTCAGGACCAAAAAAGAAAGGGAAATCTATCTTTCTTATATGGATATAATGAAATCCAAAGATATACGATATATATAATATGTACAATATTTAATTTTCTCTATATCAATTGAAAAATTCTGATTGGAAGGTAGTTTTTACCATTTGCCTCTTTTTCCCCATGCTATGCATTTGATAGGAGGTTGATGTTAAAAAGAAATTCGAGGAAAAAAATATTATATTCACAAATTGAAGATACGACTTTCAAATAATTCAATCACTTTTTCAGGTAAATTAAAATAAATTTCCCCGAATCATCAGCAATTATTTGGAAATTAATCCACGAATTTTCATTTTTTTCCCGTTTCATCGAATCATTCGAACTTTTCAAATGCTGCCCTCTCGTAATATTTTCTCGAATCATTTCTTCACCGAAAAAAAAACGATGCATTTTCATCCTTCGACGAACAAAACATGATTTATGAACTCCCTCAATAATGTAATAAAAAAAAATTAGACCAATGTACGAAAAGAACAATGAAAAATCGTGCTTCGAGTTAATTTAAATTAAAATTTTTATAAAAATATTCATCTCCTTTTGTTCTGCATTTATTTACGGTCGTCGTCCTTCTTCTCTTCTTTTTTTTTTGCTTTTCTGCTCTTTGCATGCGATGTTACCTATAGGTTGATTGTAGTGTCTGTGAGGTGTCTTGATTAATTACACCAAAAAGAGTCGACACAGCAGAATGGAAAGGGTTCTGCATCCAAGAGAGAGAGAGAGAGAGAAAGAGAGAGAATGTGTGTTAGGGTCATATAGAAGTGGAAAAAGACAAATTGCTGGATCTGACGTGGAAGACATTGACTCACGGTATGGGGCGTCAACCAGCAAAACAGCCACTAATACCTGCAAGAAACAAGCACACAAGTTCTGCTTTATATCTACAAAACAAGAGTGAATAAAGGGGAATGAATGAGAGAGAAAGAGGCGTTGAAAACAGGGATTTTTTCATTAAGATTTTCGGAGTATGAAAAAAATCCTGAATCAACTGAAGCAGTAGCATTATGAGGAGAACATGAGAGAATGAATGGTGATGATGATGATGATAATGATGATAATAGTACTGAGTGACCACGCGTGTTATACGGTCTTTGCGCCACCGTTAACTTCTATAATATACCGCTGGTTAAAATGTCTGCTTCAAACGAGCACGTTTAGCATCTGTTGCTTCATCTCTCTTTAGAAGCACAAACACACTTACACTTACTATTCGTCTAAACAAATTTACTCATGATTCTCATGAATTAGAATAGTTTTTCAGATGAGTTTAAACGTTTATCCAGAAACTCTCGTTAAAGTTGCCTTTTAACCCTATTTAGGTGAAATTTTCGTGACTGCGCAGGTTATTGCGCAGAGGGGGATTCCCCTCTGCGCAGTTCCCTGCGCAGAATGATAAATGGGTTGAAAAGTGTTGAAGTTGTTTTTAGGTAATAAAAGATGGAAAAATGAGGATTTGTAGGTTTTTTTCCAATTAATTGCTGATAATTCGGGAAAAAGTGCTTCGATTCACCCGAAATAGTGATTCAACTATTCAAAATCCATATCTTCAGCTCGTGAATATAATTTTCTTTTCTTGATTTTTTTTTTACATCAATCTCCTATCACATGCATGAGACAGAGAGAGAGGCAAATAGTTACGACTATCTTCTGATTAAAATTTCTCAATAACTATACGGTGAATTTAATTTTTTTTTCTTCTATTATTTAGTTAAAATTCTGTTCTCTTTGCAAATTGTTTTTGAATAATGGATCGACCCTGTGGTTTTTTTAGTAATTTTGTTATTTCCGTCCAATTTCGGGCGTTTCATCCCCACCACCGGTATTTTCAGCAACTTTGATAATTCATATCTCATAAACTGCACGGTCAAAAATTAAGAAAAAATTTTTAAAAAATGTAAAAAAATATCATCTTTGATGTGGCATCAAAAAAAAAAGGGGTTAACTGTACTTGACTTCACTGGAATACTACCTCAATAGCTGCAACTTGCTTACAAGCCTGTAATTTCAATGGATAAAAAGCTATTCATCCTCTTTTCCAGATTGAATTAAATTGATATTCTCCAAAGTAAACGTTAAAGACACTTTTATTGACCGTGCAAAATAACGGCAGTTTAACATTTTGTGACAGATGAGATAAATTATTTTTGAATAAAAGGAAAAGGGAAACACATACAAAATACCCTTGAAACGATTGTGTCACATTTTGAATAGCTTCCACAATTCGTTATGCCTTGTTTTGTAGAAGAACAGAATTTCCCTCAGCTGTTTTGTCAATTTCCCTTTTTTTTTCTCAAAGTACACACACAAAAGCATTTGATGATACTGGCTTTATTGTTCGATTTTCAACGAGTTCAGAATTTTTCGAGAATAGCAATAAAATATGCAGGTGGAAAGCATGCATTTATACACATATATAGAAATTTTTCTCCCTTCTACGAAGATACATGGAACGTTTCGTGTCACCAATTTATTGGCATTGTAATGTCTAGATATATACATATATATAGGGGGAGAGTGGGGCAAAATGGACCTAAAAGATGAGATGACTCGAGATTTTTTTAAAAAGCAGCGGTTGCTCCAAAAAATCAGAAAAAATTTACAAACAATAAAGATATATTAGAAGATTCTCTCAAATTTTTTCAGATTTTTTCGACGAGTCCTTCATCCTGAAATAAATCCTTAATCATACTACTATGAGGGTCCATTTTGCCCCACTCTCCTCTATGTATGTATATATTATTCTAGAAATATATATATAAATATATTGTTCTAGAATAATATACATACTATTTTAATATAAATATATATACATATAAGGGGAGAATGGGGTAAAATGGACCTCTGCAACAACATAATTCAGGATTTTTTTTCGATGCTAAGGACACGAAGGAAAACCTGAAAGAATTTTGCATAATCAACATTTTTGTATAATTTTTTCAAATTTTTTCATAGAGCTGCCTATTCTCTAAAAAATCCCAAATCATTCTAACAAACAGGTCCATTTTACCCCACTTTCCCCTACATATTTTTTTTTACAATGAAATAGAGAAAAGAAACGTAAGAGGACTACTGGCAACTCTGTAAGAAAACTAATGTCAGTAATCAGCCATCTCTACTTGAAAGTCTTGAATGTTTATTCTCTATTCATGGGTAAGTCTCAACAGAAACACAACAGTCATACTCACAGTAAAGAGAAAACATATCTCAGACGTTGTTTTCCCCTTTTTTTCACAAAATTATGTTTATAATATGATGCAAAGTGAGTAATGAAATGTTTTTTTTTTTAGTTGCATTTTATACATTTTTCACATAAAAAAATGAAAAACACTTCCCACCACGCCTATACCGAGACTTCTAATTCTGTTGTCACATATGGGATGAAAGCATGAAAAATTCACACAGAGACATGAAAAAAATTTCAGCCAGAGAATTTCTAATTACTCGAGAAAATACGGTAAGATTATTTTGAATGCTCTTTTGTATTTAAGACAAAAAAAAAAGAGAAAAAATTTGTTTAATTGACTGTTTTACTTGATTTTTTTTTCTTTTAAATTTCAATTTTACGAGAATTATTCATTTGTTACAGGAAAATCGCTCTTTCACATGAAGGTATATATCTACACACAACCCCAACCAAATAATTCTCATGATGTTGAAAATAATGAAAACAATGAAAATAAACTTGCTGAGGTTATTTTTTTTTTCTTCTTCTTCTTTTTTTTTCGAATTTAATGGCGGGATTGCGAACGAGCTGCAATTAAGCTTCCGCGTTCCATATAACTTTGTGCCGGTACGTTTATAATGAATAAGTACAGTAAAATACAGTAGATTTTTCCGGAAATTCACTTCAAGAGCTACTTTTCTCCCTCTCTCTCAATTTTTCAGTTATACGCAAATCATTTTACTTTATTTCTTTTTTTAATTTTTCTACGTATAACACTTCTTTCCTGTTTCTCGAGGGTAAAGTTCTCTTTTGAAGGAGTAGAGCTCTGCCAACTAAAAGCATATGATTTTAACATTTAAAACCCAAATTTTTTGATCGTTTTTGGGCTGTAGCTGTTTATTAATTTTTTTTTTCATTAATAATTAATAATTTATATTCATTTTTATTCAATAATATTATTGTGAAATAAAGATGCTTCGTGATGAATATGAGATAATGCAAGAATTCTCAAGAAATTCTAAATTCCGATATTAAATTATCTTTTCTTTTTTATCTAGTTTATAGCTAGTTTCAATTGTCGCATTGACATTAATGATAAAAAAATTTGATTTTATAAAATTCAATTAAATTATTTAATAGAAAAGAAAATATATAATTTTATTAATTATTTGAGTTTAATTTAATTCAATTTATGAATTATTAATTACGCCACAAAATATGATTGTTGAGTATTTTGTCAAATCAATGAGTAATTTTTAACATTAACTCAAGAGCCTACTTTTCTCTCTAAATTTTTCAGTTATATGCAAATTATTTTACTTTTATTTCCTTTACTTTATGTATCATTACTTTATGTTTGAAACTTCTTGTTTTACGCAGACAAGCGAAACAGACACAGAAAACTTTACAATTTTTATGAAAACATTGTATTATTTTGTTCACATATTGAATTATGAAACACAAAGTGGCACTGCATTTGTTTCTCCTCTTTTTTTTTTTCAATTTTTTTTTTTATTACATGCATGTGGTTTTATTGATGTATAATATACGATCAACAGCAGGTACTTACTTATATACTTGAAGTAAAGTTTATGAAAACTCGTTGAGCATTTGTGCATTCAGTTAAGTCAGCCCTGCAATTATCGATTCCACCGTTACACATTTCATTTTTATTTTTTATTTTTTTTTCTTTCTTTTTCCTTCATATTCTCAGTATATTGTTGGAAAAAAAACCTTATTTCGATGGTTACGCTTCAGTCAATTTCTATTGTCAGTTGACTTTTTTTTTTCAGTTGACTTGCATCTAATAATTATTTTTTAGTTAAAATATTACCTTGTTACTGTAATTCATTTTTTTTTTACAGGCGTATGCAAAGCAACCGAATGGAAATAATTGCCATGCAAATTTGTGACGTTTCTTCAAATACCCAAAAAAAAATAAAAAATGGAAAAAAATTCCGTTGTATTCTTGTTATCCTGAGGTATGTCGTGAAAAATTCATTGAATATGCCTTTTTTATTTTTAATACCATATGCACAATGGAACCGATTTGCCATCAATACACATACAGTCTTTACAATAGACTATTGACCACATCCTCGATCCATCCAATTTCATTGTCGTCGACTTCAGCTTCTCCTTTTTTTTTAGGATTTTTTTTTTCTTTTTATTTTGGGAGAAAAAAAATTTTTGTGTGTGCATTGAAAAATCGCACGACAGCCTGTGGAAGAGCACACAATATACGAAAGGTTTTTTTTTTTTTTTTTGAGAATCTAACCAAAAATAAAACAAAAAGAAGGGAGAAGAAATTATGGAGAGACCGGAAACTATAGGAACCACTTCCGACTAAAGGATTCTCTCGATATATACATGATACGAGCAGCTTCTCGGAACATTTGTGATAATTCTCGTGAAAACAAAATTTTGTTATTCCTTCTTTTTTCAGAGAAGTTTTTTTTTTCGTTCGTTTTTTTTGGAGGGATGAATGAGGGCTCGTTTTCTCATGGGTTTCTTCTCATATCGTGCGAACCTCTCAAGATGAAGGATTCTTTCAAGATGAAATAAAAGTCACGCAATCTTATTATCAAATGAAAACTACATTGTACAGAAAAAATTCGGTTTTGTAAATCCTTTTATTTTTTTTTTTTTTTTTTTTTTGTGGAGTCGTTGGATAGATGACGAGATGCAGTGTGCAATGGATAGTTGCATAAGCTTCTTGTTTCGATTATTAATGCATTATTATCTAGTTAAGGACGTTCCCATGAAAATCGGTTTTCTTGCAAATTTTTCGAAAATTTGTGTATATATATTATATATATTTGGCATATTAATTCGCGTTACTAATGCCAAAAGGGCGTATCGCGGATTTTACGCCCTTTTGGCTTTGCAGAACCAAAAGGGCGTATCGAAAACAATGTTTCTCTTCTGTTTGATTCAAAAATGTTGAAAACGTATTTTTCTGTCAGAAAAATACAGAAAAAATTGTTTTTTTGTGTACGCCCTTTTGGCTTTAAGAGAAAAAAAATTTAAAGCCAAAAGGGCGTATCCCAACTTTTTTTTATCGACGTTAATATGGGATCAAGAAGGAGTTTTTCCAGTGTTCCGTGATTAACTCGGTGAATAAGTGAGATAGAGCGAAATGGACGTTAATATGGGATCATCGGGGAGTTTTTCGTGATTATCTCGGTGAATAAACGAGATAGAGCGGAATGGACGTTAATATGGGAGCAGGAAGGAGTTTTTCCAGCTCTTCGTGATTATCTTGGTGAATAAGCGAGATAGAGCGGAATAGATATCAATATTGAATCAGGAGAGAGTTTTTTCAATTTTTTGCTAACATCTTGGTGACTAAGTGAGATAGAGCGAAATGGACATTAATATGGGATCACCGGGGAGTTTTTTCAGTTTTTCGCTATCATCTTGGTAAAGGAGCGAGATAGAGCAAAATGGGCGTAAATTTGGGATCAGGAGAGAATTTCTCCAGTTTATCATGATTATCTCGGTGAATAAGCGAGATAGAGCGAAATGGACGTTAATATGAGATCACTAGAGAGTTTCTCCAGTTTTTCGTGATTATCTTGGCGAATAAGCGAGATAGAGCGAAATGGACATTAATATGGGATCACCGGATAGTTTTTCCAGGTTTTCACTATTATCTCGGTTAATAAGCATGATAGAGCGAAATGGACATTAATATGAGACCATCGGGGAGTCTTATCAGTTTTTCGCTATCATCTCGGTAAATAAGCGAGATAGAGCGAAATGGACGTTCATATGGGATCATCGGGAAGTTTTTTCAGTTTTTTGTGATTATCTCAGTGAATAAGTGAGATGCGGCGAAATGGACGTTAATATGAGATCACTAGAGAGTTTCTCCAGTTTTTCGTGATTATCTTGGCCAATAAGCGAGACAGAACGGAGTGGACGTTAATTTGGGATCAGGAGGGAGTTCATTAGATTTTTCGTGACTATAGCGGCCAATAAGTGGAATAGAGCGGAATAGACCTTAATTTGGGATCAAGAGAATATTATTTCATCTGGAAACTTCCTCATAATTCCATATGTGTACTTCGCTCTATCTCGTTTATTCACCGATATAGTCGCGAAAAACTGAAAAAACTCCTTCCTGATACTAAATTAACGTCCATTTCGCTCTATCTCGCTTATTCACCGAGATAATCATGATAAACTGGAGAAATTCTCTCCTGATCCCAAATTAACGCCCATTTTGCTCTATCTCGCTCATTTACCAAGATGATAGCGAAAAACTGAAAAAACTCCCCAGTGATCCCATATTAACGTCCATTCCGCTCTATCTCGTTTATTCACCGAGATAATCACGAAAAACTGGAAAAACTCCCCGATGATCCCATATTAACGTCCATTTCGCTCTATCTCGCTTATTGACTGAGATGATAGCGAAAAATTGAAAAAACTCCCCGGTGATCCCATATCAATATCCATTTCGCTCTATCTCACTTATTCACCGAGTTAATCACGGATAACTGGAAAAACTCCTTCTTGATCCCATATTAACGTCGTTAAAAAAAAGTTGGGATACGCCCTTTTGGCTTTAAATTTTTTTTCTCTTAAAGCCAAAAGGGCGTACACAAAAAAAAATTTTTTTCTGTATTTTTCTGACAGAAAAATACGTTTCCAACATTTTTGAATCAGAAAGAAGAGAAACATTGTTTTCGATACGCCCTTTTGGTTCTGCAAAGCCAAAAGGGCGTAAAATCCGCGATACGCCCTTTTGGCATTAGTAACGCGAATTAGTGTCCTTCATACACTGAGAAAAAAAAAGTGGTAAAAACTATCAAACATTTGATAAATATTTTTAAATTAAATATTCTCTTTCTCAAAATTTTACGTTCAGCCAAATGATTATGAAAAAACAAAAAGGCGAAACCCAACGAATGGTTCAGGAAAGGATCAGTCTAGGGTTAAACTTCAAATGTACCACGAGAAGGTAACTCTGATTAATTGGAATATTCATATCCATGTTCATAAATAAATTGAGATGTAGGGATCATGGGACGTTACAATAGTTGAATTCAACAATAGAAAAAAAGTGGTAAAAACAATCAAATATCGAAGCAAATGGTCCTCAGCAAATACTTTTTTGAGATAACTAAAAAAGCTGTTGAATTTACTGAATTTAGTTAATTCAAACAGATTAACTAGTTGAATTGACTAAACTTAATAAATTCAACAGCTGTTTTTAATCATTTCGAAGAAATATTTGCTAAGGACCAATGATATCAATCTTTGTTTGTTTTTTATTCATTCAATTTTTTTTTTCAGTGTAAGTTTTTGTCAATTGAACGTCGTTTCGCCCTTTTATTCAGGCTTCCTCAGGTTCTTGATACCATTAGTATGTAGTCACCACAAAGCTAATACCCACAGAAAAAGCTGAGCAGAGAATATGAACTGAGCATTTCATAAAATTTGATTTGGCTTTTCGCATAGAATATGCTCTAATTATCCATGTTTCATGCGCACGACTCTTATCATAAAATATGTACTAATGTACATGAAATATGTACTTATGTGCATGAAATATATACTAATGTACATACAATATGTGCTATCTGCACATATTTTATGTAAAATTCGTGTGCCTAAAGTGCGCATAATCGGAGCATATTTCGTGCCCCATGCATTTTTTTTCTATTTCGTTTCTAAAGAAAATTACAGATGAATTTTGAATTCAAAATATTTTGTATTCCCACCACTGAATCAATCATGGCATAGGAGACTTTTGGAAGAATGCATATTACGGTGATATTTCTAGGAATACATTCTCGGCATCTCTTTCTTCTAGGAAAACAAGATGTGATATTTGGGAATATTCTATCTATTGTTATTATTCGCGAGAAAATTTTTTTCTTAGGGGGAAAATTTCATTTCATTTTCTCAAATCATTATTATGCTCATGAATTGATTGGAACCGCAAAATTGTTTTTTCTGTCTCATGAAAAATTTATTTCACTAGTGCCAGCTCATATCCATGTGGCCGGAGATGGCCAATCGTATGCAGCTCTTCGGCATCATTTTTAATATCAATTATGAGATTTATGGGAACACTATTTAGCTTGTAAATTTGTTAATAAAAATCTAACAGAACAATTCAATCATTGAGCGTATAATATGATTCATTTTTCATCATATTTTATGTTTACCTTGAACATATTTTATGCACTAAAAATTTAACTCAATTATTGCATATTTTCTATACCAATAGCGCATGTTTTGTGCAAGAAACAATAGTTCATATTTTATGCACTGCATAGTTCATATAATATGAACAGAAAAATCATATTCTCTGCTCAGCTTTTTTTGTGTGTAATATCTAATCGAAAACGGAACTTATGCAAAAACCTTTTAATTAAAATCATAATGTTTGTGTAGCTCGAATGTTGTTCTACTTGTGAATAACTCTGATGTGAATGATAACCCTATCTGGAACTCTGATTGTTCTTGTCAACAGATATTTTGTATTTTTAATATCTCGTGCGACTCGTCAACAGAAAGTCCTCGACAGGATCCAGCATCACCATCGCATCCAACAACAAGAAAAACTCAGCCTCTTCTTTCGGCTCAAAAACGGAAGGCCACATCGCAATACTGAAACATACACGGAAAACCCAGAAATTAAAATTTCCGAAATCATAAAATAAATAATGAAGTGAACGATGAAGTATAAGCGCTATGGGACTTCGATATATTCGATATCAATTATTGGAATTCGATAAAATCTGGCAATGTGTTTTTTTAAAAAGGACTAAACCACTGAGAGAAAAATAATGACAAAAACAGTCAAATATTTGTGCCATTTGTTCTTAGCAAATATTTTTTTTTTAATAATTAGAAAAAGCTGTTGAATTTACTGAATTTAGTCAATTCAACTAGTTAATCTGTTTGAATTAATTAAATTCTTTTTTTGTAAATAAAAATGGCTTAATCGGTCGAGCATGAATTTCCCGAAAGGGAAATTTATTTAATATAAAAGAAGAATTTTGCCCAACCTTTCTGTCTCGAATCTGAGACCATCTTCAAGGGCTACAAAGAGTCTGTAACAATATTCCATAAAACGTTACTAATTTATTTACAATTAGTTTACAATATATTGCAAGATTGCCAGATAATATGAATATAAATAAAATTGAAAATAAAAAGATTCCAATATAAATTTTCAATTTTTTTGGTTAATTTTTTGTCAAACATCAAAACATTAAAGAATAACTGGTTTTTATACCTCATATAAATTTGAGCATTCTATTTCATAGGCTTTATCACAAAAATATTAGTTAAAATCTTTTTTATAATTAAAAGTAGTAGATTATTTATTAAATTATCGGTGACAAATCAGTTTACCTGTTGTTTGTTTGATGACAGAGAGATAAGTGGGTTATTGAAAGCACTGATAATTTCTAGAGTTTTTGTTTGAAGTAACTAGAAATAGTTACTCATTTTAGTTCTTTTTTGATTGGAAATTCATGCTCGACCGATTAAGGCATTTTTATTTACAAAAAAATTATAAAACGGTCATACACATTAGACATTTAATGAATTAAATCCAGTAAATTCAACGACTTTTTTATCAATTTGAAAAAAACATTTGCTAAGGACCATTTGCCAATATTTGATCGTTTTAACCACTATTTTTTCCTCATTTGCATTCCAATTCACGTTAGAACGAATCTTCGATCATTTGACCTAAATTATCAACAAATAATTGAAAAAAAATTTAAAAATCTTTATTTTTCCCTGTTTTATCGACCTTCCACTAGCCTACTACCTCAATAAAACTCCTATAAATTCATCCATCATAAATAACATTGTATCAATATGTCAACTTGCAATAATTCATGAAAAATGGAGGGGTAAAAAACACCCACCCAGTTTGTTCATATATTTTACATAGATATTATCATCTTTTATTCCTCATTGTAATCGACATTTTATGCACTCGTATATTATATCCATACGAACGATTTAAATTTACCTTTTTCTTCTCCTTCTTCTTCTTTCATTTTCTCTTATCTTTTTACGTCTCCCTCGTCTTTAACCACTGAGATCTTGATGATCATACGATGATGATCGGTGAGACTACTAATAACGATCGGAATGATCTCCCTTGTACAAGCGGTATTATAAATTTTGAAAAGAAATCCCACTTCATGTGCGTGTTACAAGTGACGCCCAGGACTGGGTCCAAGAAGAACCGGTGCACACTGTTTTCTTCCCTTTTTTTCGCCTTTTTCCTCTTTTTCTCGTTTTTTTTTGCTTCTTTGCTCCTTTTTTTTAAATATATATCGTGCGATGCATAATCGGGCCTTGAATCATCATCTGAAAGGGATATATCTATATATATGTATATATATGTCGAATGCAGCTGCTATCCTCTCATACTTTCTTTCATCCCTTTCAGCCAAAAAAAAAAAAAAATTAAAAAAAGGATAAAAACATCCCTCTCTTTCAAAATACCTGAAAAATTTATAAACTCACAAAAGAAAAAACTGATGTTATATTTACACATCATTTTAACATATATCAAAACGTGTCATAATTGACATGCAAGTGTTTGTTGCATGTTCACGTCATTGTATCAAAAAGAAAAAAGAAAGGGGGAGAAAATAAAATATATATATATAGAGAGAGAGTGAATTATTTTTAGATAATTCATGATAAAGCTCGGGGATTATGAGAGTCAAAGTTGAATTAGAGGGGAAAAAATAGAAAAAAAAGAGTTATTGAATTTTTTTTTATGAAAAAAAAAGATTCTGAAGAAAATGTTAACGATAAATTTTTCAAAATACCAGAAAAAAATTCAGGAAAAATCCACCTTTTTTTATCTATTCCTTTTTTTTTTTAGATATTTTGGGAACTAATGACGTTACGCCCTTTTGACCCTAAAAATGGATGAAAATTGAAAGAGTGTATCTCCATTATTTACAGAAATATTTTGTCATTTTATCTATTTTTTTCAAATTTTTAAATATATTTCCTGTTAAAAATAGGAAATTCAAGGAATTTTTGTTATTAAAAGAAAAAGAAGTTCAGTTTTTTTTTCTTTTAAATATTAATAAAAAAATTTCATATTTTTGCATGAATACATTTTATACAAAAATAAACATTATTTCATGATTCATCCAATGAAACTGGAATTATATTCAGTTGCGTGCGAATGATTGCGAGCACATCGCATGTATACATATGTATATTCCATTGGGAAATGAGGGGATGAGAAGGAGGAGGGAGGGGGGAGGGGGGCATCTTCTTTAGCATTGAGTATGCACACACACGGTCGGGCGTGTGCGCAAATGTGCATTTCATCAAAGTATTCGCATATATCTCAGCTACTGTGCATTTTATTTTTAAACGATATATGTTTTCTTCTCTCGATGAAAGCTCTCTTTACCGCTCTTGAATAATGAAATTAAATAGTTAAACGAGAGAGTGTATTTATATATTCATTCCTCCTCTTTTTTTTAAATTAAAATGTTTATTTTTACGTTATTTAATGGACGATGCTTTCTCATGTAAAACGTAAATGAATTTAATTTCTTGTTTCAGGCCCTTTTTTTTGTGCGTTTTTTTAGAGTGAAGATCAGAGAAATATGTGTCAGAATTAATTGTTTTTTTAATGTGTTTTGAGAATTTGATTTTTTCCAGCATGTTTGAGAGGTAAAATTCTTATGATTCTTGAGTAGATTCAGTTTTTTGAGAATATCTCTGGTTCTATTGATTCTAGCGACCTGGCACCGATGTTCAACGAAAGGTGAGATCATTTTCCATCGATTTATGGGATTTTGGATTGAAAAATATCGATTTTTCACATAGTTAGAGGACAAAAATTGATGATCATAATTTTTCACAAAAGTTCCCATAATTATTTGAAAAATCGATATTTTCAAATTCAATAAACCCCATAATGTTCGAAACTGGCGCTAAAATCCTGAGTGATCAGGTGGGGTTCGAGCCGAAAAGTCTCGAATCAAGGCATTTCGAATTACCCCCCCTCCTACAGTCAAATTAACAGTATTCATCAGTAATTCATCGGGAAAGCATCTTTTTCGAGACGCTCTCTTCACGCTCTCAACGGTCTACCGCGAGTTTTCCTCGGTTATGGAACGGTCAACGACACTCATCTTATTAAACAGTAGTTTTTTTCAACGAATGCATTGTTAATACATTCGGTCGTTTATCGGATCCTCATCAAGTATAACAGAGTTATACATGGGACATCACGAGCACGCATCTTGCCTTTTCGGCACTCATTCAACATAGCTACATCCTCGGGTTTCAAGGTTACACCGCCAGTGCAGTGCTTTAGTGAATTACCAGTGTATTTTCGGTTATCAACGTTCAAAGACAATTAACGGACAATTAGTATTTATTAATTAACGGTCAATTCAACGATTCTATCTTCTTGCCAATTCTTAATACGCGAACTATAACTTTATTGTAATTACGAATCTCTTTTTTGAGTGATTAAATTTGACCATCAACGGCAATTGTGTTCACAGATTATTTTCCCAGAAATTCTCAATCCCAATTCCAGAAGTTCCAGTCCTCTAGAGAAAATCAATGAGTTCTCGAACACATTAATCGATGGGAAATGATCTCACCTTTCATTTGACATTGGTTTAATGTCGCTATGGCCAATAGAACCAGAGATATTTCCAAAAAACTGAATTTGCTCAAAAATGGAAAGGCTTTCACCCCTCAAAAATGCAAAAAAAAAATCAAATTCTTCAAAAAATAAAAGAAAAATCAATTAGACTTGCGCTAGAAATATGATTTTTTTTTTCTGTTTAGATCATTTTAAGTATCTTCCATTATAGAAATTACAATCAAAAATTCAGATGATTACATAGCTTCCATTCTGAAGCAAAAAGCAGCGAAATGAGCAAAAAAGAGGCGAAATGTGCGAAAAAAGAGGAAGAATTGTGCACCTCATCTTGGGTACAAACTTGTCGGCCAATAATCCATGGCTGTGTGGTGAAAAATGAAGAAAATAAAATGAAAACAAGTAGTTGAACATTATCCCAGCACGTAAAATAGGACAAAAACTCGAGGAATGTTTTATCGGTCGTTAAACTAATTAGATTAGTGGGCATTGCGGTGCAACAGAAACATAGCTATAAATTAAACGTTTTGGGCTCCGTTTATGGCCCATGGATTTTTGAAGTCTAATGTTATACGAGAGAATGGAGAATATACATGCATTGACTCAGAGGATGATATGCCTCTACCTCAAAAGAATACTCAACAATGCTTTTAGAGAAGGTAGTTATGTTAACCATGTTTAGTAAGCGTATTATATGTTTTTTTTTGGCTTATGATGTTGGCAGAGGTTATTTGGGATAGTCCAGGATAGTAATGAAATGATGATGAATTTATGATTTTTTAAATGGCGGCGCTTATCATTCACTTCTATCACTTGAAAATATTGGGAAATAATGGAGAATTAAGTAATTAATTAATTTAATTAATTCGTCCATTGCATTGGGTAAAATCAAACAATTTTTTTTTGAGAATGAAGGGTCCTAAGAAAAAATTTGAAAAAATTACGTAAAAATGTAGACATGCTGGAGTATATTCTCAATTTTTTTCAGATTATTTGAAGGAGTTCTTAAATCCGGAAAAAAATCCTGGATCGTTTTGCCTCGGTGATCCATTTTCCCCTTTTTTCCCCTATTTCAGCGGATAGGTTTCGTCAATTGAAAAAATTATGCAGCAATGTAGCCATATTGAAGCATCTTCTCAAATTTTTTCAGATTTTTCCATCGACTCCTTCACTAGATAAAAAATTCCCAGATCGTTTAGCGCTGGAGGTCCATTTTACCCCAGTTTCTACTATTCATTAAAAAAACAATCCCTCATTGAGAAATGATAATGGGTCCATAGAATCGTCACCTTAGTATAAAAATGGCGTAAGTGATGTACAGAAGCCTTGCACTTACGCCACTTTGATTCTAAGACGACAAAATATTTGAATTTTTTCGCTTATTTTTCTCATTAAATGCATTATTAGCAGTTGATACACTTGATCGACGTTTTGCCATTTTGTATACATACATATATGTATATATTGTCGCCTGAAAACCAAAAAGGCGTAAGTGTTACTCACAAGCACTTGAAAACAAAAAAAATAGCGCTATTCAATGATATTCAGTTTTTTTTCCTCCTCTTTAAAAATCTAAAGAACACAAATTACATTATGTAGGTGTGAAGAAACAAATTCGATATAACACTGAAAGTGAAAAAAAAAAGAACAACGGTGAAAAAAAAAAGCGATAGGGGCCCCCCCAGGTGCCTGAGTGATGGTCACTAATCGCGGGCAGGCGGAAAACAAGCGCGATGAGTTGCCAGTACCACGCGCTTCTTCTACAGACACCTTCCTTCACTATAATATGCTTGTATACACTGTTTTGTATGAGGCACTTGGATCTACCTGACTGAACGAGGGCGGCAATATACATATATATATCTATATATATCGTTGCCTTAGACAGAAAGGAGCGTAAGTGCTTTGTATATCTATAGCACTTACGCCCCTTCAACTCTAAAGCAACGATATACATATATATAGCTATATATATATATATATATATATATATATACACGAACAAATACATCCACGAGAAATTTCTATTGATGATGAGCTATCGACTTCTCGGGCGATCGTGCGTCCATCAGGTAAACAATCGGAAAACATTAGAGAAAATAAAAATAAAATGAATCCAATATAGAATTTCATTGTTCATTTTTTTTTTCATCTTTACAGCTGTGGAGCAGTCTTTTATTTCATTTGTAGTTTAATGTTTTTTTTCCTGTGCCCTCTCATTCACTCGCTTCGTATTATGCTCCCAAACATGCGGGAAATTGTGTCGGTATTCATCAACAAGAGAAGCTGTATAGATTTTCATTCGACTCATTTCATGTAATTGAATATAGGAGATTAATTTGTTCGGGTTACCTGAGAACATGGGAGATTGCTTTGGTAATATTTCTAATTAAAAGGTAAAGGGGAAAAAAGTGAGGGGGAGGTGGGGTGGAATGGAAACACTTTAGTTTTGATGCTTTTTATCATGAAAATGGGGGGAAATGAGGGAAAATATTTGAGATAGAATTTTTTTGATGATACCATTGAAAAGCTGAGAAAATTTCACATGGAATTCATGTGCCACAATTGGGCTTTTCGAATTTTTAAAAAAATTCTATTGTTTTGATTGACAATTGAAGGTCATTTGAAGGTGAAAAATTGATTTTTTGATATATTTTGACGTTTTTGAGGATATCTCCGGTTCTATTGGTCGTAGAGACCTGGGGTCGATTTCAAATGAAAGTTAATATCATTTTCTCTCAATTCAAGTCATTTTGAAGAGGAAAATATCGATTTTTAGGCATGATATGACGAAAAAAATGGATTTTTTCATCAAGTGAGTTTCAAAGTCACTTAAAAATTGCTTTAGAAAAATTGCAAACCACATAAATCGATGGAAAATGATCTCATCTTTCGTTTAAGATCACTCTCAAATGGCTACGAGCATTAGAACTTGAAAGACTTTCGGAAAAGTGAAAATTTTTGTCCAATAAAGTCGAATTTCTCGAAAAAATCAACTTTAATACATGTTTTCCACCGGAAATTTCCTCAGCTTTTCATCAGAATCATTAAAAAAAATCCATCTCAAGCCGTTCCCTAATGAACATTCTTGCTTAGTGAGATTTATGGATAATCCTCATAGGATTAAAAAAAAAACAAATAACAGAAACAGACATAAACCTCTGTTAATCCCATTGAATTATTTTCTCCTCATATTATTTTATATTTCGTGTATCCACATTTGATTGTGGCGTTAAAGCCGAAGATTTAAAAATAATTAATGTAAATTACAGACGGTTGCGCTACTGGTTATGCAGATGGGAAAGTAGTGTGTATGTATATGTGTGTGTCTGTTGGTTAAAAAAGAGAAATAAAAAAAAAAAACTTGAAGTTTGTGTTATGTATGTGCAGGTATTTAAAGAGCAGATGATTTTTATCCTCAATCCGCAATAGTTCTCTCTTTCTCCTCATTTTTGTGTGATTTCAAGAAATTTTATGTTTATTTTAAAATAGAAAATTTTTCAATATATCCTAAAATAATCACCACGTTGTATATTACAGAATATTTATATATTCGTTGACATCAATGAATTCTGATTATTCAATTTTTAATGAAATCCTGGGGATTTAATGAAAAAAAAAATGGCTTATGGAAATATCGTTACAACAGGGGCAAAGTAACCGCCGACGAATCAACGGCGATTTTCTCTGTTTATGATTCGAGAATTTTTTATTTATTTATTCGTATGATAATCGACCGGTTCCCTACCCATTCGACCGATAATCCCAATGTGAAGCTTCTTTAAAAAAAAAAAATCCCAATGATAAAAATGATAAAAAAATCCTGAAAAGTCAGTGTTAAGAAAAAAATTTGAAAAAAAATTTTTTTTTGCAAAAATCAAATTTTTCCACTGGCAAAAGTATTGAATTTACCAAAAATCTCGTGAAATCTACAAATTTCCAGATTTCTAGTTAAATCGTTAATTGTCTCAAATAAAACTGATTTTTTTTACTTTGACTCACTCTTTTTAGTTTGAGTCACTGGTGAATCAAACTTTTTTGTTCCTTTTTTATTTAAAAAAAAAAAGAGAAAAAAAATCTGGGCCGTTTCGCGTCGTGTAATCGTTCCGGTAGTCTTCATTCTAAAACTTTAACCATTACTGACATTAACTTTTCCTTCGTTACTGTCGATAAACCACAGTAAAAAAAAAAAAATCACCTTAGCATCTTAGATTTGTAACAAAGTATAATCCCAAAGAGAAGCCGAATGCACACTCATTTCCGGGTAACACGGGTTGTAATTTACCGTCTATATGATATATACTGTTTTATTATGTTGATCTACTTTGTGTTCTGTAGAAAAAAAAGGAGAAATGAAAAAACCATTATAGATAAATGCAGGATAATTCCATAACATTGAAATGAAGATAACGATGCAAGAAAAGGGAGAAATTATTCGGTGGACCAATTATTAAAAAATTAAAGATGAATAAAAAAAATTAATCACCAAAAAAACTTTTTTTTTTTAAGATTCAAGAATTTTTTTTCCAGTGAAGAAGTTGATGAAAAAATCTGAAAAAATTCGAGAAGATGCTCCGACGTGTCTGGATTATTGCTGAATTTTTTCAGATTTTTCCGTGAAGCCCTTCCCTCCCAAAAAAATCCCGGATCATCTTGCCTTCGTGGTCCATTTTGCCCCGGTCTCATCTGTCATACTGAGGGGGTAGCCCCCAAGTGGATGCGTCAGTACAGACCGCGCGGCAACAACGAGGTATATCATCGGTGTCTATATAGACAAAAGGTTTTGAAGTCAGAAGAAAGGAAAAAAACATAGAAAATAAAGAGAGAGAGAGAGAAAGATAGAAGGTGTAAGGTGAGGCGGGCAAACTTCTCTCCGTGGCTCAGAGAGTCCAGGGGACTATCCTATAATTACGAGTAACTCAGCCACATTTGCGTTGATCCGACACCTTAAAGATAGCATTTAGCGGCCCCTTTCATCTCCGCGGCAAACAAACCAATTTATACCGCAGGCCGCTTTGTGCCCGGGCGAGGGGGCGGGGCACCGCCCCATACTATACCAAACGGGGCACCATCTTTTTCTACCACCTTATATATACAGCATCACACTCGACCTTATATATATATATATCCCTCTTTCTCTCATTCACTCATCTATTCCTAGATCCAACCGTATCGAAATTATTTTTCTTTTCTTATAATCTTTCGAAGACTTTCACTTTTTTTTACACACAATTCATTTTTTTTTTTTTTTTTTAAATAAATTTTTTTAGGACCGAATGTAGTTTCAAATGTGCATGAAAAAAGGAGACTATGAAAATAGTTTTTGGGGAAAAAGCGAGAATTTTATCGTGCCTAGTAATGAAAATAAATGTGAAACAAGGGCAAAACACTTACACTCTCGAAAACGACCACCCTGCATTTAACAAAAGTGGTATGTATGGTGTTTTCGAAGGCCGCAAGGCAATAAGAACGCCTTATTCCATCGGTAATCTTGTTGAATGAGAGAAGAAATGTGCAGAAGATGGGACATAGTCCCATGGGGATTTTTCTTTTTTTTATTTTCAAACTTGTTTGATGCACACATGATTTTATTTATGTGAGATGACTTCAACTGGTGGCATTGGTGGCATCAGTCGAAGGCATTATAGCTGTTAGAGTTTAGCTTCTTTCAACCGGGACTCTAACCTAGAACCTTTAGTGCTTGGATGTAATCATCTAGCCAGGTAGTCGTATATCCCAACACTGGTGTTCTCGGATGCTTTAAAATCTTTCGAATCACGAAAAATAAAGTTTTGCAGATGACAGAATAACGGGGAGAATCATAACTAATCATTTTAGGTTTTTTTCTGGTGATTTGTCGGTAGTTAGGGAGTTTTATTGCATGCCGTGCGAAAAGTAGCCACTTTACGCACGTCGTACAATAATAGTGTATTACTTAAGTGCGATAAAGACGCGTATGATTGCAAAACTTGCCTTCAGCTTCTACTGCAGCTTCACATTCGTCAGAATAGTACATTACTGTTCATACAACTGTTGAATAATTACCATATTTCTGTAAATTGTTAGAAGATCCTACAGTTTATTCCTTGTTAATTCTCATCTTCACCTCTTCACTCACTTGTTGAATTTTTTTCTTCTATTATTTTCTTAGTAAATTTCTGAAATTGATTATACTGTGTATAAAGCCGCTTGGCGTAAAAATAAATAAATAGATTAATAAAATACGGGCCTAGAACGGAAAAAAGTTAATTTTTTACCCATGGGGCTGGAAAAATGGGTTTCTAACCTCACTTTGCTTGGTTTGAAACGCATTTTTCCAGCACCCTTGGGCAAAAAAATACTATAAGCACCATGGGTGGATAAAAGTTAATTTCGACAAAATTTTCCCCCCGAGCGAAGCGAGCTTTTTTTCGCCCTAGGTGCGTAATGTACTATTCCACATAAATTTTTTCCCGAACAAAGCTAGGGTGAAAAAATGTGTTAAAAATTGTCTTTTATTCACTCATATTGCCAGAAGTATTTTTTTTGGCTTCAGAGTACTGGAAAAATGGGTTTGAAACCAAGCAAAGTGAGGTTAGAAAGCGATTTATCCAGCACCCTGTGCAAAAAAATCCTTTTCGCACGTGTAAGGACAGTGTTGCATTCGATCACTGGAGGTTTTAGCTCAAAAAACGTCAGATTTTCATTATAAAAATGATACAAAATTCTTTCAATAATTAAACGCTTTATTCACACTTCACCATATTCTTTTTCGTACATAATAATAATGCCTAATTTAGATAAATAAATATTTAAAGTCAATCTTCACATTTGTTTTTAAACGAAAGAAGCCTCTTTCCGGTGGTGGCAAATATAACTAATGTGAAAAAGTCTCGTTATCTACAGCTGATAATCTCTAACAGACAGCATTTTATCGTACAGCGTGTGTAAAGTGTCCACTTTCCGCACGGCGTGCGATAAAATACTGCCTTTTACACGCGTGCGCCAAAGATTTTTAGATTTACTTGATGCTGTACTGCACTTGTTAGGTAATACACTATTTCGCTATTTTCTGTCTATAATAAAATAATACAAAACCTTTCACTAAATATTTTCCATAAATATTCATATTAGCAAAATCAGACATAAAAGAAATTCAATTGATCAAAACTGTTAACTTTTAGAGCTTCACGTGATTTTCACCATGTATATAGTCATGGGGTTATATTGTTTCAGCCGCCCCCTTTCAGCGACTTTGCGGGGTCCCCTCAACAATTTCGCGGCGAACCCAGAGGCGTGAACGAAAGTGCGCTTAAGAGAGAGAAAGAGAGAGAGAGGTAGATAATAAAAAGAGTAAAAAAAGGGGGGGAAGAAAAGTGATACGAGTAGAGGGAGTGTAAAATGAAAGAAAAAAAAAATTAAAAAAAGAGGTAAAGAAGTGAGAGAAAAGGGTGCGAGAGAAGTTGGTGTTTTTTAACGGTCTACCCGTCGGTGTTTTCACGCGCTCTCTCAAATTCATTCTTTATTCTTCGCCGACGCTACCATCTTCCACCCATAGTCTTCCACGTATTTACGATCTGCCCATAAGAATCCTTAAAATATCCACTTGGGCATATATAACCCGTGAGTAGTACACCAACAGTAATATATACACTCATTCTTCTTATTCCTCTTCCTCATCTTCGTTTTCTTCTTCATCATCTTCTTCTTGTGCAGTATGTAGGCCGGTCGTTAAGGTATAACACCAACAGTGTAGTAGTAGTAGGTAAGGCCTCTCTTTATATCCCATCGAAATCCTCGGAAAAGCTGGAGTGATGTCTTACAGCATTATCTCAGAGAGTGTTTCAAAATGTTATTCACTGGTTCAACATGAGTGTGAGGCTACGGTTGCAACAGCTCGGTGATGTATCAGACCGGTTGCTTCTTTTTTTTTTTTTTTTTTTATTCACTCAACAATTAATTTTTTTCTTTTACCTTCTTGGATGACTGCCTTAACTGCCTACTACGGGGGCCTCTTCATTGACTCTATCACTGTAAATTATTTCGATAATTAATTACAACGTCCTTCATAATTTCATGCTTCATTTATTCGATTCTCTTTCGAGGAAGAGCATCCTGAGTCAAATAAAAAAAAAACTGGCATGATGTTACGTGGAGGCTAAAGCTATTTAAAAATAGTCTACGTAATAGTTGGGAGGATGCAGAAAGCTTAACCTTTTTAACTTCAAGTTGAGATGTAAGGATCATGGGACGTTGGAAATATTGAATTTAACAGTACTAATAATTGTCAAATGAACGACGTTTTGCCTGCGTTTATTATAATATCATCGCCTCAAAGTCAAAGAGGCGTAAGTCCTGTATATAAGCATAGCACTTACGCCCCTTTGTTTCTAAGGTGACGATATAATACTCTTTGCAGATAAATTATCTTATTCTTTTTTGATATTATCTGTTAAATTTGAGTTTTTTTTTTTACAATTATCTTCACAGTCAATTGATTTGGAGCTTGAAAAATTTGGTAAAGAAAATAAAGTAATTTTAGGAGAGGTCCCTCTCTGATTGCTGCAATTTTTCAACACCTCAACCATCCAACTAGAATAAAGAAAATAATAAAGGTTATTGTGACGTCACAACACTGTAACCGTGTTTCTCCATAAATGCCGCAAGGTGTGCTGTTAAGTTGCAATTATATGTTTTTTTAATAACTCACTGACTACTTAATTAACATTTGTCCTCTGATTAGAAGTCAGAGAGAAAGAAAGAGACTCATTCACATTAATACCATTGTTGCATTTGAAAAATATGAAATACACGAAAGCAAGAATTCTCCTCAATTTTCGTTGATTGCAGACCAATTACAGCTATCTAAAAAAGGAAATAAATCATGTAAGTTTTGTGCAAATGAATTTACAATTATATTTACATTGAAACTCCGAGGTTATAACCTCATATCATTACATAGTAATAAATTCAATGTAATAGGAAAAAAAAATCTCATTTTAAATGAGAAACAAGTTTTTCTTTTTTTTTTCCTTACAAAATAATAATCAATCACAATATTATCTTCAAATGAATTACACTTGAAGACAAATTTTCAAAATTGTACTTGATAATTTGAAATGTAAAAATTAGTAATAAAAAAAAAAAAAATTTTCATGCACTAACCGAAAAACTCATTCATCATTCTTCAAGATTTGTGTGTCTGTTGTGTCAGTTAGTTTGTGTGTGCCACAGTGTTTTCTGTACATATAAGCCCTCGTTCCAGTCTTACGTAAAAGAGATTGGAGTTGATGGGCTGTCGTGTTCCCTCGACGAGCATCTATCTATATATATATATATATATACTAAAGGTAAGATAGGCTAATTCTTAGTATTACCATTTTCTCTTAGCTATGAAATAAATGGTGGCTGAATATACCTGGTATACACAATGTTGGTGACTTGACAACTTGTAAAATTGTTTGCTACTAAGCAGTGAATTGCACGAATCACTCTATTGTTGAGATAATGAGGTGTACATATATATAACATTGTCTCTTGAGTCTATATTTGAGGAATTTTTTCAAGTGGTATAATATCACTTGTTTTTTTTTTCAAATTCTTTTGTATGTTTGCTGTGCGGTCCAAAATCTTTTGATGATAATTTTTTTTCTTCCTATTCTCTTTTTCTCCTTTTTTTTTTTCATTCGAAAGTAACTGAGGGTATATTCTTTTCCCATTATTCAGGTGCAAAAATAACCATTAGAAGGATAAACGCCCACAAGAATAAACACAGACACCTTGCGGTTCACTTCCAATTGTTTTGTATATTATTCACTGTGTTTCTATCTTTTTTTTCTCCAGTTTTGCTTTTCTACTGAAAAACATAGAAAGCTTGAAAATCATAATCTAACTGTGGGAACCGTGACAGGACAGTTAATTTGGTACCTTCTTCTTCTTCTTTTTTTTTTCGCACCCGTAGTTTTGAAAAACGTTCTCGCCTTCTGAACAAATTCACACCCAAGGTGGGCCCCTCAGCCATCAGTATATTCTATCATCCCAGAGGAACAAAACGGTAGAATGAAAGGAGACTCGGTCACGGTTTTTCTGGATCGAATAAAATTAAATACAATAGTTCTAAATACTGCACTTTTTTTTGTGGGGCAGGGGGAGGGGGGAATTCTTGGACGATGAGAAATTATTGACCATGAGAAACATTTTTTTCTTGAATTTTAATGAATTAAATAATTATTTAATGATTATTTTAATGAATTAAAAAATTATTCAATTCATTAATACGATATTATACTGATAATTATTAGAATAATTTCATCGCTTCAGAGATAAAAGGGCGTAAGTGCTTATAAACACTTACGCCCTTTTGCTTCTTGTGCCTCTTTGTTTCTAAGATGACGATTGATAAATAATTTAATGCGATTGATGTTTTCTTTATCCCATTTTTTTTAAATATCTCGGAAACTAATGGAGATGCGCCCTTTTTGATCAAACCCTTTTTTGTTGCTTTTGAAATGAAAGGAAAAAGATTAGGGTAAAAAGGGCGTATCTCCATCCTGAAAAAAAAGGAATTTTTATTAGTGGTTATCGTTTTTTCAAATTCATCTTGCGTTATTTCGTGATGTCTCGTCTGTATTATCAAGTTAAATATCCAAAGTACTCCTAAAAACATGTAACAAGAGATAACACTGGAAAAACAGAAAAAAAATTGTGCGTAATATATTTGAAAAGTTAATGAGAAAAAACGAACCGTTAAGAACTTTGATGCAGGTTTTTCCAAGAGCAGTTAAAAAAAAAAAAGTAACTAATCTCTTTCCTTTTCATAATCGCATAGAGCGCATTAACCCCATTCTGCCCCTACAATAAATCATTTATTTTTTTTTTACATTTTTTCTTTGGTTATCGTTTGGAAACAGAAGCAAATATGTGGATTTTAATAGTTAAATACTTTCACTTTTCTTGTGAAAATGAGAAAAAGGGAGAAAATATGTTTTGTCATATTTTTCATGTTTTTTTTTTTTAATTGAAATCATTGGATTATATGATTAATCCGTTTTTATATGAAAGAATTACGTTTTATTTTTATTTATTTTTTTTTTCAAAGGGGCACTCGGTTACGCTTTCGCGCCACAGCGAAACTCTCCAAATTCTAATCAATTACTCAGTTATAATAATCGAACAGGAGTAAAAGTCTCTTCCACATTCCACATAGTTATGATTTTTTTTCTCCCCTCTCTGATATTATATATGTTTTTTTTCTTTTTTTTTTTTACCTTCCATCTCTTTAATTTGCCGGCTACTTTGATCCTGGAGCGGCTGAACACGCATTCTTTCTCACCAATTTACATTTATGAGCCACTGGATTTATTTATACTTTTATATCATCTTTATATATACAACATACTTGTGTGTGCGTGATGATGCACCTCTCTCTTCTTTCTCTCATCTGCATCATCCTCTCGTTGTCGAATATATATCCACGTATTTATTTTTACACTTTTTTATTTTTCCTTTTTCAGCCAATTACGAGCAACATAGGCGTCTCAACTTTTTATTTATCAGAAGTTGAAACTACTGTTTCGAGTAATTGAATATCTCTTTTTTTTTCGTCAATTTATTTTTATTTTTTGATTTTTTTAATTAATTGAATTTCATTCAATTAAAGGGGTGAAATGATATGAGATTTTTTTTGGAGTTAAGACCTTCATGGAAAAATCTGAAAAAATTACACAATAATGTTGACTTATTGGAGCATCTTCTCAAATTTTTTCAGATTTTTTAGAAAATTCCTTCGCTCCGAAAAAAATCCTAAATATCTTTGCTTCGTTTTTTTATAATATTAAAAAAAAAATCACAACTTTATGGAGAAATCATTCAATTTTATCTACTGAATAAGGGCTTCTTCTGACTTTCATTATCATGTGACTAATAAATTTTATGATCCCCACGAAATCATTAAAACAAATGACATTCAAAATCTTTCACACTTACATAACTCGATTTTCATCAATTAAATTTAATACATTGAAAAAGTTGTTATTGATTCTCTAATTTGTACGCGTCATCATTTCTCTCTGGCGCAGACAGCCTAATAGACGAAGATTTGGTCCAAACCTTTTGTGACGTCATGAGCTAAATTACCCGCCTAGATTTGAACGTGATGCCGAAAGAAATGATTTTTTTTCTCTTAATTTTCGCTAAAATTATTTTCAAAAAATTTAAGTATTCCCTTGAGCTATTTTGAAACAATCCCCAGAAAAATATTATCATCTTAGCAACAAAGGGGCGTAAGTCCTGAGTTCATACACAGCACTTACGCCTCTTTGTTTCTAAAGTTACGATATCCATTTCATTGAAAAACTATTTAATCTTAAATTTTATAAAGAAAAAAAAAAGAAAAAATTCACGAAATTTTTATGTAAATATTAAATTGAATTCTACAAAGTAAATTCAATATTTAATCATCGATTACTAAATGATGATTTATTGACAAGCTTGAATATTTCGTAATGATTAATCACTCCACGTATAACTCAATGATATTAATCGACTGAAATGGCGATGAAAACGATCGCCTATTCAATTTTCACATGTAATTTTTTAAATCACTCTTGACTGAATGAATAAAGTCTGATTATCGAGGATCTTCCAATTTTTCAAACTTGTGTATTATAGTTAATTTAATTTATTTCTCTGAAAAAATTGATTGATCTATTTTTTTTCGATATTCCATCAATTTACACGATAATATGAGTTCCAATGAAAACCTAAATAGGTTTAGAAGGATAAAACTCAAAAATAGTATACTGTCTAACAAGTGCAGTAAAGTACTTTTCCGCACGCCCTGCGAAAAGTAGCCACTTTCGTTGTGCGTAAAAAAATTGCACATTACACGTGTGGTAAAGACTTTCAGATTCGTATGATTACAAAGCTCACCTTCGACTGTTTTGCAATCTCACACTCGTCAGAATAGGACTTTACCGCACTTGTTAGGTAATATACTATTTTTCACTCAGGGGGCTGGAAAAATGCGTTTCTAACCGATCGAAGTGAGCTCAAAACTACTCTACGCACCATGGGAGAATGAAAGTTGATTTCCACAGAATCTTCCTCCCAAGCGAAGCGAGAGATTAACCTGTTCCCGCTCTAGGTACGTAAAGTACTTTCCTGATGAGTGTAAAGCTGCAAAACGAGCTGAAGGCAATTTTCGTAATCACAAGAGTCTGAAAACCTTCACTGCATGTGTGCGGGACAGTTTTCTTTATGTAAAACGTGTGGAAATTGCAACTAACCACACGTGTAGCGTACGGAAAGTGGCTACTTCACGCACTGCGTGCGGAAAAATAGAGACTTCTTTCCATTAGTTCGATTGAACTCATGAGCGAACGCTCCTATGACCGATAACGCCGTAAAAAGTGATGTCGCGAAATATTAACAAAAGTTCGATTAGATTTAAAAATGGCTTCAGAGCAAAAGAAGAAAAAAAGGAGTCGCTGAATTATTAAAACACAAGTTTAAAAAAAGACGGGGTGAGGGTGGGTGTCCCTCTCTTTTTTTCTATCTTCCTCCATTTACCCCAGTAACGTCAACAAAATCGGACGCCTATGGACCCAGAACAGACTGATGTTTCAGGTTGTTTGACTTGGCGGCCAGAAAGCGCTCTGTAATTATCTCGCCTGGCATGTAACTGCCTGCCCAGCTGTATTACTATCGGATTCGAGAGACGAAGAGCCGCCAAGCGATATTCCACCTTAAAAAAATATGAAAAAATTGAAACAAAGAAAAGAGAAGTACAAAAAAGCCCCAAAGATAAATACAAAATTAAGAAGAAAAAAGGAAAAGCAGAAAATAAACGGACGAAATGAAGAGGAAAAAAAACAATAAAAAAAAAACTGACGCTAAAGAAATACACAAGAACAAGAACAAGAACGGTACAACGAGCTAAAAAAAAAGAGGGGCTACCTCTCGGGGCTACTCTTGGAAGCAGTCATTGGGCGGGAATTCCTCGCAGTCATCAAAATAATTTCTCCGAGGGAAAAAAAAAAGTTGAAGAAGCGAGAAAGGATAAAAATGAAAAAAAGAAGGGGAAAAAAAATTAAACGAGTCTGAAAATGATTCTCAAACAAATTTCACACACTGATCGACGTTGAGCAAACATTCTTAATACGTACAAGAATCACAAGAGAGAAAGACAAGTGGGGAAAAGTGGGGGGGGGGGGGGGGGAAGGGGCAAAAAGGAGAAGAGAGAGAGAGATTGTTGCACACGATGAAATCTTGTACGCACGCACATTCTATTATCTGGCTGTCGGGCACGAGTCTTATTCATAATCGTCCCTTCTGTGATCTCCAATAGAGGGAACTAACCAGCTCAACACAGATTTCCTAACGAAGTCCCCCCTCTCTTGTGTATACATGTGTATGTGCATTGGCAACATAACCTCTTCAACCCTTTATCGATTTGACGAAAAATATTATCAAAGTTATACTGTATATATATGTATGTGTCTACAGAAAGCGGTAACAGGTGCAACGGGTTACAAACTGTCTTGAGTACCTGTGCATACATATGCTTCATGCATAATGATACATGACATAAATATATTATGCGTGGGAAGGGTGCACGTCAACTCGACACGCTGCGTGGATTGCAGAGGTAATACGAAGTTAAATAAGAAGGTATAAAAAAGAAGAGAAAATCAGTGGGAGAAGGAATAAAAAAAAACACTGAATTTATCTAATGAAGCTCAATTGAGTTAGCAAATTCGATGACTCAAATAGAGAAATATTTTACTATTTTTAATGTTAATTTATCAGTTTCAGGGGTGGATGTGATTTTGAAATGGCATGGGAATATTTACATTAATTATGATCAATAGAGAAAGGCTCTGCTTCTCAATGCGATAATTTCTTGCGTGAGTGGATCTGATTGATGGAGAGAGATAAATCTCAACAGTGATTCATGATTTGCAAAGTCAACATTTGTGGCGTTGGTGAGTGTTTGGGGAATTGAAAGAAAGTGACGGATAGGAGAGTAAATTTTATTTGATGGAGATTGAGAATATTCTACTCTTTATTTCCTTTCTGAAAAAATGAATTGCGAGATTTTATCGAACTGCGATAATCGATATTGAATTTATATCGGAATCTTGTAACCCTTTAGTTTCATTGGTTGACGAACTGCGTGGGATATTCAAAACACGAAATGTGGTCGTACTATCGGAAGAGTCGACACCCAAAGTGTGCAGAACTGAAATTTACATGGTGGGGCATGGAAGCCGGAGAAAGCTGATGTAGATTCTTTTGGTAATAGGACGTTATCTATTGGCAAATACCATGAGAGCTACCCTCTGAGGCCGATTTTGGTTGTCCCATTCCACGATTGGCTATTCATGACATGGAGTAGGGCACCTGTAAGTTTATAGCGTACTATATGCTCATTGGTTACCTCCACTTCAGGAGGCGCACTACGGATTACTACGGATTAGTGATGTGATCAAAAAATCTGACATTTGAGTGGAGGGTCACATGACACGTCAGTGAACGTCACATGGTGAAGCTGAATTCTGACCGTTTTTGTCATATGACCGATTTCTGACCGAATTATCAACTGAGGAACAGATTACATCTAAGTAAATGATGCGCCATCTGCGTCATAAATTTGATGATGGGAATTTTGCTAAGTTCTCTCAGAGAAAGCTTTACCAAAAGTTGATGTGATATTCACACGGGCTTATTAAAAATATGTTGATGATGGAATTGACATGGTCTCCTAAGTTATTAAACAATATGTCATATCGAATTATCAATGACAATTGCGGATTGTGACGAAACTGTGATGAAAAGAAACACTGACCGTCATTCCACATCTAAGTAGATGATGCCTGACCAGCATTGAAATAATCATGATTGGGCAACTCAGATTGAACATGACAATATTGTGACGAAAAGAGAAGTATGACGGTCATTTCACATCTAATAAGATGATATGGGCACATTTGATGATCATGACAGAAATTCCGACCCGAATAAGGCTTGATGTCACATGACGGTCATCTATCCGCCACATCACAATATTTCAAAATGACCGTCATTCCACATCACTACTATGGATTTGGTTTAGAAGGGTCAAGGTTTTATGACCTAAATGCAGGTGAACAAAAGATGAATGTTCTGTGTTAGAATATCGTGCATCACCAGTTACATTTCTTTACATTAATAGAGAAACCATTTATGATTTAAGAGAAGGAAACTTCCTTTTCTTAGTTTTTTGGAAATGATATGGCATGAAAATATGTATGCATATTGCTTAGATTGAAGTCACAACCTAGTTGTTGAAAAAATTGTATTTTCTGCTCGTTATAACTTCCCCCTTATAGTTCTCCATTTCACCGTGGCGCTGACCGCAGCCAATCAGAACTGTGTATAACCATTATATGACGTTATGAGTCTCAGAAATTCTTATTCAGAGCTTACAATCGATTAAGATCCACTGAAAATGCGGGAAATGCAAGAGAAAAAATAGCCAGAATGAAATTGATTCACTCACGCATATGAAAATCTTCGTCTTTAAGTGAAAATTTCCATGAAATTACCGATATTTTTCATTATAATCGTCTCAGCTACCTGGTATAATGGGTTAATGATTGGATTCACGCACTAGAGGTTCTAGGTTCGAGTGAAGCTCTCAGGCGGTAATAAAAAAAATCCTTAACTGCTCGTTAGTGACCCCCATTGCTTGACCCGACCTTTAGATGAACAAATCTTTTTTTTTTTTTTTTTTGAAAGTGGGGTAAAATGAGGATTTTAATGGAACGGCTTAAGACCGAATTTTTTTAACGATTCCATTGAGAAACTGACAAAATTTCTGTTGGAACACATGTGTCATAATTGATTTTTGGGAATTTTTTGAAAATTCAATTTTTCAGGGGTCGATTCAAAGGGGTTGAATCGTTTATTTTTTAAAAATGTCAGTTTTTAGAGAATATCTCCGGTTCTATTGCCCATAGCGTGGAAATTCTGAATGAAGATGAGAGGTGAGATCAGTCGCCATTGATTAATGAGGTTTCAAATAGAAAAATATCGATTTTTAAAGTACTGACAACGCAAAATCGGATTTTCATAGAAGTATCTGTAAATACCTTAAAAATTAATTTTTTTTTCAGAACTCCATAAATGATGGCAAATGATCCCACCTTCGACCTCCATCCACAATTTTCACACTACAACCTATAGAAACGGAGATATCCTCGAAAAAGTGAAATTTTTCAATTTCATGAAGGCTTAGATCCCAATTCCCCCCTAAAAATGTAGAATTTTCAAAATATTACCAAAACCGAATTTCAAACCATGTTTCCCAACGGAAATTTCCTCAGCTTTTCGATGAAATCATTAGAAAGAACCTATCTCAAAAATTTCCCGTAATTTCTCATGATTTCCATAACACAAAACATCAAAACGTGCATATCCCCATTTCTCCCCTTACCTCCTTCTTCCCCCCCCCCTCCCCACCTTCCCCTCCAGATTCTCTCTCAGTCCAATTTGTCACTGCACACCGATCAGTCTATTCTACTTCTTCTTCATCTCCTTCTCCCATTTTCACTCACTACAAAATCACGTGTATCCTCTCGTCTTTGTTTAGTTCAGTGCAACAGAGAGAGAGAGAGAGAGAGAGAGAGAGAACTCGACTAAGATAGAGTGAAAGCACCAGAGGTTGATCCACACGTACGCCGGCAGATATACGATCAGGACTCGAGGGGGGCAAGGAAG
This sequence comes from Aleiodes alternator, assembly GCA_963921955.1. Classification (NCBI taxonomy): domain Eukaryota; kingdom Metazoa; phylum Arthropoda; class Insecta; order Hymenoptera; family Braconidae; genus Aleiodes; species Aleiodes alternator. The sequence continues at coordinate 12,415,084 of OY998099.1, read as the reverse complement.
AAAGAAAGAGAGAGAGAGAAAGAGTATGGAGAGAAGATCAGAGGTGGCGGCGGCTGCTGAGGCTAATCACAGGCGGGCGAGCTCCCCGCCAATTAATACCACCGCCGGGCAACACCTCGACTGAATAATCCCTCTCCTTCTTCTCTCAACTCAACTTCATGTCCTTGTTCATCTTCAAGTTCTCTTCCACTTTTCTTCCTTCATCTTTCTTCTCATTCTGTTTTCGTCTACACAACAACAACCATCGCTGAACTTCGATGAATACCGCAGATTCGAGACTTGTGGGGAGAGAGAATATATACTTTCCTCATCCTCTTCTACTTCATCTTGTTCGTTAAAATGGGTAAAAAAGAAGAGTGAGAGAGAAGAAAATAAGGCAGACCCAAAGAGAAGAGTCCCTTGTATTTCAAGATTTACAATTGATCTCAAGCTGCGTGCACAACCAGCGACTATTACTACTTTTTTCCTATTCCCATAATCAGATACTCATCGACAGTAACACAAGCGCAACTGTTTTTGTCACGTTTTACATTTTCATCCATCATTTGTTTCTCAACTATTTTTATTTAATTTAATACAACAATAATATTGGATGAAAATATTATCGTGTGAAGACATTCATTTTGAAGAGTGAGAAACACTTAATTCTGCATGAGAAGGATACATTGTAACGTGCAGATTCATTGGAGTTATTATTAGGAAAATAGATTTATACTGTGTGTTGAGATTACATGAGAGAAGAGTTTTATTGGGTAATTTTCATTCGGGATACTTGCTCCTTCTGTGCTTCTTTGATTCTTCTTAAGGAGTAACGGAACCCCGTGCATCAATTGAATTTTTGAACTTATTATTTGACGATATTTATCAATATTCTCACTAGAAAAGACTGTGAATGACTGAAGAAAGCAATTATAGAGTCGATGTTTCTTCTGCTGTTTCATGAAAAAAATAGATAATTATTGCTCAACAATGGGTTCAAAAATTGACAATTTACTGGCTCTTCCGTTACCCCTTGAGGATGTATGGTCATGACCTTTAATGACGAAAGAAGAGAATTCTTGAGCGATAACAACTGCATTGATTCAAATGGATTTGATACTCTTTTAGCGAATATGTGTTTAGCGGAATGGAAGTTTCTATTCAAGTTTCTCAAATGTATTTTTTTATAAAAGGAATGACTTATTAGAACTCTAACCATTGGATTATCTACGTTTAACTATGAAATAAGTAAACAGATGTGTCTTTACCTTTGCTATAGGGCTCTGTACCTCAAAAGCAATATTAATAAATATATAAATGATTGTATGACAAATGTTTCTGATTTGGTGCTTCAAAATTTTTTAAGAATTAGATTATTTCGCGAAGAATTTTACTATAAAAAGTCCGTGACAATTCATATAAGAGAGAAAAAAATAATTGAAAATTGACAGAAAATACATGGGCTCTTATGGAGGAATGGAGGTTATGATCGTAAATTAATGAATATCCAATTAGAACAAATAGAAGAGAACAAATATTCACAAGAAAGATGGATATTGTAGTAATTTGGCAATATTCAAAAAATTCCATGTATCCATTCATCTTGAACAAAAAAATAGAGTTGAAATTCGAATTACTTCACTTTATCATTCATTTCTCGCCGTGATTGGCCAGATTCACAGTACACGTCTTGTGGTCAGTCACTTCAGCTCACCCCGCGATCGTTCGAGCCTATCCCCACCCATCAAAATTCACGGTTTCCCCACTCTCTCGATCATACATCCTTAATTTTACCTTTTCTCCGGATTCTCGACATCTTAAAATACCCAGCACATCAACAACATCTAATTGCCTCCTGTAAGAACCCTTCTGTATTCAATGCTTCAGTTCTTCCACAACCACTTCATAGATTACTTTACGTGTATTCAAACGTTACAGAGTCCAGAACGATCCTGCATTCATTCAAGCTTCTTTCTTATGGTAAAAAAAAACCATCAACTCTTTCTTCTCTTCATTGAAATTCTTCTGGCAGATGATTTATTTCATCTTTTTCTCTCTCACTCTTCGCATGTTCTTCACAAATAGACATAAAGTATTAGGTTATTGTTAGAAACATTTGATGGCTTGTGTGTAGTCTCAACTTATCCACGCAAATTTGCAACACACAGTGATGATATGTTGAAAAATACCGAGGTAAAACGGGTTCGATGCGGGACTAAACGGCAACGCCTAAGTGTACTTCTTGAACACCTGCACACAAGCATGCGCCCCCGTCGGTAGCCTTTAAAGAAGGGGATATTATCCTTCATCGTGCATTTATGAGACACAAGCACATATACTCTCGTTTCGATTCACCGTTCAAAGCAACTTCCTGTTGTGCAAACATCAAGTACACTTCAATGTATTTATCCAACATTATTGCATCAATTTTTAACATTGTAAGCTGAGGCTAATGATGAAATTTCTAAATTAGAAGAACTTTATTTTTTTTTAAAGAATTGGAGTAATCCTAAACTGGTCTCCTATAAGTAGGGCCGGAGACTTCATTTTCGGAACGGTTTAAACATCGTAAACCTATAGAAATTGATTCAGAATGATTCTAGACCATTACGATCCTATTTCAATCATTGTAGTCCACTTCTTGACATCGTGAGCCTATAAAAATTGATTTAAGACAATTCTACACCTTTACTGAAGTTTGATCTAGTAGGAAGTTGAAGCTGGGAATAAATAAGGATTGAATAATCCGAATGTGCATGGTAGATACGTCAAGACATTGAATTTATTGGAAGGTCGATCCATCGGGATTGTGACAAACCAAATAGCATAAGAGATTTATCTGAAATAAGAAAGGAATAATAAAGTTTGTCACAATCCCTGCAGATTAACCCTCCAGTAAGTTCAATGTCCTGACGTATTTGTCATAAACATTCGAATTATTCGATACTAGATCAAACTTCAGATCAGTAGGCTGTTTTCGAAAATCAAGTCTTCGGCCCTACATATGAGAGAGTCCCCGTATTCCGCCATTTTTTGGGGGATCACTCATTTGAGCTGCAGATTATGGAAAAATTGACTTTATTGGAGTGCTTCATAAACTACTATATTTCGATGAAATATAGTAGATCGAATGGCGTTTTATGAATGAAGTTATCCGGTAAACGATGTTGCGAAAAATTCGAATAACGCACTCAAAACAACGCACCCAGACAACAAAAATATCTTAAATCTGAGAATCACTAACAAAAACGTCTGGAAAGTATCTGTAAAAGGATCTTAATTTCTAACGTTTTTTAACATTTGTTTTCGAAGTGGGGAAATCCCTCGTTACTAGTCCAAAGTCATTAGTTCGCTCATGGAAACTAGTCTAGCGCTAATCGTCTCAATTTGTCAGAAAAAACCTTTTTTCCCATTGAAGTATTGCTGGTCTCCAATTTTTTTTCCTGTGAATTCGAAATATGGTCCTAGTTAATGGGATCATATATGTTTAGTCCTGAAAATTGAGGCAGGTAGGGGGAGGTTAATACCGATGACCATTGTTAAAATGACTCGAAAGGGTCGCACAGTCATCCAGCCGTATCGGGAAACGCACACGACTCACAAACAGCATACACATGTACATTCATACATTACTCCCTCCACACGCAATTTATCTCGAAAAAAAAAGCCACTGAGATTGCCATTATCCCTACATAGGAACTTTTCACCCTTCGCATAGCTGAACAAATCTCCCCTTCAAGTAGGAGCAATGGAAATTGTTAAGAAAATAAGTAAAGTAACACGAAAGTATACAGATATTTTGTTGAATGATGATGTGGGATTTTTTATTGGGTGGCTCAATGTCTCTAGTTTATGTGATTCCTCAAAAAATCTGGGGGAAATGAGGAGTGAAGAGATGTGGTAGATATAGGTAGTGTCTCGCCAAGTAGCAATGAACGTGAAATGTCAAGCGTCAAACGTAGATCATCAAAAATCATAAATGGATGCAAAAATAGTCGAAAACTGTTGGATTGATGCTGGATTGTTTTAACTGTTAGAAGAGGAAATGTTTGTGAAAAGTAGCCATAGAAAGACATCTCGACTGCAGAAGCTATTCAAAAGAGAATCATTTTATGCTCTTGCTCGATAACTATGCATTCTATTTCTGTTTATGTACAATAGCAGTGAATAAATAAAATAACATCATGCTAGAGTCAAACCGGCGTCAAAGCTACGCTGCAATATATAGTTAGATGGCAAAACGGTGAAAGAAGAATAAAACCTGCTAATTTTATCAGTATTCCCAACAAGAGTCCAGTGGATATGTATTATCTGTACTGTTCACAGAACATAATCGTTATGAAGCTAGGGTATTGACATTAATAACAAAAGGGAAAGAGCAAGGTAATGAAGAGAATAGTACTTATTTATGAAACCATTCTGGGAAACCATTGATCGATTGATCAGACTTGCAATGCAGCCTTCATTCCAAGTCAGATCGGGACTTTCATATCTAATCCAAATACAATTGACTTCAGATAAGATTCTTCATGTCTTTCACGTTATACACCAAACAAGGGGTGACAATCGTCATCTGGAACTATTTTAGAATCGATATTCATACCCAATGATGGGCAATGACGGTCATTTTTAGATTGACGACACATGACCAAAAAAATGATCATCTTGTGACGGTCACATGGCGTTACGAAATTTTGAATTGAAAATGGTAATTACAACCAAATTTATGAGTTTCCGGAAATGAAATGTATTCTGTGATGGTAAAATACACCAATATAGATGTAAAATGATCGTTACCAGATCTCCTTCATTCGTGACGGTCACAACTGAATTTATGAATTGGGAAATGAAATTTTTTATGAAGGTTAAATACATCTATATAGATTTGAAATCATCATCATTACATCATCTTTAATTTATGACCATTACTCACTGAAATTTTGTGACGGTCACTATTACTCCGTGACGTAACGTCACATGACCGTTTTGTGACGCGTTATGTGAGTTTTTCAAGTTCAAAAGTATCTTTTTGTACAGAGCTGTTTACAATAATTAGAAAAGAATATTTGGTATTTTTTAGATTCCTGCCTATGTCGGCTTACTCTATTTATTTTTTATTTTACCCGTTTCAGTCATCGTTTGACTTGATATGGATATAATATCTAAAATTTCAGAAAAAATTGATTAAAAAACCTGATTAGATGTTCAATGCGTCATGTGTCACTCGCCCATCTCTATTCATACCCCGGAAATGTTTTTCCACTTGCGAGAAAATTCCACCACCTAGCGGCAACTTCCAGAACAAATCACACAAGTTCCTTTTCCCATTCAATTTTTTCCTCACAACTCAATCCTTCTGATCTCCACTTTACGTGCAATGTCAGCAAAATGTTTTCTTCTCCACATAACCAAAAAAAATAACATGCAAAAAAAAAAAGAAAAACGTCCACACGTTATCATGTAAAGTAATATGATTTTGCTGCGTGCAACTGCACTCAAGTATCTATGGTGAATCGAGTGGAAATCAGTTGAGGCAAATCGATAGGATCAGAGCGGCGTGTGCATGGAGCCCTTTCGCCTCTCTCTCTTCTTTTGCCGATCGCGTTTTAAAATCAGATTCCCCAGGCGATATAATGCCATCAGAAAAGATGGAAAGAGAGAAGGGGTGTGTATGAATTGGTATAGGTGAGTGGGTTGTATTAGCTGATGGAGAGGAAATAATGTTTTGATGGTATGGAGCAACACAATATGTGTTGAGAGTGAGAAAGCATGTGTATATGTATTGGGTACTTGTTTCCCTCTTTGGGTTTGAAGGTGTTTTTTGGGGCGTGGCCGAAGCTCGCATGATTACCACTGAGGATCGGTCAGCCGCGGTGAGAGTTCAAAGCATCAAAGAGGGTCCCGCGTGTGCGCTCCACCAGCCGAGAAATTGCTCAGAATTCATCCTCCAATCCGACATTTTCAGCTATATATATATATATACATATATACATATAAATATATATATAAATGTGAAATGCGTCTTGTTAGAAGGTCCTATCACCCTCAGCTCCTCTTGTATTGAATACTGATACGTCCGTAAACGATTTCACCAAGTTGAAACATCAACCCAAGGAATATCAGCAAAATGCTGAAAAGAAGCAAAAAAACCCAACAGGTAATACATGAATGGATACATAATCGAATTTGGTATATTGCAAGTCATAAAGTGTACAATACAATGTTTCTTTTGCCAGGAAATTTCATAAAGAGTTAATCCATTTGCTCGGGAGTCGTCCTGAGAGTTCGTTTATTGGACAGGTGAAACATTCACAAATCGATTTGAATAAATTGCTTGCTATATGAAGTAACACATGATGATACTCTCTTCACTTCTCTTTTCTTCTCATGGAAACGTTATGGTTCGTTGAATACAATTTTCTAAAAGTTCCATGTATTCAGAGATGTTTGAGGTCATGATGTATTATTTTTTTGTTCATTACTCTTTTATGAGAGTTCAATTCGATTTTTCAAAGTATTTTGCAAGTTATCAATTGAACAAAGCCGCACTATCATCTTCATTTTATTATATTTGAAAGAGTCTGAAACAAAAGAAATTACATGATTCTAAATTGAATAAATTTAAATTAATAACAGGGAAGGGAAAATTTGTACTATTTTAATAAGTAAACTGTTTGTGATTAAAGGTACGATGGCCCTAGTATTTAAAATAAAATCACCAAGTGTGAAAGTTTCTTATTTTTTTCATCATATTTTTTTTTTTTCATTCTATGGAATCTAGATGTACAGGATGTAAACTGATTAAAATCCTCAAGTACGTAATTTGAATTAAATTACAGTCTAACTCCGTTTTATTAAGCAGAACGGCAATTACGATTAACAGGAAATAAATCAATGAGACATAGAAGAAAAAAAATTATAATATTGAATTTAGTCGAGAATTATGATGAGCCGACAATCCATAATGTTTGTGAGAATTGAAATAAACAATTATGAAGGGGAGAAAGGGGATAAGCTTGGTTGTCAACATTGTATATGTCACATTCAAGTGAATGATTTTACTTACTAATTGCAAGATAAGCAATGGTGTTGTTAGAAAAAAATGTTTGTGCCACAGTTTTTAACTTGAAACGATGTTATCAGCATCCTTAATTGCACCCTGTCGTTATACTGGAAACTCTTTAAATACAGTGTATGTGTATACATAGTAGTTTAAAATATCTAAACATTTATTTGGACTTTGAATACATAAAAAAAAAAATAAAATCAAGCTTTCTAATAGATGTTGAAGTTTTTTGCTTCAATGGTGCAAGCTGATTAAATATACGGGATAATAAAAATAAATGATTCTAATGGAATCTATCAACACGAATTACGGAAGTGAAAGCGGTCGCATTAAGGTTAACGTAAAAATCATTTGAGTTCATATGTTTCAATGAATATAGAGGTTAGGAAAGAAAATATATTATCTAATTGTTTTTACGACCTTGATTAGATTAAATTAATATGAAGATAGTCATATTTTTTTGATAATTTTTCTCATTACTTGTCTTTCTTTCATTAGGAATAAGGTCAATGATTCTGATTAATTTGTATTAATGCACAATAGATCATAAGAACATTATGATCACATAATTCACAATAGATCATGAGAACTGTATAAACATTTTTGTAGAGAAACGCCTTTTTCGTACCTAGGACATGAAAAGACGACTTTCTAGCCTCGCTTCGCTCGGTTAGAAACATCGTTTTTTCGTGTCCTCGGTGTAAAAAATAGTATTCGCACCTCGGCTGTGAAGAAGTTAACTGCGAAAAACATTTGCAACCCTTGCTTCGCTCGGGAAGCAAATTCTCTTCGCATTTGACTTTTTTTCGGCCTAGGTACAAAATATACTATCTTCATGAATTATAGTTTGAATGAACATCGTACCCTAATGAGGACCCCACAAGAGAGTCGAAACGTTGGTTTCGAAACACAATTTTTTGAGAAATGAATATCATCAATTAATTTATTTCAACTTTTGCAGTGACCTACATGGCTACCTTCATATCAAGAAAATATATTAAATGATTAATAATGAGTGTTAGATAATACAGCTCAATAAAGTTTACCCCCCATGTATGGAGGTTTTTTTTTTTTTTTTTTTTTTTTTATTAAAGCTTTGAGACTCTTTTTAGAGTCCATTCAGCATCCATGTATGGATGTTTCGAATTTTTTCAATTGCAATCGTTTGACGGTGATTGACAGATAAATATTAACGTTTGACGGATAATAATTTTTTTTAAATTAATTTTTCAAAATTGACCAAAAAATCGATTTTAGTTAGCCCTCTATTTTGGAATTTTTCATTTTTAGTGGTGGATTCATGATGGAACATGAATATTCATGAAATATTGATATTCTTGGTTTGATTCCATAATTTCCTATTCCAGGTTTGAAAATTCATAGAGTTTTGATTCACAAGTACATTAAGGAGTTAGATGATTCGTCTAAATGTTGAAAAAGTATGTAAAGACTTCAACATGATGTACATTTACTATTCAATGATTTACATGTTTATTTAATAATTGACAGAATAAACAAAAAGATAAAAATTCCATGTTTTCATGGTTTTATCTTCAAGACTCTCATTATCACCTCAATGAATATTCATTAGTGCATCAATTAAATTAATTTAAATTTCAATCTCATTTTTCTTATCATTCTCTTGAAATAATCTCAAATGTTTTTACATCATTCTTTGTTCTTCGAATACCTGATTTTTATTTTTTCGTTTTCTCAATGCGATACGGAACCAAAAAAAAAAATCGTTTGGTTAGTACAAGTGGCGGATGATTCTGGCGCTGTTCAAGGATTTTCCATCACCTGAAGAAGCAAAAAATAAAATTGATAATAATAATTAAACGAGAAAAATAAAACGACGAAGAGTGGAGAGGGTAATTAAAATTGACTCTTCTCGTACAAATCGGCTCTATAGGCTTTATTCACTCTTTCTCTCTCTTTCTCTTGTACGCCCGGCCCCAATTAATAACGACGCTTCGCTTCACCCGACACTCCACGAGAGGGCCATTCTTTAAGGCAGATTTATGATATCGAAGTTGGCGGCACAGCATTTAACCGCCGTTGCGAGTTTTGGTTATAATAAAAGCGCGCTCGTGTGTATATGATAAGTGGCGGGGAAAAGAGAAGGGAGGATAATAATAAAAAAAAAAGGGCAAAAAAATTATGAAGAGAGAGAGAAAAATGAAAAAAAAAAGAACGGTTGAGTGATGGACGGTGGCCGATCAGCGCCGTCAAAATAATGATCGGCGAGAATAATGAGGCTTGTTATACTCAGCGGTAGAGGACGCGCAACGCACGTTATATATATATATATATATGTATATATACATGTAACTGAGGACTGATGAGTTGTATGGAATATTTTTCATTATATTCGTTACAATTGTGTGTCTGAGAATTTTTTTTTTTTTTTAATATTCTCTCACACTCATTTTGTTTGATTATTCACAGCAAATAATTGTAAACAATAGATTATTAATTACGACGAAAACTCAGTGTGGATATTAAAAATGATTGACGAGTTTTTTTGTCTTTCTTTTTGTATTGACAGACTGAGTCACTGGTGCGAATTTATCACCTTGTTCCAATGTCGTTCAAAAAATGTTTATTTACTTCATCGTTGATTCATTCTTTTTTTTTTTATGTTTTCCTTTGAATTTTATTTTTAAAAATTTCACAAATATTGGTAAATCATAAATACCAAGGGGGAGGGGGCGCGGAGGGGAGGAGGGATGCTGATTCTCAATTCCTTCCTTATTATTCCTTCTTTCCCACCTCTTTTTTTTTGCAGAATATAATGTAGATAATTGCGGATAAATTAATTAAATTGCCGACAGGTGCTGAGTAAATTCAAAAATGAAACAACATAATGTTGATTCACCTGTTTATTATCACAATCATCTTCATTATGTTATTTTCATTAAAAGAAGAGTACAATAAGAGAGAGAGAGAAAAATATGAATTAAATTGAATGAAAAGAAAAAAAGAAAAAGAAAGAGAGAAGAGATATTTCCCACACAAACAGACTCTTTTCAAATGGTACAATGTAAAACCGAGAAATTCTGACCCTTAACTTCTGGCAAAATTCAATTTAAAAAAAAAAAATCCTGAATCTATTTTTATTCTATATATTTTCAACTCGGCAGTCGTGTAACGAATTCATTTTCGTCACGGATCATGCCAAAATAGAATATAAAAAGGGGGGGGGGGAGTGAGATCATTTGTGACAAGCTCGTGTACATTACTGTAAATACATGAACTTCAGGGGTGAGTTTAACCTCAACTCTATTATATCCATATTACAGGCGTTATTTTTCTCCCTTTCTCCCTCCCCTCCCCGGCCCCTCTTTCATAAATGGGAAAGATTGTACATTTATAGAGGATTGTATATGGGTGTATGTATATATATATCGTCGCCTTAGAAACTAAGGGGCGTAAGTGCTATGCTTATGCACAGGACTTACGCCCCTTTGACTCTAAGACGACAATATATATATCTACGTATATATATATATGTGTGTATGTGCCTGTGAAAAATCATTCCCCTTCGTCACCCTTGTTTTCATCCACAAGAATGAAAATACAACATATGATAGTAAAGAAAAGAAAAAAAAAAAGAATTTATTAATTCTATTGACTTCAGTCGTGTTTTATACACGGATGACCGAGACTAATTCTATACTAAATCGATCCGTGTTATTTAAAATAAATTACCCATAGTAAGATCGATTGTCGTATGTATCATAAACACGAGAAAAAGAAAAAAACGAAGAAACCAAGCGTGAACAAATTGATTCTTTTATTGTTCTGTTGGAAATGGAAAAAAAGGTACAGTATCCATAGTGGAAACTATAAAGAAAGAGGTGCAAAAAACAATTAATTTTATTGGTAATACAAAATGGTGTTTGAAAATTGTAGATTCTATTGGTTTGTTTTTTAATGGTTTGACAGTTACAGGGAGAATTGGGTGTCTACATATATAGTTGAAGTCATTTGCGTGAAGATAAAAACACAGAAAGCCACAGAAAGTGATGCAGTGAGGGCATGAGCTTTTAGGATCTGTGGGGAAAAGTGGCCAAAAAAAAAAACGAAAAAAAAAAAAATCCTCCATTTCAACGTGTAATGTGCTCAACGACACGTTAATTGAATATCACGTATATGGCTGACAAATAAAATTTGCGAAAAAAGAAGAAGAAGAGGAACGAAAGTGCACCGCAGGAGGGCCCATTAACGTTGAAATCTTTGGGTCGAGTAAAGCAAAATTGAAGAATTTTTTTTGATAATGAGAGAGTCAACAGAAAAATTTGGAAAAATTCCACAAAATTTCAGACATGCTGGACCATCTTCTCTAATTTTTTCAGATTTTCCTGCCAAGTCTTTCACCCAAAAAAAAATCCTGAATCATTTCGACCATGTGGTCCATTTTGCCCCAGGCTCCCTTTTACATAGAAAGAAATACCAATGGGGCAACACACGAGGAAACGAAGTAGTTGAAGCTGAAGTTGGTGGAGGGAATGGAGGTTTGCAAACCACGACGAAGAGAGCCAAGGCTTACACAAAGGGTGCATTAGCTTTGGCCATAAAAGTAAAATAGCCATGGCCCATACCTCTCTGTGTATAACACTTTAGGAGGTGGGGAGGGGGGGGGGGTGCGTTAGTATGGCCAATCCTCGAGCATTTGTGTGTTACTGAGAGTCGTTTTTATAGTTTCGACTGGTCCAGTAACGAAAAAAAATATATATATACATGGAGAAAAGAATGAAGATGAGGAGAGAAAAGATGTTGATTTCTTCGAATGAAGAGAGAGAGAGGGGGGGGGGGGATGTGTCTACTTAGCGCCCGTGTCGAATCGCCAGTTTGATACATCTTCAGTATGAAAAGGAACAAAGATAAACATAAAACTATATATATAATGATAATAAAGTTTAAAATAGCAAGGTGTTTTATGGGGAAGTATGTATGTGTGTGTCGGCCATTAAGGGGATGAAGAATGACGGCCATTTTGTGTTCAGGCAAATACATTGGCTGGAACGACGCTACCCCCACCCTGCGGACACAAACACAAATACACGTAACACACAAAGCTCGAAAAAGCCATTTGTAAGCATTCCTGTGGTTGAGACAAAGGAATTTTGAGGGAATGGGAATGGAAAGAGTAAAAGAGATGCGGGTAATAGGTTATATATATATTATATATATATATATCGTCGTCCTAGAGTAAAAAAGGCCTAAATTATACACATTTCCTATTTTGTTACGCCTTTTTCACTCTAGAACCACGCATATATAGCTTGTAAATATGAGGAGATGATGTTTAATTGAAGTTGAAGCACAGCATTGATACAAACACAGACAGCACTACAGGAGCCCCATCAGTATCAAGGTAATTACAGTTATATACTCACCCCACTACTAATCCTGTTATTACTGCATTCAGAACGTAAATAATTACATACTCATCATCCTTTTCTTCTATCATTTCAGGTTATATACATTCTGGGGCTACAAATACTGCTGGTAATTGGACACAATTGTAAACTACATTCATTACAATTTATCATGGCTCTTAAATAGACGCGAGTCAGTTAGCAAGGTCCTTCTTCTTTTTTTTTTTATATCCTTTTCTTTTTTTATCAATATAGTTTGATTCATTGTGAAGTCCTCCTAAGTCTCGTTAGTTCTCGAGAAAATTCATTTTTTTGTCCCATTTAATCTCGATTCCTTTGTATCTTCATGAAAAAAATTCATATTTTTTTCCTGATTAATTGGTATTGTTATTGTTATGATTATCATGTTATTACTCCATTGAATACAAATCGTGGTAAATACAAAAATGAACGATTGAAATTCTCCACTCGCTTTTTGATGAACCCCTCGCTACCTTTTTTTTTCTTCCTCTTCTTCTTATTCTTCTTCATTTTCTTCCCTTTTTTTTTAAACAGGTTTATTGTTGCAAGACCTTTGTTAATAATTCTCCACGATTCGGACTAAGAGCCTAAGCTTGTCACGGTGAGAAGCCGTGAAGCTGGCTCTCTCATCCATTGCACCCTCCTCCAGTTCTACCTTCCTCCAACCCCCTCCCCTCTCCCCCTCTTCTCTACGTTTGTGGAGAGACTTCGTCTCTGGAAAGTGCCGTGTTTGCAGAATTCATTGAATCATTGCCATTGCCGATGCGGCACGCGCCCACACTACCCCCAACGAGGGGCTATTTTTCAATTGTGATTCCTCTGTGGGGGCTAGAACAAGTGAATAATGGGGGGGGGGGGGGGGGAAGGGATACTAAGGGTAAATGAAAAGTAAAAGAGAATGATAAGCGTTATCAGGGAAAACTGGAGCAAAATGGACCTTTGGGGCAAAAATGATTGGGGATTTTTTTTTTGGGTGAAGGAGTTTGTGGAAAAATCGGAAAAAAAAAATTGAGAACATGCTCTAGTGTGTCTATATTGTTGGTGAATTTTTTCAGATTTTTTTGTTGAGTTTTTTTATTGTAAAAAAAATATCTCAGTCCATTTTGTGCAATAGACCCATTTTTTGCAAGGTTCAAGTGCAAAATACCGCTAAAACATTTTATGAATCATGAATCATGATATTTCTTAAGAAAAAAGAAAGAACTAGAGTGTTGGGGGGGGGGGGAGGAGATGGTGAAAAAATTGAAGTTCCTTTGAATGTTTATTCTCTCACCACAAAATTGATGGTTACAACAAGATTGAAGGACATGTCCCACTTCATTTTTCTTTTTTTTTCGACATTTTGCAGTTTCCTGGCACAATATCGAGCGGTGAAATCATCATGGCGTGTTTGAAGTAGTCTTCAAATTGAAGCTGCGGATTTTTTAATTGATTTTTCGCTGGTTATTCATTAACGTTTGAAGCCAATTAAGAGAGTAATTGGGCAAAAATTCCGCTTCAAAAAGTCGATTATATCCAATTTCCATAAATTGTTTGATATTTTTTTCTGTTTTTTTTTCTTTCTGAAGAAGGATAAATATATTGGAAGCATCCGCAATTTACTGCTATTGCTCAAAATATTAAATTACAGACTATAAAGTTTAACTGGAACAATTAACTCTATAATAATTACATGAATTTAGTCAAATTCTAGAACTCGACCTACATTCTAAAATTATCAATTCAGTAAAAGAGAATATTTCCATTTTTTCCCAGCATTTTTCCTTGAATATCTGGGAAACTAAGCGAGATAGGGCGATTTTTTTCATTTCTTGGAACTCTCCACAAAAGAAGCCAAGAGCAAGAAAGGCCATTAGTTTTCCAGATATTCCATTCCATTAAGAGTGATCCCAAGTGCATTATTAATTTTGAAGAGAAAAATTATTAGTTTAATTGAAAAAAATAAGCGTTCTCCTCTTAATTAATGACAATTGATGTTATTCGTGTCGAATCCCAATGGAAAGAGTATTCTAAATCCTATGAATTCATAAACGAAATAACATTAATACATAATTTCATTGCAAAAAGTTTCAATAATCAATCTAATAAATATTTTTAATAATAGTACAAATTGGATGATAGTTGACCGTAAAATTTTCAAATTGATAGTTGGTTATTTGGCCTTGCGATCAGGTAAATTAAAGCAAAAAAAAAAAGAACAATTAGTTCATGACGTCAACGTTTCGATCCTGTTTAGGATCCTCATCAGGACAATAAACAAATCTTTATTCTTATCTGTAAAAAATGACGAAACAAAAAATATTATAAAAATTATTATAAATTCTATTGCAATGACAGTAAATATATGAGATAAAACTTACATAATGATGAAAGTAATTTAATAAAAGTTTTTCAAATTTGATTGGTGAAATACCATGCACATAATGCTATTGGAGATTCTTTTTTTTTGCTTTAATTTACCTGATCGCAAGGCCAAATAACCAACTATTAATTTTTAATAATGTTTATCCAATTTTTTCCCGAGACTTTCTCTCATCGCGCGCCTAAACGTGGTCGGTGGGTACACAGAGAAAAATGTTTTCTTAAGTCAAGAATGTGCAGTCACTTAATTTAAGAATGTGCAGGTCACTTAAATGAAGAAAGAAAAGTCACTTGATTTAAGTGAGAAAACTCACTTGATTTAAGTGAGGAAAGCCACTTGATTTAAGTGAAAAAAGTCACTTAATTTAAGTGAGTTTTACTTTCTTAAATTAAGAAAGAAAAATTCACTTGATTTGAGTGAGAAAAGTCACTTAATTTAAGAATGGTAGGTCACTTAAATTAAGTGACTGCACATTCTTAAATTAAGAAAACATTTTTCTCTGTGTAAGCATGGCTCATTCGCTGTAGATAGCATTGGTGACACTCCCCTCTCATTCTATTCCTTTTTTCTCAAATACTTCTTTGTAAACGGAACTGAATCTATCAAAAATACGAAAAATTTTCAGATAATCCATTTAATTCTGCCATCAGTTTTTTGTTATTTTTCCGGAAACTAAGTGAGATACGGCAATTTTACTCGAATCCTTTATTATAGAGGATTCCAAGCTCTACAAAAAAGGTTGAGGACAAAATTACTCTATCTCGCTTAGTTCTCGAGATACTCAGGTATGAGAGAATCTCTCATTGCGCGCCTACAGAGCGTTGGCGAGCTAGCGCGCCTAGAGATGGGCAATGACGGTCATTTTTTCACCGACGTCATTCGACCAAAAAATGACCGTTTTGTGACGGTCACATGACGTCACAAAATTTTAATTGGAAAATGACGGTCACAATTAAATTTATGCTTGTCAAGGAATGGAAAATGAATGAGATGGTAAAATACATCTATATAGATGTAAAATGACCGTCATTAAATTTGTTCAGTTTATGACGGTCATTTTTTTCAGTCAATTTTGAAAATCAGTAACTATTCAATACATTTGATTGCAATACGAATTTTTTATCCTTTAATTCAAACGGGTTTCAATTGAGTCTTTCATTTCTAAATTTATTTACTTTTGTCAAGGAATGAAAAATGATTGATGGTAAAACATCTATATAGATGTAAAATGACCGTCATTAAATTTCTTCAATTTGTGACGGTCATTTTGTTTGATTAATTTTATGAATCTGTAGAAATTTAATACACCTGATTTCAATAATCAGGTGTATTATAGGAAACTCTATTATAAGAAACTTTCTTCCAAAATTCACCAGAGTGCGGAATTCTATTTTCTCAAAATTTAATAATTTCGAAAAGGAAACAAAAAAATCATCAATATAGTTGGAAAATGACGGTCATAATTTATTTTCCTTTTATAACCGTCATTAAGTGAAATTTTGTGACCGAATTCTGTCACGGTCACAACTACTCCGTGACGTGACATGACATGACCGTCATATGACCGTTTTGTGACGCGTCATGTGACGGCCGCCCATCTCTAAGCGCGCCTTTGAAAAAAAAATATGTAAATCAAAAAATTTCTTGAAACTCCACTTCACTAAAAATGACGTTCCCAGAGTATCTTAAAAGTGCCTACAAAAGTATCTTAATTTCAAACACTTGTTCTTACATTGAAAAAAAAATTTACCCTCTCTTATTCTCAAAAGGTCTTTACCTCCGCCAAAGTATCTCATAAAATATTCAAACCATGTACAATCCCAACTAATTCGATTCCTGGACATCCTCCAATAATCTCTCCATAATTTCCCCGTGTTGAACAATAAATGTGTAATTCATAACTTCTATTTCTCTCTTATTCTCAACTGAAGCACCAATCACAACCGTATAATGTAAATTTTTTATGTAATTTTAAATTCAAATCTATTCATGTTCAATTATTGGTTAATATTCTCTAACAAGTGAATTATTATCATCAGTTCGTATAATTATCCATGAAATACAATGTTTTTTAAATAATATACAATGTACAATATATATTACAATGTGATCATTGTAAGACAATTGTGAAATTAAATAAACCGTGAAGAAAATGAAAATTCTATTGCATAGTTAAGTTGAATGGGTTTTCTCTGTATTCAACGATGCGTAGATATTTCGTTTCCGTTTATTGAAATTCACATGGAAAACACGAAACAGTGCATATATATATACATATATATATAACGTTTGCTAGTAGAAAAAAAAGGGGTGAGTCTACAAATGATAAGGATGGGGTTGTTTCTTCGTATTCAACATTTTCCCACTGGAGTTGAGTGTAAAACCATACATATATATATATATATATATGTATATATAAAGGCCTCGAGTGGAAGAGGTGGGGGATTTTATTCCATGAAGTTCCAATGTACCGGTTCGTTGCACCCTGACGTCGTATATCCAGGGAATGAGAGACATCATATATGCTTTTCGACGTCAGCTTTCTGTCTGGCTCCTACAATTTCCCTTCGTTTTCACTGCAGTTGTTTGATGTCACTTAAAAAATTTATTGCAAAAATTTTCCTGTGGCTTATATCGTTGCATGTGAGAAATAATGGAATATTCGCCTCTTTTAGAATTGGAATATTGTTTTCTTTGTAATTGTCCTCTTTTTTAATTGCAGAATGAGACGCAGGTGGGAAATGGGGGAACTAGAATGTCAGAGCGATGATAAAGACTCTTTTTTCCATTTTTTCCCATTTGAAGTAAGACAGGTGTCAGGGACATATCGAATGGTTTACGATAACTGGAATTCAATGCGAGATATCGAATCGATTAATCGATTTTTTTTGCTCGGACTAGGATAGGAGCAAGTTTTTTTGAACTGAAATAGGTGAAATGCAGTCGAACTATCGATCCACCCGGAAATCGATTAATCGAATTTTGACACCGATTAATCGAAATTTTGAAATTAATCGATTTCCTTTGAGCTGGAATAGGTGAAACGAAATCGAATTATCGATTGAAAGCTGATCACTTCACTTTGAACCAAAATAGATGAATTCGATGTCTTCAATTCAATGCGAGATATTGCATCGATTAATCGTTGCTCGCAAAATGATCGATTGGCAGTTACTGTTTTTGGAAGAAAAAAAAATATTGATGCGCCCGTGCTTCATGCGCTTTTAATTGCTATTGAAACGACTAAATGATCCGTGATGTCTCGAATTTAATGCGAGATATCGCATCGATTAATCGGTAGATAACCCGATTTTTTATCTTCCCCTTTTTTTCTAAAATTATCTCTGAAACCAATGGAGATACGTGCCTTTTGCCCTGAGCCTCTTCTGTAGCGTTTAAAATTGTCCAAAAAAATAGAAAAGTACAGAAAGGGCGCATCTCCATCAATTTCCCGTTTTGCCCCTTGCCCACTGAATTCATCGAGAAAAATGTGCTTTTTCCGCATAAATTAGTCAAAAGTTTGATTATCAAAATTTCTAAAAAGTTCAGAAGGTCACACTCTGGATAACACGCAGTTGGTTATATATGTAGTGGAGGTATAAATGCGCGTTGGAGGGCCTCCCCCCTTGCTTTGGCGCATCCACAGAGTGATTTATAGAGACCGCCTTTGTGCTGTGTTGTCTTGGGTACTTCTACCGCGTGCGCTCAAAAGATTTCTCATATAAGAGCCCAAAGAAGAAGAAGAAGAAGAAGGGAAAAGGGAGGCATCCAAAAGAAGAAGAGAACAGATATGTATATATATATATACCCAGCATCCAGATGAGAGGGGAGAGGAACTCTTTGCCAGAAGAAAGGCCGAATACACCGACACTCTCTCTCTTTTGGTT
Source organism: Aleiodes alternator (assembly GCA_963921955.1). Taxonomy (NCBI): domain Eukaryota; kingdom Metazoa; phylum Arthropoda; class Insecta; order Hymenoptera; family Braconidae; genus Aleiodes; species Aleiodes alternator. The sequence goes on along the minus strand of OY998099.1, from coordinate 12,396,385 downwards.
CCCTCTACAATACCAGACAGCGTGGCTCTGCTTCTTGGACACAGGTGCGTGCCTCTTCTGATCGGGTTTCCCTCAGTGCTCCCTCTCTTTCTCTCTCACTACCCCTTTCTTTTCGTTTTTATTTATTTTTTTTTCCTCTTTCTTTTTGTTCCCGAGGATCCACCAACGGACCCATACTAAAACCCATTACTTTTTCGACGAACCCAAATTACTCGGCACACTCTTCTTCAATACACCGACAGGAGTGTATTAAAGGGGGAAAAAAATGCAAATAAAGTTTAAGAATGTGGGAATTATGAAATAGCTGGGGATAAAAAATTATTTCAAGATTTTATATATTAATTTTTGAGGCCTTTTCCCTCGCAAATGTCAATTTCAATGATCCTGGGAGGGTAGGCTGTGTTTCGATGATTTTGTGATTTCGAAATCGTTGAATTAGAGCAGTCGTTGAAATCTCGAGAAACACAAAAGAGAATGTCAAAATGAATTTTATTAACTTCAAATATAACTGTGAGATTGTAAAGAAGAGTATAAAGTATTGGTTCTAGTCATGCGAAATTTGATTCTCATAGTTGTGATACAGAATTAGTTGTGGTGATTAAAAAGAGACAATGCATAATTTTTCACTTTTTTTTTAAATCTTCCAAAGTTTTTTATAATTTTTTTTTCTGCCAGGAAACTCTTCAGACAAATTCAAAATTAATGAGAAATTTACGTAGATATAATTTTCATTTACTTTCAATGAATTTCCATATTTCTTCTTTGAATCAATCACTAGTGGCTCAAGTATAAATTCATGGATTCTGTATTATTTTAGGCGAATGATCCTTTGTGAAATGCGAGTTATGATACGGAAATGGCTAACAGAACTGAAATATAGCAACGGGTATGTTAGACGTCTTGATTCAATGTAGTGATCTTGAATAGTAACCCTAACATTATAATTCTGGGTGCAATGACTAATTTAATAGTTTGTTTCGACCATAACTGGACAACATTGCGTTCACAATCATCCATCAGCAATAATTATGATTTTTTTCATGAAATAATAAAAGCATTCACTTCCTAATGTCTTCTATCACTCATAGTACACTAAAATCGGGTATTTTATATAAAGTTGGGCTCCATTAGATGAAAAATATATCAATATATCATTATAGGGTTTTTTCCTATAACTTTTCCCTATCCTAGATCTTCTCCTCAACCCCCCCAAATCCTGATGCATCTCCCATAAAAAACACTTAAAGATAAGTAAGAGCCTGAGGGCTGACGCTATGTAAAACAATGTAAATAATTGGAAACTGCATATAAACACTGTAACCACACATATTCATGTTAAATAAATCAATTCAAATTCAAATTCAAATTATATCAATATATAGGAAAAAAATCCCCTGATTATCATATCAAAATGATCAAGCTACAGGTGAATCGGAAGAATGCTAATTAATTAAAAACAAAGGTAAAAAATTGAAAATTCACTTTAATTATTAATTACCACTATCATCATCACTTTCTTTACAACAAAAAAATATTGATAAATATCGTCGAACAATTCGTTCAAAAATCCAATAAATACAGCCTCTTTCGTTACCCCTTAACAGATAGTAATGATTTTCATGCCCATATGAAAAAAAAGTTCTCACCCAAAGAATTACCAACTTAACACTAAACAGCCAATGGGAATCCCTCGTGAAATTTTCCTGCGCACCAATGTGCAAAACATGAAATTCAAATTGCGTTGAAAAGCATTTATTCTCTTGATTTTCTCTCTCTCTCTCTCCATCTACTTCTTCTTCTTGTTCTTTAGCTTTTGGTTTTGTGGCTTTTGGTACACATCGTTTCATCTACTCTCTTTCTCTGTTGAAGTGAAGTAGAAGGAATTCCATCCATCAGCCAAGGCTAGAGTCCACGGCGCGTTAGTTATAGGCAGTTGGGGAATATAAGTATATACCTTATGGACGGGAGGCTGCTGCCGCAGGGTTATATGTGCCCAAAGAGAGGCAAAAGGATGAGAACCGCGCACAAGAGATAGAGAGGGGGGGTAGGGAGGTGGGGAAAAGGGTGGAGGGGAGTTAGTTGGTTAGAGAAGAGCTTTGGGAAAGGAGTGAAGAGGGAAGGATGGAAAACGAGTCTCAGGACTTCTCAGGTGTTGATGACCAGACACTGAGGCGGCAGCACTATACACAACTCCATGAATGTATATATGTGTATATATATGTTTGTGTGTGTGTGTGTCTGTGCTGTGCTATGAAGGAGGCGTATTGGCGGCCTCGCAAAAGCCGAGGCAAAACGCCGGGATACCTTTCATCTTTTTATCTTCTCTCTCACGTTCATATTCACATACATCTGTCCTTCGTGCATTAGCCTGGGGCATCAAAATCATACCTAATATATATATGTGTGGATATATATATAGAAATACAAGGCACGAAAGAGACTTTATGACCACGCAGAATGGGAAGGGGTATATTTAACTGGAGAAATTTTCGAAAAATTGAGAATATACAAACATTTAAATAGGGGAGGGGGGAGGGACGGATTCTAATTTTGATACTTTATAGTAGGTATGGAAATCATGAGGAATCGGTGAGAATATTTGAGACGCTTTTTTTTCAAATTTTGTTTTAAAAAATAGGGAATTTTTGGTGGAAAAAATTTCAAAATTCATTTTTGGGATTTCTTTTCAGAAATTTAGGGTTTTTTTTTCGGGGATATCTGCGGTTCTATTGGCTAAAGCGTAAAAATTTCCAATGAATGTGAAGGATGAGATCATTTGCCAGTAATTTGTGTAGTTTTGAAATTCGAAAAATCACTTTTTGAGGGATTTGATGGAAGCTTTTGTGGAAATTCGTTCTCCACGTTATGAATACTTCAAAAATCGATATTTTCAATTGAAAATCACATAAATCGATAGCAAATGATCTCGCCTTCCCTCTTCATTCAAAATTTTCCCCTCACGCCCAATAGAACCGAAAAAATCCTCAAAAAAACTGCAATTTTCGAAAAAATCCAAATTTTAAAAAATTACAAACAAAAAAATCGGAACGTATTTTTTACCGGGAATTTTCTCAACTTTTCGATAGAATCATCAAAAAAAAATTCATCGCCTCCCATTTCATTAAAATCCCCATTTCACAATAGAAAAAAAAGTTTTATTATCATTTTCTTCACAACAATGAAAATTTTTAAAAATTATTCTACTTACAATAATGAAAAAAAAAAGTTTTATCATTTTATTTACAATGTTAAAAAAAAAAAGAAAGTTTTATTTAGTCTTTACAGCTTATACCCGATGAATGCAACTGTCAAAGCTCACAATACCCAACTCGTGCCCATAAAGTTTATGCATAATCAATGAATTGAGATGAATTGTCATGTGATCCTTAGAGTAGAGGCCATATAAAGTAGTAAATAATCGATAATGTCACTTGGCAATTGTTGGATACTCAAACACGAATAGGTTATGAGCCCAAAATTAGCTGGAAAAAAGACAATGATAGGTTGTGATAAAGAGAGAAAGAGAGAGACAAGAAAACAAGGTAGAAAATAATAGGAGAGAGGAAAAGGGTAACGAGAATGAATGTTTAATGTGTCTTTTTCCTATCTTTTCGTTTTGCAAAAAGTGGGAGGGAAAATGATATTCAAGTGATGTTTCGATTCACATGGGTTATATATCGATGCAAGAGGTCTTCGGTGGTAGGTACTGATGGCAAATTGGTACCTCGCCGATTATTCATGCCATTACGACGTGCGGCCTTTTGCGCCCCAGCACATACTACAATACTATTGCCACCAGTGTGTATATATATATATATATATATATGGAGTCTTGCAGAACGAAGAGGAGCGGTATCTTAACCAGGCAATGTAACATGGTTTTTTTTTGTGCCCAGGGGACGAGTATTGTGTGAGAAAAATAATAATAATAATAATAATAATAATAATAATATTATAGATTTTAGGAAATAAATATGAAGATTGACTCCTACTGCTTATTCATCTGTCGTCATAGGGTTTTTTTTTTTCTTATAAATTTTTCCCTATCCTCGAATTTCTACTCTCAACCAAACTCTCAAGTCTTATGAAAATCCACAGCAATCACTTGAATATAAGTAAAAGCTTGAGGGCTGTAACTATGTAAATAGTATTATCTGTGTAATTGTAAATATTGTGTTGAGTTACTCCACTGTAGATGATGTTTAATGGAGATCGTCTGAATTTGAAATTCATTCATCTATCCAACATCCCAATTGACCTCACAATTCAATATTTATCATCACGGACGACAACAAAAATAATAATAATAATAAGGGAATTGGAGACCTCGAAGATTATTCAGCAATTAATATAATTGATACGTGATAATAATAATAATGGAGAGAGACAAAGATAGATTTGCGTAAAAAAAGGAAATAAAATAGGGATAACACTGCAAAATGATTTGGATTTTTTTTGGGGTGAAGGGCTCTTCAGAACAATTTGAAAAAATTCTACAATGATTGAAATATACTGAACCATTTTCGTGAATTTTTTCAGATTTTTTCACCGTCTCATTCATTACGAAAAAAATTTCTAACTAATTTTACTCCAGTGGTTCATTCTGGAGAGATTTTTGATGCAGATGAGGATGAACATGAAATACTCAATAGAGTGACGGAGAATGGATGAGAGAAGGAGTAAAAGTGTAATTCATTTATGCATTGTATATAGCAACGTGAAGAGAACGCCCCATATACAATAGCCACTTCACAATGGCTTGCTTTCGTTTGCGTGTCAGAGTGTTTTTTATTCGATTTTACCCCATTGGCGTGTCTTCGAGATTCAGATTTTTTTTTGTCTTTCATTTCTCCGGGTTCATTGTTTTTCCGATGTTTTTTTTTCATGGTGGAGTATCTCTTTGTTGATAAAATAGAGGGGCAAGGGGGGGGGGGGGGGAGAATAATGGGTGCGATGAATTGGAATTTTTTTGGGGGTTTTCATCTCTACAAAATTGAAGAAAAAAAAATAAGACAACAATGAAGACACTTTTGGGCTTCTTCTCAATTTTTTTCAGATTTTTTCGCAAAGTCCTTCATTTAAAAAAAAAATCGTGCATTATTTTCCCCATGCAGTCCATTTTGCCCCGGACACACCTGCGATGACTCTACTTTCATGTTTTATTTTTCTTGTCATGTCTTTCTTTTTGATGTCACTTGGAAACATGAAGTTGTGATAGTTTTATGAACACAGGGGTCTCATGGGCTCATTAATAATTCGATAGGAAAAGTATCGGTGTAGAGTGAAAATAAGATAAAAACTATGGATCTATAACCATAGGTTCTTTCTCTTCTTCTCTCTCTCTTTCTTTCCCTCTTTGTATGATGCAAACATGCGTTAAATTATTTACACCGTAACAATGAACACCGGATGCATCGAACTATCGAACAGAATTCCGTCAATACTTGGTAATATTATTTATTTACGTGTAACATAAACTTTTATGTATTTCTTGCATAATGGGACTTTTTTTTCGCAGTGAAGAAGTTTGCGAAAAAATCGGAAAAAAAATTAAGACAATGTTGCAATATTTCTACATTGTAGTTGAATTTTTTCAAATTTTTTTACGACCTCCATCAATAAAATAAAAATTATTTAGTCATAATTCAGCATTGAAAAAGGGCAAAGTCCAGCTTTCATGTAGTTTTCACATAATAGAATTTTTTTGAAAGAGAAGAAGTTGTCGAAAAAATCTGAAAAAATTTGAGAAAACGGTGGAATATATCTGCATTATTGTTGAATTTTTTTTAATTTTTTTGAAGAGCCGTTCATTAAAAAAAAAAAATAATTTTGTCATTATTGGGAATTAAAAAAAAGACAAAGTCAAAAAATAAATTTAAAAAAAAGCGCGAAACTTTGAATATTGAAAATTAACGTCTCAGGCTGAGTCTCAAGATGAAATCGGTTGCATTGAAAAAATTAAATTAACAACCGCCTCATGAATTTTACCGAAACCGATACGGTACTCTAGGGATAATAAAATAATTCCCATTTAGATACACTTAAAAAAAAAAAACACGTAACGTCACCCACACGCGTGTCGGACATATTATGAAGCATCAGATTGAATAAAACCTCGGCCGGTGATGACTTGACTAATTTCATTTCTGTCTTCAAGTATACGCCCTTCTTCACATCCTGCGATAAGACGAGGAATTGAAGAAATGAAAAAGGAAAAAAAAACAAATTCAATAAAAAAATGAATTGAAAGAAAGTAACAATTTATGTGAATAGGACTTTCACACTTCTCTGCTTCTCATCATAAAAAGAGGAAATAAGCGAAAAAAAAGGAAAGAAAAAAACAAATCAGAAAATAAATTGAATATAATAATTAGCCAATTAGTATTAAAATTTTCTGAATTTATTTCATTGCCTCTTGTCTAATAAGCCTATCAGTAGCATGAAGAAATCTGATTAATGTGGAATGCCCAAAGAATTTTTAACGTTATCGATGAAAAAAAAATTAATGAAGAATCCAAGTAATTATAGGAAAGAAGCTCTTAAAAAAAATGGAAAATAATTCAGTAGTGAACAAGTTAGAGGAGAATGGGGTAAAATGGACACTATAATGAAACGGTTAGCGATAGATTTTTTTTGATGATTCTATTGGAAAGCTGAGGAAATTTTAGCCGGAAAACGATTGTTAGATGTATTTTTTTAGATTTTTCCGAAAATTCAATATTTTTTGGCATTTTTGAGGGCCTTTTCGTTTTTTTAAATTTTCAGTTATTTGCAAATATCTCTGGTTCTATTGGTCGTAGCAATTTGGGGTTGGTCTCAAATAAAAGGTGAGCTCATTCCCCATCGACTTATGGGGTTTTGAATTTAAAAATATCAATTTTTGAGATAGTTATAGGCCCAAAACTGTTTCACAAAACTGTTTCACAAAAATGTCCACAAATACGTTAAAAATTGATATTTTCAAATTGAAACCCCTATGAATCGATGGTAAATGATCTCACGTTTCACCTCCCATCGAAATTTTGACGCTACGACAAATAGAACCAAAGATATTCGCAAAAAACTGGAAATTTTCAAAAAAAGGAAGGGTTTTACCCCTCTAAAATGCCCAAAAAAGTCAAAATCGACAGAAATTAAAAAAAATTCATTTCAGCACTCGTTTCCCGCCTAAAATTTCCTCAGCTTTCCAATGGAATCATCAGAAACAATTTACCGCCAATATTTTCATCAATTTCGAGAGTTTTCCATAATATTCGCCTAAAGATTTAGATGTGTCCATTTACCCCTGATGTCCATTTTGCCCCACCTTTCCCTATATGTTCTGTCAATGCTATAGGGTATTCCAAGAGCTACAACAAAAGATTTAGGGCAAGAAGGGCGTATCTCCACTATTTTTCAAGATACTCGCAGAAAAAAATCGGAAATATCTTGAAAAAATTACGGAGATACATCTTTTTTCTTCTAACAATTTTTCTTGACTCTTCAAATAGTCATTAAAAAAAAGATCGGGTGAAAAGGGCGTATCTCCATTTGTTTTCAAGATACTCACGTCAAAATCTCCTTTTATTCTAATTTTTTTTCTGTGGAAAATTTCAAGAGCTATTTAAGAAGAATTCGGTGAAAAAAGGCGTATTTCCATTAGTTTTCAAGATGTTAGCACAAAAATTTGGGAAAAATTTCGAAAAAAAATCATAGAGATACGCCCTTTTTGTTTTAACCTTTTCTTGTAGTTCTTGAAATTGTCTATAAAAAAAGATGCGGGTAAAAAGGGCGTATCTCCATTATTTCTGAAATAATGGCAAAAAAATATTCAGAATAAAATTGCTAAATTCGATTGAATTCTTCTTTTTTCGTGTCGTTATAATAATAAAAAAAATGAGGGAAACGATGGAAAACTTCGAAAAATCAGCAGACATCGTTGACCTCCCCCTGAAGAACGCTAATTACGTGTATCTTCGTGACCCCTAGTTGAGTCTGTGGGCAATCGCGTGACGAATGAATATCCGCGAACGTTGAGGGGAATATAACACGATCGGTAATTCTCTTTCTTATTTACGGAATAACTAATGTATCTATTGATTCCGACTCCATTCAAATGCAGCACTCTCTCTTCCTCTCTCTCTCTCTCTTTTTCATACACATAGACAGAAAAGTACATATATTTTAAGTGTGATTTATTCGTTCACGTAATTTCCAATTATTTTCATGAAAATAAACATAATTGAATTTCCGAATAAAATTCTTAATGAATAAAAAAATTAAAAAATACGTAAAAATGAATAAAATAGAAATTTATTTTCTATACTTCATGATTACGTCATTCGGCACGTTTGTGGCAGTGTCAGTAACATTAATGATATTCGATAAATCCCCAGCTGGCATCAATAACAATCATCTATCGATGAAAAACTAACGAAAGATAGCATTCAAAAAAAAAGCCGAAATGCTAGAAAACCAGGGAAAAATAGACCTCTACGATAAAAGTGTTCAGGGATTTTTTTAACAATGAAGGAGTCTCCCAAAAAATCTGAAAGAAGTCTGCAAAATGCTCCAATATATATATATTATCACTGAATTTTTTCAAATTTTTCCAACAAGTCCTTCACCCTCGAAAAAAATCCCAAACAATTTCACCTTGTCAACCCATTTTGCCCCGGTTTTCTCTACATAGTATCATTAATACCAATACAGAGGCAATGAAGATATATCATCCATTTTACGCATCCGATTATTAATCCCTCGTTTTTATATTTTTATATGCTCCATTACAAAGAATTCACATAAAACAGAGAAAGAGAAAAATAGAGAGAGATTCACATACACACGAAAAGACGTTAAAGTCTCAAGTTTATACAGTATTATTGTGATTATTTATTATTAATATACCGCACAGAAGAAGGCGGAGTATTCACTAAACAAATTATACGCGTCTCGAACTAATGATGATTTGTTTAACTTCGAGAGTCCCGTGGATCATCAAATAAATGCCTGGAGTGGTCCATGGGATGCTGCATGGAAGACTCTACACTTCAATGTGTAGGAGGAAAGATAAAGTTGGATAGAAATGTAGGAAGAGAGAGGAAAGAATGCGAAGAGGAAGGTGCCTTCGTGTCTCTCACAGTTGTGAGAATAAAGATAGAGATGGAAGAGGAGGAGGGGGGGAGGAGAGAGATGAATCAAGAGTGAAGAGGGTTCGTTCCAATTCTGGGTAACAATACAACACTTCGAATCAAGTTTACAATGACTCAAAAGTGCCGTTCGACGAACCATATATGTATATATGTATATATATATATATATGTATAATGATTTTTTTTCAAGCTCCTAATGACGTTGAATATTATTTGCCTCACCTTTTTATTTTCATGATAGAAAAGTGGAGAGAATATATTAATTTTAACAAAATCACGTTTTTCAATTTCTATAACAAACTTTAATACATGAAAATTATTATGGAATAGATGATAGAGAAAAGATTGATCGATTAAATTAATTATATTCATTCGATTTAGTTTGTAATAAAATAAAATGATATTAAGTTTCCAGAGAAAAATAATAATAATAATGATACAATATTTATATTTATGTACAATAATTTATTAATCCACGTATAATTCTACTACATTTACAAATACTTTTAATTTTTTTAATTTTTCTCTTCTGTTTTTTTTTATCGTTTTATCTCTTTACATATTCAACTTTCTCCATTGAAATTTTTCCTCAATTTCAATATGCACAATCACTTTACAACTTTTGTCTTTTCAGTTATTACAATTTTTTTTTTTTTTTATAATATTCGTTTCTTTTTACTCTTAACTGTACAATACACAGCTGTACTACACAATGCAGATTATGAAGGAAAAAGAAAGAAATTTTTTATGAAAAAGATTTCGTTGAACTAGATTTGATAATAAAAATTTCAATGAAATTTGACGTATCATCATTTCGATACAGCCTACGCATTCTTATAATGCGAAGATATAATAACACTTTCTTTTTATTTCTCCAGAATTCTCTTTCTCTTCTCTCATTTATCCACTATTATCATCAAATAACAAAAAAAAAGAGTCATTGAATTATCAAAATTTTATAATTCTCACAAAATTTCCAATTTTCTCATTTTTTCACGATAATAATCACAATATTTTCATTTTCCATCGATAAAACTGAAGCCCCGACCAATCGAGAACACTCAACACAATTAAATTGCCATAGCAACACACTCGAATTGTTCAAAGATCAGCAGTAAAACGAGTTTTTATTGAAAATTTTCTTTTTTTTAAATTCGATCGAGCAAATAGATCCAGAATTATCACCACAACGATTAGTAATAATGGGTCGAAAAATTATTCTTCAAGTTGCACTGCCATAGGGCCTTGTTGCATTTACTGGATAACCAGCATAGAGTGGCCAAGGTACTAATAATCCACTCCTACTACTTTTACTACAATCATCATGATCCTTGACATTATCATCATCATCATCATCCGGTGCTATTATATTTTCAATAGTAAATGGTTTTTTGGCTTTCTTAATGTGGCTATTAGTATGTTGTAGTATTGGTAATACAGTTGACTCAATTGTTGGTGATAATGTTGGTCTTTTTTGTTCAATTATCGTAAGATCATTGCCATCAGTATAAACTGGTGATGATAATCTAGGTGATGTACTTGTACAATAAGCTAAATCAGTTGGTCTATATATTTTTGATGACAAGCCAGATGAATGATCATCATCGTAGATTCTATCACGATAAATATCATAATTATTATCACGTGATACGATACTTGAATTGTTTCCTTCAATTGTAGATGGAAGACGACTACTACAAAGTACACGATTTTCCGTCAAATCTGTTGGTATTATTGATGACTGTCCACTGGATGACTGAAGATAAGCTGGAAGATGGCTCATGTATGTGTTATTGAAGCCATTGAATGACCAATTACACGTTTGCAGCAATGTTGTATCATAGCTTCTGCTGATATCACTGACATCAGCTAATGCAGGATTATTCGATTGTTGCCTTGCTTCTGATGATAGTGGATAATAAGGTGTAGTTGTGTCTGGTGCTGTCTCCAATCCAAATACACGTGATGCTGCCATTGATGCTATCGCCATTCTTCTCTCCTGCATTTCCCATCTCAATAAATCATCACGTAATCTGTCCAAATTCGTTGCTGATAAACCACGACTGCCAACTGGATTTGTTACTGGTGATGTTACACCATTTTGCTCGGTGTGAGGTGGTGGCATTGATGATGCTAATGCTTGCAATTCGGATTTCAGGAGCTCCTTGTCTGGTTTGTGAAGTTTGAAGCGCTTACGACGCCTCAGGAGTGAGCCATTTTCAAACATTGATAGGGCTGCTGGATGCAGGGCCCAGTAGGCACCTTTGCCAGGACGGTGAGGACCACGGGGGACCTGAAAAGATAAATTTCATGATTTATAGTGTTATATATATGAAATTAAAGTTTGCTTTCCACCTCATAGTATGATGTATGAGTGAGGAAAATGAAAATCATGTGGTTGCTAAGGACTGACGTAAAACAAAAATACCATTCATTCCTGATTTGGATTAATGAGAAGTCACAGCTCTTGTATTAAATGAAATCCGCATAACCCTTTTTAATTGTATTGTGCATCTATTTGGGATGTAAATACTTCAATAGAATGATTCATGATCCAAGAAATGAAAGAAAATACTGCATTTTACGACATCAAAGTGAAAAAGACAAAGAAAAGGAAGAATATATCGTCATTTTAGAAACAGAGGGGCTTAAGTGCTGTGTATAAGCGTAGCACTTACGCCATTCGAATTCTAAAACAATTATATGAAGACAATTTCTTATTTAAACATCTATTTTGGAAACAGAGTCTTCATGTTTTTTTTCTTTCCTTCGCTTCTTTCGATGCAGAATTTCATAAATTTTTCCCTAATAGAGTATTTTTTTCAATTTCTTCTAACCTTCGTCTTCACAAGTGACCAAAAAAGGCCTCATCAAAATATTTGTTCTAGGTAACAATTATTTTCATCCGTTCTCATCATAATTGTAGTGCATCAAAGATAAAGAACATGACGTCACAATGTTACGTTGTTTTCTCATTGGATGAATTATTCTCGTAACAGCCAATGAGATTTGTCCAAAATATTGTGGCGTCACGAAAAGATCTGAGTATCTTCTCAATCATACAAAATTCTTCGATTTTTATGACATTGACACATGTATTTTTTCAGATGATTGAATTGAAAATTGGTTCATGGTCAAATTGAGGTTAATTTTATGAGGCAAAAGATTACACAGACCTCAATAAATGTTTGATTTAAATGAAAAAGAAAAAAGTCAATATTTTTCTCTGTTTTTAGAGCTTCTTCACTGATTCTTTAACCTTTATTTCCCGTATTTTTTTTCATACTTTTAGACTTGGCTAATAAAAGACACTGATAAATGGGTCTGTATCAATATATACACAGTTGATAAGGCCAATATAAATTAATATTTGATGAATAGTTTGTTTTTTAAAATTTTCTGGTACACTTGGATAATTCATGGAAGCATCATTATTTTTTTCAACCGATATTTTTTCATCGTATTGATAAGGCGAAAAAAAAAATATGAAGAAAAATTGAAGAAAAAAAAAAAAATATCTTTTCCTATGTATTTGTAGATTAAAATGATTGAACAAACGTTCATAACTCCAAGGTAAGATATGACAATTTAAACTATCGATCATGTAAAATAGAAAGGTAGATTTAGCAATGGGAACAATTTACTTGCAGGATAGAGAAACCATACACCCATGCGCAAACTTTATAAATCACTTTTGTTGTGTACAATAATTCAAGCATTCAACTAAATTGTTGTAAATTCGTTTCACCCACTCATTTATGTGTTTATCTACATACATGGACTGAGGATTTACGATGTTGAAAATTTATCTGGACAAAAAAAAAAAGAGAGCAGCAGAAAATATGTGTAATACACACATATATACAGACACACACGTTATAATGTAATAATTTTCACATGTATATTTCCATTGGAAGACATCCAATTGCCACTGAATATTCAATTTGTATTAAATCATCCTACCTAGTGACTACTAATTTTAATGCAACCATTGTATCATCAATAGTTTTATTATTTCCGTCAATTCTTATTCATCCAGTGATTTATCCACTATTTTACTTCTATTTATTATTTTTTCTTCTCTTCATTACACTGATAACGAAAAATTCTTGGATGAAATGAGATATACTGGTGACAAGTAAACAGAGAAAGAAGAACATGTTTAGAAGAGAATTTACTTGACTTGAAAATTTGCATATACGCGGATCTAAAAATTGTTTTCTGAAGAATTTGCACTTTTTTTCTCTGCAACTCTTCAAAAATTAGCCATTTCCATTTGGGGAAGTGAGAAAAAAAAAATGAATCTAAATCTAAATGGAACAATTCGAAATTCTCTGTAAATATGTTAAATAATTAATGAATACCAGAAATATGCAAGTGAAATAGGGTGAAAAATACCCGAAACAAACAAAATAGTGAAGAAACCCAGGTGGAAATATGCTTGACATATTTTGACAAAAAATGTCATAATGTAACGAAAAATGGCAAAATATGACAAATAATCAGGGTGATGATGAATTTTGACGTAATATTTCCTTTTTTGACATACTATGACAAAAAATGTCATTTTTTTTCTGACCAATAATGACCAAATATGTTAGATTTGGTCATCGATCGAATATGACATAAATCGTTAGAAATTGACATTTTTTGTTAAACATATGTCACAAAATGTCATTTTTTCTAGAAAATTTGAAACTGTTTTTTTGATATTTTATGACATATTTTGATGTGTCATAAATTGACAAATTCTGATAATTAATGACATTTTTTCGTGAAATATGTTATAAATTTTCAGACATTATTTGTCATATTTTTATGGGACATGAAGTGTAAAAATAGGACAAAATATGTCATAGGAAGTCATATTATAACAAATTTAAAAATGTCATAATTAGCTATATTATGATCAATTCGAACAAGTATTTTAGAGAATATGTGGATGTCATAATTTGACAAAAAATATCAAATTTTGTCATAAAATAAGAAAAAACGACAAATGATAGGAACAATTCCTTATTTTATATGAATTTAACATTTTTTGACATATCATCTCATATTTTGTCAATTTCTTATTTGACCGATTATGACCGACTATGTGAGATTTGCTCATTGATAAAAAATGACATAAATTGTTAGAAATTGACATTTTCTGTTAAACATATGTCAAAAAATGTCATTTGTTTGAAAAAATTTGGGACTGTCTTTTGATGTTTTATGACATATTTTGATTTGTCATAAATTGACAAATTCTGATAATCAATGACATTTTTTTATGAAATATGTTATAAATTTGCAGACATTATTTGTCATATTTTTAAGGGACATGAAGTGTAAGAATATGACAAAATATGTCATATTAAGACATATTATAACAAATTTAAATATTTCATAATTAGCCATATTATGATCAATTCGGACAAATATTTTAGAGAAAATGTGGATGTCATAATTTGACAAAAAATGTCATAATGTGACAAAAATCATAAAATATGACAATTGCAGAGAATAATGCCAAGTGTTGTCATTATATTTCATTTTTTGACATATCACAATAGGAAATTTCATTTGTTTTCTGACCAATAATAACCGATATGTCAGATTTTCTCATCGACCAAGAATTAAATTAATTGTAAATTTAACATTTTTTGTCGAAAATATGTCAAACAATGACATTTGTTCGAAAAAATTTATGACTGCTCCTTGACATTTCTTGACATGTTCTGATTTGTCATCAAATGTGAAAAATATCTTCGTGAAAAATATCATACCCTTTCGAACATAATCTGTCATAATTTTCGTAGTCATAAAATGGGGAAATATGACAAAATATGTCACAATTTTTCAGAAAATGAGTGAAACTGGTAGTTCCGAAGGCGCCGCTAGAGTGCGCATTGTAGAAAACTAGTCCCTAAGCCCGCTATCGTTTGAGAAGTCATAAATTCAAACGGGCGAGGCAGTTTTCTTCGTGAATCTGGTCGGGCAAAGATAATGCTCAACAAGATTACCGCATTTTTTATATTATCCGTATGGGTCGTTCCCATACGGCATAAAAGAATAGTACCCGTTTGTGTTAGCTTTCCTACTTGTGTCATGCAATGCCATGTCCAATCCCTCATTCTTCATCAAGGTGTACGACATATTATGACATGACATCTTATAGTACATTTGGATAATTCAAGGAATGACACAAATGCCGAAGGAACATGTCGAAATTTGTCCGATAATGACAGTTTATGAGCTATTATGTCAAATTCTGACATAAGTTCTCTCTAAGATTCAGTTAAAATTTGTCATATAATAATTTTGACAGAATTTGACATTTTTCGTTAAAAAATGAGAATTTATGATTAATTATGTTAAATTCTGGCATAATTTTTCTGTTAAGCTTGGTCAAAATATGTCATATGATAATTCGGACAGAATTTGACATTTTCTGACTGAAAATGACAAATTCAATAGACACTTTTAGAAATATTATGTCATTACATGTTAAAAAGTCACATATCATGACACAATTTGCCATTTTCTGTCTTATTTTCACATTTTTTGGACGTTTTTGTCAGAATATGTCAAATGGCTCAGAGTTGTCTGCCACACAATACAATCAAAATATGACATATTCTGTCATAATTTGTCAAATTATGACAGAAATTTTTCTGAGAAAATTTGACAAAATATGACATACTGTTCCAATTGATACTCAAAAATCATCATATTTTAACAAAAACAGTCAAATTATGACATTTTATGGTAGATTCTGTGAAAATAGGTCAAATTATGACGGATTTTTTCTCAAAATTTGTCAAATTTAATCAGAATTTGACATTTTTTGTCAAAATATGTCAAGCATATTTCCACCTGGGAACAAGTGAAGATTTAACGTATTTCCTTCTAAAAAAGAGCATGAAATGTTTTTTTGTCAACAAATCATTTTTTCTAAATCTAGATATACTATATATGTTCGTAATGAACAAATGAAGCCCTGATATATGATGTAGCCCTTGAAGATGAGGTCTATATAAATAAATAAAAAAATAAAAATATGTAAAAACTGCAATAGAAATGTCTGATATTGAAAATTTTCTTGCCACAGGAATTTTTCTTTTTCCACTATATCCAGGATAATTTACTATTGTAAACGAAAGTTATCTGCCAATTTTTTTATTTCTCAGTGCTATTCCTCTCTTACTCGGTAAATCATTCATCTACCTCGTTTTATTCGAACACTAATCATGAACAATTTCATGAAAGAGTGTTGCCGCACGGGACAAGGACTCAGAGGCAAATTTTTCTCCTTTTTTTTTCAGCCATTATCCACTGTCATTATGTACTTCTGTGGGTTATAGCAAGAGGAGGCCTTTTTGCAGGTGTAACTCCCGCGCGATTGTATCGTCTATAAGTGACTGGTTTTACAGTATGCCTCCTTTTGACTACAATATCATTAACTATTTGTCACGCCTTTGGTTACCATTGCAAATTCAATAATTCCTCGAATATGCAAAAATAGTTGGGTAAAATTTAGTCCATTTGTCTTTTTTTTTAAACTTGTCATTTCATTTGATTTTATGTATTTTTGGGAGTAGTGCTAGATCTACTGTTTTAGGAGGATTTCTTTGATTTTCGAAAACAAACCCTGGTTCTGTTACTGATATTCAGAGATCGGCTGCTTTTTCTAAAATTAGTGATGAGTTGCCTCCAATATTGAAGAAAAAGCAGAAAATCTTTGAGTGTTAGCACTATACTAGAAGATTTAAAAAAAAATCAATTTTATTTTAATATATTTGAGATTTTTCAGAATTTGATGGAATTTTTCAAAAATTTTCGCGAAATTTTATTAAACTTTTATAAAATTTTTCTGAAATTTTTTTTCATAATTTCTAAAATAATCATTTCTCATAATAAAAAAAAAAAAAAACATCAAAATCAGTTTCACCATTTCGAGCAACTCGAAATTCAAGTTTTTGGATCATTTCTGAACATCTTCTGCTAAGATAGTAGGATGTCAATAGCAGTGGTCCAGTGGTCGAACGGATAAAACTCGTCAGACACCAGTGATCGAACATAAGAAATTTGATCAGTACTTATATTTGACAGTTTTATACACTGTGAAGGAAAAATTCTCGACTCGAAAAAAATGTATTTTTGCAAGTAAATATGAAAAGGTTGATCTTGAAAAAGCGTTGATCATCTATATCTATATCTATAGAAATTTATTATGTTTACATGTACAAAATACACGTCTTTGAGACCATAAATTTTTGTCTATTTCAGTGCAGGCCCTTATTTGAGTTGACGAACATTATATTGTATTTCGGAGATTAGAAAAATTAGCTTATTTCACCGAATTGACTCTTTTTTATCTAGGATAAATACGTTAAATAATTCGATCTACACAGAGAAAAATGTTTTCTTAATTTGAGAATGTGCAATCACTTAATTTAAGAATGTGCAGGTCACTTAAATTAAGAAAGAAAAGTCACTTAATTTAAGTGAGTTTTACTTTCTTAAATTAAGAAAGAAAAATTCACTTGATTTAAGTGAAAAAAGTCACTTAATTTGAGTGAATTTTACTTTCTTAAATTAAGAAAGAAAAAGTCACTTGATTTAAGTGAGAAAAGTCACTTAATTTAAGTGAGTTTTACTTTCTTAAATTAAGAAAGAAAAATTCACTTGATTTAAGTGAGAAAAGTCACTTAATTTAAGAATGGCAGGTCACTTAAATTAAGTGACTGCACATTCTTAAATTAAGAAAACATTTTTCTCTCTGTAGTTACACGGCACTGTAAAAACAGGTATCTTAATTTACACAGAAAAATGCTTTCTCAATTTAACAATGTGCAGTCACTTAATTCAAGAACGTGCAGGTAACTTAAATTAAGAAAGGAAAAGTCACTTGATTTGAGTAAGATTTAATTTCTTAAATTAAGAAAGAAAAAATCACTTGATTCAGGAAAGTAAAACTTACTTAAATCAAGTGACTTTTTCTTCCTTGATTTAAGTGACGGCACATTCTTAAATAAAAGAAAATATTTTCTCTGTGTAAGACATCAGTTGGAAAAAAATATCTTAAAATCAACAAATATCACAATATTTCCAATCACTAACAACAGTGTTTCCAAAGTATTTTAGAATTGTCTACAAAACAATTAAATTTATTAATAAATTAATTTTTATTAATAAATTTTATTTAGAAAATCAAAAGTCTCTTAATCTCAAACACTTGTTTTTTTTTTACATTCTTGGACGAATTCGAAAACTGGTCAACTCGCCCTAGATCTGGCATCTCTAATTTTTAGGGATTTCCGAGATTATCTTTGAAACAAATTTTCTCTTTTTTTCTGTGTCTAGTCTCTGTCGTCTATAATTTTGTGCAATTGTGTGTGGTCAAGAGAGAGATATATTTTTTTTGGATATCGAGGCTAGAAAGGTGCGAATGCGATCATTGGAATTGGCAGGTGTTAACCAGATGGTGAGACAAATATAATGATACAGGGTTTTGTGACTTATAGCGTGTGCCGTCGGGCCATGAGCTATCTCGAACTCGTGCCTCAATTTTTTTTTTCGTCAAATTTTAATTGATAGTATCATGGCAATGTCGAGGGATTAAATTTCGTAGAATATTTTTTTTTACGTCTGCGTCATTGAAAAAAACATTGAAGAAATTTTGAGACTGCTGAAATTTTTTTCGAGAGACTTTATCGGTGTTATTGTATATATGTATTATTTATTATTTTGTAAGAGTGATTAACTAGACATTCTTATCCTGCGGAGCCTGAAGAAGCCTAAATTATGAGCGAAAACGTCACGATTTGATAATGATCAAGTACTGCAATTCATAGTCTTCCAACATCCCATGAAAATTGAGTTAATTACTATATACATAAAAATGAATCCGATTATCAATTGTAGGAAAAAACCTTCATTCTCACCTTTATGAAACAGTCATTGAATGATAAATTGTGCCTCAATGAATTCTGCCATCTTCTTGTATCTTTGCGATAATACGGAAATCTGTCGGCAATAAATTTATAAATTTCCGCTAGTGGCAGCATTTTGTCTCTCGATGACCATATTGCCATTGCAGTTAGAGAAATATATGAATAAGGGGGTTTCTGATCCCCATAAGTATCTCGCGACGGTCGTGGCATTATCACTAAATTTTATTCACTTCTCAAAAAAAAAAAAAAGTCTCAATAAAATTGAACAAATTTAATTAATGAAAATAATCCCATTAAATTTTTTTTGCCATTCACGCTCATTTTATAAAAAAAAAAAAAGAAAAAATCCTTCAATTTCTCGAAATCCTCGAGTTTTTGAGAACACAGTTCTTAATTTCCAAAAAAAAAAAATTATCACAAACACTTGTAAAACCACAAAATTTGAAAAATAAAATCCTCAAATCACAAGATAATTCACAAAAACATAGTGTACAATCACGATTATCATTAGCCGAATCCGTGTCTCAAACTGGCCTTTTTATCTCTCTCTTTCTCTTTTCTCTCCGATGAATTTTTTTCCCTTTTTTTTTCCTGCTCCCGAGCTACGAAAATCCAGAAACGAGCTCCCACGTTCGGGGATCTCTCGAGCACTGCCAGCCAGGTATCCCCACACCCCCGCCTTAGAGCTTCACCCCACTGCTTGGGCATAAACAAGACTGTTTTGTGATTGGTGAGTGAAAAAGTGGAGTTTAGTGGAGATAATTATCTGTTGGCGGAGGATAAGAGCCAATGAGAATGGAGTATTCGTTGATGTAACCTCCTTGTGGAGGGGTGGAGGGGGTATTCCACGAGTGTGCGTGTTTCGCACGTACGTGAGAATGCCCATTCCTCCACCATTATTATTATTATTATTATTCCTCATTGTGGGTGGAGCCAGGAAGCTCCGCCCCCTTGGGATGCATTTCTGCTTTATTTTTTCGGGGAGAACAAGTGGAAAGGACCGAGTTTGGACAGTCCAACAATTAATAATCAATAAATTTAGGGAGTTTTTTTTTTTTAAAGGGGAATTACATATTTTTAATTAAAAAGAGCGGCAGTTTAATTGAAATTATGATGTTCATGGATTTATTGTTCTCTTTTTGGGAAATTTAGGGGGATTTGTTTTTTTTTTGCATTTTTTTTTAAATTTATTCAGCGTAACGAGAGAGAAATGGGAGAAAAGAGAGAGAGAGAGAGAAGCAAATATGGTGAAGACGGTACATAAGCACTCATGTTTAACGACAGTACAGCAAAAAAAAGGGGCGAGGAGGGGGGAGGGGTGGATAAGACAGAGTTAAACGGTCTGTGTGTGTGAGATGGTAGGAAGAAAGGTAATTGATTTCACGCTCGAGTAATTGCATCTCTTCACGGGTGGGGAAATGTTACGAGGGGTAGGGGGGGGGGTTCTCTTAAAAGTACATCGTGTACAAGCCACAGTGGTTCATGCCTCGTACGTTATGGCCACGAATACGATATAACCAGACACACGCCCCCTTTTATCCTTTCTCGAGCGTTTTTTAACCGTGCACAATGTAATGTAAGCGCTTGAAGATTATTTTTCTCCGGGTTTTCTTTTTTTTGGGGGGAAAAAGTATGTATTCGTTTATTGTATTTGATGGGGTTGTTTTCGTAGTCGGTGGGATTTTATGGATGGGCGAGGGGCATTTATTGAAAGTTTATGGAAAGAGGAAATGGACGAATTAGTCACTTGATGCTACATTGAGGAAATTTTTCGGAATAAATATGTTGGTACTTATTTTGGTGGAAAAGGGGAACGTGCGGTTTGGAAATTGAATTTTATTAGCTTTGAGTATGAATATTAGATGGTAAACAAGAGTATAAACTAGTTTATTTTAAGATTTTATATAATAATTTTTGAGACCTTTTCCTTCGCAAATGTCAATTTCAATGATCCTGGGAGATAGGCACTGTTTCGATGATTTTATGATTTCGAAATCGTTGAATTAGACCAGTCATTGAAGTATCGAGAAACACAAAAGAGAATGTCAAAATGAATTTTCATTAACTTCAAGTATAACTGTGAGATTGCAAAGAAGAGTATAAAGTGTTGGTTCTAGTCATGCGAAATTTCATTCTCATAGTTGTGATACAGAATTAGTTGTGGTGATTAAAAAGAGACAATTCATAATTTTTCACTTTTTTTTTAAATCTTCCAAAATTTTTTATCATTTTTTTTTTCTGCCAGGAAACTCTTCAGACAAATTCAAAATTAATGAGAAATTCACGTAGATATAATTTTCACTTATTTCCAATGAATCTCCATATTTCTTCTTTAAATCAATCATTAGTGGTTCAAGTATAAATTCATGGATTCATGATCCTTCGTAAAGTGCGAGCTATGATGCGGAAATCGCTAACAGAACTGAATTATAGCAACGGGTATGTTAGACGTCTTGATTCAATGTAGTGATCTTGAATAGTAACCCTAACATTGTAATTCTGGGTGCAATTACACAGAAAAAAATGTTTACTTAATTTAAGAATGTGCAGTCACTTAATTCAAGTGACCTGCCATTCTTAAATTAAGTGACTTTTCTCACTTAAATCAAGTAACTATTTCTTTCTTAATTTAAGAAAGTAAAAATCACTTAAATTAAGTGACTTTTCTCACTTAAATCAAGTGACTTTTTCTTTCTCAATTTAAGAAAGTAAAAATCACTTAAATTAAGTGACTTTTCTCACTTAAATCAAGTAACTATTTCTTTCTTAATTTAAGAAAGTAAAACTCACTTAAATCAAGTGAGTTTTCTCACTTAAATCAAGTGAGTTTTTCTTTCTTAATTTAAGAAAGTAAAACTACTTAAATCAAGTAAGTTTTCTCACTTAAATCAAGTGACTTTTCTTTCTTAATTTAAGTGACCTGGACATTCTTAAATTAAGTCACTGCACATTCTTAAATTGAGAAAACATTTTTCTCTGTGTACTTATTTGATGGTTCGTTTCGACCTCAACTGGATAACATTGCGTTCCCAATGAAATGAAAACAGTTCATGCAAATATTTGACAGCTATTGTTTGCACTCATCCTATCCTTCATGTTGGAATTCTGAGAGTTTGCTGCAAAGTTAGAGATTTCAAGGGAATTCCAAGAATTTAATTCTTCTATTTTCTTTGGATCGTGTAATTGATTCTTACGGTGTTGCGAAAATTCTGGTTATTCAATTTTGATGGAAGATATCGGTGAAGAGAAGAGCACTTTTCAAAGGAACGAAGGTATAATCTGCAAGATGTTTCGAAGTGGTGAGGCAATAACATCCATTTGAAGTTGAATTACAGGTAAACTTACTGTGTAATTTATTAAACACTAATGGTTTAGAAACTATAGATCTTGTTCATTTCAATTTTCGAACAATTTTGCTCGTATCAATTAAAATTTCCCTAGAAATTTTGGATATTTGGACACAAAATGGGAATTTTTCAAATAATTTATTGTGAAACTAAAAGGTGAGATAATGAAAAAACAGAAAAAAGTGATAATTTTTCAAGAAAAGTGATAATTTTTTATATTCAACGGTAATATTGAAGGAATGCTCCAATCGTCCGCCATTTTGTTAGTGATTCAGGATAATATAGTAACATTTCGAGATAAGGGAATATTTGCAGTTTGAAGAGAAGAGATTCAAAGAAACACATTTTTTTTTAAATGACTGAATTAAAAAACGACTTTAACGAAATGAAATCTTACTTTTCATGCAAAACTCCGTCATCGAAAGGTCTAGAATGTTCCGAATTTTGAAACCGATTGTTCGATGATTCTTGTCAATATTGTTATGATACTAGAATGTTAAAGTCTATAGAAAGTATTAATAACAAAATTAATCCTACTCTTATTTTATTGATAGATTGATTAATAGGGAAAGATGGATATCGCAATTGAGGGGTTCGAGATAGAGATTTTCTGATGATTCCATTGAAAAGCTGGGGAAATTTTAGGCGGTAAACATGTCTCTAAACTTTTTTTCTCAATTTTTGTAAAAAATTACTTTTTTGGCCAAGTTTTGAAGGGATTTCCCCTTTGAAAATCAAAAAAATTCACTTTTTCGGCAATATCTCTGGTTCTGTTGGCCGCAGCGACTTGGGATTGATCTCATATGAAAGGTGAGCTCATTTCTCATCGATTTATGTGGTTCAAATTTTTTTTAAATCAATTTGTCAAATATTTTGAGGTCATTCTTTGAAAATCAGGTTTTGCTCTATAAATACTTGAAAAATTGATAATTTTTCATTTTCAACCTCATAAATCGATGGGAAATGAGCTCCCCCTTGATTTAGGATCAACCCCAGGTCGCTACGACCAATGAAATCAGGAATATTCTCGAAAACCTGAAATTTTTCAAAAACAGAAGGCTTTTTGTTACATCTCAGTTAACCGCATCATCCGAAAAAATTAGAAAATTATATATATATATATATATATTAATTCCATTATGAAGCTACCATAAAATTACGAACTTTGAATAATGAGATTATAATAGCAAGATTTTGCTAAGAAAATAGCTGACCAGTGACTGACTACGAGACGCTGACGACATTTACCCTGAAAACACGCGCACTCCGAAATTCGCGGATCAGCAAAACCCCACCCTTCAGACCAAGACGAAGAATAACAGACACTGTAAAACCCAAGCCGAAGACACGAGGCGTGGAGACGTGGACTCCAACAATTTTTGTTTATGAAAAGCCAGAGAGGTAAATTAAATATGCCATTTGTTAAAAGTAATTCTCAGTGGTCACTTCTCCCTATTCTAAACGGCGCAGAAACCCTTGCACCGTTTTCTTCCTAATATCCTCCGAAATCGGCGCGTAATCTTGCACCATTTCGGAAACTCCTTCGCGATCAAACCAATGCGAAATAATTTAAATTCAGTCATAAAATGCAAATAACGACGAATTCCCAGTGTTCTGTTGAACACTAAATAACGATAAAATAATTAAACTCCTAGGGATGAAAAAATAGTATACTAACGTATCCCTAGCACGTAACACTTTTACCTTCAAATTTTGACCAAGACAATGGAATTCTTGAAAAGTTCCAAAAAATAACTTCCAACATATGATTTCCACGTAAAATTTTCTCAGCTTTCCAACGGAATCATCAGAAAAAATCTATCTCCAATATTTCCATCAATTTCAAGTAATTTCCACAGTATAAAACACCGAAACTAAGACGAGTCCGTTTTACCCCATGTATCCACTTTACCCCACCTTTCCCTAAATATTGCTGAAGAAGGGCAGTCGGGGATTAATCTTCAAAAGAAGAAAAATTCGAAACAATATATCTAATAAATAATTGATCATGAAAAGTTCGTTTATTATATCATAATATAATAATTCGAATCTACAATTATTTTGTGTGCTTCATCGATAATACAGTTTTAAAATTAAATTACTCTTATCATCTGTCGAGTTTAGATGGTTTTAAACCAAGTTTTTCAATGATGTACTCGGGCATACAAAATGTGGGATTAATTGGCTTCAATCCATAATCATTGTCCAATAGTGAAACGGCAGTGAGGCCAAATAATGTATGGAATGGGTCCACCATATCACCAGGTCTATCGGCGAATCCTCCAGTTTCTGTGTCCTGACATGACAGAACAAATTGCAGCTACAAAAAGGAAAGGCAACTTTATAATCTCTTTTGACCCCAAAAAATATTTTTTTTTTTCATTAAACTAACGAATTTTTCTCACCAATCGTTTTTTATCGATCCAATGCAGTCTTCCTAAAATTGTGAGAGAAGATAGCACCCACCAGGAGTAACAAACATCTGGTAATTTTTCTGGTCTTCCATTCAGTCCACCAGATCGTAATTGTCTTTCACACAGCCACCAACCGAGTCTGTCGGCATCAACTAAATGCAAATGCCCTGAAAATGTGTGTTATTTTTCTATTACTTCTAAAATAGTTATTCAATAATTTGAGTTTACAAATTTATTCAAATTAAATTTAAATTTACTGATTTTAGCTGACTTTCCAGTCGAAAAGTTGGATTTACCCGAAAAATATTTACTTATTCTCGGAAAAAAAAGTAATTTCCCAAATTTATTTACCTGTAATTGACAAAAGCCCAAGGCAACAATAAATCAATCCAGCATGGCTTTCTGATCCAGGTTTTGATCCAAATCCACCATCAAAATTCATGCAGCTCTTGACAAATTCAACTGCTTTATCAACATCGATAGCATCCAATCGTCCCTGAAAGAGAGAAATCATTTGCCAAATGTCAATGTAATAAAAACGATAAAAATATTTAAAACACGAAAAATATTCACCAACAACGATAACGTAGCAACAGCACAGAATGAAAATCTCGTGTCAATTTCACCCCAAATGTCACCAGTAAAGCTTCCATCTGGTTGTTGTCGTTCTTTGACATACTTCACGACTTTGTCAATGTCAATGACATCTAGTGCATCATACATGCATAAAATTTGTACTGCACTCAGTGTGTAAAGCAGATGAGGATCATGATTTTCACTGGCACTCATCCCACCGCATTCATTCTGACATTTGCCTATAAATTCAAGTATTTCATCTTTGCTAGTGTGATCCAATTGTCCCATGAGATCAAGTGCTGTTAGGCCCCAGTACATTCCGGACATTCTCAAGTATTCTGTCATAGCATACATCTGGAATTATTCATAAATTTGTTTTAATTATCTGCAGAAGAATAAGATGAAGTCTCTTAATAGGAGAAGGTGGGGCAAAATGGACATTAGGGGTTAAATGGACACATCTAAATTTTTAGGAAAATATTATGGACAACTCTTGAAATTAATCGAAATATTTGTGGTAGATTGTTTCTGATGATTTCATTGAAAAGCTGAAGAAATTTTAGACGGGAAACGAGTACCGGAATTAATTTTTTTGAATTTTTGGCGATTTTGACTTTTTTGGGAATATCTTCGGTTCTATTTGTCCTGGCGTACAGATTCCGACGAGAGGTGCAAGGTGAGATCATTTGCCATCGATTCATAGGGTGTTCAATTGAAAAATATCGATTTTCAAGGTATTTATGGGCATTTATGTGGAACAGTTTTGTGAAACAGTTTTTGGCCTATAACTATCCCAAAAATTGATATTTTTAAATTCAAAACATCATAAATCGATGAGAAATGAGCTCACCTTTCATTCGAGACCAGCCCCGATTTGCTACGACCAATAGAACCAGAGATATTCGCAATAAACTAAAAATTTTAAAAAAGGGAAAAATGCCAAAAAGTGTCGAATTTTCAAAAAAATCGAAGACAACACATCTGACACCCGTTCCCCAGCTAAAATTTCCTCAGCTGTCCAATAGAATCATCAAAAAAATCCCTCTCTAACCGTTCCATTACAGTGTCCATTTTGCCCCACTCTCCCCTACCCAAAATTACGATTGAAAATTAATCAATGAGTTTTCATTAGAAACAGCAAGTTTTTTTTAAGGGATATCTCGGAATCTAATCGACATAGGACAATTCTACAAGAATTTTTCCTGTAGATAATGTCAAGAGCTACAAATAGGGATTCGAGAAAAATCGCTTTATTTCGTGTAGTTTCCAAGATATGAGAAAAAAAAACTAAGGAAAAATCGATTCATTTTCAATTTTTATAGTCAAAAAATAAAATAGGTACAATTTCCGATCGATCGATTTTTTATTTTTTGAATTTCAAACTATTTCTTTCAATTTTTTTCCAATTATTACAAATAAAATACTCACATAATCATCTTTATTCGTTCCATATGATACCAAATAACTGGCATGTTTCTCCAAAAGCAATTTGGGGATTGTGCTCGGTAGTTTCACGTCTTTCATTAGGTGTGCCTGAGCAATAAAACAGAATTCTTCAATAAAAGAAACATTTTCTAAATTTAAAGCAAATCAGAAATAGAAGACTGTAATTAATACTCACCATTGTGTCCTTAATAAAAAAAATATTTATCCCCTTTTCTTTACCCTACACATTATCTCCAATATTTATGTCTGATTCATGCTCTCCTAACCTAAAAATTTGACAAAAATAAAGGTCCTCTAATTTTATCACAGCATTTCCCAGCAGATACTGACACTAAACACTCGTATCTTATTTTCGTAATTAAGAAAAAAAATCAGTGTGACAATGTATATTATATATTACAAATGGATATTTATTTATATTTTTATTTCAAATTATGAGTGGATACTCGGGGTGGGGACAAATGTTGAGTCGCTGAGCTTAAAAGTCATATGGGTGCACCAAAATTTGATAGAAACATGGCCAAAGATTCGCCGAAATGAAATCCACCTGTAGAGAGGTGCGTTCAGAATGAACGAACTGGTAGAGGTTCGGTAAATTTTACCAGGCTTTTACCTGAAGTCATTTGGAATAAACGGGTAGGTGAATTATACTCATAGTCCAGTTGAATTATGAAAAACTGATAATAATTCTGGGATGTGTGGAAAAAATATAAAAAATATATGACTATTCAAGTTTTGTGTCCTATAAACGGGAAAATTGTTTTCTTTGTTAATAAAAAATGTTGAATTTAAAAACTTGCGCGTCTTTAACATTTTCAATTCCTCTAGAGGAAACAGTTGATTATAGAAATAAAAGTAATAGAAATTTTTTGTAGAGCATTAAATACCCCACAAAGAAGTCAGCAGCGTCATTTCATCAACTCTTATTGCCTAAAAGTTAAAAATGTCCGAAATTAGATTTTCAAAATCAAAACGAAGCATGATTTATCTACTCGTCCATTCCGAACGACATCAGATAAGACTTTGGTGAAATTTACCAAACCTCTACTATTTCGTTCATTTTGAACGCACCTCAGCTTTTTCGATGACCTTGAGCTGTTTTGATTCGTATTGTTGTGATAAAAGTACCGGGTCTTGCAGTTGCAGGCTTGCCAGATACTTTCGAGGGAGGGGAGCCACTACGGGACGCTGTATACCCAGGAAAAAATGTTCAGATCTGATCAGATCAAATTAGATCTGATCAGATCTAATTAGATCTGAGTTCCTTAGATCTGATCAGATCTGAAAATTGGCACGCTCTGACCAGATCTAATTTGATCCAATTAGATCTGAGTTCCTTAGATCTGATCAGATCCAATTGGATCTGCACGAAATCCAAAATTAAAAATTTCAAATTTTTAGAGAAAATGAGAAATAAATCAAAATCTGAATTATTTACTAAACAAATGAATGAAAATTAAAATTTTTCACTTATAATACCACAAGAGCTTCAAAATTATCGGGTATTTCCCGATAGGTTCGTTGCAAACAAATGAAGGAGTCAAGTTTTTCAGGTTAAAAAATCACGAGCGCGAAGCGCGAGTGATTTTTCCTGAAAAACTTGACGACTTTATTTGTTTGCAGGGAACCTTGAGGGAAATGCCAGATAATTTTGAAGCTCGTGTGGTATTTGGGGGATTATTTTTCCGTCCCAAATGTCGGCCAATAGAATTGCACCATGAGACGAAATGTACAGTTAACAAATAATTAATTTGACTGGATCATGTTTTGTTTTTTATATATAGCAACTACCAGAGAAAATTTTCAAAAAATTATCAGTATAATACCATGTAGGTTGTACCACGTGACGTCGAATGGTGCAATTCTATTGGTCGATATTTGGGTCGGAAAAATAATCAAGAAAAAAAAATCGAAAAAAAAAATGGACCTCGGCAGGATCGAACCCGGGACCATAGGACTACCAGTCTCCTACTCTAGCCACTCAGCTATCACACGATTTCTTGATACCAAGTAGAATTCGAATCGTCATAAATGAAGAAGATTAGAAAAATTTGAGGAAATAACTTCGGAGAAAAGTTGAAACTGTATAAATGGAATGCAGAATCATGCATGAAAATAAATATGACATTCTATGATAATGAAACGAGCACAGATCTGACACATTGCCAATTTTTTTTTAAAGATAAATTTTTATTTGAAAAAGATTTTAAAAGAAACCATATTTATAGTTCTATGACTGCTCTTTTTAATAATATGAAAATGCAATTCTGCCTGATCATGTTTGTCTATTCAGCTAATTTTGATTTCCATATCTGATCAGATCTAGTTAGATCTGATCAGATCTAACCAGATCTGATCAGATCCAGCCAGATCTGATCAGATCTGATGACCCAATATACATATTAGGTCATCAGATCTGATCAGATCTAGTTGGATCTGATCAGATCCAGTTAGATCTGACCAGATCTAGTTGGATCTAATCAGATCTAGTTAGATCTGAACAGATCTGATCAGACTTAGATCTGATTGTATCTAACCAGATCTAATCAGATCTAATTAGATCTAATCAGATCTAATTAGATCTGATCGGATCTATTCATGTTAAAAATTTTAATTTTGTCAGATCTGATTGGATCTAATTAGATCTAATTAGATCTGATCAGATCTAATTTGATCTGATCAGATCTGAGCATTTTTTTCTGGGTAGCCAGTCATAGCCATCTCCTCAATTCAAAACCGTTGAAATAATAGCCATTTAGAATTAGCAATTATTTTATAGATAATGGACATATTGGAATGGATTAACACTCTGAGGTGTATTGCAGACCGTGTAAACAAGCAAACAAGTATAGAGTATAGATAATCGTATTCGTAAATATTTCATAGATACTGTATGTTTGAATTTAACACGAATATCTGTAAGATTAAGTTTTCTTACACTTTCTAGAATTACGTATATTCAAATTGACGACAGAATGGAAATAAATGAGAGCTTAGCAATAAACATGAACTTCTCAAAGTTGAGGTGATATATACATCCACTGCATCCCTCCGGTGAACAATGGCTTTTGAATTTCATTAGGGTCTACAGTTTTCGTAGATTTTTCTGTACATTAAAGGAAAATGATCGACTGCTGGTTATAGCCAGAATGGCTATTGATCGTCAACCTATAAAATCTTCCCGCCAGCGCGTGAGCAAAATAGCCAGTTCGGCTAGATATAGCCACATCTGGCAACTCTGGATTCAGTTGTAGGATAGAATTCTCTTTATAATTGTGAAAAAATCACGACAGAATGGATTATTGCATTCAGAGCCAGAGAAGAAGACGAAATGAAAGAGTCAAGGAACAAGAAATAATAGAAAATGTTGGAGCAAATGATTCGCCAATTAATAAACTACCTGATGATTGTTTGAAACACATATTCATTTCTACTAATTTTGGAGAGGCTCGAAGCTGAAAGAGGTATTTTCGTAATTAAATTATATGAAAGATGGGGGGTGAAAAGGACGCAAAGAGAAAAAAAAAAGCTTTTGACATTTGTACTGAAGCCAAAATTCAAATGGTAGAGCACATGGGTTTTCCCGCCTTTTATCGCTTCTTCCAATATCTGATTGTGCGCATGCGCTGGGTCATGAGGAGTTCTACATCAATTGAAAAAAGAAATCGCCCATGAGAATTGCGCCTTTTTCCGGTTAAAACGCGGGCAATTCTTCCAAAGTCTCCAGCACCGAAAAAACTCCAAAATAGAATATAAAAAAAATATATAAATTTATAATTTCTCCTTCGTTCTCCAAAAATTCCTGAAATGTAACGACTCGTCCTGTCTCACTTCACAACCAAATATCTCAAAAATTTGAGGAAAAAAAAATTAAAAATCTCGTTTGTGAGAGTAGTAAACACAGTGCAAGTGTAAAGATGGCGAGCACGAGTTGCTCTGCATTCTCATCAGACGGACAATACTGGGCAAATTGTGGTGTAGATGGAAAATTAAAAATCTGGGAAACATCAACGAGCAAATTGAAGCAAGAATTCATACCAAATCTTCATTTATCATCGCCATGCAGTGTAATTGGTTGGATAACAGTTGGTCAACAGGCAACGACTACCACGGTATGCCATGTGCTCACGTTTTCATTTCAATTTTAAAAAATGCTTTTATTATCTGGCACTTTGATACAGAGCAATAAATCAAATGGAATAGTCTTAACGAATCCCAAAGCATCAACAATTAAATGTATTAATTAGTGTTGTAAACACAAAACTTAATTCCCTCAGATTAGTAAGGTTATGTCCAACCCCCCTCCCCCTCCCCCCATCAATGCCGGACTATTTACATTTTTTTTACAATTATTCTTCTAATGCATTTTGAACTAGGCTGAACACTCCAGTGGTCGAACGGATAAGTCCACTTGCTGATGTAAGAGAGACCGGGGCAAAATGGACCTCTATTGAAAATGATGCAGGATTTTTTTTTGGAGTAAAGGACTTCCCAGATAAATTTGAAAAAAATTAAACAACAATTTGGATATGTTCGAGCATCTCCTCATTTTTTTCAGATCTTTCTGCAGATTCTATCACTCCAAAAAAGAATCCTGAAACATCTCGTCGTAAAGGTTCATTTTGCTCTGGTCTGCACTATTTAACAGTTTCATAGGCTTTTATCTGAGTTTATGGACATTGTATTGTGCTTCGAAAATGAGGAAAATGATATTTAGCTGGATTACTAATTTCTTCCAAGACGAATACACTGTAAGGGGGGTAAAACGGACAGGAGTTGATTTTAGTATTTCATACTATGAAAATTACTCGAAATGGATAGAATTATTGGAGATAGATTTCTTCAGATGATTCCATTGGAAAGATGAAAAAATTTCCCATGGAAATCATATGTCAGAAGTTATTTTTTGGAATCTTTCACAAATTTCATTTCTTGTGCAATATTTGAAGGTGGAAGCCTTCTGTTTTTGAAAAATTTCAGGTTTTCGAGAATATCTCTGGTTCTATTGATTGCAGCGATCTGGGCTGATCTTAAATGAAAAGTGAACTCATTTCCCATCAATAGATGGGGTTAAAAGAAAAATATCAATTTTTTCAAGTATTCATAGGGCAAAAACTAATTTTCGGAAAGTGACCTGAAAATATTTGAAAAATTGATTTAAAACAAATTTAAACCTCATAAATCGATGAGAAATGAGCTCATCTTTCATTTGAGATCAACCCCAGGTTGCTACGACTAACAAAACTGGAGATATCGCCGAAAAAGTGAATTTTTTCGATTTTTCCAAAGGGAAACCCCTTTAAAACTTGGCCAAAAAAGTACATTTTTCCAAAAATTGAAAAAAAAATCGGAAAATTGTTTTCCACCTGAAATTTCCCCAGCTTTCCAATGAAATCATTAGGAAATTTCTATCACGAACCGTTTAATTGGAGTGACCATTTTACCCCATCTTCCCTTATAGTTCGATCATTGGACGAGTTGAGACACTGGTCAACTCACCCTATACTGTTCACTCCATTAAATCCTTCGCCTTTTCTTCCTATTTACAATTGATTTTTAATTTTCAGCCATCACCATGGAGAAAACGAAAGAGGAAATCCGTATCCGAGGACATGGAACAGAAGGAATTAGTTGCAATGGGTTCAGTAAACGGAAAATTGACCCTCTACGACGTAACCTCCGCATCCGTCAGTAAACTCCTGGAGAACGGTCATTCCGCCTGTATAACAGCCCTAACATGGTCTCCAGGGATCGGCCTATTCACCTCCGGTGACGATCATCACATAGTAGAATGGAATTACCAAGAAAATGGTATAAAATGTAAATGGAAATCTGGAAAAGGAAAGATAACGTCTCTGTCAATAACACCAAGTGGTAAAACGATTTTATCAGCCGATAGAATAATAAAATTATGGGATTTAGAGACTAAACAGGTAGTTGGTACATTTACTGGTCATGCTAATCAAGTAACTTTGCTGCGGCCAATTAAAATCGACGATGACACTTCTTATTTCATCAGTGGAGCTAGTGGTGATACTTATCTGAGCGTTTGGTCCTTGAATGACGCTAAAAATGATAAAACTTCGGTGGCAACACTTACGATACAGGATGATCCAGTTTCGTTGTCTGTTGGAGTCCTCGATAATTCGCAGATTGGGATACTAGCAGCTAATAGATCAGGACAGGTGCATTTATTCACTTATCAGCCAAATGGACAGTCCATGAAGCCACTGAAGCCAACGGTAACAGTTGTCATTGCTTCTGATTCTAAGGAGAAAGAGTCGGTTCAACAAATACCAATTCAATCAGCACATCTTGGGGATGATGGAAAAATGCTACTAGCTTATGGATCATTGATCAATCTCACGTTTGAGCGAGTAATACCTGATTTCACGAGTAAAATAATGGGACTGGTGAGGTCTGAGGGCAGAAAAGGGAAGGAAAAGAGGGACGAGGCACTAACGAAAGTTAAAGTCGTCGAGACTGATGGAAATGTTGAATATTTGGTGCCAGGCGCTACCAGTATTACACCTAAAAGAACAAAAGCTGGACTACAATTACCACTTAAGGACAGATTGGAAAATCTCAGTTTGGGTACGGAACTTGGAAATGTTTCGGGGAAAACACCTTCTAAAGGTGCTAATATGGCGCAATTATTGCTGCAGGGACTCAATAGCAAAGACAAAAATATACTGAGTAATGTGCTGTACAATAGAGATGAGAAAATTATTAAAAATACAATAGCTAAATTACCGGTTCAGGCGATAGCACCGCTTGTTAAGGAATTGACCACTATGCTCCAGGGAAAAACTTGGCCAAGTAAATTTGCTGTTGTTTGGCTGAAAAATTTAATTATCACACATGCAGCACATTTACTGTCGCATCCTGATATTGGTGAGGCTCTCAGTCCAATTTTGGGTGTTATTGATGCAAAACTTGCAATTTTTTCGGAACTCTCGAGATTAAGGGGTCGTGTTGCACTCGTTACTGGACAGATATCACATTTGAATGATCAGGAGGGCAAAGATATCAATGAAGAGGCACTGCTTGTTTATCAAGACACTGGTTAGTGCCTCAATCTTTCTTTATTTATCATTTTTACTTAATTACAAATTTCGTTTGCAAAATCGAAATGTTAAGCTGATTATTAAAAATTTTTTTAATCAATGAATTTATAAATAAGATTTTTTTGCTTCATAGATTCGTCCGATGATGATACTGATGTTGGGGAAATGGAGGCAGAGAGTGAATCTGATGAAAATTGGGCAGAAACATCAGAACAAGAAGAACCACCGGATCTTGAAAATGGAAAATCAGACGATGATGCTTCTATATGCAGTTGAATGAAATCATTACGATAAAAAATTCCATTTATTAATTCAAGGCAACAGATTTTTTTTGCTCTCAGGGTCAAAATGCAAAATGATATTCGTGAAATTACACGAAAAAATTTTATATTTTAATTCTCAAGTCTTCTTTTTTCACTTTTGTTGATGATGTCATGATCAGTCAGAATTTTTAGGACTGATATTCAAGTATGTCTCCAGAAGAATCTAACTTTTTGATACTGTAAAAAATAATAGAAACTCATTGAATTATAATTGTTGATGGAAAATGTAAAGATAATGTATATTTGTTTTAACAAACATTATGTTCTTTTTGTGGAATTTACGAAAGAAAAATAAAATGAGAAATGATAATTGACACAAATCAATCGTGTTAACTTATTCATTTTAGCGATAATAAACACTTTTCATAATAAAAGATTATTTTGAAATTATTCGTGAAAAAAAAAGCATCGAAAGAAATTCAGAAATTTTTTCAAACTACTAAACTATTGAACTATATTCTGCATTTCTTCAATGAATGAAATACGCACATTTAACAAATTTAAAAAGCTATAAGTGTAAATTTTTTATAGTAATAAAATTACCACACATCTGACAATTTTTGAGATTTTTTGAAACAAATACTGTGGCATAAATTTTTTTTTTAAATTTGCACTTATAGTTATTCATTTTTTTTGCATTTGTGTATTTTTCATTTATCTTTGAATGATCTATTCAAAAAATAAATAAAAAAACAAAATTGTCACATATTTGCCATTTTTAGTATTTTAATCCTTCAAATATTTTTAATAGTTGATAATAATTTATTTGTTAAAGAAAATCGTCAAATGCATGCTAATGTCTTTATAATTTCAGAATTAGTACCTATGTTAATGGAAAAATCCAAAAAATAACAATGCTATAATAAAGAATATTTCCCCCGATAGATCATGAATAAATTATTGCATTCCATAATATTCCCGAGAGAATGACTTAATCGTTTCGATAATAGAAAAAACACGAGTTCACCCTGTTTACTCTTAAAAAAAATATCTTCTTTGCTCTTTGCAGAATTATCGTCTGGCTTTGTGTTTTCCAACATCAAAGAATTAATTTTGATTAGCTGTCCCCTGCACTAGAATAAAAAAAAAAAATTTATATCATCAGCATATTTTTTCCACAGAAACCTCATCAATGAATTCCCCAATAACTTAAATATAAAGAAAAAAGATCTGCAGAGACTAAAAAAAACTTGTTTTTGGATGATCTGTTTGAAGACTCTCGATACCCTCTTGCCTGTTTTTTTTTTAAATTGGTTCACATGATATTCGATTGTAATTATCACATTAATGCAACAATGTTGTCAGTATAAGCCGATCATTCCAACCAAAAGATGCCTAATAACAAGTTGATTGGTGTCACATTGATAATGATACTATATTTTTTTTTCGAAATACAGCAGGGTTACCCGGGATCAAAATTGATTAAATAACGGCAATTTTCAGTATAAAAGCATGCAAAATTGCATGAAGAAAGCATCCTCCTTCATCGAGTTATTGAAGGAACATCAGTTTTACGAAAAGTAAAAGAAGAAATAATAAGTCTGAAAATGTTCCGAGAGCTTTTGGTGTTGGCCCTTACGGCCTTCTGCCTCAGCAGGGCCATGGGAATCGAGTCTAAGACAGCTGACATGGATTTTCTTCACAAGCAGAAGAAGATCTATGAGCTATTCTTCTACATCGATCAATCAAAACTTGTTGGCAGTGAATTCTACGAGGTTGGACGCAATTTCGATATCGAGAGCAACATGGACTTGTACAACGACAAAGTAAGAAAAAAAATTCATTTTTTAATTAATTTATTTTTATTCCACCATTAACTTTAATTTTTTTAAATTAAATATAATGGCAGATTGGAAGATTCTAGATACAATTCTAAAATATTGTCAATTCGCACCGTTTTGCTTATAATTCAAGCTTCTTCAGGCTCTGAAAGACAAAAATGACAAATTATTTCCTTTTTTCTTCAAAATAATAAATAAATACACATTAAAGCTTCAATTTAATTTTTTTCTTTTTTTGTTGTGAATTTCAGATGATTGTACGAGAATTCATGTACCGATTCAAACTCGGTATGCTCCGTCGAGATGCCCTATTCTCTGTTTACTACAAGGAACACCGTGAGGAACTTCGTGTTCTATTCCGTTTGTTCTACTCTGCCAAGGACTTTGTCACCTTCTACAAGACTGCATGCTGGGCTCGTTTGTACATGAACAGAGGCATGTTCGTGACAGCATTGACAACAGCTGTTATGTACAGACACGACTGCAAGTACATCGTTCTTCCACCAATGTACGAAGTATACCCCCATCTCTTCTTCAACAATGAGATCATCCAGGAAGCACAAAAAGTCAAAATGGCCGGTAAGAATTGAGGAGAAATTCTACAAAATTTTTCTACAAAATCTTAAGAATTTTTTTTCAAAATCTTAAGGTTTTTTTTTCAAAATCTCAATAATTTTTGACAATCATGAGTTTCTTTTTTAATGCCTCGGCATTCAAGCGAGATCCGGCGATTCTGTTGTAATCCTTCTTATGGAGAAATTCAAGAGCTACAAGAAAGGATTCCAGTAAAATCGCCCTATCTCGCTTAGTTTCCAAGACATTCTCAAAGAACTAATGGAAAAAATTCGATTTGACTAAAAATCTGAAGGTCCTGATTTTCCGATCATTGAATTAATATTTCCTTCTCTTAGCAGGATTCCACAAGAAGAACATGGGTCTTGACAACGTAAACTCCTACCTGATCAACATGAACTACACCACCTACTTCAACAAATACTACGCAGACAAGGAATACGAACTCGACTACTTCACCGAGGATGCACATCTAGGAAACTACTACTACTACATTCGTAATCTCTTCCCATTCTGGATAAGCTTGAAGGATCTTGATGTACCAAAACAAATACGTGGTGAGATGTACTACTACGTTCACCAGCAATTGCTGGCACGTTACTACTTGGAACGTTTGAGCAATGGTTTTGGTGAAATTGAGGACTTTGATTTCTACAACAAATTCGCACCTGGCTACTACTCGACTCTTGTTTATGGCAATGGTGTCTCTGTGCCAAGCCGTGACCGTTACGCCGAAGTACCATACTACAAATACAAATACGTCAAGGTATGCCCAATTCATTGACAAATTAGTAAGGAAAACGTAAAACCAAATGAGTCAATTTTGTTAGGTCATTTCCTTTTTTTTTGAGAAGATCTCGGAATGTAGTGACGATATGTCCTTTTTGCCTTCATCCTCTTTTGGAAACTGCTTCGAGAGCCAAGAAAGGGCTGATGATGAGAATGCTCTATCTCACTCAATTTCCGAGATATTCGTAAAAAAATCGATCTTATTCGACCTTTTCGCTACTAAATTGTCTTCCTTTTTTCCATGATTTTACAGGAAATCGAGAACATTGAACACCGCATCTTGGCCGCCATTGACTCCGGTTTCATCATGGACCACGAGGGCAAACAATTCGCACTCTACTCCCCCGAAGGACTCAACTACTTGGGTAACATAATTGAAGGTAACTACGACACTTGCAACATGCGCTTCTACGGTGCCATCGACGTCCTCTACAGAGACATCTTCGGTTTCAACTACGAATGCAAGCACAAACACTGCTTCATCCCATCTGCCCTCCAAGTCTTCTCAACCAGTCTTCGTGACCCAGCATTCTACCGCTTGTACAAGAAGATCATCGGCTACTTCTACAGATACAAATGCAACTTGCCATCATACACACGCAGCGAATTGGAATTCTCCGGTGTTTACATTGAAGACGTCAAGATGGACAAATTGTACACATTCTTCGAGGACTACGACTACATGATCAACAACGCTGTAACAGTCGACAACTACAAGGAAGGCCAAAACTTCGTAATAAAGGCAAGAAAATACCGTCTCAACTACAAACCATTCACCTACAAATTCAACATCAAGAGTGACAGAAACACTAAGGGTATGGTACGTATCTTCATGGGACCATCATACGATGACAAATTCTTCAAGCCAGAGAACTACTTCTACTACAGCTTCTACAACTTCGTTGAGCTCGACAAGTTCATGATTGACTGTAAGTATCAATTGTTTGTATGATTTTTTCGCAGAGTGTGCGAAAAGTAGCCACTTTTCGCACGCTACTGTGATTAATGGCACTTTCCACACGTTGGACACTTTTTACGGTAAAGATTTCTCGAGTCATGTGATAACAAAACTCGCCTCAGGTTCATGAAAAATACTTTACCGCACTTGTCACGTAATATACTATGATGTAATTGTGCAGATTAATGAATTCTTTTTTGTTATGACCTTATAGTGAAAACCGGAGAGAACACCATCGAACGTCACAGCACTGACAGCGCATTCACAGCCAAGGACTTCCCAGGTGGTGACTACTTCTTCAACAAGATCATGAAATCAGTTGAAGGAAGCGAACCATTCACCTACAACGACAAACTCTACGGATTCCCATACAACTTATATCTGCCCAAAGGTCGCGTTGGTGGTTTCCCCTTCAAATTCTTCTTCTTCGTTTACCCAGTTGATGAAGCCAAGATGACCACTTATGACTTCCCAATATTCGGAAAGATGTTGTACGATGGTAAACCATTCGGTTTCCCATTGGACAGACCAATGTACCCATGGTACACTGATCTCAAGAACATGTTCTTCAAGGATGTCTATGTCTTCCACATGAACGAGAACTTCGAGAAATTCTACTACAACAAGGAGCGTTTCTTCGAGCACACACCAGTAGAGAAATACGAAACCAAAGACGACAAATTCGGGCACTACGAGAAGGATGCCATGTATCCAATGGGCTTTGACAAAGCAATGTTCTAAATTTGATTATGATTGATGACTTAATTGATTTTCGATCATTCGAGAGTCATTACTGTATAGGTTGAAACTTGTTTATGAGTTATTGTATAATGAATTTCTTTGATATAGATTAATAAAAATATTATTTCAAGATTATATAATGTCATTATTAATTTTATTTGCATGAACTTTCCTCATTCAAAAATAACTTGAGATAGTGTAATTCATTCGATGAAGTGGTTTTTTTTTACGAGTTTCTTCAAAATTCTTATTTTGTATCATTAATTCGCTTGACTTCTGAAAAAATTGAACAATTGTTGATTGATTGATTTTTTTTAGAATATTCTATCAACTCATTTTAATTGTGAGAAATGAATTTTTTTTTTGCAATTTTTTAAATTTATTTTTACAAGAATTAAATATTTTTGTTATACTAATCAATCGGCTTTGCAATGTCTAATTTTGTTAACAAAAGCGATTATTGGATTTATTTGTGGAATTTTTATATTTTTTTTGAACTCCGATAGTAGATACCTAAATTGTATGAGATAAGGTGAATCTAATAAATTCTATTTCCTTAATCACAATGTTTATTTTTGATTTTGACCTTTTACTTCGCATTACGCTTTAATCAGTAGTCTCGAATGTTCCGAATTTAGAGTGAATGAAATGAACTTTTTGACTTCTAGGTATGAAGAGATATTGATTACGAATGGGTCCTCTTTTTTTTTCAAAGAGGAATTATTAACAAGTAATGATTTCCTAATGCTATGACTTCTTCTTGCTCTACTACATGCGAAAAACATCACTTTACGTACACCTTGTAATAATGAAAAAAAAATATTGACTCAAGGATGATACAAAAGAAATGATTAGTCAAACGTTTCCAGGAGTTTCAATAATGCTGCAAAAATTTCGTAGATATACTATCTAATCACTATATCGTAGCCTTGGCAACAAAAGGGCGTGAGTGCTATATATTGTTGGCTTTGGAAACGAAGAGGTGTAAGTGTTAGGCTTATACACTAGAATTTCATTCTAGCTCAACTATATATAAGCATAGTACTTATGCCCTTTTGACTCTGAGACTGCGATATTTTCACCGCATCGTTTCAGTCATTTTGCAAGAGCATTTGCATTTTTCAAAAAGCGGCAATTTATTAAACAACATAATAGTTCCGATAGCTAATGATAACAAATCAGCAAAAGAGGACGAGTTAACGGCGGAGCTTTTCGAAATGATATTTATATCTATGTTTTATCAAAATCGACTTTACAAAAGCCAACATCCGCCTCAAACTTCTAGAAGTTTCTTTTGAAGTGGAGAAATTTATGACAGCAAAAATTGATAAATTTGATTTGAAATAAAAAATCATTAAATACTGAGGTCCTTAGTTTTGTTCTAAAAAGGATAGCATCGTCATGCAGCACTGTTGTGCTATTGGTTAATTTTCCATTCCAGGATCCTCATTGGTTAATCCTACTTCCCGCGTCACGCATTGGTTAATCATTCCCGCCGCCACTTTTGAAATTGATTACAAAGGATTTTTATGGTTCATGAGCAAAACTAAATTTTTTTCAACAATTGTCCGTACAATTATGGAATTTTCATGATTTCCTGATGATTATGCTTGTTTATCCTTTGTAATTCACTGGCAATGATTGCATTTAAATCCACACAATGCGAACAATGCATCCATTTTGAATTTTTACTAGAAGTCATCGAACTATCGAAATTTGGAATTAATTAATCATTGGATATTATAAGCATCTTATCCACTATTGCGAAAATAAAAATGAGTAAACAAGCAATCTTGCACCTTTCACCTTCTGTTAAAGAACTCGATGTCAAAGTTGAATGATACTGCTTATCTGCGTTATCTAATCATATATAAGCCGCATTTTTTGAGTTTTCGGGTTATAATTCCTTCGAGCGTCCAACGTAAAGAGGAATCATGCAGCGGGGTCTCGTGGTTCTTGCCACAGTGTGCCTGGCCTTAGTGGCAGCTATTCACAAGGATGTCCACACAGCGGACAAGACTTTCTTGACTAAACAAAAGGCCATTTATCAGCTATTCTGGCACGTAGATCAGCCAACTACTGTAAATCCTGAACTGTACCAAATTGCACGTTCTTTTAATTTGGAGGAACACGTCAGTGCTTACGCTGGTCATGAGGTTCGTAATTGTCTGATATCATTATTCTAACATGTTCATGAAAATATTTGCAAAAAATTGGAAGAGCTGAACTCTCCGAGAAAATACTCATCCTTAATATTAAAATTTTTCAGCATGTCGTCCATGAATTCATACAGCACTTGAAGCATGGACTCATTCCTCGTGAAACTGCTATCACAGCCTATCATCCGGAGCACCGTGAAGAGGTC
The DNA here is from genome assembly GCA_963921955.1 of Aleiodes alternator. Lineage (NCBI taxonomy): Eukaryota > Metazoa > Arthropoda > Insecta > Hymenoptera > Braconidae > Aleiodes > Aleiodes alternator. The sequence continues at coordinate 12,354,933 of OY998099.1, read as the reverse complement.
GTGGCTCTCTTCAAGCTCTTCTACTTCGCAAAAGACTTCGATACCTTCCACAACGTAGCAATTTGGGCACGTTTCCACGTAAATCCAATAATTTACATTTACACTTTATCAGTAGCTGTTCTTCATCGTCCAGACACCCATCACATTCGTATTCCTCCACTTCACACAATCATCCCACACTTCTTCTTCAACAATGAAGTCATCCAAGCTGCCTACCGTGCAAAACTCGGTGACGCCAGTAAGTACAGTCTTCCAAATTTATTTGCCCATGATCCAAATGGATTTCCATGATTATATCCTTTAATTTCACTGTCTAGGTATTAAGAAATCCGTCGATTCCAAATATCACGAGGGCGCTGATCTCATCATCCACGCCAACTACAGCGGTTGGTACATCCAACACGATCATGCTGATCAAAAATTGACCTACTTCACTGAAGACGTTGGCCTCAACAACTACTACTTCCTCTTCACCCACGAATTCCCATTCTGGTTAGACAGCGAGAATTACACACTGACCAAGGAAATCCGTGGTTCTATTTACTACTATGGACATAAGCAATTATTGGCACGTTACAATCTGGAGCGTTTGTCAAACGACATGGATGAAATCGAAACCATTGACTTCCATGAGCCAATCATCACTGGACATTATCCAACACTTCATCTGCCCAATGGCTTGCCCTTCGTTCAACGTCCAGCTTACTCGCACGTACCTCATCATATGCATGATTTGGTTGAAGTAAGTAAAAATTTTAGGAAAAGAGCTTAAAGCTGAGTTTTTCATTCGATGAATAAGTTGATCCCAGGCATAAGTTATGCCAGGACTACTTTCTTCCTAAGATTTTCACTGCTCATGCTATCTGACGGCCAAAGTAGTAATCTCTCACACAGGATACATCATCGTATCTAAAAACGAACATATTCTAAATGACTTGTACTTTCGACTTTGACCGGCAGATAGCGCAAGAAGTAAAAATCCATGGAACAAACTAACTAATCCTGGATTAACTTAGTCCTCGAATGAAAGAGTCATCCTTAATACAGCTTATTTCTCCAATTGAAGTATCTTCATCTTCTTCTATTCCTTATGGTTATATCCCCTATGAGAGGGGCAAGTATCAATTCTTCTCCAAATATCTTAAATTCTTGAAAGTTTCTTCATACAGACGGTCCATTTCAAAATACATAAAAACATGATTTCATGAACATCTTCATCACAAATAGATATTTTTTGTTAACCCAGCACATTGAGCAATTGGCGATGCGCATTCACGGTGCTATCGATGTTGGATATGTCCTCGACAACAGCCGTCCACCCCAACAAGTCAACATTTACTCTGCAGAGGGTCTCAACATCCTCGGAAACGTGATCGAAGGAAACGTAGACTCTTACAATCACCACTTCTACGGAAGCTACGATCATGTTGCTAGGCGCATTCTTGGATTCAGCGTCAAGTCTGAAGACCAGAATCGTTTCGTACCAGCTGCACTTCATTACACATCCACTAGTCTTCGTGACCCAGCCTTCTACCGCATCTACAACAAGATCGTCTCCTTCTTCCATCAGTTCAAGAGCCATGCACCTAAATACACCCACGATGACCTCGTCTTCAGTGGCGTCAAGATTGACTCAGTAGCTGTCGACAAACTCGTTACTTACTTCGATCATTTCGATACCGAAATAAGCAATGGTGTTCCTGTATCATCAATGAAGGATGCTGAAGCTACTAAGATCAAAGTACGTCAACAGCGTCTTAATCACAAACCATTCACCTATCACTTTGGTATCACCAGTGACAAAAATGTTAAAGCTACTATTCGCATCTTCTTGGGACCCAAATTCGACGTTCATGGACATGAAATTGATTTTGTTCACAACTGGCACAATTTCTTGGAGCTTGATCAGTTCGTCGTTGATCGTAAGTATAAACAAAATGGCGGACTCTAGCACCATTTGCAGAAGTTTTCAGACGAATTAAGTTCATTTTGTCATCAGTTTTTTTGAAATATCTCGGTAACTACACGAGATAGGGTGATTTTACTAGAATCCTTTTTTGTAGAGGATATGAAGAGCTACAGAAGAGTTCGATCATAATTGCTCTATCTCGCTTAGCTTCCGAAATTCCCACAAAAACTGAGAATAATAGGGGAGAATGGGACAAAATGGACCCTCGAGGTAGCATGATACACGATTTTTTTTCAGAGTGAAGGACTTTATGAAAAAATCTGAGAAAATTTGACAAGATGCTCAAATATGCGAACATTGTTGGTGAATTTTTTTGAATTTTTCGAGAGCGGCTTTCACCCTTAAAAAAAATTCCAAATCATTTTTTAACAACATTTTCATTTGATTATTTTGATTTCAGTGAAAACTGGCACCAACAAGATTCAGCGTCACAGTCACGAATCAGTCTACGTAGTACCAGATGAGATGATGTCACATCTCTACTGGAAGAAGGTTGTTAATGCCCTTGAAACAAATGAGGTCTTCGAATACAACGAGCAGCCATACGGTTTCCCAGATCGTCTAGTTTTACCAAAGGGTAAGAAAGAGGGTCTTCCCCTGAAATTCTTCGTTTACGTATCGGAATTCCACGAGGATCAAGCTGTCACAGTTAAATCACCAATCTGGGGCACAACAGTCTCCGATGGAAAAGCATTTGGTTATCCATTGGACAGACCAGTTCAACATCACACATTCTTCGGAGTACCCAATGCATACTTCAAGGATGTCGTTGTATTCCACAAGCAAGTTGAGGAATTGAATCAAACTGTTTGAAAAATATTAACAGAATGATTTTCGATAATTGTAGTAATGTCATTTGCTAATAAATTTAGTCGCAGATAGAATTATCTAAGTCCAATGGATTTTTTTTACATGTGAATAATAAATTTTTGAATTGTCTTCATAAATGAATAATTTTTATTGTCCGTAATTTCCAATAATACTTATGGCCTTTTTTCTTCCATTAGCGAATTATTTGATGATAAAGTCAGCGAAAAAAATGCATAAATGAGGGGCGTGACTCCACTTTTTGTCTTTTCATCTTTAAATTTTGAATGAAATCGTTGCTGATGGCTTCTGAATGATGTGATTACCCAATGAGACAAAATAATGAGAAGAAAAATCGATTCATAATGTATTTTCACCTCACAAACAAAGTGGCCTAAGTGATATGGATAAGCATGGCACTTACGCCCCTTCCTTCCTAAGACGAAAATGTCATATCTTATCTCTCCCTTACTTAGCTTCTCGTAATGTCTACAGAGTCCAGATGTTTATTCTTTGTCTAACTTTCTTTTTTATGATAAGAAATGTCAATTATTCGGTCATTGGTCTGAGAGAAACGATACAAACAAAAATGTCCTTGATATTGATAATTCTTATTTGAGAAAGAAATTAATTGATCAATTAACTTTTTTTTTTAATGAAGAATTCATGAAAGTGTCCTGTAAATGAGAAAAGCGAAGTGATATTGAATAATCTCTCTATTTCGAAAAATATTTTGTTTGTGGAGGAAAAAAATGAGGGAAAAATGATGTAAAATGGCCAAAAATGGAAAAAAATTGAAAAATTTGAAGATAAAAAAAAATACGTAAAAAAATTAGATTTTTACCGAAATTTTGGATTGGAAATTTCTTCAATTTTTTAATGGAATCGTTTCAAAGAATGTATTTTCCAATAAATTTGACTTTTTTTTATTATTAGAATGAGAAACGTTCGTTTTATAATTAAAGTCCATTTTGCCCCGACTTTGCCTGCTCATATCGGAGATAATACGAAAAATATGAATAATAAATAAATCCACGTCTCGAGAAATCGTATGAGGGTCACAATTGTGACCCGGAGTTGTATGATTAGAGGAATCGAGAATACTATAAAAGTCAATTGCCGTCAATTCAAGAACGATACGTCTTTACGATCAGAGTGCGATTCACTTCGCACTTGGTCCATTTAAATTTGAATAAACGTGCGAAATAACACAGCCTCACAATATGCTGAAGGAATTTTTTATAGCCATCGTAGTACTTGCATTCGCAAATTCCTCTTCTGGCTATTACTACACTGAATTAACAGCAGACAAAGAATTTTTAATTAAACAAAAAAAAATATTTCAATTATTCTATCATGTTTCTCAACCCAACATTGTGAATCCTGATTTGTACAAAGAGGGACAAGCTTACAGTATCGAAGCCAATATAGATTCTTACACGAATAAGGTAATTTGTAAAAAGAATATAGTTTTTTTGAATTTTAAATATTTAAACAAAAATTCAAAATTGTTTTTTTTTCTTATTTCTTTTTTTGAGGATATTAATGATTTTTTTTTGAGGATCAAGAACATTTCAAAAAAATTCGAAAAAATTACTCGATATTTTTAACATGTTGGAGCATATTCTCAAATTTTTTTGGCCAAGTTATCACTTTGCAAAAAAATTCTTGAATCTTTTAGTACCATTTTTCTTTTAAATTATTTTTTTTTCAAATTTTTTTTTGAAAATATGTTTAATAAAATCTTAATTTTTTTTAGGAAATAGTGAATCACTTCATCGAACTGTACAAATTTGGATTTTTACCAAGAGGCGAACTCTTCTCTATCTACTATCCAAAACTCTTGGAAGAAACGAGGATTCTGTTCAAATTGTTTTACTACGCAAAAGACTTTGATACATTCTATAAAACAGCACTTTGGGCTCGTATTCACGTGAACGAGGGTGAATTTCTTTGTGCACTTTATCAGGCTGTTCTTCGACGTCCCGATACTATTTACATCCAACTTCCACCGCCATATGAGTTCTATCCATATGCCTTCTTCAATTCCGAAATAATCGAGGCTGCTAAAAATGTCAAACTTTATAATCAATTGGGTAAGTTTGATGAGAGAAGAAGAAAATGGAATTATTATCAATTTATTCAGCTGATGATCTTTTCTAATAGCTTGAAAGCGTTTTTCATTTTGAGGAAAATAGGGAAAAATTAAGATTCCACTGAAACGACTCGAAGTAGAATTTTTTTAATGATTCCATTGAAAAGCTAAGAGGATTTTAGGTGGAAAACATGTTTCAAAATTTTTTCCCCCAATTTTTGGACAAATGGACTTTTTTGGCCGACTTTCGAAGGGATTTTCCTTTTGAAAATCGAAAAAATTCACTTTTTCCGCAATATCTCTGGTTCTGTTGGTCGTAGCGACCTGGGGTTGATCTCAAATGAAAGGTGAGCTCAGTTCTCATGGATTTGTGGGGTTCAAATCTTTTTGAATCAATTTTTCAAACATTTATAGGTCATGTTTTGAAAATCAGATTCTTCCATATAAGTACTTGAAAAATTGATAATTTTTTATTTTCAACTACATAAATTGATGGTAAATGAGCTCATCTTTCATTTAAGATCAACCCCAGGTCGTTACGATCGACAGGACCAGAGATATTTTCGAAAACCTGGAATTTTCCAAAAACAGAAGGGTTTTCCCTTCAAATCGTGGTAAAAAAATGGATTTAAAAAAAAAATCCAAAAAATAACTTCCACCATATAATTTCCATATCAAATTTCTTCAGCTTTCCAATGGAATCATCGGAAAAAACCTATCTCCAATATTTCCGTTCACTTCAAGTAATTTTCAAGAATAAATGATTTTTGTTTTAAATTTCAGTTGAAGGCAATTCCTACATAATTCGTGCAAATTATTCTGGATGGTATCTGAATCGTGATTATGATACTGAGATGAAACTGAAGTACTTTACCGAAGATATTGGCCTCAATGCTTTCTACTTCTACTTCCGACAAGACAATCCATTTTGGCTGAGCGGTGATGAATTCAGTAATATTGGAAAAGAATGGCGAGGCGAAGAGTATCTTTATGCACACAGGCAATTGTTGAATCGCTACAATTTGGAACGTTTGGCCAATGGTTTAGAAAAGATTGAAGATTTTACGTGGAATAATGAATTTTATCCTGGATATTACCCAACGATGGTTTATCACAATGGATTACCGTATCCACAGCGTCCATCATGGAGCAAAATTCCACACTACAAATACAAGTTCCTTCATGTGAGTAGAAATATAGGGAAGACCGGGGCAAAACGGACTTGCATAGCAAAATGATGCGGGATTTTTTTTGTGAGTGAAGGGCACTACAAAAAAATTTGAAAAAATTCACCAACAATGGAGACATGCTAGAGCATCTTCCTGATTTTTTTCAGATTTTTTCACAAAGTCCTTCATTCTGGGAAAAAATCCTGAATCATTTTGTCTTGGAGGTCCATTTTGGGCCTCCATCTAATGATGAAGGGGAAGGGGTGAGCGACGTTGCGGAAACTCGGTAAACGCGCTCGGCCAGTGTAGAGTGAATTCGGCAACGTCGCAGTCGAAATAACGCCGGGGAATCCCTCATCACTCGACCAAAGTCATTAAATCGCCCTTAGTGACCAGCCTAAGGCTAACCCGTCAGCAAGCGCGCTAGCTCGCCAACGCTCTCTAGGCGCCCGATGAGAGATTCTCTCACGCCTGAGTATCTCGAGAACTAAGCGAGATAAAGTAATTTTGTCCTGGACCTTTTTTGTAGAGCTTGAAATTTTCTACAAAAAATTATTCCAGCAAAATTGCCGTATCTCGCTTAGTTTCCGAGAAAATAACAAAAACTGATGGGAAAATTAAATGGATTTATCTGAAAATTTTCCGTATTTTTAACAGATTCAGTTCGTTTACAAAGAAATATTTGAGAAAAAAGGATTAGAATGAGAGGGGGGTGTCACCAATGCTATCTACAGCGACTGAGCCATGCTTACCCACGGTTCCACCACTCGTGGTCCGCGGACATTAAATCCGTGACTTAAAATCCGCGACTTTAAATCCGGAAACAAAAATATCCGCAACACTAAAATCTCTAAAAACAAAAACCGGCAACCGAAAAATCCGCGACTTGAAATCTACTACATAAAATCCTCGACTTAAAATCCGCAAACCTAAAATGCGAAACCAAAAAAAAATCCAGAATGAAAAAATTAATGAATGCATTAATTTTTGCAAAATAATTCCATTTCAATTTATTTCAATATGAGCACCCACCGACCACGTTTAGGCGCGCGATGAGAGAAAAACTCACGCTGCCTGACGGCACGGAAGAAAAAATTATTTTTTCCAAAAGAAAAAATTATTTTTGAAATTTTGCGATGACCATAATAAAGTAGAATAGTTTTTTTTGACAAATACCAAAAAAATCGAAATATTTCACTCATTTTTTAAGGTAGTTTCCTATACCTTCAAAAAAAGTGTGAGAGAAAGTCTCATAGCGCGACCGCTGACGGGTTAAAGTTGTCTTTTTATTCCAGCGAATTCACGATATTGAGAACCGAATCTCAGCAGCAATTGATCTTGGATACGTGATTGATGCTGATGGCTCCCATCACAAAATCTACACGCCAGAGGGTCTCAATCTACTTGGTAACATTATCGAAGGCAATGTCGACAGTTGCAACAAAGATTTTTACGGTAGTATCGATGCACTAGGCAGAAGAGTCCTCGGTTTTAATCTAGAGCCAAAGAACAAATATCAAATAATGCCAAGTGCTCTCGAATCATTCTCCTCCTGCCTGAGAGATCCAGGCTTCTACCGTTTCTATCAAAAACTCATGTACTACTACTACAGATACAAGAAACATCTGAAACCCTACTCGAAGGATGAAATAATTTTCCCAGGCTTGAAATTTGAGACAGTAACTGTTGACAAATTGGTAACTTACTTCGATGAATTCGACACAACAATCAGCAATGGATTGCCTGTTTCTGATCAGAAGGATGCTGATAATTTCTTGATAAAAGTTCGCCAACAGCGCTTGAACAACAAACACTTCAGTGTACACTTTGGTTTAAATTCAGACAAAGCACAGAAAGTTGCTATTCAATTGTTCCTTGGACCAAAACTTGATGCACAGCATAATCCCTTGGATTTCAGTGATAGCTACAAGTACTTCTATGAAATTGACTATTGGATTACTGATGGTAAGTATTCACATTCCCAAAGGAATTTAGCTTCTTTTTCAATATCTCAGTAAACTTCAAAGCGATTCACCTTTCTCATACCAGGGTGAAAAGGGTGTATCCCCATAATTTTTCGAAATATGTGTAAAAAAAGAAAAGAACGATGAAAAATATCAATTTTTCCTGTGAATGATCTATAATTTTTTTTTCAAAATCAATGACTTTACGAAAAAAATCAGAAAAAAATTGAGAAGATGCTTCAATATATCGCCACTATTGTCTAATTTTTTTAAATTTTTTCTTCAAGTACTTCACTTAGAAAAAAAATTGTGGTTCATTGTGTCCCCCAGATCCATTTTGCCTCAGTTTTTGCCTCAATATAATTTCTCTTTTCAAATTTCAGTAAACGCCGGAATGAACAAACTCGAGCGCAATAGCCACGATTTCTTCTTCCTCATGCCTGACAAAGATCCAAGTGAAATACTCTATAAGAGAATCGAGAAGGCTCTCGAGGGTACAGAACAATTCACTTACAGACAAAATCTTTATGGTTTCCCAGAACGACTACTCTTACCAAAAGGCAGACGAGCCGGTGGTATTTATCAGCTCTTCGTTTATGTCAGTCCAGTTACAAAACCAATTACCTACAAATCACGTGTATTTGGTGATTATGTGTATGATCAAAAGCCCATGGGTTTCCCATTGGACAGACCAATTTATTATCCACACTTCCAAGGACCAAATTTGTTCTTCAAGGATGTTTCAATATACCTGAAACTTGACATTGATCCTAATGCAACAATTTAAATATTATTTGATTTTTTTTTCTCATAATTTTTTAATTTTTTCAAAAATATAATTTCGAATAAATGAATTTCATATAAAAATATGAATTTTTTAAGTTGAATAAATTCATTTTTAATAAAAAAAAAAAAATAATAAATTCATTTTAAGACAATTTTTCATCATTATTATTATAGACCAATGTAAATGATTAACCAATCGAAATAATCAGTATGAAAAACACTCGATGATTCAAAAAAAAATGGAAAGATGACTAAACAATAACAAAGAAAATTATGAACAAAATTGACTTTACCTGTTAAAAAAATATAAGATGTATTCTCTGTTACTCAAAAATAAATGTATCAAATTAAACCTCTTGGAATTTGAAGAAAAAAAAACATGATATAAATTAATTGACGTTGTTGTGGCGCCTTTAGTGCCGGTTTACCCGTATTTTACGTCACCGTGTAACTGTAAAAACATAACAGTACATCTACATCGTACACCTACTACCATCGAACTGAATTCATTAACTGGATAATGACCAACGAATTTTTTTAATTTTTTTTTTTCTATTTATCCTACAATTTTATCGCTATTTTGAAGCATTGAAATCCCCAGAATTGATGTATTTTTTCGGTGTTAAGAAGCGAGAAATGGAAAATTGCGCAATTGTTATGCAGTTTTGTGCACAAATCATGGTCAATCAAATCAATGATCAGCAATTATCATCAAAGAGATTCCGGAAATAGGGAAAAGTGGGGCAAAATGGACCTTCTATACAGCATAACTCAGGATTTTTTTTCGGGGTGAAAGAGTTGATGAAAAAATCTGAAAAAATTTGAGAAGATACTCCAATATGGATACATTGTTGCTGAATTTTTTCGAATTTTTTCGTAGAAGCCTTCACTCCAAAAAAAAAAACAAAAATGATTCTGACCAACGGGTCCATTTTGCCCCCTTTTTACCGGCAGGACACTAATCTCAATGAGTCGGTCAAGGTCAGACGCACTGCGTACATCATTATTTCTTCCTTTTATTTTATTTTTTTTATTTCAAATGGTAGGAATGTGGAACGTTAACCTGACGATACTGAAGAAATGTATATATATGTATATAGATGTATACGAAATACAAACCGGTGAATGGTGCCTTGGCTCCAACGTGGTGGGACACTCTCAGAGGTTCAAGAACTTCAGTTTTCCTATGACCATCGACAAGTATCCAACAGCCGTGAACCTGAGCGAAAAAAAAAAGTTTAATTTTTTTTTTTTCATTATTTTAATAATTAAAAAAAAACACAATGAGGATGGAATTTCGAACGTTTCTCGTGAGTTTATATTTCATTCAATTAATCAAATAATTAAATAATTTAAGTAAAGTGATTTTTACACTTAAAAAAAATTTAATTATTGCTGGGAATAAGATTTACTGGTGACAAGAGTTATAGTGATATTAGGAGGATTATTATGATGATAGAATTAGCAATTATCTGAGCAATTTCATGAATTTTTTTGAAGGAATGAATTATTTTAAAAAGAAATATTTGAAAAAAAAAAATATTTGAAAAATTCGCACTCGTAGATTTTTAAGTTTTCTTCATGTGCATATTTTTTTCTTTTCATAGTAATTTTTCTGTTAAAAGAGCAAAAAATCCAAGAATTATCAGATGTCTGCTATTTCCAGAATCATAGCTTATTTAAGGAATTTAAGAGAAATTGCGTTTTACAAATGAATTTACTTGGCAAAACTGAATTTTTCTTTCGGTTCAGAAAAGTCCAGAAATTTCGATTATTACTGTATCATTTTCGAAAAATTTTGGACTTGAGAATGAATAAAAAGACTTTTTTTTGTGGGTAATTGAATTGTTTAGAAAAAATATTTTTTGACATTTTTTCGGAAATTGCCTTTTTTTCAGAGAGATCTGAGAGAAATTTCTGGAAATTTCGATCATCCAATTCATGAACATCTTAGAGTTAACTGTCATTATGAAACGGTAGAATGTGATCGAAATAGGATTGAAAGAGAATTAATTTCATTGAAGTTATAAGATAGTTACTAATCTATTATGCAGGTCGCATTCGAATTTCTTCGTTGTATACTTCCGTGTTAGTCGATACCGGTTCTGAAAGTATTGTGTCGTCCTGGTAACCGTAACTCCAGTTTCTGTAATACACTCGAGCCAATAACAGTTATTGTAAACTTAATTTTCCATAAATTTTTTGTTTTTTCTTCTTTTTTCTCTGTAAAAAATGATGATGATTTAATGATATAATGTAAAAATTTCAATGATTATTTAGGAAGTATCACGGAAATTGTTGAATTATCGATATGCATTGAGCAGTGGATGCTGTGTTCTGTCATTTCTAAGTAGGTTACCATCTCTTTGTCCTTATCTGGCCTCTTCACTGGAGAAACATTAGTTATTTCCTGAATTACATCTTCTAGTCGCTATTTACTTGCTGCGGAATTCTTCTTTTTTTTGCAGACATCAGTGCATAATTTTTGGTAATGTCGAACGTGGAGGCACCAATTACCGGACGGTTGAGGCCATGGTACCAGTGTCCGGACAAGTTAGAATTAAATTATTAAAAAACATTTATTTGATTGTTATTTCAAGATTTTGCAAGTATTGAAAACTAGATTTTTTTAACTTGACTATTATTAGTATATTTTGCTGCTGCATCCGGAAACTAGGACCCGTCCGGTAACCGGGTCTACCATGGTTATCTCGACATAGAGTGTTGAAAAATTTGGTCGTTCAATTTTTCTTTTTGAAAAATTCATGAAAAATTGAAAAAATTCAATTAGGATGTCTCCGTTGGCTAAAATCGAGTCACTCATCTTCCCTCGTCTCTCTTATTCAAGAAAATCAATAATTTCTTAAATATATGGCTATTGAAACAGGAATTATTGAAGTTTCGTCAGAGTAACACTTCACCTTCTTCATTTTTTTTGCAAAGATCGACAATGTGGAAAGTTGCGGAGCAGTTTATGATGTTACATAAATTAAGAAAAATGAAGGGAAAGTAGTGATTTAAGATTAGTCTATGTTTATGTACCAGTTTAGATAAAATATGAAAGAAAAAAAACATAAAATTAGAAGAAAAAAAATCTGGTAAAAATTTAAGATTTTTTTTTGAGTGAAAGACTTGGCAAAAAAATCTGAAAAAATTTGAGAAGATGCTGTAGTATGTCTTTATTGTTGTGTAATTTTTTCAGATTTTTCTTTGAAGCCTTTCACCCGCAAAAAAAAATCATCTTCATTCCCAGATCGTTTCTCATTAATTTTTTAGAAAATTTCCGTATTTAAGTGTTCAAAAAAAAATTTTTTATCTCTTATTTATTCTAAAAACTTGTTGATCGTTCGAAAATTAGTGGGTAGAGGCTTCTCGCCTCTTTTTCTTTTGTTCTCTGCTATTTTTAACAGCTATTGTTGGCGGATTCTACAGAAAATAGAACCATTGGCTCATAAATTAAGAAATAACTCATCTCTTTTGTTCTTCCAAGAACAATTAAAGTGCCAATTTTTTTTTTTTCCTATCAACTATTGTCCATGAACTGAAATAATCACAGGCAGAGATCGCAAATGGACCAGGTACCGTTAATTTCGAAGGCACATATGACTATGGCAATTCGTAACGGGGAAGTCATCGTGAAGAATAGTTTACGAGCGTAGAATTACTTTAATGTCTCTCAAAGAAATGAAGCACTTAAAATTGATAATATTTTTTTTAATGTCGTAACATTTTTGGTTTTACGAGAATTCTTAAAATTTTTTTTCAGATAATACTTATCTGCGCTTCCGCATTGGCCGAGACAAATGTAAATAAAATTGGACTTCAAGTTAATGATTCAACGATTATTCCAGAGGAAGAAACACCAGAGGGATTTTATGCATTTGTAGAATCACCAAATGCTGAACCACCAAAAGTTCGATCACCACCTTACATAGACAGTGATAAAGAATGTTTCGGTATTTATTATTTTTTTACCTTAGAGTAAAAAGGGTGCATGTCCCATATATGAGTAAAGCACTTGAGAAATTATCAGAAAAAATTTCAAAAAAATTTTTCTAAAAAGTTTTATAAAAATTTCATGAAAATTTCAGAAAAATTTCGCGAAAATTCTGAAAAATTTCGCGAAAATTCTGAAAAATCTCAAATATATTAGAATAAAATTGTTCTTTTTTTTTATGTCTCTTTGTTTCTAAAGCGACAATATACATTTTTTGCCTACTTTTTTCCTAATTAAATTCCTTCCTCTTTTCTGATTTAATATTTGATTTTATGTAGTTAAATTTGAGGAATTGTCAGATAAATTTTGAGAAATGTTTTTTTATAAAATTCATAAAATTATTTGATTTTATGTTATTCCAGATAATCCGAAACAAGGAAAAGGATTTGTGTCGATCCACAATGTCTGTGGTGATTTGAATAAAGGCTACATACCGAAAAATCCAATGAAGCAAAATATTGGGGGATCATCGTATCCATTGTAAGTTTTCTCATTTTGAAAAACACCGTAATAATGATAATAATAACAATAATTGAGTCAATGGGGGAAAAGTCTTTTGGGGGAAAATCAAGTTTTTTTTTCACAAAAAAGGTAGAACTAGCGAATTTTCTCTAATTTCAATAATTTTCGAGATATTCTCAAAAAAATTCCTTTTTTATTAATATTTTGATTGCTATTTTGATTTAGTGAATTGATAAGAAATCATACGTTGAAATTCTTGAGTAAAGCACTGCCGATACTCAAGGCCGATGATTCGCTTCCAAAAATCACGAAGGTTCAACCGTTTTCAAAAAATTCGTGAGTATTAACGCAAAAAATGTTACAATCTTTAATTATATGTTATCATATGGCATGGAATATTTTAATTGCAGAGTACATACGGATGAAAAAAGGAGCAGAAGTAGAAGAGCAGTTGAGTCAGATGAAAATGCTGATGCTAACAGAAGTGGACGGAAATATTGCGAGAATGGTGGTGGAGTGTGAGTAATGGAATATAAAAAATTTCCGTCATGAGAGTGGGGAAAAATGGAAATTCCCATAAAATGGCTCGAGATGGAATATTTCTGATGATTCCATTGAAAAGCTTTTTTGGGTCGAAATCGAAGGGTTTTGAGGATATCTCCGGTTCTATTGGTCGTAGCGTAAAAATTCTGAATGGAGGTGATAGGTGAGATAATTTGCCATTGATTTATGGGGTTTCGAGTTTAAAAATATCGATTTTTAAATTATTTATAGCACAAAAACTCATTTCCATAAAAGTGTCCCTAAATACATATTTTGATGTTCAAAAATCGATATTTTATTTTCCAAACCCCATAAATCAATGGCGAATGATCTCATCTTTCACCTCCATTCGGAATTTTTACGCTACGACCAATAGAATCGGAGATATTCTCGAAAAATGCAAATTTCGAATTTCTCCAAAAGATTAGACCCCAATTTTTCCATAAAAAAGTCGAATTTCCAAGAAAAATCCCCAAAAATAAATTTTGACACATGTTTTCCACCTAAAATTTCCTCAGCAATCCAATGGAATCATCAGAAAAAACTTATCTCGAATATTTCCACGAATTTCTCGCCATTTGCATAATACAATCTCAAAAAAAATAAAATTGCCCAATTTTCTTCCCTTTTCGAGACTTTTTTATTTAAAAAAAATTATAATTAATTCCAGACTCTGCATGCTGTACAAAGCGATTCAGGGCGAGCCATTGGCATCATCAGTAGCAGAACGCAGAGAAGAGCCAGCACCACCAGAGTATCGTCAAAGAACACCAACATCAGAAAAGCCAGAGTACACAGGACCACCGACACCTTGTCCAGCCAAAGTTGAATATGCAACTCCAGTTTTTGCGAAAAATTATCAAGGAATTTGGCGTTATGTCGTGCAAATACCATACGAGGGCTACTTCACGCAGACAATTGAACTGACAAGATGCATGCAATCAAGATGTCATTATCTCGATGGTGGTTGTTTGTCATCGCCAAGATGGACGAGTCTTCTGGTCGCTGAAATTTACTATCCCGATACATTTATCGAGGAAAATCAGAATGGAAAATTGCCAGGACCGAGAGAGCCAGTTGCTGGTTCACCACCACCAGTTCATGATTATCAAAATTTTCAGTTGTATTTACAAAAAAGAGCTGGTGAGAGTGAAGGACGCAGTGCTAATCAACAACGTCATTGCAATGGTTACGATGAAAATGGCTGTTTCGAGGTAATTCGCATGAGAATCTCCAATTTAGGTAGTGTCCCAGTGAAGACGAGTACAGTCAATCCCTCATTTTTTTGATGCCTCATCAAAGATGATGATTTTTTACATTTTTCTGAACTTTTTCAGAATTTTTGAGCGTCCAGTTTATGAGATATGAATTATCAAAGTTACTGAAAATACCAGGGTGGGGATGAAACGCCCTAAATTGGACGGAAATAACGAAATTACTAAAAAACCACAGGGTCGATCCATTATTTAAAAACAATTGGCAAAGAGAACAGCATTTTAACTAAATAATAGAAGAAAAAAATATTAAAATCACCGTATAGTTATTGAGAAATTTCAATTAGAACGTAGTCGTAACTATTTGCCTCTCTCTCTGTCTCATGCATGTGATAGGAGATTGATGTAAAAAAAATTCGAGAAAAAAAAATTAAATTCACCAAGCTGAAGATATGAATTTCGAATGGTTTAATCACTTTTTCGGGTAAATTGAAGCACTTTCTCCCGAATTATCAGAAATTAATTGGAAACTAATCTACAAATTCTCTTTTTTTTTCTCTGTTTTATCGATTGTGCTCTGGGATACTACCTTGATCTTGTTTGAATTGAGTCATTAATCAGGATTTGTTACAGGTTCGGCTCTACTACGACTGGTTTTTAGTACCAGGAAGCTGCAAGTGCTGGCGACCTGATTACTTCAATCGCTATGTTCGTCGCGCCGGCAGTAATCCAGATCTGTGAAGACTTTTTGAACGTTATTAAATAATTTTTTGAAGTCATAAAAAGAGATGAGTTTGGGTCATTGTGGAAACTATTGTATCTAAAAAAATTTGTCAAGAAAAATTCCTTGTAGAAATTTTTTGAAGTTTAAAGTGAATTCTTGATAAATTTTTTTAAAGTTTACACAAAAAAAATTTCGATAATTTTTCTAATATAGAGAAATTTTTAGAAGAATTCATTAAAAAGAAGTTTCCTTTGAGGGAATGTGATGATAAAGAAAGAAATATTTTGATCAATTCTTCTAAATCCAATAATTCTCGAGATATTTACGAAATAATATCCACGTGATTTATAGATTCATCTCGTTTATCGTTTCATCCAAGACAAAATTAATGAGCGAAAGCTCTGAGAATAATGGAACGTACGAAATCTTCTGTGAAAATGCATTATGCACCAATGTCCCTCTGTTCTCAGAGCAATCCGTGCACTTGAGATGTAAAGAGTCTTCTCGTTTATTGAAATAATTGCTGTTTTAAGAGAAATGACTGATGGCTACTAGGGATTTTCAATAGATTTCCATATTTATTTTTGACTCGACAACTAGATTTAATTATTATATTCAAATGTAGGTAATGAGAGAACTTAGGGTAAAATGAACCTTCGGTGTGAAATCATCTGGTTTTTTTTTTAACATTAAAGACTCCACGAAAAATTTCAAAAAAATTATCGAGAAATGGAGAAATGCTGCCGTATTTTCTCAATTTTCTGCATATTTTTTTCGGAAAGTCCTTCATTTAAAAAAAAAATCCTAGATCATCTTGCCTTGGAAGTCCATTTTGCCTTAGTTTTTCCTATGTTGATGCTCAGTTCTTTAGATATAAGAATTGAATTATGCGATTGAAGAGATGTGAAGAACTTTGAACAATATTTCGTCGCCTTAGAGCCAAAGGGACGTAAGTCTGGTGTATAAGGATAGCACTTATGCCCCTTTCTGTCTAAGGTGACGATTTGAAGTTCATATTTTTAAGCTGTTCAAGTCGTAGGAGAAGACAAGTCGAAATAGTATTTTTCTCTATTTTTTTGGAGCGATTAACATCACCCGAATTTTCTGTAACTCCCCGAAATTCGGAGATACTCACAAAAATCAAATTACAGAATGATAAAAACTACTTGAATACACTTGAAAAGAATTCAATGAATGAACCTTCAACAATACATTGTCATTTGCAAATTCACAAAGAAAAAAAAACGCTCCTCCAAATTGAAATACAAATTAATTCAATTAAAATCTCAATTCTTTTACGTCAAGTACAAATTTTCTTGGAACAATCAAATGCCCTCGACTCTTCATTAACAATGAATTTTTTCTTGATAAAATCATAATTTTCTCAAGTTGTGTGAATAAAATTAATTATAAAAAAATGTTAAATAAAAAAATTAAATTGATATTTGTGTTTCCTAGTGATAAGAGAATTATCTTGAATTTATGTATTCAGAGATGAATTATTTAAGAATTTAGATTCTTAAGCAGATCAAAAATGAAAAAAAATGAAAGTTCGGGAGGAAATTTTTCTATTTATTAGCAAAAATTTGGAGAAAAATTTGGCAAAAATATTGTATTTACCAAAAATCTCGCAAATTTTCGAAATCTACAAATTTCCATATTTCTGATTAATTTGAAATTATTTGAAATAAACTGATTCTCAATGTTTCAAGTGGCAAAGAAACGTTGCCACAGTTCAATTTCCTCGAAATTTCGTGAAAAATTTGGAAAAACTATTGAATTTACTAAAAAATTCACGAAATTTCGAAATCTGCAAATTTCTATATTCCCATAAATTTCAAATTGTTCGAAGTACAATTGTCTTTTTTTCTGAATCATGTGATTGAAGATACTGAACGTATTTAAAATATCAATAAAATCATGTGACTCCTGGATTATCCTCAATTCTCAAGATTCTATGATAATCATACATCAACATCCGGACAATTAAGTAACTTTCCTCGTGACTGTGTTTCTCTCTCATTTACTCTTTTTTCTTTCGAAATTTTTCCCTTTACGATGGCTCGTCATGTGACAATTTAATTGGTATCATTTAACCCCTATGGCCAGTAAACATACAGTTGCTCACAGTTTGATTATAGTGTGTAATTAAAGTGCGGCATTCTTTTTTTTATTTTATTTTTTTTTATCTTTTTTCTTTCGATTATAATCACGTGCCTCACTATCTCGTGACTCAGAGGCGAAAGAATGAAGAAGAAAAAAAAGGAGAAATAAAGAGAGAGAGGAAGAGAAGGACTGGTGGAATTCTACACTCGAAGACGGTGTCAATAACCGATTTATGAGAAATTCAATAAAATTCGCGGATTAATTGAAAATAACTTTTTTTTTTCTAAAAAAAAAAAAAAACGTAATTTATTCCTAATTTCGTCAGTGATTAGTAATGCAATGTAATGTGAAGATGCTAATGTCGTAATTTTTTACGAGATTTCACTTTCTTATTTATTGGCAAATAAAAAAATCAAAACACTAGTTTGATTAAATTATTAGCGATTTTTCAAGCAGTTCTATGCTAATTTTTTGAGGCAATATTGTTTTTTTTATCAAGTGTTGCAAGGATGTAATGCTTGGTACAGATGAGAACACGTGCTGTTTAAAAATAGATCGATTAGAACACCTAATAGAGTCACCTTCATTGAATTCCACTGGATAAAATGATTTTTTCACGAAAAAGAATAAAAAATCGCTAACGAAAATTGTGAAAAATTTATTGAAGATTCAATTGCAAATAACTTTGATGTAAGTGGATTTCGAGGAAAATTGCAGGAAACCTTTTTTGTCGAAAATTGAACGATCTATAAAAAAGGTATTCTGATAAATTCTCTTAAGCCTCATTTTTTACGAGATATCTTTAAAAGAAGTTGCACGTGATAAATTGTATTTTTCGAAAAAAAAAAAAAAATTGAGATTATCTTGAAAAAATTTATTCACCATTAATTAAAAGAGAGTTAAAAATAAAAAAACCAGTTATTTTTATTTTTTTGAGATATTTTGAAGGAAAAAATATAGGATTTCATGGTCGAGCCCCTTTTTATTGGAAAAATTTCCTTCTTATTCTAATAATTCTTAGAAATATTCAGGAAAAACCAACGAAAATGTGGAATTTTTTTTTTTTGTTAAAAAGTCTGGAATTAATTTTATTCTCTCAGGGATTCGTCATGAATTAGATTGATTTCATCATTACCAGAAATTAATGAGAAAAATGAATAAACTAGTTTAAACCGGTTGCTAATTTCCACGTGGTCTCGAGAATAACAATGAAAAAAAAATTAATGCTTCTATTGAACACAATGAAGTAAATATTGACGAGTTTAATAGAGAAATATGCTGTGTGTGAGCTTTGTCCCAATTCTAACGAGATGGGAAAAGATATTTCGTTTTACTTCTTGATTATACTCAATTTGGCTTATTGTGAGTTTTAACGAAGCTGCTGATACTTTCATGAATATTCTGAAGAGTTTCAACTCCTTTCTTCCCTTTTATTCAAGCGAAAACAAAAAAAAAATCATCAAAAAATAAAGGATTTTATAAAATTAGATAGATTATTTTTTAAAAAATATTTAAAAAATTTGCAATTATAGTTTTTAAATTTCTTATATATATTGTATATATATATATATACCCATATGCCATTTTGCTGAAGTCCTTTATTTATTAAAAAAATGAAAAAATGAAAATTTTCCAGATTTTAGCTATTTTTAGTATTGTGACGTCCGTCAGTCGTTCATTTAACGTAAATAAATTGACGAAAAATTATTTAAAATATTTTACAAATGAATACATTTCGAGAAAGTATTTTTCGTTGCTTTACCACGTTTCCTGTGGGCTAGCAATAAATTTAGAGATACTGTGCCGTCTGCTCAAGTATCTCACTTTAAAAATTCTCGTTTTTGGAACGAGATTCGAATCTCAAAAAGCGTAACAAAAAAAAATTAACGAAGGGAAAATTTAAGTAAGAGGAAAACCATGTACGGTCTCAAGGGACAGACGACGTAGTGGCGTCGGGCCCAATCTCGCTGTCTCTCTTCTTTTTACGACCCTCTCATCTGGTCCAGAGGGTCCTATGGATATTTTTCCTTCAGAGATTCTATCGCGATAATATCCAGACGTTTCTAGAAGTGTTCAGAATTTTTTTTTTAGACTACAAAATTCAACGAAAATTATTTGAAACAGATGTTCTTTTTTGACTCAAGAAAGTTAGAAAAACGGTATTTTGTGGAGGGGAGAACGGGCCTCCCCAAAGCAAAACATAAGTTCACCTACATATAGGAAATTTAGATGAGACCATGTGGAGGGGATGGAGTGACCCTGAAGCATTGGTCCAGAAGATCGTTAAGGGGAAAATCTAAGACCCAAATGTTACATCATTGGTCTTAGACTCCTCTCCCGTAGAAAGATAAGGAAACGCCTTCAAAATAATTCGAAGGACTACAGAACTGTTTAATTTTTTAGTTAGTCAAGTTTAGGCTCCGAAACCGTTGAGATCAACTAATTTACAAGTGTCAATCAGATTATAAAATGAGAAAAAGGAAAAAAAAAAACAGTTAAAAGTGAAATAAAGATTTTGAAAACCATTTTGAAATTTAGTAATCGAATAAATAATAATAAATATTTTTTTTCAAATTAAATTCAAGTAAATTCGGATTAAATGAAAATGTGTTAAATTAAATTACATGTGAAATTTCGAATCAAGATTGAAACAAAATAATTCAAGTAACAAGTCGACAAGAGAATTCTATGTTTTGTAAAATCGCGGAAATTGTTAAATATAAAATCAAATTTATTGTTTATTAAAAACTCAAGTGTTTTCCATTTGACTCCCCGATCCCGTTTCTAGTCGAAAGACTAGAACAAAACAGGGGAACAACTTCATAAATTATTTTCAAAAAGTAGGGATGTTCGGGGCTTTAATAATTAAGATTTAATTAAATAAAAATAATAATAATTTCTTTTTAACCCCCAACATCCCGACATAACAGTATCATAAAAGTAAAATATACATGATAATGAAAATAACAGATATTTTACAATTTTTCGTCCTTCTTTTTCTCAACAAATAAATTATTTTAGTAAAATCAATTATTTTAAAAAATATGCACTTATAAATTTTTTCTAAAAATCTAAGTGCAAATTTTTTAAATATTTTTTTTACACTAATTCATTTGAATATAATATAACATATATATAGCATATATATGTCAATAATATAACATAAATTCAAGAATTATTGAAAATATGCTCATTTTATTGATAAAAATTTTCTAAATAAAATTTTATTATTAATGAAAATATGCGAGCAATTTGTGTAAAAAATTAATTATCTATTAACTAATGAGAAATCCATGATTATAAAGACTCATAAGTTATCAATAAAATTTGTCACGTGAATTAATCTCCTATTTCATAAATATTTACACTGTCTAAGCTCCTAAATTCCTCAGATAAATTCGTTCGAGTCACGAGTTTAAAATTTTTTTTATTTTACTACCAGTTCTATATAACACCTTCTATCGCTATTACAAATAATGAATCAACAAATCACGTGAAATGCCGGTATTTTTCAACTTCTTTGATAAGTTAAATCAAATAATCTCAACAATTATAGCAATCAAAGTATAATAATTAATAAATTTTCATTGAAATTCAATGTTAAATGAGGTAATTTTGTGTTTTTCATTCAAAAAGCACATGTTTGCTCCGAACCTTCAGCAAATATTGTGACACAGCCAAGTGCACTTCTACGAATACAATAAGATGAAAACAAGAAAGAAGAGAAGAAGGAAAGAAAAAAAAAAGAAAAAATTAAAAGGAGGCGACCTTCTACTACCGGTTGATTGTAGAGTCACGTGAAATTCCAATGAAAAATACAACAGGTGCTTTGCAAACGATCACATGACTGATTGAAGTTATAATAATAATGATAGAGTGTCATTCAATGAGAATTAAATAAGGAAAACTGGGGGAAATCGATTAAGGATTTTTTTTTTTAATTTTTTTGGAGCAAGGGCGGGAAAAATTCTGCAAAAATTCAACAACAATACAAATCTATTGGATCATCTTCTCAAATTTTTTCAGATTTTTTCGGCAAGTCCTTCAATCCAAAAAAAAATCCTGAATCATTTTGTTCAGGAGATCCACTTCGGTTTTCTTCAATTTTTTTTTTTTAATTTTTTTGGAGCAGAAGCGGGAAAAAATTTGAAAAAATTCAACAATAATATAGATCTATTGGACCAACTTCTCAAATTTTTTCGGCAAGTCCTTCACTCCGAAAAAAATCCCGAGTCATTTTGCTCCGAAGATCCATTTTGGTATTTTTTAAATTTATTTATCGATATTTTTGGAGCAGAAGCTGAAAAAAATTTGAAAAAATTCACCAACAATCCCGACATATTGGACGATTTTCTCAAATTTTTTTCAGATTTTTTCTCCGAGTTCTTCAATTAAAAAAAAAAAAAAATTTTGAACTCATTTTACCAAAGAAGTCCATTTAATGTCAGTCTCTAATTTTTTTTTCAAAATGAAGGAGTTCTCGAAAAAATTCTAAAAAAATCAGAAAAATGCCTTAACATGTCTCCATAAATCTCGATTTTTTTCAGATTTTTCTGAAGACCCCTTTACTCAAAAAATAAAATCACCAATCATTTTCTCCCATAAGTCTATTTTTCCCCGATTTCTCCTATCGAATTGAATTATAAATATTTCAATAAATCGCCACTGAAACTGAGTACACAACTTATAATATCGAAATTTGCTTTGTAAATACTCGCGTCACATTGTTGTATCGAAAATCCGATTGGTCTGTGAATCAGTGACGTCAACGTACACTAATACGAAAAGAAAAACCGTGATTTATAATATAAATCGTGGACTTAGAAGCAAAGGGGCGTAAGTGATAGGTATAAGCATGGCACTTAAGCCCCTTTACTTCTAAAACGACAATATTTTCGTAAAAGAGGTGGGGGGAGGTGGGAGGGAGAAGAAACGAAGGATTCTTACGTTTGGAGAAGGGCAAGAGAACTGAAAAGTGGGGGTTTGTGTGAAGCACATGATATACACATGAAAAATATACACTTCGTACATCTTACTCTGACCATTTATATGGCATTACGCGGATTCACGTTAGCTCAGTTCGAAAATTCCAGTTATATCGTCTTTTTTTCATTTTTTTTTAATTAAGAAAAAAAATTAATTATTCTTATAAATGACGGGTAAATTATTGAGTGTTTTTGCTTTGTGTCACAATTTTATTTCGAATTAAATTCAAAGAAATAATTCAAAGAATTTAAGATTTGAAGTTGTTGGGAGTTAAGCCGGCTGTTGTATCGAAAGTGTTAACTGTATCGAGTATTATTGATGAATTGTGATTTTAATATTCCATCGTTTGAGTAATTAATTCATTAAAAATTAAAAAATTATGTATAATACAGAGGAAGAAACGAGGGAAACGTTCAGGAGTCCAGGAATATAATGAAAAATTCATAATTCAGGTGATTATAAATTTGTTTGATTTTTAAAAAAGAGGCGGAGTGAAGGAAAAATCTGACAAAAATCAGCAATAATCTAGACATGTTGGACGACTTTCTCAAATTTTTTCAGATTTTTTCTCCGAGTCCTTCACCCCCCAAAAAAAAACCTGAATCATTTTGCAGAGCAAGTTCATTTCGGTCTTCTTCAATTTTTTTTTGAATTTTTTAGAGCAAAGGAGCGAAAAAATCTGCAAAAATTCAACAATAATCTAGTCATTTTGGACCATTTTCTCAAATTTTTTCAGATTTTTTCACAAGCTCCTTCACTCCGAGAAGAAATCCTGAATCATTTTGCAATTAAAGTCCATTTTGTGCCAATCTTCTTTAACTTTTTTTCATTTACAATAATTATGAATTTAATTAGTGCAAATTATTGTGATTTATTCGGTGACATCGAATTACATTTTTTTCCAGCTTGTCTGACTCGTTATCGACTATTTCACTCGTTTCCCTCTGAATTGCCATAAAAATCGTCAAGCAAAAGAAATCAAATTTTAAAAAATAAAATAATTTCTTTCAAATTTCAATTCAAGTTTCAATAAATCCCCTGAATTTTCCATGATTTTCTCTTTTTTTTTTTATTATTCCACTGTTGTAATAAATATGAGAGACGATTGGTAGCAAGTGGATTCGATTAAACACTCGTTTTGCACTGATTGTTTTTATTGATCTCTTCAACTACTAATAATGACTAGTTTTGTTTTTTTTTCCAAATGAAACAGTATCATGCATGATTTTTTGTTTCTAATAAATCATCCGGTTGAAAAAATAATAAGAAATAAAAAAAAAAAAAATCCGGTTCATAATTTCCCTTTATTGATCGGAAACTTTTTTTTCCCATTTATTATTTCTCATTCTCTTTTTTTTCCTCATTCTCGTATAGATGAATAGTTAATACAGAATAAAAAAATAACATAAAATTTGAAAGTTACGAAACACAAAATGATCATTGCGTAAAACAAGTGCACGAGGATATATATATATACGATTATATGTCTCCAGTGTTACTCTATGCTCCATATATATATATATATATAGATATATTCAATCACGTAATCAAGTTTATGCAAAAGAGAAAAAAATGGACTTGCTGTTTGAAATTATTCCGGATTTTTTTTGAGAGTGAAGGAATTTTTTTAGGGGATTGAAAAAAATCAGTGAAAACTTACATATATAGGACCATCTTCTCAAATTTTTTCAGATTTTTTCATCCACTCCTTCGTACTGAAAAAAATTTTTGACTGATGCTGTTATAAAATTCCATTTTACCCCACTTTTCTCTGTACGAATAGATGAACGAATTTCTCTAAATTCTTCTCACCATATATCTATATATATATAGTCGCCGAAATAATGAATATACGTTGAATTTTTCATTCCAAGAAGAAGAGAAAATAATATTCAACGATAAGTACATGTGATACGTCAATAGCGTCTATCTGTCTAGCCTTTTTTGTTGAATTTTTCATTAACTACTTGTGGCGGGGGGGAGAAATGAATGACTCCAAGACACACACGTGGTTAGTTATTTTTTCTTTTTTCCTCTTTTTCATTTGAATTCTTTTATAATAGTGTCAACGATAGAGACATTCCTTTTCTGTTACGTATCAACGAATCCTTTGACAAATGCGAAACTTCTAGACAAATCGATTTCATTTTGTTTCCTTTTTTTCCAGAAATCCTGAAAAATTAGTGGATTTACGCCCTTTTCACTCTAATATTTTTTTTTAGCTCTCGAAATTCTTTGAAAAAACGGACGTTTAGTTTCCAAAATATTTCTGAATAAGAATTGGAAAAATAAAATCGATTTTTTGTAGAAATTTCCAATTTTTTTGAATTTTTCGAGAATTTAGGAAATATTGGGGCAGAATGATTGCGAATTTTTTTCAAATCGAATAACTCAGCGAAAAAATCTGAAAAAATTTGACAAGCTGCTCCAACATGATTACAATATTGTGGAATTTTTTCAATTTTTTTAATGAAAAGGCCTTTCTTTAAAAAAAAAATCCTGATTAATTTTACTCAAAATTATGTAGATCTAATTTCTACGAAAATTATTATTATTGCTGTTATTATTATTATCATTATTATTATTCTATTATATTATTATTATTATTTAATTATTTAATTCAAATGCATTATCAAGTGATTTTTTTATCATTTTTATTTCGAATTGTCTAGGAAATTTAGCGAAATAAAGCGATCTCGCCTTACTTTTTTTGCTTTTAGATTTGGAATTTTCCTACAAAAAAGACTGAAACAAAATCGCCCTATCTCGCTAACTTTCCGAAAAATTTCAAAAAAAAAATCGTAAAAGTTGTGAATTGAGGCGAGAATTTAGCACGAATTTATTCGTTCAATTATCGTCAGGACACTAGTTCCCCTGATATTCACTAAATAATGTACATCAAATTTCATTGGATTATTGATTCTCCCCGAAACTCCATGAAAATTTGAGGATTACCATATTTTCCTATATTATCTGTCATATTTCATCGAATTTTTGCGGTAATAAGTGTCTATGTTAATAGGCAGCAAAAAAAAGACCTTATCAAGAACACACGAAGACACGTGGTTACTCATTTCCTTATCGCTTTTAGAATTACCCATGTTTGAAAAACTATTATTTTTCCTCACAAAGTATTTACTTTTTGCTAAGTGATGAACGTCGAGGAAGTCATTGTAAATTCATTTTTTCCATTAAATAAAATAAAATAATATTTAATTAATTAAAAAAATGATTATTATCATTTTTTTCTGAATTTGAAGAAAAAGAAGAAAATAATTGATTTGCTGATTTTTTTTTCTTATTAATTTGCTGATTTCATTGCTTTTAATTGTGATTGTGAAATAATTTTTTTTTTTTATTGAATTACCGAAAAATGTGTTGACTTTGATTTCGTAATCTAAAGAATAAATCTTAAAAAAAAAAAAAAAAAACAAAGTCACTTGTAATAATTCATTTTATTACTGTTCCTCCTTCAATGGAATGTGTCGAAGTGATTAATATCATTTTTTTATTGCTAAATTGTGGAGGAAAACTTTTTTTTTTTAATTCTTTATTGCGTCATCTCATTTTTTCATCAACAAATACGGAAAGACGAATAATTCACCTTTTTTTCGCATTTAATTGTGATTAAATTGGCTCGCATTCGTTAATTACGAATAACAAGTAATAAAAATATGTCAACAATTGTTACATGAGTGGTAATTTTTTAATGATAAAGTGACATTTAAAAAAAATACAAATCATCAATTTTTCTCTTTTTTCTTTTGCAGAAAGTGGGAATGTAAAATTTTTCGAGTCCATTGAGCTTTTAATAAATCCAAGGAAACGTTGTGCGATTTATAGACAAGTTTTTGTGATACTTGGAGAATGCAGAACAGCAGAGGCATCAACGACATGAATGGAAAGCCAACAGGTGGTTATATTAATCAGGGAATGCATGATTCCCAAGGGAATCTTGATTTGATTAATTCTAATGGATCACACGTGTTGCAAAATTCATCGCAGGAACAACGTTCGGATATGCAAGGCTCCTTTGATTTTATTTGTAAGCTTAGAAATTTTTTAAAAATTAAAAAAATCTATTTTTAATGAGATAATAAGAAAAAAAATTTGAAATTCTTTCGGGAAAGAAGGGCGGTGCTTCAAAGAAATTTGAAAAAATTCACCAACAATATAGACATATTGCAGCATTTTCTCGAATTTTTCCAGATTTTTCCGCCTAGTCCTTCACCCTGAAAAAAATTCTCCAGTCATTTAATTCTCCACTTTTTCTAATTAATTCAAATTTAACGTAAATGATTGATTAATTTTCGGCATACGTGAGGATATCAAAATTCAAAAAGTGAGTGTTATCATTATTTTTAGTGAAAGAGTCGATAAAATATGAAAATACGATTATACAAATGTTTATAGAAAAAAAATAGCATTGACACAGATTTCATGTCTTATCAATAAAAATCAATTTGTGTTTTTTTGAAAAATAGTGGTGGAGGAGCCAGGAGATGACGAGGTCAAGGAGAAGGATAGTGTTTTTAAATCTGCATTTCAGTACGCAGCACATCGTTTTAAAAGTGCATGCACTAGAAAAACACTTTACAGAAGATTACCAGTATTAAAATGGTTACCAAAATATAATAGCGATGATGCAGTTGGTGATATTGTTGCTGGTATAACTGTTGGACTAACTGTTATTCCACAATCATTGGCTTATTCGAATGTTGCTGGATTGCCGCCACAGGTAATGGAATTGAGAATTTAATAATCGATTAATGATTGAAATTAATTTATTTTAAAAAATTGCCTTTTAAATATTCTGCAAATATTTCCACCACTGAATATGGCGATACGCCCTTTTTGCTCTCATCTTTTTTTGCATTTTCAAATTGTCTATAAAAAAAAAACGCGATTAAGGCAAAAAGAGCGCATCTCCATTAGTTCCAGGAATATTTTGAGAAATCTAATTTTAATGGAAAAAAAACGGGATTAATTTTTTTAATAACATAATCCTCGAATAACTCACTTTGAAGAGTCACGAGACGAGTGAGAAGATTAAAATAATGAATCATTTATGAATTTTAATCTATTCGAATAAATCACTCGTTCATTGTATAATCTTAAAATAATTTTTTTTTCAATTTTTTTTAAATTTTCTATTTTTCAAAATCTTCAATTTTTCAAAATTTTCAATTTTTCAAAATTTTCAATTTTTCAAATTTTCCAATTCTTCAATTTTTCAAAATTTTCAATTTTTCAAAATTTTCAATTTTTCAAGTTTCAATTTTTCAAAATTTTCAAAATTTTCAATTTTTCAAAATTTTCAATTTTTCAAAATTTTCAATTTTTCAAACTTTTCAAAATTTTCAATTTTTTTTTTCAGTATGGACTTTATGGCAGTTTTCTGGGATGCCTAATCTACATTATTTTTGGATCCTGCAAAGATATTCCATTTGGTCCAAGTGCAATTGTCTCACTATTAACTTATCAAACAGTAGCACATCTAGATGAAAAATTGCAGCATGCAATACTCCTGTGTTTTTTATGTGGAATTGTTCAATTATTCATGGGAATATTTGGTCTCGGTGAGTTTCCTCCTATTGATGGAATTTTTTTTTTCATAAATTTGAGTGTTTAATTAACGAATTGAGCTGTGATAAATGTCATTAATGTCATAAACCACCTGTTGATAAAGAGATTATCGAGATTAGGTGAATGGATTGAGCTTTGCTCGAAAATATTTGCATAATTGTTAGAGGAATTAATGTTTTTTTTTTTTTTTTCGAGTCATTCACAAGTTTCGTGAGTTAATTGAACTCAATAAAGTATTCTTAAATGAATTTATTTATAAATATTTTTTTTTTTTGAAATTCTTTGTGCAGGTTTTCTTATTGACTTTGTGTCTGGACCAGTGAGTTCTGGATTTACGTCAGCAGTTGCATTGATAATTGTAAGCTCACAAATTAAGGATATTCTTGGAATTTCGGCTAAGGGTGCTACTTTCGTTGAACTTTGGCGAAGTATATCACAGAGTATTCATGAGACTCAAGTGTGGGATGCAACACTTGGTGCTTGTTGCATTCTACTATTATTAACATTAAGGGTAATTATATCACTACAATTACCATATTCATGAAAAAAAAGGGTCCGAAATTTTTTAAAAGTGAAGAACTTCGCGAAAAAATCTGAAAAAATTTGAGAAGATGCCTCAACATGTCTCCAATATTGTGTAATTTTTTCAGGTTTTTTCATGCAAATACCTTTATTAAAAAAAAGAATTCGGTTCATTTTTCACTTGAGATATTCAGGAAAAAAAATTGTCTAGATTTTTTTTCAGAGTGAAGGACCTCGCGAAAAAATCTGAAAAAATTTGAGAAAATGCCTCAACATGCCCCCAATTTCATGTAATTTTTCCAGATTTTTCTATGCAAATGCCTTTCTTCTGAAAAAAAAAATTCGGTTTATTTTTCTAAAAATCAATTTTTTCTAATCATTATTTAATCGATTTATTTGTAATTAGATGATCACACCAATGAGAATTGGTCCAGAAAATCAAGAGCATCATACAGTTCGTCATAAGCTATTCAACAAATTAATTTGGCTAACTGGAACCTCGAGAAATGCCATTCTCGTTGTTTTATGTGGCATAGTTGGTTATTTGTTCTCATCAAATCCACCGTTCAAATTAATTGGTACGTATTAAAAAACTTAAAATTATCATGAAATATTAGTTTCTAAAATTAAAAAATGATTTTTTTTAAAGGAGAATTGCCCGGTGGAATGCCGAGTGTCCAGTTACCACCATTCAGCTACACTAGACCAGATAACACGACAGTATCATTTTTCGAGATGTGCTCAAATCTTGGTAGTGGATTACTCGTATTACCACTGATTGCATTGATGGAGGATGTAGCAATCTGCAAAGCATTTGGTAAATATTTCCCCCGACTCATCAATCATTCTGATTAATTCGTTCGATTATATTAATTGATATTAATCATTTTGTTATTGTTTTTATTCGCATTATTTAGGAAATGGACGGTCTGTTGATGCTACACAAGAACTCATTGCAATTGGTATTGCTAATATTGGCAACTCATTTGTTCAGGCATTTCCTGGGACTGGTTCACTCAGCAGAAGTGCTGTTAATAATGCTTCTGGTGTTAGAACACCTCTCGGTGGACTTTACACAGGTGAGTCAATAATTATGAAAATGTCAGAGAAAACACCTTTTTTTTTATATAATTTGATTTAATTGTATCCAATTAGATAGAATTAGATATAATTAGATCTGCATGATTTATATCGTCGACTTAGAAACAAAGGGGCGTAAGTGCTATGTTTAAGGATTACACTTACGCCCCTTTCACTCTAAGGTGTCGATATTTGTAAATAATCAGATCTGAAATCTAGGATTTTTTTGCACTCCTCGAGATCTAAATATATTTAATACTAGATATCAGGGGTAAACTGGATACATCTAATTTTTTGGCAAATATTATGGAAGACTCTTGAAATTGATAGACATACTGGCGTTAGATTGTTTTTGATGATTTCATTGGAAAGCTGAGAAAATTTTAGATGGGAAACAAGTGCGAGAATTCATTTTTCTGAATTTTTGGCGATTTCGACTTCTTTGAGGATTTTAGAGGGGTAAAATTCTTTCTTTTTTCAAAAAATTTCAGTTTTTTGATGATATCTTCGGTTCTATTTGTCGTAGCGTAAAAATTCTAATGGGAGGTGAAAGGTGAGATCATTTGCCATCGATTCATAGGGTTTTCAATTTAAAAATATATTTTTTTAGATATTTTTGGACATTTTTGTGAAACAGTTATGTGGAACAGTTTTGGGCCTGGAGCTATCCCAAAAATTGATATTTTTGAATTCAACCACATAAATCGATGGGAATTGAGCTCACCTTTCATTTGAGACCAGCCCTCAGTTGCTACGACCAATAGAACCAGAGATATTCCCAAAAAACTGAAATTTTTCAACAAAGGAAAAGCTTTTACCCCTCAGAAATGCCAAAAAATATCGAATTTTCAAAAAAATCGAAAAAAAAAATACGTTTGACACTCGTTTTCTGGCAAAAACTTCTTCAGCTTTTCAATAGAATCGTCAAAAAAAATCCATCTCTAATCGTTTCATTATAGTGTCCATTTTGCCCCACTCTCCCCTATAATTTGATTTAATTATATCTAATCACATAAAATTAGATATAATTGGATCTGCAGTCATATCTCGGTGTTTATGACGTCATATTTGTGGAGATAAGAGCACATATGCTATTAGATCTGAGACATCCACAACAAAATGGTCCAGATCTGCATCGGATATAATTATAAAATATTCAGATCTTGGAAGATCTGAAATTTGATAGAATTGAATCTAATTACATCTGAAATCTAGAAATTTTATGCACTTCTCGAAATCTAAATGTATCTTCACCTTAAAAAGAAAGTGCTTTGTATAAGCATAGAAGGGAGGTCGGTGAAGGAGAAAACAGCTAGCTTTTCGATGAAAAAGTTGGATTTACTCGGAAAATATATATATATATTTTTTTTTTATTAATTATAATAAATTTCAAATAAATTATAATTATTATTATTTTTATAATTAATTAATAAATTTAATTTTTTTTGATGCACTTACGCCCCTTCGTTTCTAAGACGTCAATATTCAATTAGATTTGATTAGATTAAAAAAAAAAAAATTTTTAAGATAGGATTTAGAAAAAAAAGGGAAAGTGATAATTTTTTTTATCTAAGCCTGATTTTTTTTGGTCATTGCCCCTTTGCCCTTATTTTTTCTTCTGGCACAACTCCTCAATAAATCACTGCACCTTTATTTATATAATCTTTATCATCATTATTATTACTATTATTTAATCTTTATCATTATTATTTTTAAACAGGTATTCTGGTAATTCTGGCGCTTCTATTTCTCACGCCCTATTTTTACTACATACCAAAGGCATGTTTAGCAGGTATTATAATAGCAGCTGTTATCTTTATGGTTGAGGTCAAGGTGATAAAGCCAATGTGGAGAACAAAAAGTGAGTGTTAAAAAGTAATAATAAGGATTAATGTTAACATTAATTTTTTTTTTTTCGAAAGAAACGAGAAAAAAAAATTTACAATATGATGTGATAAGTGGTGAACTCATTGATTAACACGCAGTTGAGGTGTACGACCTCATCAATGAGAATGTAAATTACGAGAAAATAACGAAGAACTGGCGAAAGAGAAATAAACAAGTAGTCATAGTCATGTGCTTTCTTGATTTAAATAATTAAGCCATTAAGGAAAAAAAATGAAAAAAAAAAAAAATTGCGACGTTCTTGTCGATATTCAGACAAGATTACCTTGAAATTACAATCACATAATTAGATTTAATTTATACGATAAAGAAGAATAATATTTTTTTTTCTTTGATTTTTTTACTTCTTTTAACAGAGACAGACTTGGTGCCAGGAATTGCCACATTCGTAGCATGCCTTGTTCTGCAATTAGAAGTTGGAATTCTCGTTGGAATTGGTCTGAATGTTATGTTCATTCTGTATCATGCGGCAAGACCGAAGATTTCATTGGAGAAACTGAGGGTAATTATATTTAACAACGCAATTGTCCAATTCAAATAATGGAAAAACACACAATGGATCTTCCTTTTTTTTGCATTCAGTCTCAATCGATTCGAAGAATGATAAAAAATGAAATTAAATCAAAGCGGAATTATCGCTTTTTTATTGGACTTTTTTCATGATGCAATTAAACCAGTTTTTTGTGCAATTCGTTCATGAATTTCTATGAGTTTACTGACGCTTGCAATTATTTAATGAATTTATTGAGAAAATTTCTTTGCGAAAAATCAAATTTTGTTAAAAAACAAAAAAAAAACGTTTTTCCATATTTTTCTTCAAGTTTTTTGCATTTCCAAGATAATTTCGAAGAATCCGGAGAAGAAGGCAAAATGGACTTTCGTGGTAAAATTATCCAGAATTTTTTTTCAGAGTGAAAGAGTCGTTAAAAAAATCTGAAAAAATTTCAGAACATGCTACAATATGTTGACGTTATTGGTGAATTTTTTCGTAGACTCTTTCACTCTCAAAAAAATTTCAAATTGTTTAAACCTGCTAATCCATTTTGCCTCGGTCTTCCTTATATATAGGGGACAGTGGGGCAAAATGGACACTGTAATGAAATGGTTCGAGATGGATTTTTTTTTGATGATTCTATTGGGAAGCTGAGAAAATTTCAACTAGAAAACGAGTGTCAGATGTATTTTTTTTTCGATTTTTTAAAAAATTCGATATTTTTCGGAATTTTTGAGGGGTAAAAATTTCCTTTTTCTTTTTTTTTTTTTTAATTTCAGTTTTTTCTAAATATCTCTGATTCTATTGGTCGTAGCAATCCGGGGCTGGTCTCAAATGAAAGGTGAGCTCATTTCCCATCGATTCATGGCGTTTTAAATTCAAAAATATCAATTTTTAGGATAGTTATAGGCCAAAAAACTGTTTCACAAAACTGTTTCACAAAAAAGCCCATAAATACCTCAAAAATCGATATTTTTAAATTGTAACCCCTATGAATCGATAGCAAATGATCTCACCTTTCACCTCCCATCGGAATTTTCACGTTACGACCAATAGAACCGGAGATATTCTCAAAAAACTGAAAATTTTCAAAAAAAGGAATGATCAAAATACGCAAAATCGCCAAAAATTCAAAAAAATTAATTCTGGTACTTGTTTCCCGCCTAAAATTCCCTCAGCTTTCCGATGAAATCATCAAAAAAAAAATGGACCGCCAATATTTCTATCAATTTCAAGAATTTTCCATAATATTTGCCAACAAATTTAGATGTGTCCATTTTACTCCTGATGTCCATTTTACCCCACCTCTCCATAAAGAAAACAATAGGGGAAAGTGGGATGAAATGGACCTGTTTGTTCGAATGATTTGGGATTTTTTAGAGAATAGGCAGCTCTATGA
Organism: Aleiodes alternator; assembly: GCA_963921955.1. Taxonomy (NCBI): domain Eukaryota; kingdom Metazoa; phylum Arthropoda; class Insecta; order Hymenoptera; family Braconidae; genus Aleiodes; species Aleiodes alternator. The sequence goes on along the minus strand of OY998099.1, from coordinate 12,321,126 downwards.
AAAAATTATACAAAAATGGAGACATATTGGAGCATCTTCTCAAATTTTTTCAGATTTTTCTTTCGTGTCCTTAACATCGAAAAAAAATCCTGAATTAATGTTGTAGCAGAGGTCCAGTTTACCCCATTCTCCTCTATATATATTTTTCCAATCAATTTACAATTTCTATTTTTTGCTTGTTTTACAGAGCTGCTGTGGCGTTGAATACCTCATGCTAACACCAGATCGTTGTTTAATATTTCCATCAGTTGATTATGTGAGAAATTTAGTAACAAAATACAGTCGTTGCGCTGGTAATTCAGTGACACCAGTTGTAATTGATTGTTCATATATTTATGGTGCTGATTTTACAGCAGCAACTGTTATTGAAAGTTTAACGAAAGATTTTGCATTACGTGGACAGCCATTATTTTTTTATAATTTAAAACCATCAGTTTATGCAGTATTCGAAGGTGTTGAACCAACTGATTTTGTTGTTTATTATACACAAGAGGCACTCGATGATTTATTGAGAGAAAGAGGATATCTCAAGCAAATTAAAAATAATCAATCGATTGCATAACATCGCGAGAATTGATAATTTTTTTTTTTTTATGTATCAAATTGTGCGATGAAATGGAAGAAAAAATTGAAAAAAATTATTGTTATGATCTTTTTTTTATAAAAAAAAATAAAGTAACAAAAAAATCATAATAAAATTTTTTTTCGCCTTATAATTATAAAATTGAGAATTCAATACGAATAATTAAATCGAGAAAATTTCATGGATTCATGAAAATCTCATATCGCTCTTTTTATCGATCACGTATCGATCGCAAAATCAATACACATAAAAAGAGAATTTAAATTATTTAAAGAGAAAAATTTGTATAGAAAAGTTAACAATTATTTTTATTTTGTGCATAAATGTTGAAATTACAAAATTAAATCATCAAACGTGGTATTTAATTTTACGAAGGTGGAAAAAAAATTATTAATTCATTGGAAAATAAGGGATAGATAAGATTTGATGAGAGAAAAATATCGATTGTGTATGCAGTATTTATTTAAAAAGTATCAATGTAGATAATTATCTAGACAAATTAATTTTAAACTAAGTTTTCATTTATTTTTTATGCCATAAAATCGATTATCACGTGGACTCTTGAATCTCTAATTAATTAGTTGAATTGCATGAGAATTGCCATTTTTTTCATTTCATATAAATTTTTTCTTCTATTTTTTTTTTAAATTATTATTAATTGTTAAATGTACAATAATTGATAAATGAATTTCTCACAGAAATTTTCATGATTATTCGATAAATAAATAAATTACAAAAATACTGTAAAAATAAGAAAAAACACATTTACAAAATCATCAGTTACATCTATTAAATCAAATATGTTTTCTTTTTTATAATTATATTACTTATTATTAACTCATTAATTTATTAATTTTCTTCTAGGTGATGTGTAGAGATGTTAAGTTCTTGAAAATACTGTGATAATTTTGTAAAAAAAAAAAGAAATAATGAAAATATTCCAAATAGAATACAGGGAAATACAGATATGCTTCCTATTCTGTTAACAGTTATGTATATATAGGGGTACATGGGGTAGAATGGGACATCATTAGGAAAATTTTTGAAAAAATAAAAAAAAAATTACCTCTTAATTAAAACTAAAATTTAATAAAATTCATGATTTTTTTAAAGATTTTCCTGATTTTTTTTCTTTTTCAATTGAAATATTCGAAAATTCAGTAAATGGCGAAGGGTCCATCTTACCCCATCTTCCCCTACTTATACGTCTGAACATATATATATATATATATATATATATATATATATATACTTTCTCAAAAACTACATTTTTTAATTATTTCATCTGACCTTTGTGTGCATCACTTTATTCATTGAATATCTAGTCTTCATTTGAGCTTATTATTATCTAATGACAAAATTCTACTGTTATTCAATAATTTTCTCATAATTTTTCCAGCTATATACAATTAAAAATTCTAATGACATTGTATTTACATATTTTATGATGTATATAATTATTGTGAGTTGAGCAAAAGCGTGCAGAGTTTCCTCTCTTTTACATTTATTAATAATTAATTTAGATTGAATTGCAGAAAATGATTGAGATAGAGTAATTTTTTTAGAGTTTTTTTTTTCTTGCAGAATGAAGTCTGAGGTATGGAAGAAATGTCTCCACAGCAATTATTGGAAGAAACCCTTTTTTTAGAGAATTTTTATGAACTAGGGCAGAATGGACCTGCGAGACAAAATGATTCGAAATTTTTTTTCGAAACGAACGACTTTACTAAAAAATCTGACAAAATTACTTAACATAGTAGACATATTAAAAAATTTTCTCAATTTTTTTCAGATTTTTTCGTAGACTCCTTCATCCTAAAAAAAATTCTGAAATCATTTTGCACTTCTTCGTATTTGATATGAGAGTTTTTTTTTTTTTTTGGAATTCAAGATATGTCTGAGAAGTATCGGTTTAGACGTAAAGTTCAGGTTCTCTTCGAGTCTTATGAAGTGCAGATTGATCAGAAGAATTAGAGAATTTAGTGAACTAATGCATCTTAATACCTGAGATTTTTCTAAATTACAAAAATTTAATTACTAAATTTTCATATTTAAATTAAATTTTTTCTCGATTCTCCTTCCGATTTCCCCTTATTCTTAAATAATAAGCTACATCATCAAGACGTAAATCACAGTAATTACCAATCCATCCAATTAATCAAACCCATCCAAAATTCATGCCAGTGAGTTGATAGAACCGCTGATTAAAAGGCCTGTAAAAATCGCGAAGTCGCGAAATAGCTGTTGGATCAATATGAGGATGACTTCGGCCTTTAGTTTTTCCTGTGAGATGAAAAAAAAAGACATGAAGATTAATTACTCCATGCAATGGAATGCGGATTCTAATGCATTATGAATATTTAATAGCCTTGGCATTGAACTTGGCATTGGAGAATTGCAGATATAAATGCGCGCGCATCAGTTTCCACGAGAATATTTCGAAAAAAAGAGTAAAAAATTAATTTATCAATGAAACTGTCACCTGAGAAACAGAAAGGCATAATTGTTATGCTTATACAGAGCACTTACGCCCCTTTGCCACTAAGATGACGAAATTTAATGCCATATTTAATTATTTAATATTTGAGATTTAATATATAATGGCAATGGCCCTATTAGAGAAACTTTCCCTATTAGGGAGACTTCCCTATTAAGGAAATCAACTGATTTTTTTTTTTTTTTAATATGCCTTAAATAGAGAAGAGTGGGGCAAAATGAACACTGTAATGAAACGGTTAGAGATTAATTTTTATCGATGATTCTATTGGAAAGCTGAGGAAATTTTATCCGGAAAACGAGTGTCAGATTAGTTTTTTGGATTTTTTTTTTTGAGAATTCGATATTTTTCGGCATTTTTGAGGGGTAAAAGCCGTTTCTTCTTTGAAGATTTTCAGTTTTTTACAAATATCTCTGGTTCCATTGGTCGTAGCAATTCGGAGTTGGTCTCAAATGAAAGGTGAGCTCATTTCCCATCGATTTATGGGGTTTTGAATTCAAAAATATCAATTTTTGGGATAGTTATAGGCCAAAAATTGTTCCACAAAACTGTTCCACAAAAATGCCCATAAATACCTTAAAAAACGATATCTTTAAATTGAAAACCCTATGAATCGATGGCAAATGATCTCACCCTTCACCTCCCATCAGAATTTTAACGCTACGACAAATAGAACCGAAGATATCCTCAAAAACTGAAAATTTTCAAAAAAAAAGGCTTTTACCCCTCTAAAATGCTCAAAAAAGTCAAAATCACCAAAAATTCCAAAAAATTAATTCCCGCACTTGTTTCTCGCCTAAAATTTCCTCAGCTTTCCAATGAAATCATCAAAAAAAATCTATTGCCAATATTTCTATTAATTTCAAGAGTTTTCCATAATATTCGCCTAAAAATCTCGATGTGTTCATTTTACCTGTGATGTTCATTTTGCTCCACTTTCCTCTATGGCTTAAAATACATACCAAGACAGTGAGGAACGGCACTTTGTTCTGTCTTCATAAGACAAGGAAATCCCTTAGTAGAATTGAAGTAAAAATGTTTCTCCGAAATAACGCGTTTCAATCCAAGAAAATCCTGGACTCTCGTTATCTCCATAACTGGATCAGCGATTAATCGTTCACCAGAAACAAATAATAATTGTGACAGTGGAAAATACTGCAGCCAGTGCTCCAAGTATCTCGCATAAACGCCGATCCTCAATGGTGCCCAATTGGTGTCGACAATTTGTGAACCATTTACAAATGCTCTCTCCTCGAATTTCGGAAGATTTGGACGTTTACTCTTGACTTGAGTGTAATCAGAGATAGCTCTTGTGACTGGATCACGAACAACAACGATTAGCTTTGTACCAGGATTCATGTGCTGGACTCTTCTTGGTGCTTCTGGTGTCACGAAGTATGAGGGAGTTTTTTCCATCGTCAGTTGGCCCTCCAATGTCGGTGGCATGCGATGCCTAAAATTTGATGTATTACAGAAAAAAAAAAAAATCCATCAAAAAACACTTTCTGAAGATTCTGAAGTCTTTTGGAAAATTGATTTAGGGGAAGGTGGGCTAAAATTGATTCAAAGGGTGAAACAAACACATTTAAGTTGTGATGTATAAATTATGAAAAACATGCGAAATTAATAAAAATATTGGGGATAGATCTTCTTTCACTATTCCATTGAAAAGCTGAGGGAATTTGCGGTGAAAAGCCTATGTCAGAACTTTTTTCTTGCAATTGTCCAAAAATTTGACTTTTTTTTTAGTGAAAATTTGAAGGATGACCCATTTTCATTCTGGAAAAAATTCGGTTTTTTGCTAATATCACCAGTTCTATTGGTTTTAGCAGAATAATTCCGAATGGAGGTGAAAGGTGAGATCATTTGCCATTAATTCAAGGGGGTTTTAATTGAAAAATTGGAATTTTGAACATAGTTAAAGAGAAGAAACTGATTTTCACGAAAGTACCCGTAAATACCTTGAAAATAGATATTTTTTAATCAAAAATCCTATCAATCGATGACAAATGATCTCACCTTCGACCCCCATTTAGAATTTTTACGCTATGACTCATAGAACCGGAGATATTTCGAAAAAATTGAATTTTTCCGAAAATGAAAAGAAACGATCATTAGTCCTTTAAATGTTGCGCCAAAAAAATCCACAATTCTCAAAAAAAAAGCTAAAAAATTAATTCTGGCACCTGTTTTCCACTCAAAATTTCCTCAGCTGTCCAATGAAATTATCAAAAAAAAATCTATTTCCAGCGTTTCATCCTAATGTGTCCATTTTCAACAATTTTCCCATCATTTTTTACTAAAAAAAAATCCTAAAAAATTAAAAATTCTTACCTATACCAATGAAATCCCTTCGGATAATGATGATCAAAAAAATGAACTTCCGATCCAGCAGCTCTAATATCTGGATGCAGTCTCAAAAACTCCAAAAGAGCCCTTGTACCACCTTTTTTAACTCCAATAATCAATGCACTTGGTAATTGCCTATTAGCTAAAAGTCCCTGTTGCTTCAAAACTTTATACTTCATCGATAAATCATTAATGTCTTTGAAACTATCATTATTAATCCATAAAGGCACAACTTGAACTTTACTTGTTGTATTTATATCAACAGCCACATCATTCAATGGAATTTCTTCAACTTTAACTTCCTCAATAATACGTCTCAAATGAATTTCTTGAAATCCAGTTAATCTTATACGTTGAAGGGTAATTTTTTTTGTTATACCACCAAATAAACAGAAGCTATCATTCAATATAATCCAAATGAGAATTATTAAAAAGCAGATAAATAAAATAATTTTTTTCATTAATGATCCTCTTCTTAATTCCATTTTTTTTAAATCAAATTTTCGTAATTTTATTTAATTTTATTGAATAATTTCATGAAAATTAATTATTAACGTTCACTATCTTTTCTGAACTGATAAAATTTTCACACAATCAAATCTGCAATGATAAATTAAATTTTTTTTTTTTTTTATTCAGAGAAACTTGAGGGTAAATTAAGCCATGTGCAAAGACAATTTATCAAAAACACCTTTCGTACAAGTGTATATCGCGTGCTTACATATTAAAACGTGACTCGTTATTGTGTTTGTTTTTGCACCTAACTGTTTACTATGCTAATTAATTTGTATACTTACGGTGATACATTGAGCAGTTTGAACCACATTGTTTACGGATTAATTATGAATTTAATGAAATATTGAAATTTATCATTTTCGGGAGATATTCAGGGATGAAGAGGGAATTATAGTATTTATGTGGATTTTTTTGGATATTCCTGGACTGAACTGATGTAATCGATATCACCGAAAGTTTGGAACTCGTAGAAGGGAATAAAAGTTGCAATTTATGAGGAACATTTGGAAGAAATAGTGATTCACAAGGATTTACATAGTTTTTGGAGGATTTTAGTACTTCTGGAATTCTGCTTTTTTGAAAAATGATAAATCATCTTTGCTGAAGATGCAAGAGGATTTTTCCCAGGATTAGTGGACACTGCAGATGAGATGTATTCATGGAAATTACGCTTGCGCAGAGGTGAATTTTTTGAGGAATTCAGTAGGAGGACATCAGGAGACTTGTTCTATCCACAATTTTTATCGAATTTTCTAAAAAAAAAAGACTTTCTACAATTTTTTCAAAACCCAATCATCCTAAAAATATCGAAGAAATAGGGAAAATTGGGACAAAATTAGCTAGAATTTTTTTCTGAGAGTGAAGTGCTCGACGAAATTTTTTGAAAAAATTCTCCAATAATGTAGAAGTATTTAAGCATCTTCTTGAATTTTTTGAGAATTTTTCGCAAACTCCTTCACTACGAAAAAAAAATTCCTCAATCATTTTGTCTCGGTCTTTCCTAACAAACACGAAAATTTTCTTTATATTGTCGTCTCAGAAACAAAGTGGCATAAGTGCTATGCATATGCATAGCACTTACGCCACTTTTTTCCTGAGACTACGATATAAATTGCCTATTATTTTGATTGAGCGTAATAATATTCGAAAAAATCATCAACTTTATTCACTCTCTAAAACAATAATAATTTCGAAATATAGAAAATTCTTTAGAGTTTGTGCCTTTTTCTCAACGGTAATTAAAAAATCATTAATTCAAAAGTGATTGCATTGTTTTTTACCGAGAATTCTCATGAAACTTCCCCATAGAACTTCAGCAATTTACAAAGTCCATTAACTTTATCATGACGCAAAGAGAAATAAGTTTTCCCAACAAAAAACTTTATATATAGATATACGATTTTATTCTTTTTTTTTACCAACAAATAGCTTCTTAAACTATGTTATTCGTATTTAAAAACTAAATATTCACAATAAATTATATATCCGTATATATTGTTATTTCAAGAGACGTATCAATAAAGTCGTTCAATGACTATATACATGTATCCAGTGTAATATAATATTTCCGATAAAATATTTCTTATATTATCATTTTTTTTACTGTATTATGGACTCAAATTACAGAGTAAAGAGTAAATGGTACAATTTCCATTCGGTCTCATATACGCGGTGCAGTGTATTTTGTTACATTTATTATTCTAAATTACACTTCGATTAACTGAAATTACAGTTAATTACTATGAATATTGTTGAAATCGTATTTATTTTTGTTCCTCTTTCTACGTATTTCAACCAGATTTTTGTGCGAATTTTGACGATTCACAGGAATATATCGTCATATTTTATTTAATTTGTACACTTAAATGGTAATTTTATGGACGATCAAGTTCATGAAGAATAGCATTTCGAAATTATAAATATAGTCAAAAGTTTAAAGCAGAAATAGTGAAACTATAGAGTTATATCGGTGCCTTAGTGTTAAAAAGGCGTAAGTCCTGTGCATGAGCGAGCACTTACACCCTTTTGTTTCTAAGGCGACGATATTATGTTGATAATTGACGGAAGAGACGAAAAATAAAAGCAAAAATCATTTTGACATTGCACTTGAATTTTAGGAGAGAAGAGATAAAATGAAATGAGTTTTCAATCATTAACCGAATTGTTGCTGATTATTTACTTTTTTTGTAGTTCATGATATTGAAAATAGAAATCTGACAAATTTAGATTTTTTTTTCAACAAATGAGTGATTTTGAAAAAATAAAAAATATGCACAGTATCCAAAAAAAATCGAGAAAATTGTCAGATTTCTGCTGATTCCATTATCATTGTAGTTTTTATTTTATTTTCTACAAAATAAATATTCTGCAATTATTTGGATCATCTTATTAAATAATAGAAAAAATTTATTAAAAAATTTGGCGAAACTCATTTGATTTCATGTCTCGATTACTCATTTAATCTACTAAAATTTTTAATGCTAAATAAAGATAAAAAACATTGAGGATAATACAAAGAAGTTATGGAATTGTATAAAAATAAAATAATCTAGTGTCACCAAATCTAGTGACGAATCACATGAAAGACATCAGTGAGCATTGGGTATTCGATGAATACCTCAAATAACAAATAAGCGAAATTATTTCATCTTGAGATAGATAATTAAGAAAAAAAAATCAATACTTCTATTTATAAATGATATAGAAGGGGATTAATGTGAATTGACATTTACAGTTCGATTTATATTAAATTGAAGAGGTGAAAAACCAGAAGAAAATTACGACAGAGGTAGTCAATTTTTTTTACATACGTGAAAATTTATGTTCTATCTGATTTGTTCATTGTTTTTCACGTATCCTTCAATCCTTGGAATGCTGCTCTATTTACAATGTCGCCAGAATTCTTGTAAAACCAACGCAGGCTGCCAATACAGTTTGTCCAATGCCCCAAAATAATGCATAAAGTGGTGGCATTTGATAGCTTGATGCACGATATACAAATGCAACTGTTGCAGAGCTCAAAACACCGGAAGTCAATGGCAGTAGAAATCCCATTATTAAAATTAGTAATGGAAAAAATCTGCAACAAAATTTTTTATTTATATATTCAATTGGTTTTAAAAGTGAAGACTTGTCATTCTTTACAAAATAATGAATCATTGTTTTTTTTTTTTTTTTTTTTTGTAAACGCCTCTAAAAAAAAATTTGGAAAAAAGACACAACAATATAGATATATTGGGATATCTTCTCAAATTTTTTCAAATTTTTATTCCGACTCCTTCACTCCGAACAAAAATTTTTTTGGATCATTTCACTTCATATTCTCAAATTCTCAAGATTAAACTTACTTTCCATATTTGTGTTTCCTTAGTGTTGCAAAACAAATTGCTGCAGCAATTGTATGTACAAATACCGATGAGAATAGTGCCCATAGAAAGATTTGATACCACATTTCTGAAAAAATTGATAAAACGATTGAAAGTGTGTTGAAGGTGCATAGGAATAAGAGCATGAAATTTTCAGACAAATGAATTTCATTGTCCAATCATTTTTCGTAGAGAATTCCAACAGGGTGACGACTGAAAACTAATTTCAAAATTCCCTGACTTTTCCATGACTAAGAATAAAGTACCAGGAAGTACCTACAAAGAAGAAAAGTGATTTGAATATACGTTAAAATTCTTAGTTATTCCTGAGAACAATTCTTTAAAATTCGAATTTAACAATAATACCCGAAACTGCGTTAAATTTTTTAGAAATTTGATTTTCTCTTGAATTTTTGCATATTTGACTAATCGAAAAGTTCAATTTTCATTGACACTATCTGTAACTGTCGAAAATATGGAAATAATAAAGAAAAAACTACTTTTGATGGTTAAAGGTGATTTTTAAGGTATTCGTAGAGATCTAGAAGGCCACCTTTAACAATCAAATGAATTATTAAAGTCGTATATCCAAAAATATTAAGAATAAACTACAAATTTCCCTGATTAATACCAGATTTCCTGACTTTTCCAGGCTTTCCAGGTTCTCCAGGTCAGTCGCCACCCTGTCCAAGAGATACAAGAAAGGATAAGCACGAAATCGTGCTATCTCGCTTAGTTTCCGAGGTATTCTTGATGGACTGATGATGGAACAAAATCGATTGTTACCAAAAATTTCATAGTCGTATAAAAGTTATTGATATTAATAGAATGAAAATTATAATTACCAGCAAATGAGGTGAGAGGTGAGTAAAAGGCGCTAACCTGGTTTTGACCTCTTACACTTACAGTAAGATGCGGCGCCGTACTGCTTAATTGTACATTGGACATTGTTATTATTCAATGTCACCGTACAGAGGCTCCCAGAGCCTGTTTCGTTTTGCTTGGGCATCCGTCACTATGCCAATTGAATGATAATAGGTATCTCCTGAAATTAAAAAATATTATCAATGATTTTCAGGTACTAATCAACGATCAAAATTCTTGTTGTCAGAGGAAAAAAATTAAACAATTAAAAAATTAAAAAGTGAAAAATAGAGAAATGTGGATTATCTTGGAGAAGATATTCTTCAGAAGATGTTACTTACCGGTTAGATGCAGTGGACATACCAGAATAAAAACCGCAGTCATTCGTATAATTGATTTTTTATTCTTGTGATGATTTTGACATTTTTATGATGACGAATTTCCCCTCACACGGGGCTTGTCGTCAGCCTGCCAGTATGAGTATCCTGCGAATGGAGCCATAGTGTGAAACAAGAAATTCCTAGATTTTACTAGCACGAATTCTCATGAAATCGAGAAGATCAGTTACCGACGATTGAGTTGTCCGTTTTTACTTTTACTAGCGCCGTCGGCGGCCGCAAGCGGCCGCCTCCGTTGATTAGTGTGAATTTCTATTTTTCATTTCAAGTTTCAATGATTCTTAAAAACAATATTAATAACATAAATATTTAATGATTCCGTTTTGGTTATATCCCCTAAATTTTAATGATAAGTGACCTTGAATGATCATGCATCTCTAGCGCCGCCGTCGCCTTCGGCGACGTCGTTGATCCCCTTTTCGTTTTTTAATTAACAATTTTATTTTTCGATGTCTGTAATTATTTTCTTGTAATTAACTTTAAATATTTAAAATGATTTCATCCTTCAATTATTGAATTGATGATAACATAGAATTCTAAGGTTATTTACTTTTTTTAATGGAAAACTAATTCAAAAAAATTAGTTTCCATAATGTCCACCAGAATTCGCTTTTGTCAATTCGAGTTCGACTTTTCCCATTTCGAGTTCGATTATTTTCATTGGCTGTATAGCTTAAGGCTGAAGGCCAGCCAGCGCCTAGCCGCGGCACAAAAAAGAAGAAGAAGAGTTCGATTATCCTTCAATTCGAGATGAAATCCGCCATGTTCGATTTTAATGCCCTGTCCTTTTTATATAGGATAGGATAGGATATAGGACCTGAAAATTTGGCTCTCCTAAGCGGGGGGGGGGGGGTGGAGTGGGTTATAGCGAGTTTTTAGCAAGATTTAATTAGCCGGAAAAGGGGAGCTATTCTCGTGTCTTAAAATGCTTATGATTTCGCTCCCGTTAGAGGGCATCTCGGCTAGATTTGAACCGGATTGATGAAACTTACGAACGCTATGTTATCAATCGAATTTTTCTCATCTCATCCTTACTATGTATTCAGACGTTAAAAGAAGATAAGTAGTCAATTTTTCACAATTTGGGAGTTTTAATTCTATTTTTAGATGAGAACAAGTATTCCGAATGATAATTCTGAATAAAACAACAAAGAAACAAATGACGAACGCAAAAATAATTCAAATTTTGAATGGAGCAAGTGTTATCAAAATCCAGCAAAATGACTGAGTGTTACCCACATCGCCCTCTGACGGGAGCGAAATCGTAAGCATATTAAGACACGAGAATAGCTCCCCAGAATCCCAGTCACAATAGGGACCGTGCGTCTCGATCTTAGCGCCAACTGGTGCCAGAAGTTTGCACTTTCTGTATATTTTTCAACTTTGATATTATGCATTCAAGTTCATTAAGTGTCAATTGAATAGATTTATTAATTTATTTTCACAATGTCAACAACGACACAAACTTGTTGCATCCGTGGATGTACAATTAAATCACGCCGGAAACGTGGATTCGATTCGGTAATAAAATTTTACAAATTTCCAGACAGCACGTTCGGTGCTCCATGGAAAATTGATAAACGTATGAAGTGGATAAATGCAGTCTTTGACTGATGAATAGTTTCGATACTCAAATTTAATGCATCATTAACATTACGACACACAAATTTTTGGTAAAAATCATGTAAATTTCTGGTAATGTAGTTTTCCTCAGTATATGTCTTATTCACCATTTGCAGCATCAATATATCCAACACAACTTTTCTAGCTTTAGCTTCTAGAGTACGTTTCTCATTCATCTGAATCATTTCCACCATTGCTTCAGCTGCCATAATTTCAACCTGGTTTTTTTCTTTCAGCTTCAAAATTGTATGCAGAGGTGTGTTAGCTAGAGCTTCCGGGAAATTCGCAGCTGTGATCTTTAAGGGATAACGGAAGACCTAGTAAATTTCAAATTTTCAAATTCATTTTTTAGTGATAATTATGATTTTTTGCATCAAATATCAGAAGCATCGGCTTGCTAATGTCCTTCCCCAGTCGTTGCCACTCTTCTATCATAAAAATATTGATAAATATCGTCAAACAATTAGTTCAAAAATTCAACATATGGGGCATTCCACGCTATTTCGATCACTTCTCGGACTTTTTTTTTTTATTTTTTTCATTTTTTGATATGTTTTGGAGATGCTCAAGACAAGTCATTTCCCACAAGAAAAAAAAAAAAAAAATTTTTTTTGAAAATTTTACGACCATTTTCATTTTTGAAAAAACGCGGTTTTTGCCCATTTCTCTCCAGCTTTGGAGGCTCGTATCTCGGTAACTATCGGTTATATTAAAAAATAGAAACAATACTTTTTTGTGGCAAAAGAGTACGGGAATTCATTAAAAAATTTCCATTTGTCTAAATGTAATATTTCTATTTATTATTAACAATTGAAATAAAAAAAATGATGGCAACTAGAGAATGCGTGCTCCTAAAAATCTAGAAAAAAAATATGTTACAGACTGATTTATTTCTGATTTTCTTGTAAATTTTGGTGAAACTTCCGTCGACCGTTCTCGAGATATCGATTTTTTTATGTTATTGCGTGATCGGCGGGCGCTATCGAAAGGCCATGCGCATGCGCACAACGGCTTTAGCTGCGAATCACGTGGTCACTGGCATGTCAGTTACTCAGCTTACGCGCCAGCGACCACGTGATTCGCAGCTAGAGCCGTTGTGCGCATGCGCATGGCCTTTCGATAGTGCCTGCCGATCACGCAATAACATAAAAAAATCGATATCTCGAGAACGGTCGACGGAAGTTTCACCAAAATTTACAAGAAAATCAGAAATAAATCAGTCTGTAACATATTTTTTTTCTAGATTTTTAGGAGCACGCATTCTCTAGTTGCCATCATTTTTTTTATTTCAATTGTTAATAATAAATAGAAATATTACATTTAGACAAATGGAAATTTTTTAATGAATTCCCGTACTCTTTTGCCACAAAAAAGTATTGTTTCTATTTTTTAATATAACCGATAGTTACCGAGATACGAGCCTCCAAAGCTGGAGAGAAATGGGCAAAAACCGCGTTTTTTCAAAAATGAAAATGGTCGTAAAATTTTCCAAAAATTTTTTTTTTTTTCTTTTCTTGTGGGAAATGTCTTGTCTTGAGCATCTCCACAACATATCAAAAAATGAAAAAAATCAAAAAAAAAAGTCCGAGAAGTGATCGAAATAGCGTGGAATGCCCCATATACAAGGGGTCCCGTTACCCCTTAAAGGTTGTACATTCAAAGATTCATCATCAGAATCCAAATCAGGGAAGAGATCACACATTTTTGCACCTTTGTCATAGCCCAACAATTGACGTTGCGATGGCTTATCCCACTGTTGAGCACAACTCGTTTTTAAAACAGCTGTTTCCGGAGAATTCACATAATGTATTAAAGCACACATGTATTTACATTTACCGGCTAAACCGGCTTTACAGGTACATTCAGCATCGCTGACATGTCGATGGATATCAAGCTGAAAAACGATATTTACATGATTATTCTCAATTTCATTGATCAATTTATATATTATACTAATATTAATTTGAATACTTTTCAATTCGATTCTAAATACATACCGTTATTTTGACATTGTAACAATGTGAGGTACTTATTTGGGGTATAACTTTACAGGTTATTGTCACTTGGCCGTCCACATTTTCTTCTACGACATTGTATACATGGCCAGATTTGAATAATTTTTTACGTTTCAAATCATTTTGGCCATGAATATGAGTATTTATTACCGGCTGGAACCCATATTTGATAATCTTTTTCATTTTTTTACGTATTTTACATTATATTTACTATTAAATTTATATACAAAAAGTGTAGAAATGAAACAGCAGGGAGCGCTAGTTTCGGCAGTAGTGCTGCCTCTATGTTTCGTGCACGGTCCCTATTCCTTTTCCAAAAACATCGATTCGTTTTGCATTCAACATATATATATATATCATATATATATGTTGATTGCAAAAATCCGCCATGTTGAAAGATTTTTCATAGCAGCACTGTTGGCATCCCTCGCTCTGTCTCTCTCGTCCGGAAATACACTATTTTTTTCGTCTTGCGATTGCTTCACTGCAGGTCCCTCGACCCCTCAACAATCACCCTCAGAACTCCTTAAAATCCGCGGCAATGCCCATTCCTCAACGTAATCCCGTCCAGCAAATGAAGGAAAAAGTAGTTGAAAGAAAAAATCTCAAAAGAGCTCCATTTGTAGTTCCCATCCCGCATCACGGATACCAGCGCCCATCCCCCGTAAGACCTCTTCCCGCGATGTCGACCAGATTAATGGTCAAAACAGTCCCATCAACAATGAACACTACAAAGTCTAGTACAGATGCCCCAAGTACACCAGTTCAGCGGACGACAGCGCGTTGTGGAACTATGAGTTCTCAGTGAGGATTTAATTTGTTTATTCTTCTTCTTCTTTTTTATGGTTCTGATCGTTTGATCATCCGGCCGTAATTTGTTTATTCTATTTCGTTTCTTTTTTATTTTATCTAAATTTCTGTTTGAGTTGTTCACTGGTTTTTTGAATATTTATTAATGATTCGCGAGATTTAACCGGATTTTGAGAGGAGCGTGGTATGAGTCAAAAAATGACGCGTGCACGAGATTTTCGATTTAATTGTAACTTTATTATAAATAATCAAATTATTTATCACAGCCTTAATCACTTTCTGTTTTAACAATAATTGAATTGAGATAATCAAGAGTTTTGAGAGTTTCTATTAACTATTTTTTACTTGAGAATATATGAGAAATTCTGAGAACACTTTTTGCACTTGACGCGAGAATAGCTATTTCGAGAATGAGAATGAGAATTCCAGGAAAATATGGCAGGTGTCCTGAATTAATTAATCTATCATTCGATAGATTGCGGGTCAGAACACCTGTCAATCAAGTGGCGCCTCGAGTGCCAAAGTTGAGTAGGTCACGGTCAGTAGGCCGATGACCGATAAAGAAATTTGAGTGGCTCTTTGAGAGTGTGAGTGCGTGAGTGTTTCTAATGGTTATTCGTCCATAACCAAACATTCTCCCCGCCGTCAGCAACTGTTGCTGACAAATTGAGTAAACTGAAACAAACAAAACAAAAAATTAATTTGTTCGAGATTAATTGAGAACTCTTGAGAACTTCACCAAGATCTATCTGAGCTGAACCAGTGCAGAAACACCAAGACTTGGGAGGCGTAAATTCCTTATTCGAGATGTCACTGCTTCCATCCATCACCGATATCCTCTCGTGTGGGTCGTAAATCCTCACCAGAGTACGATGATGACTGAAGATGATGATAGATTGGTGCCGTGGAGATGTTCAAGACTCTTTTGTTGAGATTGGCAAAAGCGCGAGCTTGGCGATTGGTCTTTGTAGAATTGAGGTGGCTGTTTTTATGGTAACTACTCTAGTAAGGTCGTCCTTCCCAGGATGTAGAGTAGTCACCCGAGCGAGAGGCCATTTTGAAGGAGGAAACCTCTCATCAGTGAGGAGAACTATTGAGTCTACTTTGATTTCATGAGAAGGATGGTGCCACTTTGAGATTGACTGGAGATGTTGGAGATAACTCGTGGACCATCGTTTCCAGAAACTCTGAACCTTTTGTTGAATGAGTTGCCAGCGAGAGAGACGATTAATGTTGAGATCTTCTAGTGAAGGTTCAGGGAGAACTAAGAGAGGTTGTCCGATTAGAAAATGCCCTGGCGTTAGCGCAGAGACATCATCGGGATCTTCAGAGAGAGGTTCCAGAGGTCGAGAGTTGAGAATAGCTTCTATTTGAGTCAGTAAAGTAGTGAGCTCCTCGAATGTTAATAGAGAATCACCAATGGTTCTTTTGAGATGGAACTTCACTGACTTTACTGCTGCTTCCCATTTTCCACCGAAATGAGGAGCACCAGGAGGATTAAATGACCATCTGGTTCCATCGTTGAGTAAGAGTTGAGCGATTTGATGAGATTCCTGAGATGCCATTGAGAAGAGATTCTTGAGATTTTTATCTGCTCCAACAAAATTTGTTCCACAATCAGAAAACAAATTCTTGCAGATACCTCGCCGAGATATAAAACGTCGATAGGCCGAGATGAATCCTTCTGCTGAGTAGTCGGAGACAACTTCGAGATGAACTGCGGAAGTGGCCATACAAACGAAGATGGCTAACCATCCCTTGTATGATTTATGGCCACGACCTTTCGTAGTCCTGAGAGAAACTGGACCTGCATAATCAATTCCTGTATTGAAAAATGCACGTACTTGAGATAATCGAGAAGTCGGAAGTTGCCCCATTAATTGTTGAGCTCTCACTCCTCTCTGTCGAGCACAAGGAACACACTTGAGAATAAACGATCTTACTGGAGCTCTTCCACCAAGAATCCAGTAATAGTTTCTGAGATGTCCGAGAGTAACTTGAGTCCCACCATGAAGAGTTCGTTGATGAGCTTCCTCAATGATGAGTTGAGAAAAGTGCGATTCTTTTGGAATTATCGCTTGGTGCTTATTATCGATCTTGAGATCTGCGAATTTGAGACGACCTCCTACACGGAGAACTCCCTGATGATCGAGGAAGGCAGTGAGTCGATTCAACGGATGAGAGGTACTTAGTTCCTGTCCCCTGGACAATGCGAGAAGTTCCGTTGAAAAATGAGCTGCTTGAGTAGCCTTAATCCAAAAGATTCGAGCACGTTCAAGATCATCAGGAGTTAGAGGAGTCAATAGAGAAGAATTTGAGATTTTCTTGAGACGAGCAATGAATCGTTGGTATATTGCCGTGATTCTGAACAATTTGTTCACTGAGGAGAACTTGTTGATGAGATCCCAAATTCCTATATGTTGAATTTTCACGTTGAGAGTTACACCAGGCTTTTCTTCAAGATCGATTTGAGAGAGAGGAGTTGTGCTAAATACTGGCCAGGATGAGGAGTCTTTGTTGAGCCAATGAGGACCTTGCCACCAAAGCTCATGAGAACATAATTGTGCTGCTGTCAACCCTCTAGAAGCACAATCAGCAGGGTTCTCTTTACCAGGAACGAATTTCCATTGAGACGACGTGAGCTCTTGAATGAGTTGAACTCTATTCCTAACGAATTCCTTCCATCGAGAAGGATGAGAACTGATCCTAGTGAGAGTGACAGAGGAATCCGTCCACAAATATGTCGGAACGTCGTTTAACTTGAGTGTGTCCTTGACATATTTAACGAGTTTTGCAAGGAGAACAGCAGCTGTGAGTTCTAGTCGAGGAATCGTTAATTTTTTGATCGGAGCTACCTTTGTTTTCGAGCAAACTAATGAGATTCGAGTATCAGTACCATTCGTGACCTTGAGAAATACTACTGCAGCCATTGCTAGCTGTGAGGCGTCTGAGAATCCATGTATTTCGAGTTTTGAGTTATTGAGAATTCCAAGCCATCTAGGCACTGTCAATTTTGAGAGTTGTTCGAGATCTTCACGAAATTGTTCCCATTTATGAGTTGTCTGTGGAGAAACTTCATCATCCCAATCGAGTTTTTCGATCCATATCTCCTGTAGCAACATTTTTCCACAAATAACTACAGGAGCTAGAAATCCAAGAGGATCATAGAGTTGAGCTATTTCTGATAAAATGATTCTCTTCGAGATTTTCGATGCGTTTTTTGAAGTTGATGAGAAGATGAAGTTGTCTGATGCGGGTACCCAAGATAATCCAAGAATTCGAGTTTGAGAATCTTCGTAAAATCGAAGATCATTTGAGATACTGTCAGGAGAGAGCCATTTGAGGAGTTCTGAGCAATTACTGTGCCATTTAGCTAATGGCATTCCTCCAGCAGCACAGAGATCTTTTACTTGTTGAGCAGTCTTGATGAGTAATTCTGAATTATCTGCACCTCCACAGATGTCATCCACGTATCTTCCTTCAATTAATGAGTTGACAGCTAGAGGATACCGTTCTCCTTCATCTTCAACTAATTGAAGAAGAACTCGATTGGCAAGATACGGTGCTGAGCGTGTTCCATACGTAACCGTAGTGAGCTGGTACGTTACGACATCTCCATTTGAGTTGGTCCAGAGAATTTGCTGTAGAGGCCAATCATCTTCATGAACTCGAATTTGACGAAACATCTTAGTGATGTCAGTCATGAAGATGAGTCGATGTTGACGAGTCCACAGGAGAACGTCTGAGATGTCTTCTTGAGTTTTGGCCCCTGTATGGAGAATATCGTTGAGAGAACTACCTGAGCTGGTCTTAGCCGATCCATTGAACACCACACGCAACTTCGTTGTTTTACTACTCTCTCTGAGAACACCGTGATGAGGTAAATAGTAACTATGAGAAGAACCAGCCAGAGCACTCTGAGTCGTTTCAGGAACCCTCAACCCTCCTGATACCAAAATATCATGTGCCAAGGTCATTCCGTCTGAGCAAAGAGTGATCTGAGACTGGTTTTGACGAGTTGACCGATGAGAATCACTATTTACCAATCTCATATGATCCAAATCCTTATATTCTTTGAGAAAATCTGAGTAGAGTGAGAAGAATTTCTGATCCTTAGAAATTCTATTGAGCATTCGTTTGAGACATGCTAGAGCAGTAGAATGAGAATCTCCTAACAACGAAGTTGAGTCTGAAAGAGGTAATCGAACGATATAGCGTCCTGATGAATCGCGAGAATGAGTTGATCTAAAATGCTGTTCGCATTCGAGTTCTTCCTTGGGCAATTCTGAGTTTTTTGAGCTGGGAACTTCTTCTTGAACCCAGAATTTTGAGAGTAATTCGTTGAGTTGATCATTAGTTGTTGTAACATGGAAAACATTACTCGATGTTACATGAGATGGTCCAGTTGGCCCGAATATTATCCATCCAAAGATGGTGAGTTGAGCTACAGGGGAATCTGGACCTCTATTAATGACTCTTGGTTTTATGAGTTGTCCGAATATGTCAGCACCGATGAGAAGGTCGATCGGAGCTGGAGTTCTAAAATTGGGATCAGCAAGTTGTAATCCTTGGAGGTAATCCCAATTAAGATCTTCAGCTGAGAATGTCGGTAAAGAAGAATTGAGATGATCGATTACGTGAGCAGACAATTGAATACGTTCCTTTGAGTGGATCGACTGTAGAGTGAGTTGTACTTCTCCATTGGTCGTCCCAAACGACGTTTCCCCAACACCAGTTAGGGTGATTGAGTTTTTTGATCTAATTAATTTGAGTTGTCTTACGAGTTTTTCTGAGATCATCGAAATTTCCGAACCAGAATCTAAGAGAATACGAACTTGTTGAGAATTTCCATTTGAGTTTACTAATCGGGCTAGACTAGTAGCTAAAAGAACAGCAGTTCGGAGTTGAAAAGACTTTTGTTGAGTAGAACACGAGATTGCCGTTTGCGATTGCGATTTTCACTGAGTAGATGGCGCTGATGAGATTTCTTGAGCAGGCTCGTGATGCACTTGAGCCGTCACAACCGTACGGTTTGAGTTGTTCGACGTAGCTGTTGAAGGAAGTTGAGAAGCCTGACGTGGACCAAGATGAAGCAACGTATGATGCTGCTGATTGCATCCTCTTCGTTGAAAATACGATCATGAATTATTGAAATTTGCCGATCTCTTGTTTGTTGAGAAGAAACGAGAATTTCGAAAGCCATTTGTTAATTATTATTCAAAGATTCGAGATGAAAACCCAAAATTATTCACTTGAATGAATCAAGTTATACGAGAAGACCAATTTAATCTCTTTTAAAAATAATAATTAATTCAACTTCCCTTGTAATGTTGTTGAGAAGCTGTTGAGAATCACTGCGAAGTTGAAGAATTTCAAAAAAATTCAAAAAAACGGCAAAGATTGAGTTGAGATGTCCTGTGAGATGTCCTAGCAGCGCCCTCTGGTCAATTGAGAAGCCGATCGATGCGTAACTAGTTGAATTTTGAATTCCGTGGAAAACACGTTTGAGATCCCCAAGTTGAGTCACACTGGACGAATTCAAATTTCGAGAAGTTCAATATTTGAGATGAGCACCACTGCCGAAAACGTTAGCAACACCACGCTCTCGAATTTTAATGATAAAAATGAGAAAGAATGAGAAAAATCAATAAATATTCAATTTATCCGGCTCGAAGGACCAAAATGTTTGAGTTGTTCACTGGTTTTTTGAATATTTATTAATGATTCGCGAGATTTAACCGGATTTTGAGAGGAGCGTGGTGTGAGTCAAAAAATGACGCGTGCACGAGATTTTCGATTTAATTGTAACTTTATTATAAATAATCAAATTATTTATCACAGCCTTAATCACTTTTTGTTTTAACAATAATTGAATTGAGATAATCAAGAGTTTTGAGAGTTTCTATTAACTATTTTTTACTTGAGAATATATGAGAAATTCTGAGAACACTTTTTGCACTTGACGCGAGAATAGCTATTTCGAGAATGAGAATGAGAATTCCAGGAAAATATGGCAGGTGTCCTGAATTAATTAATCTATCATTCGATAGATTGCGGGTCAGAACACCTGTCAATCAAGTGGCGCTTCGAGTGCCAAAGTTGAGTAGGTCACGGTCAGTAGGCCGATGACCGATAAAGAAATTTGAGTGGCTCTTTGAGAGTGTGAGTGCGTGAGTGTTTCTAATGGTTATTCGTCAATAACCAAACAATTTCGATGGATTTTTCCATATTTTGTCCATCATTACCTAGCAGAAATAGAAAGCATACAGAGTATTATCGCTAATTTTTATCAGTAACGAATGTTTTGGAGTTAAATGAATAGAATTATTAGTATAAAAAAATATTATTCTAATGAATTAAGCCGAAATGAAGGTTTGGTCGCGGACTTTATATGATAATCATCATGTAAAGACATATTTAATGAATATAATTAGGGGAGAGCCAGGTCAAATGAAATAGCCAATTTTTTTAGGAAAAAAGAAAAATTATTTTCAACGATTTTTTTTAACTTTAAATTTCTAAATTCTCAATTTGGATAAAGGTTAATCTGCAGAGAATGTAATGAGAAATGAAATAAGTTCTAGAAACAAGAAATTGGTTGAAAATTGTAAAATTTTCTATAGTTTTGAAAATTCCTTCAAAACTTGAAAAAATGAAGGAATTTTGCAGTTTTTAATTAATTTTTTGTTTCCAAGACTTATTGTCTTCCTCATTACATTCTTTACAGATTCACTTCATCAAATTTGAGAATTTCATCTCGTATAAATTGTTATTAATGATTTTATACAGAAACTTGACTTTTTTTAGACTTTTTTTTTACTGTCGAGACAGAAACACATTAGATGATTCAGTTGTGCCCTGGCGAATCACTCGATTGGAGGCGGTCGACTTGTGCGCTCAGCAGATCACTAATCGATGGTAATATGAATAACGAGATGACCAGCGATCAGTTGAACATTGGGTCGACTGTCGGTCGATCCCAAGTGGAACCCTCGACTCGACTAACAATCGACCATGAACATTTTCTGAGCACTTTTCGATCATGTATGATGAAGAGCTTCATCGATCCGCGGCTGACTATGTATGGAGCGGATTATTAGTCGATCCATATACCCAATCAACGACTGCTCCAATGATGAAATTTCTGGAGTGCGTGTCGATTGTAGGTAATGAAGTAGCCTATCGACCAGCAATCGACTATGTGTTGAGTCGATCGCGGGTTGATGATATCCATGAAAGCATCGACTCGACTTTTGACTGACCACTGAAATTTCTTAAGTGCAGATCGATTGTGAGTCATGGATTGCTTCATCGACCCGCGATAAATTGAGTATAGAGTTTATTGTTTGTCGATTCCGATTCATCGGATATTATTATTCTTCGTGATGAGTTACTTTACGGGTTCCCTGAAAAGTTCCTCTGCAAGTTCCCCTGAAAGTTCCTCTGGAAGTTCCCCTAAAAGTTCCTCTAGAAGTTCCCCTAAGAGTTATGAACGCTCATAAAATCAGTTTGACGTTTATAAATGTCAGTTTAACATTTATAATCATTCAGAACGTGTTTGATTCATGGTGAACTTCAGCTTAGATCAAACCGTACACGAACGTCTCGGCCCTACATATGGATTCTAAGCAATAGAGTGGACCATCGAATCTACATCAATAGAGTTTCGAGTTGACTGCCAGTCAATTTGCGTTGATGCGAATCTGCAAACGACTGAAGGTGGCGATTGACCTGGAGAATCTAGACTAGTCAGGGAATTTTAATCTTAGTCAGGAAAATTTGTAGTTTATTTTTGCTTATCCCGACGACCTTTGAAATTATAGATATTTGATCGGAAAAAATTAAACTTTTCGATTAGTCGACTATCCGCAAGAAGTTTAACAGAAAATCACAGTTCTAAAAGTTTAACGTAGTTTAGGGTCTTGTTGTCAAGTTCTAATGAAGTAAACAGATTTTCGGGAATAACTAAGAATTCTAACGTAGGGGAAGATGGGATGAAATGAACACTTAGATTGAATGGTTTGAGATGCAAATTTTCTGATGATTCCATTGATGAACCGAAGAAATTTAGGCGGAAACATGTGGCAAATTTTTCTCTCAATATTTTTGGAAGAATTTCCTTTTTTGGCCAAGTATTGAAAGGATCTCCCTTTTAGTGTACGGTTTAATCTAGGCTGAAGTTGACTATGAATCAAACACATTCTGAATGATTATGAATGTTAAACTGGTATTTATAAACCTGAAACTCATTTTATGAGCGTTCAAAACTCTTAAGGGAACTTGCAGAGGAACTTTCAGGGGAACTTCTAAAGGAATTTTTAGGGGAACGTCCAGAGGAACTTTCCAGAGAACCCGTAAAGAAACTTATCACGATGAATAACAATATCCGATGAATCGGAATCGACAAACAATAAACTCTATACTCAATTGATCGCGGGTCGATGAAGCAATTCATGACCCACAATCGATCTGCACTTAAGAAATTTCAGTGGTCAGTCAGGATTCGATTCGATGCTTTCATCGATATCATCAACCAGCGATCGACTCAAAACATAGGCCATTGCTGGTCGATAGGCCACTTCATCATCTACAATCAACACGTACTCCAGAAATTTTATCATTAGATCAGTCGTCGATTGGGTATATGGATCGACTAACAATCGACTCTATACATAGTCAGACGCAGATCGATGAAGCTCTTTATCATCCATGATCGAAAAGTGCTCAAACAATGTTCATTGTCGATCTTTAGTCGAATCGAGGTTTACACTTGGGATCGACCGACTGTCGGCCGAATGTTCAGCTGATCGCTGGTCATCTCGTTATTCATATGACCATCGACTCAGGCTCGACAAGTGATCAGGTGAGCGCACAAGTCGACCCCCCAATCGAATGGCGATCGAATAGTAATCGATGGATCCGCCAGGGTGGAGAGGTGAAAAAGGATAATTCGATTTTTTTGCTGTCCCTCTTTCAGTAATATCTTAAAAACTAAGCTAGATAGCAAAATTTTCATAGAGGCCTTCTTTGTAGAGGAAAATTCGAACTGCCAAAAAGTTCCTATGAAAATTTCCCTATCTAGCTTAGTTTTCAAGATAGTACTGAAAGAGATACAGCAAAAAAATTGAATTATCCTTTTTCATCTCTTCTCAACTGAATCATTTAACGTTTCTCTCCTCTCTCCTCTCTTTCTCTCTCTCTCTCTCTCTCTCTCTCTCTCTCTCTCTCCACAGTCAAGAAAAATTAAATTCTTCTTTAAAATCGTTAATAACAATTTATACAAGCTAAAATTCTCAAATCCGATGAAGTGAATCTGTGAAAAAAGTAATGAAAAAATATTATTTTTTTTTACCCTATGGTGGGGTAAAATTCACTGAAAATTATTTTATAAAAAGAAAGATCTGAAATTCAACTTTCCTTTTTCAGACAATATCTTCCTCCATTACAAAATTACAAAGCTGGGGAAAAAGTATGGATAATCGGATATGATGCCATTGATTTGATTGAAGTTCACAATCACATTGAACATGTAGTGAACGCCCCAGGTTAGTAAACTAACAACAATTAATTCAATTCAATGAAGATACATTTAAGGTAGTACGGTCGAATTGGGGTTTACGTTTGACCCCATGATTTTTTACATTCTGTCGAAAGAGCTGACTTCGCTCTACATATCTGGAAAAAAAAATAAAAAAAATTCCTTCGCCTTTATTGCGCCTTTCGCGCCATAAATAATGTTTAAAAAAAATTCCACCTTGAGGTAATCCTAGTAGCAGATCCAAATTATCTACTTTTATTTTATTTTCTTCCAAGTTACCATAAATATTCGAATTATTCAGATTTTGTAACATTCTACCGACATTAAAACGATATTCACGGTAGTAAATTGTTATTAAATAATATTATAAATATCCAATATTGTTGCGAATTTGACTCACGCTGTTCCAGTTTCTAGGACTGGGATTGGAGGATCCTCGGATTTTAAATACCAATATGACTGCCATTGATGTTTTCATGTAATTAATTAAATTAATCGTTGCTATATGTCCGGTAACATGGATTTTTCATGATTTCAAAAACTAATAGACACTCGGACGAACAGGAATATATATGGTTATATAAGGAAAAAATAGATCTATAACCATGAATTGTTGTAATTGAACTGAAATTGAACCTCACTTATAGAGTTTCAATGTTAATTTAATTTTTTTCAAAAATTAATTTTGGCCTTATTTGTCCGGTAACATGGGATAAACTAAATTTTTAAAAAATCTCCTCATGCTACTCTATCGAAAGTGACCAAAACTGAAAGGAAAAAATAGATTGCCGGAACTACTTGGATTACCTTAATAACAAAAAAAAATTGTTTTGCTAATCTGTCGGTGTGGGATTTTATATGATTTTCATCACATAAATATATATATATTATATATAATAAAGAAAAAATATTTTTTTTCCAATAAAATAATTTGCCGAAGGAAGGTCGGTGTGGGATTTTATATGATTTTCATCACATAAATATATATATATTATATATAATAAAGAAAAAATATTTTTTTTTCCAATAAAATAATTTGCCGAAGGAAGGTCGGTGTGGGATTTTATATGATTTTCATCACATAAATATATATATATTATATATAATAAAGAAAAAATATTTTTTTTTCCAATAAAATAATTTGCCGAAGGAAGGTCGGTGTGGGATTTTATATGATTTTCATCACATAAATATATATATATATTATATATAATAAAGAAAAAATATTTTTTTTCCAATAAAATAATTTGCCGAAGGAAGGTCGGTGTGGGATTTTATATGATTTTAATCATATAAATATATATATATTATATATAATAAAGAAAAAATATTTTTTTTCCAATAAAATAATTTGCCGAAGGAAGGTCGGTGTGGGATTTTATATGATTTTCATCACATAAATATATATATATTATATATAATAAAGAAAAAATATTTTTTTTTTCTTTTTTTTTTTTTTTTTATATATATAATAAAGGAAAAATATTTTTTTTTCCAATAAAATAATTTGCCGAAGGAAGGTCGGTGTGGGATTTTATATGATTTTCATCACATAAATATATATATATTATATATAATAAAGAAAAAATATTTTTTTTCCAATAAAATAATTTGCCGAAGGAAGGTCGGTGTGAGATTTTATATGATTTTCATCACATAAATATATATATATTATATATAATGAAGAAAAAAATTTTTTTTTTTTTTTTTTTTTATATAAAAAAAAAAAAAATTTTTTTTATATAAAAAAAAAAAATATTTTTTCTTTATTATATATAATATATATATATTTATGTGATGAAAATCATATAAAATCCCACACCGACCTTCCTTCGGCAAATTATTTTATTGGAATTCTATAATATTTTTTTCAGGAGGTTCTTTTTGGCCTAGACTTTACTACCCGAGAAATTGGATTCCATCATCGACTGTAGTCGTTATTAACTCTCATATCAAGATGAAAGAAGTGGTTTCACATATCTTCAGGGGAGCTACAAACCTGAAGAATCTAACCATGTTCGTGGTTGCTGAATTTGCGGGTACTTATACCTCATTCGTAATGCATCCGACCGGATGGCTCCAGACATCACGGTACCGAATAGCCGACCGCTTAAACGACTCAGACTATAAAGTTAGTGCAGATCTAATAGCTGATACCGTATTTCCTTTTGAAAACGAATGGGTGAGTGCACTGATACTCTGCCCTGAAGGGAGAAGCCTCCATTTTGTCAATGCCGAACGTCTAGAGACAGGCAATTTTGACGTGACGCCTGTGAATGATGCTTTCCTGGCCACTCGTCACACACTCTGCTACATGCTCACCACCACTGAAATTAAATTGTTCTGGGACCACCTACCGACAATTTACATCAATCGGACTGCAAGTGCACATATCCAATCAGCTTGTAAGGACCAGAGGGCTGCCATGAGTGATGATGAATTAGTTCGCTTAGCCATTAGATTGCACACAAAGGCGATCGACATGCAGATCGCATAACCATTTGGCTATGCCAAATGAGGACAGTTCCTCTCTGACTTATTTCTCATTTATGACTTTTTTTTTAAATGATAGACCTAAGAAATCTATCGTACAATGAACTTTTTTCTAGGTAATTTATATTTATTTTAGTTATTTTTGCTCTGATTTGGAGGAAATATTCTCAGTGCCTTCAAATTCAATGTATATTATGAGATTTGTAAAGAGAATTTAGGAAAATTGTAAAGTAAATTTATATAGTATATTCCACGCCTAGGGCGGGAAGAAGTCAACCTCGACAATGATTTGCCTCCCGAGCGACGAGGATGCCAAATTATTGTCGAGGCTGACTTCTTCCCGCCCTAGGCGTGGAATATACTATATAAATTTACTTTACAATTTTCCTAAATTCTCTTTACAAATCTCATAATATATATTGAATTTGAAGGCACTGAGAATATTTCCTCCAAATCAGAGCGAAAATAACTAAAATAAATATAAATTACCTAGAAAAAAGTTCATTGTACGATAGATTTCTTAGGTCTATCATTTAAAAAAAAAGTCATAAATGAGAAATAAGTCAGAGAGGAACTGTCCTCATTTGGCATAGCCAAATGGTTATGCGATCTGCATGTCGATCGCCTTTGTGTGCAATCTAATGGCTAAGCGAACTAATTCATCATCACTCATGGCAGCCCTCTGGTCCTTACAAGCTGATTGGATATGTGCACTTGCAGTCCGATTGATGTAAATTGTCGGTAGGTGGTCCCAGAACAATTTAATTTCAGTGGTGGTGAGCATGTAGCAGAGTGTGTGACGAGTGGCCAGGAAAGCATCATTCACAGGCGTCACGTCAAAATTGCCTGTCTCTAGACGTTCGGCATTGACAAAATGGAGGCTTCCCCCTTCAGGGCAGAGTATCAGTGCACTCACCCATTCGTTTTCAAAAGGAAATACGGTATCAGCTATTAGATCTGCACTAACTCTATAGTCTGAGTCGTTTAAGCGGTCGGCTATTCGGTACCGTGATGTCTGGCGCCATCCGGTCGGATGCATTACGAATGAGGTATAAGTACCCGCAAATTCAGCAACCACGAACATGGTTAGATTCTTCAGGTTTGTAGCT
Source organism: Aleiodes alternator (assembly GCA_963921955.1). NCBI lineage: Eukaryota > Metazoa > Arthropoda > Insecta > Hymenoptera > Braconidae > Aleiodes > Aleiodes alternator. Next base: position 12,292,966 of record OY998099.1, on the reverse strand, counting down.
CCCCTGAAGATATGTGAAACCACTTCTTTCATCTTGATATGAGAGTTAATAACGACTACAGTCGATGATGGAATCCAATTTCTCGGGTAGTAAAGTCTAGGCCAAAAAGAACCTCCTGAAAAAAATATTATAGAATTCCAATAAAATAATTTGCCGAAGGAAGGTCGGTGTGGGATTTTATATGATTTTCATCACATAAATATATATGTATTATATATAATAAAGAAAAAAAATTTTTTTTCCAATAAAATAATTTGCCGAAGGAAGGTCGGTGTGGGATTTTATATGATTTTCATCACATAAATATATATATATTATATATAATAAAGAAAAAATATTTTTTTTCCAATAAAATAATTTGCAGAAGGAAGGTCGGTGTGGGATTTTATATGATTTTAATCACATAAATATATATATATTATGTATAATAAAGAAAAAATATTTTTTTTCCAATAAAATAATTTGCCGAAGGAAGGTCGGTGTGGGATTTTATATGATTTTCATCACATAAATATATATATATTATATATAATAAAGAAAAAATATTTTTTTTCCAATGAAATAATTTGCCGAAGGAAGGTCGGTGTGGGATTTTATATGATTTTAATCACATAAATATATATATATTATATATAATAAAGAAAAAATATTTTTCTTCCAATAAAATAATTTGCCGAAGGAAGGTCGGTGTGGGATTTCATATGATTTTCATCACATAAATATATATATATTATATATAATAAAGAAAAAATATTTTTTTTTCCAATAAAATAATTTGCCGAAGGAAGGTCGGTGTGGGATTTTATATGATTTTCATCACATAAATATATATATATTATATATAATAAAGAAAAAATATTTTTTTTTTTTTTTTTTATATAAAAAAAAAAAAATTTTTTTTATATAAAAAAAAAAAATATTTTTTCTTTATTATATATAATATATATATATTTATGTGATGAAAATCATATAAAATCCCACACCGACCTTCCTTCGGCAAATTATTTTATTGGAAAAAAAATATTTTTTCTTTATTATATATAATATATATATATTTATGTGATGAAAATCATATAAAATCCCACACCGACCTTCCTTCGGCAAATTATTTTATTGGAAAAAAAATATTTCTTCTTTATTATATATAATATATATATATTTATGTGATGAAAATCATATAAAATCCCACACCGACCTTCCTTCGGCAAATTATTTTATTGGAATTCTATAATATTTTTTTCAGGAGGTTCTTTTTGGCCTAGACTTTACTACCCGAGAAATTGGATTCCATCATCGACTGTAGTCGTTATTAACTCTCATATCAAGATGAAAGAAGTGGTTTCACATATCTTCAGGGGAGCTACAAACCTGAAGAATCTAACCATGTTCGTGGTTGCTGAATTTGCGGGTACTTATACCTCATTCGTAATGCATCCGACCGGATGGCTCCAGACATCACGGTACCGAATAGTCGACCGCTTAAACGACTCAGACTATAAAGTTAGTGCAGATCTAATAGCTGATACCGTATTTCCTTTTGAAAACGAATGGGTGAGTGCACTGATACTCTGCCCTGAAGGGGGAAGCCTCCATTTCGTTAATGCCAAACGTCTAGAGACAGGCAATTTTGACGTGACGCCTGTGAATGATGCTTTCCTGGCCACTCGTCACACACTCTGCTACATGCTCACCACCACTGAAATTAAATTGTTCTGGGACCACCTACCGACAATTTACATCAATCGGACTGCAAGTGCACATATCCAATCAGCTTGTAAGGACCAGAGGGCTGCCATGAGTGATGATGAATTAGTTCGCTTAGCCATTAGATTGCACACAAAGGCGATCGACATGCAGATCGCATAACCATTTGGCTATGCCAAATGAGGACAGTTCCTCTCTGACTTATTTCTCATTTATGACTTTTTTTTTAAATGATAGACCTAAGAAATCTATCGTACAATGAACTTTTTTCTAGGTAATTTATATTTATTTTAGTTATTTTTGCTCTGATTTGGAGGAAATATTCTCAGTGCCTTCAAATTCAATGTATATTATGAGATTTGTAAAGAGAATTTAGGAAAATTGTAAAGTAAATTTATATAGTATATTCCACGCCTAGGGCGGGAAGAAGTCAACCTCGACAATGATTTGCCTCCCGAGCGACGAGGATGCCAAATTATTGTCGAGGCTGACTTCTTCCCGCCCTAGGCGTGGAATATACTATATAAATTTACTTTACAATTTTCCTAAATTCTCTTTACAAATCTCATAATATATATTGAATTTGAAGGCACTGAGAATATTTCCTCCAAATCAGAGCGAAAATAACTAAAATAAATATAAATTACCTAGAAAAAAGTTCATTGTACGATAGATTTCTTAGGTCTATCATTTAAAAAAAAAGTCATAAATGAGAAATAAGTCAGAGAGGAACTGTCCTCATTTGGCATAGCCAAATGGTTATGCGATCTGCATGTCGATCGCCTTTGTGTGCAATCTAATGGCTAAGCGAACTAATTCATCATCACTCATGGCAGCCCTCTGGTCCTTACAAGCTGATTGGATATGTGCACTTGCAGTCCGATTGATGTAAATTGTCGGTAGGTGGTCCCAGAACAATTTAATTTCAGTGGTGGTGAGCATGTAGCAGAGTGTGTGACGAGTGGCCAGGAAAGCATCATTCACAGGCGTCACGTCAAAATTGCCTGTCTCTAGACGTTCGGCATTGACAAAATGGAGGCTTCCCCCTTCAGGGCAGAGTATCAGTGCACTCACCCATTCGTTTTCAAAAGGAAATACGGTATCAGCTATTAGATCTGCACTAACTCTATAGTCTGAGTCGTTTAAGCGGTCGGCTATTCGGTACCGTGATGTCTGGCGCCATCCGGTCGGATGCATTACGAATGAGGTATAAGTACCCGCAAATTCAGCAACCACGAACATGGTTAGATTCTTCAGGTTTGTAGCTCCCCTGAAGATATGTGAAACCACTTCTTTCATCTTGATATGAGAGTTAATAACGACTACAGTCGATGATGGAATCCAATTTCTCGGGTAGTAAAGTCTAGGCCAAAAAGAACCTCCTGAAAAAAATATTATAGAATTCCAATAAAATAATTTGCCGAAGGAAGGTCGGTGTGGGATTTTATATGATTTTCATCACATAAATATATATGTATTATATATAATAAAGAAAAAAAATTTTTTTTCCAATAAAATAATTTGCCGAAGGAAGGTCGGTGTGGGATTTTATATGATTTTCATCACATAAATATATATATATTATATATAATAAAGAAAAAATATTTTTTTTCCAATAAAATAATTTGCAGAAGGAAGGTCGGTGTGGGATTTTATATGATTTTAATCACATAAATATATATATATTATGTATAATAAAGAAAAAATATTTTTTTTCCAATAAAATAATTTGCCGAAGGAAGGTCGGTGTGGGATTTTATATGATTTTCATCACATAAATATATATATATTATATATAATAAAGAAAAAATATTTTTTTTCCAATGAAATAATTTGCCGAAGGAAGGTCGGTGTGGGATTTTATATGATTTTAATCACATAAATATATATATATTATATATAATAAAGAAAAAATATTTTTCTTCCAATAAAATAATTTGCCGAAGGAAGGTCGGTGTGGGATTTCATATGATTTTCATCACATAAATATATATATATTATATATAATAAAGAAAAAATATTTTTTTTTCCAATAAAATAATTTGCCGAAGGAAGGTCGGTGTGGGATTTTATATGATTTTCATCACATAAATATATATATATTATATATAATAAAGAAAAAATATTTTTTTTTTTTTTTTTTTATATAAAAAAAAAAAAATTTTTTTTATATAAAAAAAAAAAATATTTTTTCTTTATTATATATAATATATATATATTTATGTGATGAAAATCATATAAAATCCCACACCGACCTTCCTTCGGCAAATTATTTTATTGGAAAAAAAATATTTTTTCTTTATTATATATAATATATATATATTTATGTGATGAAAATCATATAAAATCCCACACCGACCTTCCTTCGGCAAATTATTTTATTGGAAAAAAAATATTTCTTCTTTATTATATATAATATATATATATTTATGTGATGAAAATCATATAAAATCCCACACCGACCTTCCTTCGGCAAATTATTTTATTGGAATTCTATAATATTTTTTTCAGGAGGTTCTTTTTGGCCTAGACTTTACTACCCGAGAAATTGGATTCCATCATCGACTGTAGTCGTTATTAACTCTCATATCAAGATGAAAGAAGTGGTTTCACATATCTTCAGGGGAGCTACAAACCTGAAGAATCTAACCATGTTCGTGGTTGCTGAATTTGCGGGTACTTATACCTCATTCGTAATGCATCCGACCGGATGGCTCCAGACATCACGGTACCGAATAGTCGACCGCTTAAACGACTCAGACTATAAAGTTAGTGCAGATCTAATAGCTGATACCGTATTTCCTTTTGAAAACGAATGGGTGAGTGCACTGATACTCTGCCCTGAAGGGGGAAGCCTCCATTTCGTTAATGCCAAACGTCTAGAGACAGGCAATTTTGACGTGACGCCTGTGAATGATGCTTTCCTGGCCACTCGTCACACACTCTGCTACATGCTCACCACCACTGAAATTAAATTGTTCTGGGACCACCTACCGACAATTTACATCAATCGGACTGCAAGTGCACATATCCAATCAGCTTGTAAGGACCAGAGGGCTGCCATGAGTGATGATGAATTAGTTCGCTTAGCCATTAGATTGCACACAAAGGCGATCGACATGCAGATCGCATAACCATTTGGCTATGCCAAATGAGGACAGTTCCACTCTGACTTATTTCTCATTTATGACTTTTTTTTTAAATGATAGACCTAAGAAATCTATCGTACAATGAACTTTTTTCTAGGTAATTTATATTTATTTTAGTTATTTTTGCTCTGATTTGGAGGAAATATTCTCAGTGCCTTCAAATTCAATGTATATTATGAGATTTGTAAAGAGAATTTAGGAAAATTGTAAAGTAAATTTATATAGTATATTCCACGCCTAGGGCGGGAAGAAGTCAACCTCGACAATGATTCGCCTCCCGAGCGACGAGGATGCCAAATTATTGTCGAGGCTGACTTCTTCCCGCCCTAGGCGTGGAATATACTATATAAATTTACTTTACAATTTTCCTAAATTCTCTTTACAAATCTCATAATATATATTGAATTTGAAGGCACTGAGAATATTTCCTCCAAATCAGAGCAAAAATAACTAAAATAAATATAAATTACCTAGAAAAAAGTTCATTGTACGATAGATTTCTTAGGTCTATCATTCAAAAAAAAAGTCATAAATGAGAAATAAGTCAGAGAGGAACTGTCCTCATTTGGCATAGCCAAATGGTTATGCGATCTGCATGTCGATCGCCTTTGTGTGCAATCTAATGGCTAAGCGAACTAATTCATCATCACTCATGGCAGCCCTCTGGTCCTTACAAGCTGATTGGATATGTGCACTTGCAGTCCGATTGATGTAAATTGTCGGTAGGTGGTCCCAGAACAATTTAATTTCAGTGGTGGTGAGCATGTAGCAGAGTGTGTGACGAGTGGCCAGGAAAGCATCATTCACAGGCGTCACGTCAAAATTGCCTGTCTCTAGACGTTCGGCATTGACAAAATGGAGGCTTCCCCCTTCAGGGCAGAGTATCAGTGCACTCACCCATTCGTTTTCAAAAGGAAATACGGTATCAGCTATTAGATCTGCACTAACTTTATAGTCTGAGTCGTTTAAGCGGTCGGCTATTCGGTACCGTGATGTCTGGCGCCATCCGGTCGGATGCATTACGAATGAGGTATAAGTACCCGCAAATTCAGCAACCACGAACATGGTTAGATTTTTCAGGTTTGTAGCTCCCCTGAAGATATGTGAAACCACTTCTTTCATCTTGATATGAGAGTTAATAACGACTACAGTCGATGATGGAATCCAATTTCTCGGGTAGTAAAGTCTAGGCCAAAAAGAACCTCCTGAAAAAAATATTATAGAATTCCAATAAAATAATTTGCCGAAGGAAGGTCGGTGTGGGATTTTATATGATTTTCATCACATAAATATATATATATTATATATAATAAAGAAAAAATATTTTTTTTCCAATAAAATAATTTGCCGAAGGAAGGTCGGTGTGGGATTTTATATGATTTTAATCACATAAATATATATATATTATATATAATAAAGAAAAAATATTTTTTTTCCAATAAAATAATTTGCCGAAGGAAGGTCGGTGTGGGATTTTATATGATTTTCATCACATAAATATATATATATTATATATAATAAAGAAAAAATATTTTTTTTTTCTTTTTTTTTTTTTTTTTTTTATATATATAATAAAGAAAAAATATTTTTTTTCCAATAAAATAATTTGCCGAAGGAAGGTCGGTGTGGGATTTTATATGATTTTAATCACATAAATATATATATATTATATATAATAAAGAAAAAATATTTTTTTTCCAATAAAATAATTTGCCGAAGGAAGGTCGGTGTGGGATTTTATATGATTTTCATCACATAAATATATATATATTATATATAATAAAGAAAAAATATTTTTTTTCCAATAAAATAATTTGCCGAAGGAAGGTCGGTGTGGGATTTTATATGATTTTCATCACATAAATATATATATATTATATATAATAAAGAAAAAATATTTTTTTTCCAATAAAATAATTTGCCGAAGGAAGGTCGGTGTGGGATTTTATATGATTTTCATCACATAAATATATATATATTATATATAATAAAGAAAAAATATTTTTTTTCCAATAAAATAATTTGCCGAAGGAAGGTCGGTGTGGGATTTTATATGATTTTAATCACATAAATATATATATATTATGTATAATAAAGAAAAAATATTTTTTTTCCAATAAAATAATTTGCCGAAGGAAGGTCGGTGTGGGATTTTATATGATTTTCATCACATAAATATATATATATTATATATAATAAAGAAAAAATATTTTTTTTCCAATGAAATAATTTGCCGAAGGAAGGTCGGTGTGGGATTTTATATGATTTTAATCACATAAATATATATATATTATATATAATAAAGAAAAAATATTTTTCTTCCAATAAAATAATTTGCCGAAGGAAGGTCGGTGTGGGATTTCATATGATTTTCATCACATAAATATATATATATTATATATAATAAAGAAAAAATATTTTTTTTTCCAATAAAATAATTTGCCGAAGGAAGGTCGGTGTGGGATTTTATATGATTTTCATCACATAAATATATATATATTATATATAATAAAGAAAAAATATTTTTTTTTTTTTTTTTTTATATAAAAAAAAAAAAAATTTTTTTATATAAAAAAAAAAAATATTTTTTCTTTATTATATATAATATATATATATTTATGTGATGAAAATCATATAAAATCCCACACCGACCTTCCTTCGGCAAATTATTTTATTGGAAAAAAAATATTTTTTCTTTATTATATATAATATATATATATTTATGTGATGAAAATCATATAAAATCCCACACCGACCTTCCTTCGGCAAATTATTTTATTGGAAAAAAAATATTTCTTCTTTATTATATATAATATATATATATTTATGTGATGAAAATCATATAAAATCCCACACCGACCTTCCTTCGGCAAATTATTTTATTGGAATTCTATAATATTTTTTTCAGGAGGTTCTTTTTGGCCTAGACTTTACTACCCGAGAAATTGGATTCCATCATCGACTGTAGTCGTTATTAACTCTCATATCAAGATGAAAGAAGTGGTTTCACATATCTTCAGGGGAGCTACAAACCTGAAGAATCTAACCATGTTCGTGGTTGCTGAATTTGCGGGTACTTATACCTCATTCGTAATGCATCCGACCGGATGGCTCCAGACATCACGGTACCGAATAGTCGACCGCTTAAACGACTCAGACTATAAAGTTAGTGCAGATCTAATAGCTGATACCGTATTTCCTTTTGAAAACGAATGGGTGAGTGCACTGATACTCTGCCCTGAAGGGGGAAGCCTCCATTTCGTTAATGCCAAACGTCTAGAGACAGGCAATTTTGACGTGACGCCTGTGAATGATGCTTTCCTGGCCACTCGTCACACACTCTGCTACATGCTCACCACCACTGAAATTAAATTGTTCTGGGACCACCTACCGACAATTTACATCAATCGGACTGCAAGTGCACATATCCAATCAGCTTGTAAGGACCAGAGGGCTGCCATGAGTGATGATGAATTAGTTCGCTTAGCCATTAGATTGCACACAAAGGCGATCGACATGCAGATCGCATAACCATTTGGCTATGCCAAATGAGGACAGTTCCACTCTGACTTATTTCTCATTTATGACTTTTTTTTTAAATGATAGACCTAAGAAATCTATCGTACAATGAACTTTTTTCTAGGTAATTTATATTTATTTTAGTTATTTTTGCTCTGATTTGGAGGAAATATTCTCAGTGCCTTCAAATTCAATGTATATTATGAGATTTGTAAAGAGAATTTAGGAAAATTGTAAAGTAAATTTATATAGTATATTCCACGCCTAGGGCGGGAAGAAGTCAACCTCGACAATGATTTGCCTCCCGAGCGACGAGGATGCCAAATTATTGTCGAGGCTGACTTCTTCCCGCCCTAGGCGTGGAATATACTATATAAATTTACTTTACAATTTTCCTAAATTCTCTTTACAAATCTCATAATATATATTGAATTTGAAGGCACTGAGAATATTTCCTCCAAATCAGAGCAAAAATAACTAAAATAAATATAAATTACCTAGAAAAAAGTTCATTGTACGATAGATTTCTTAGGTCTATCATTTAAAAAAAAAGTCATAAATGAGAAATAAGTCAGAGAGGAACTGTCCTCATTTGGCATAGCCAAATGGTTATGCGATCTGCATGTCGATCGCCTTTGTGTGCAATCTAATGGCTAAGCGAACTAATTCATCATCACTCATGGCAGCCCTCTGGTCCTTACAAGCTGATTGGATATGTGCACTTGCAGTCCGATTGATGTAAATTGTCGGTAGGTGGTCCCAGAACAATTTAATTTCAGTGGTGGTGAGCATGTAGCAGAGTGTGTGACGAGTGGCCAGGAAAGCATCATTCACAGGCGTCACGTCAAAATTGCCTGTCTCTAGACGTTCGGCATTGACAAAATGGAGGCTTCCCCCTTCAGGGCAGAGTATCAGTGCACTCACCCATTCGTTTTCAAAAGGAAATACGGTATCAGCTATTAGATCTGCACTAACTTTATAGTCTGAGTCGTTTAAGCGGTCGGCTATTCGGTACCGTGATGTCTGGCGCCATCCGGTCGGATGCATTACGAATGAGGTATAAGTACCCGCAAATTCAGCAACCACGAACATGGTTAGATTCTTCAGGTTTGTAGCTCCCCTGAAGATATGTGAAACCACTTCTTTCATCTTGATATGAGAGTTAATAACGACTACAGTCGATGATGGAATCCAATTTCTCGGGTAGTAAAGTCTAGGCCAAAAAGAACCTCCTGAAAAAAATATTATAGAATTCCAATAAAATAATTTGCCGAAGGAAGGTCGATGTGGGATTTTATATGATTTTCATCACATAAATATATATATATTATATATAATGAAGAAAAAATATTTTTTTTCCAATAAAATAATTTGCCGAAGGAAGGTCGGTGTGGGATTTTATATGATTTTAATCACATAAATATATATATATTATGTATAATAAAGAAAAAATATTTTTTTTCCAATAAAATAATTTGCCGAAGGAAGGTCGGTGTGGGATTTTATATGATTTTCATCACATAAATATATATATATTATATATAATAAAGAAAAAATATTTTTTTTCCAATAAAATAATTTGCCGAAGGAAGGTCGGTGTGGGATTTTATATGATTTTAATCACATAAATATATATATATTATATATAATAAAGAAAAAATATTTTTTTTCCAATAAAATAATTTGCCGAAGGAAGGTCGGTGTGGGATTTTATATGATTTTCATCACATAAATATATATATATTATATATAATAAAGAAAAAATATTTTTTTTTCCAATAAAATAATTTGCCGAAGGAAGGTCGGTGTGGGATTTTATATGATTTTCATCACATAAATATATATATATTATATATAATAAAGAAAAAATATTTTTTTTTTTTTTTTTTTATATAAAAAAAAAAAAAATTTTTTTATATAAAAAAAAAAAATATTTTTTCTTTATTATATATAATATATATATATTTATGTGATGAAAATCATATAAAATCCCACACCGACCTTCCTTCGGCAAATTATTTTATTGGAAAAAAAATATTTTTTCTTTATTATATATAATATATATATATTTATGTGATGAAAATCATATAAAATCCCACACCGACCTTCCTTCGGCAAATTATTTTATTGGAAAAAAAATATTTCTTCTTTATTATATATAATATATATATATTTATGTGATGAAAATCATATAAAATCCCACACCGACCTTCCTTCGGCAAATTATTTTATTGGAATTCTATAATATTTTTTTCAGGAGGTTCTTTTTGGCCTAGACTTTACTACCCGAGAAATTGGATTCCATCATCGACTGTAGTCGTTATTAACTCTCATATCAAGATGAAAGAAGTGGTTTCACATATCTTCAGGGGAGCTACAAACCTGAAGAATCTAACCATGTTCGTGGTTGCTGAATTTGCGGGTACTTATACCTCATTCGTAATGCATCCGACCGGATGGCTCCAGACATCACGGTACCGAATAGTCGACCGCTTAAACGACTCAGACTATAAAGTTAGTGCAGATCTAATAGCTGATACCGTATTTCCTTTTGAAAACGAATGGGTGAGTGCACTGATACTCTGCCCTGAAGGGGGAAGCCTCCATTTCGTTAATGCCAAACGTCTAGAGACAGGCAATTTTGACGTGACGCCTGTGAATGATGCTTTCCTGGCCACTCGTCACACACTCTGCTACATGCTCACCACCACTGAAATTAAATTGTTCTGGGACCACCTACCGACAATTTACATCAATCGGACTGCAAGTGCACATATCCAATCAGCTTGTAAGGACCAGAGGGCTGCCATGAGTGATGATGAATTAGTTCGCTTAGCCATTAGATTGCACACAAAGGCGATCGACATGCAGATCGCATAACCATTTGGCTATGCCAAATGAGGACAGTTCCACTCTGACTTATTTCTCATTTATGACTTTTTTTTTAAATGATAGACCTAAGAAATCTATCGTACAATGAACTTTTTTCTAGGTAATTTATATTTATTTTAGTTATTTTTGCTCTGATTTGGAGGAAATATTCTCAGTGCCTTCAAATTCAATGTATATTATGAGATTTGTAAAGAGAATTTAGGAAAATTGTAAAGTAAATTTATATAGTATATTCCACGCCTAGGGCGGGAAGAAGTCAACCTCGACAATGATTTGCCTCCCGAGCGACGAGGATGCCAAATTATTGTCGAGGCTGACTTCTTCCCGCCCTAGGCGTGGAATATACTATATAAATTTACTTTACAATTTTCCTAAATTCTCTTTACAAATCTCATAATATATATTGAATTTGAAGGCACTGAGAATATTTCCTCCAAATCAGAGCAAAAATAACTAAAATAAATATAAATTACCTAGAAAAAAGTTCATTGTACGATAGATTTCTTAGGTCTATCATTTAAAAAAAAAGTCATAAATGAGAAATAAGTCAGAGAGGAACTGTCCTCATTTGGCATAGCCAAATGGTTATGCGATCTGCATGTCGATCGCCTTTGTGTGCAATCTAATGGCTAAGCGAACTAATTCATCATCACTCATGGCAGCCCTCTGGTCCTTACAAGCTGATTGGATATGTGCACTTGCAGTCCGATTGATGTAAATTGTCGGTAGGTGGTCCCAGAACAATTTAATTTCAGTGGTGGTGAGCATGTAGCAGAGTGTGTGACGAGTGGCCAGGAAAGCATCATTCACAGGCGTCACGTCAAAATTGCCTGTCTCTAGACGTTCGGCATTGACAAAATGGAGGCTTCCCCCTTCAGGGCAGAGTATCAGTGCACTCACCCATTCGTTTTCAAAAGGAAATACGGTATCAGCTATTAGATCTGCACTAACTTTATAGTCTGAGTCGTTTAAGCGGTCGGCTATTCGGTACCGTGATGTCTGGCGCCATCCGGTCGGATGCATTACGAATGAGGTATAAGTACCCGCAAATTCAGCAACCACGAACATGGTTAGATTCTTCAGGTTTGTAGCTCCCCTGAAGATATGTGAAACCACTTCTTTCATCTTGATATGAGAGTTAATAACGACTACAGTCGATGATGGAATCCAATTTCTCGGGTAGTAAAGTCTAGGCCAAAAAGAACCTCCTGAAAAAAATATTATAGAATTCCAATAAAATAATTTGCCGAAGGAAGGTCGGTGTGGGATTTTATATGATTTTCATCACATAAATATATATATATTATATATAATGAAGAAAAAATATTTTTTTTCCAATAAAATAATTTGCCGAAGGAAGGTCGGTGTGGGATTTTATATGATTTTAATCACATAAATATATATATATTATGTATAATAAAGAAAAAATATTTTTTTTCCAATAAAATAATTTGCCGAAGGAAGGTCGGTGTGGGATTTTATATGATTTTCATCACATAAATATATATATATTATATATAATAAAGAAAAAATATTTTTTTTCCAATAAAATAATTTGCCGAAGGAAGGTCGGTGTGGGATTTTATATGATTTTAATCACATAAATATATATATATTATATATAATAAAGAAAAAATATTTTTTTTCCAATAAAATAATTTGCCGAAGGAAGGTCGGTGTGGGATTTTATATGATTTTCATCACATAAATATATATATATTATATATAATAAAGAAAAAATATTTTTTTTTCCAATAAAATAATTTGCCGAAGGAAGGTCGGTGTGGGATTTTATATGATTTTCATCACATAAATATATATATATTATATATAATAAAGAAAAAATATTTTTTTTTTTTTTTTTTTATATAAAAAAAAAAAAAATTTTTTTATATAAAAAAAAAAAATATTTTTTCTTTATTATATATAATATATATATATTTATGTGATGAAAATCATATAAAATCCCACACCGACCTTCCTTCGGCAAATTATTTTATTGGAAAAAAAATATTTTTTCTTTATTATATATAATATATATATATTTATGTGATGAAAATCATATAAAATCCCACACCGACCTTCCTTCGGCAAATTATTTTATTGGAAAAAAAATATTTCTTCTTTATTATATATAATATATATATATTTATGTGATGAAAATCATATAAAATCCCACACCGACCTTCCTTCGGCAAATTATTTTATTGGAATTCTATAATATTTTTTTCAGGAGGTTCTTTTTGGCCTAGACTTTACTACCCGAGAAATTGGATTCCATCATCGACTGTAGTCGTTATTAACTCTCATATCAAGATGAAAGAAGTGGTTTCACATATCTTCAGGGGAGCTACAAACCTGAAGAATCTAACCATGTTCGTGGTTGCTGAATTTGCGGGTACTTATACCTCATTCGTAATGCATCCGACCGGATGGCTCCAGACATCACGGTACCGAATAGTCGACCGCTTAAACGACTCAGACTATAAAGTTAGTGCAGATCTAATAGCTGATACCGTATTTCCTTTTGAAAACGAATGGGTGAGTGCACTGATACTCTGCCCTGAAGGGGGAAGCCTCCATTTCGTTAATGCCAAACGTCTAGAGACAGGCAATTTTGACGTGACGCCTGTGAATGATGCTTTCCTGGCCACTCGTCACACACTCTGCTACATGCTCACCACCACTGAAATTAAATTGTTCTGGGACCACCTACCGACAATTTACATCAATCGGACTGCAAGTGCACATATCCAATCAGCTTGTAAGGACCAGAGGGCTGCCATGAGTGATGATGAATTAGTTCGCTTAGCCATTAGATTGCACACAAAGGCGATCGACATGCAGATCGCATAACCATTTGGCTATGCCAAATGAGGACAGTTCCACTCTGACTTATTTCTCATTTATGACTTTTTTTTTAAATGATAGACCTAAGAAATCTATCGTACAATGAACTTTTTTCTAGGTAATTTATATTTATTTTAGTTATTTTTGCTCTGATTTGGAGGAAATATTCTCAGTGCCTTCAAATTCAATGTATATTATGAGATTTGTAAAGAGAATTTAGGAAAATTGTAAAGTAAATTTATATAGTATATTCCACGCCTAGGGCGGGAAGAAGTCAACCTCGACAATGATTTGCCTCCCGAGCGACGAGGATGCCAAATTATTGTCGAGGCTGACTTCTTCCCGTCCTAGGCGTGGAATATACTATATAAATTTACTTTACAATTTTCCTAAATTCTCTTTACAAATCTCATAATATATATTGAATTTGAAGGCACTGAGAATATTTCCTCCAAATCAGAGCAAAAATAACTAAAATAAATATAAATTACCTAGAAAAAAGTTCATTGTACGATAGATTTCTTAGGTCTATCATTCAAAAAAAAAGTCATAAATGAGAAATAAGTCAGAGAGGAACTGTCCTCATTTGGCATAGCCAAATGGTTATGCGATCTGCATGTCGATCGCCTTTGTGTGCAATCTAATGGCTAAGCGAACTAATTCATCATCACTCATGGCAGCCCTCTGGTCCTTACAAGCTGATTGGATATGTGCACTTGCAGTCCGATTGATGTAAATTGTCGGTAGGTGGTCCCAGAACAATTTAATTTCAGTGGTGGTGAGCATGTAGCAGAGTGTGTGACAAGTGGCCAGGAAAGCATCATTCACAGGCGTCACGTCAAAATTGCCTGTCTCTAGACGTTCGGCATTGACAAAATGGAGGCTTCCCCCTTCAGGGCAGAGTATCAGTGCACTCACCCATTCGTTTTCAAAAGGAAATACGGTATCAGCTATTAGATCTGCACTAACTTTATAGTCTGAGTCGTTTAAGCGGTCGGCTATTCGGTACCGTGATGTCTGGCGCCATCCGGTCGGATGCATTACGAATGAGGTATAAGTACCCGCAAATTCAGCAACCACGAACATGGTTAGATTCTTCAGGTTTGTAGCTCCCCTGAAGATATGTGAAACCACTTCTTTCATCTTGATATGAGAGTTAATAACGACTACAGTCGATGATGGAATCCAATTTCTCGGGTAGTAAAGTCTAGGCCAAAAAGAACCTCCTGAAAAAAATATTATAGAATTCCAATAAAATAATTTGCCGAAGGAAGGTCGGTGTGGGATTTTATATGATTTTCATCACATAAATATATATATATTATATATAATAAAGAAAAAATATTTTTTTTCCAATAAAATAATTTGCCGAAGGAAGGTCGGTGTGGGATTTTATATGATTTTAATCACATAAATATATATATATTATATATAATAAAGGAAAAATATTTTTTTTCCAATAAAATAATTTGCCGAAGGAAGGTCGGTGTGGGATTTTATATGATTTTCATCACATAAATATATATATATTATATATAATAAAGAAAAAATATTTTTTTTTTCTTTTTTTTTTTTTTTTTTTTATATATATAATAAAGAAAAAATATTTTTTTTCCAATAAAATAATTTGCCGAAGGAAGGTCGGTGTGGGATTTTATATGATTTTAATCACATAAATATATATATATTATATATAATAAAGAAAAAATATTTTTTTTCCAATAAAATAATTTGCCGAAGGAAGGTCGGTGTGGGATTTTATATGATTTTCATCACATAAATATATATATATTATATATAATAAACAAAAAATATTTTTTTTTTTTTTTTTTTATATAAAAAAAAAAAAATTTTTTTTTATATAAAAAAAAAATATTTTTTCTTTATTATATATAATATATATATATTTATGTGATGAAAATCATATAAAATCCCACACCGACCTTCCTTCGGCAAATTATTTTATTGGAAAAAAAATATTTTTTCTTTATTATATATAATATATATATATTTATGTGATGGAAATCATATAAAATCCCCCACCGACCTTCCTTCGGCAAATTATTTTATTGGAAAAAAAATATTTTTTCTTTATTATATATAATATATATATATTTATGTGATGAAAATCATATAAAATCCCACACCGACCTTCCTTCGGCAAATTATTTTATTGGAATTCTATAATATTTTTTTCAGGAGGTTCTTTTTGGCCTAGACTTTACTACCCGAGAAATTGGATTCCATCATCGACTGTAGTCGTTATTAACTCTCATATCAAGATGAAAGAAGTGGTTTCACATATCTTCAGGGGAGCTACAAACCTGAAGAATCTAACCATGTTCGTGGTTGCTGAATTTGCGGGTACTTATACCTCATTCGTAATGCATCCGACCGGATGGCTCCAGACATCACGGTACCGAATAGCCGACCGCTTAAACGACTCAGACTATAAAGTTAGTGCAGATCTAATAGCTGAAACCGTATTTCCTTTTGAAAACGAATGGGTGAGTGCACTGATACTCTGCCCTGAAGGGGGAAGCCTCCATTTTGTCAATGCCGAACGTCTAGAGACAGGCAATTTTGACGTGACGCCTGTGAATGATGCTTTCCTGGCCACTCGTCACACACTCTGCTACATGCTCACCACCACTGAAATTAAATTGTTCTGGGACCACCTACCGACAATTTACATCAATCGGACTGCAAGTGCACATATCCAATCAGCTTGTAAGGACCAGAGGGCTGCCATGAGTGATGATGAATTAGTTCGCTTAGCCATTAGATTGCACACAAAGGCGATCGACATGCAGATCGCATAACCATTTGGCTATGCCAAATGAGGACAGTTCCTCTCTGACTTATTTCTCATTTATGACTTTTTTATTAAATGATAGACCTAAGAAATCTATCGTACAATGAACTTTTTTCTAGGTAATTTATATTTATTTTAGTTATTTTTGCTCTGATTTGGAGGAAATATTCTCAGTGCCTTCAAATTCAATATATATTATGAGATTTGTAAAGAGAATTTAGGAAAATTGTAAAGTAAATTTATATAGTATATTCCACGCCTAGGGCGGGAAGGAGTCAGCCTCGACAATAATTTGGCATCCTCGTCGCTCGGGAGGCAAATCATTGTCGAGGTTGACTTCTTCCCGCCCTAGGCGTGGAATATACTATATAAATTTACTTTACAATTTTCCTAAATTCTCTTTACAAATCTCATAATATACATTGAATTTGAAGGCACTGAGAATATTTCCTCCAAATCAGAGCAAAAATAACTAGAATAAATATAAATTACCTAGAAAAAAGTTCATTGTACGATAGATTTCTTAGGTCTATCATTTAAAAAAAAAGTCATAAATGAGAAATAAGTCAGAGAGGAACTGTCCTCATTTGGCATAGCCAAATGGTTATGCGATCTGCATGTCGATCGCCTTTGTGTGCAATCTAATGGCTAAGCGAACTAATTCATCATCACTCATGGCAGCCCTCTGGTCCTTACAAGCTGATTGGATATGTGCACTTGCAGTCCGATTGATGTAAATTGTCGGTAGGTGGTCCCAGAACAATTTAATTTCAGTGGTGGTGAGCATGTAGCAGAGTGTGTGACGAGTGGCCAGGAAAGCATCATTCACAGGCGTCACGTCAAAATTGCCTGTCTCTAGACGTTTGGCATTAACGAAATGGAGGCTTCCCCCTTCAGGGCAGAGTATCAGTGCACTCACCCATTCGTTTTCAAAAGGAAATACGGTATCAGCTATTAGATCTGCACTAACTTTATAGTCTGAGTCGTTTAAGCGGTCGACTATTCGGTACCGTGATGTCTGGAGCCATCCGGTCGGATGCATTACGAATGAGGTATAAGTACCCGCAAATTCAGCAACCACGAACATGGTTAGATTCTTCAGGTTTGTAGCTCCCCTGAAGATATGTGAAACCACTTCTTTCATCTTGATATGAGAGTTAATAACGACTACAGTCGATGATGGAATCCAATTTCTCGGGTAGTAAAGTCTAGGCCAAAAAGAACCTCCTGAAAAAAATATTATAGAATTCCAATAAAATAATTTGCCGAAGGAAGGTCGGTGTGGGATTTTATATGATTTTCATCACATAAATATATATATATTATATAGAATAAAGAAAAAATATTTTTTTTCCAATAAAATAATTTGCCGAAGGAAGGTCGGTGTGGGATTTTATATGATTTTCATCACATAAATATATATATATTATATATAATAAAGAAAAAATATTTTTTTTCCAATAAAATAATTTGCCGAAGGAAGGTCGGTGTGGGATTTTATATGATTTTCATCACATAAATATATATATATTATATATAATAAAGAAAAAATATTTTTTTTCCAATAAAATAATTTGCCGAAGGAAGGTCGGTGTGGGATTTTATATGATTTTAATCACATAAATATATATATATTATATATAATAAAGAAAAAATATTTTTTTTCCAATAAAATAATTTGCCGAAGGAAGGTCGGTGTGGGATTTTATATGATTTTCATCACATAAATATATATATATTATATATAATAAAGAAAAAATATTTTTTTTTTCTTTTTTTTTTTTTTTTTTTTTTTTATATATATAATAAAGGAAAAATATTTTTTTTTCCAATAAAATAATTTGCCGAAGGAAGGTCGGTGTGGGATTTTATATGATTTTCATCACATAAATATATATATATTATATATAATAAAGAAAAAATATTTTTTTTCCAATAAAATAATTTGCCGAAGGAAGGTCGGTGTGGGATTTTATATGATTTTCATCACATAAATATATATATATTATATATAATGAAGAAAAAAAATTTTTTTTTTTTTTTTTTATATAAAAAAAAAAAAAAATTTTTTTATATAAAAAAAAAAATATTTTTTCTTTATTATATATAATATATATATATTTATGTGATGAAAATCATATAAAATCCCACACCGACCTTCCTTCGGCAAATTATTTCATTGGAATTCTATAATATTTTTTTCAGGAGGTTCTTTTTGGCCTAGACTTTACTACCCGAGAAATTGGATTCCATCATCGACTGTAGTCGTTATTAACTCTCATATCAAGATGAAAGAAGTGGTTTCACATATCTTCAGGGGAGCTACAAACCTGAAGAATCTAACCATGTTCGTGGTTGCTGAATTTGCGGGTACTTATACCTCATTCGTAATGCATCCGACCGGATGGCTCCAGACATCACGGTACCGAATAGTCGACCGCTTAAACGACTCAGACTATAAAGTTAGTGCAGATCTAATAGCTGATACCGTATTTCCTTTTGAAAACGAATGGGTGAGTGCACTGATACTCTGCCCTGAAGGGGGAAGCCTCCATTTCGTTAATGCCAAACGTCTAGAGACAGGCAATTTTGACGTGACGCCTGTGAATGATGCTTTCCTGGCCACTCGTCACACACTCTGCTACATGCTCACCACCACTGAAATTAAATTGTTCTGGGACCACCTACCGACAATTTACATCAATCGGACTGCAAGTGCACATATCCAATCAGCTTGTAAGGACCAGAGGGCTGCCATGAGTGATGATGAATTAGTTCGCTTAGCCATTAGATTGCACACAAAGGCGATCGACATGCAGATCGCATAACCATTTGGCTATGCCAAATGAGGACAGTTCCACTCTGACTTATTTCTCATTTATGACTTTTTTTTTAAATGATAGACCTAAGAAATCTATCGTACAATGAACTTTTTTCTAGGTAATTTATATTTATTTTAGTTATTTTTGCTCTGATTTGGAGGAAATATTCTCAGTGCCTTCAAATTCAATGTATATTATGAGATTTGTAAAGAGAATTTAGGAAAATTGTAAAGTAAATTTATATAGTATATTCCACGCCTAGGGCGGGAAGAAGTCAACCTCGACAATGATTTGCCTCCCGAGCGACGAGGATGCCAAATTATTGTCGAGGCTGACTTCTTCCCGCCCTAGGCGTGGAATATACTATATAAATTTACTTTACAATTTTCCTAAATTCTCTTTACAAATCTCATAATATATATTGAATTTGAAGGCACTGAGAATATTTCCTCCAAATCAGAGCAAAAATAACTAAAATAAATATAAATTACCTAGAAAAAAGTTCATTGTACGATAGATTTCTTAGGTCTATCATTCAAAAAAAAAGTCATAAATGAGAAATAAGTCAGAGAGGAACTGTCCTCATTTGGCATAGCCAAATGGTTATGCGATCTGCATGTCGATCGCCTTTGTGTGCAATCTAATGGCTAAGCGAACTAATTCATCATCACTCATGGCAGCCCTCTGGTCCTTACAAGCTGATTGGATATGTGCACTTGCAGTCCGATTGATGTAAATTGTCGGTAGGTGGTCCCAGAACAATTTAATTTCAGTGGTGGTGAGCATGTAGCAGAGTGTGTGACAAGTGGCCAGGAAAGCATCATTCACAGGCGTCACGTCAAAATTGCCTGTCTCTAGACGTTCGGCATTGACAAAATGGTGGCTTCCCCCTTCAGGGCAGAGTATCAGTGCACTCACCCATTCGTTTTCAAAAGGAAATACGGTATCAGCTATTAGATCTGCACTAACTTTATAGTCTGAGTCGTTTAAGCGGTCGGCTATTCGGTACCGTGATGTCTGGCGCCATCCGGTCGGATGCATTACGAATGAGGTATAAGTACCCGCAAATTCAGCAACCACGAACATGGTTAGATTCTTCAGGTTTGTAGCTCCCCTGAAGATATGTGAAACCACTTCTTTCATCTTGATATGAGAGTTAATAACGACTACAGTCGATGATGGAATCCAATTTCTCGGGTAGTAAAGTCTAGGCCAAAAAGAACCTCCTGAAAAAAATATTATAGAATTCCAATAAAATAATTTGCCGAAGGAAGGTCGGTGTGGGATTTTATATGATTTTCATCACATAAATATATATATATTATATATAATAAAGAAAAAATATTTTTTTTCCAATAAAATAATTTGCCGAAGGAAGGTCGGTGTGGGATTTTATATGATTTTCATCACATAAATATATATATATTATATATAATAAAGAAAAAATATTTTTTTTCCAATAAAATAATTTGCCGAAGGAAGGTCGGTGTGGGATTTTATATGATTTTAATCACATAAATATATATATATTATGTATAATAAAGAAAAAATATTTTTTTTCCAATAAAATAATTTGCCGAAGGAAGGTCGGTGTGGGATTTTATATGATTTTCATCACATAAATATATATATATTATATATAATAAAGAAAAAATATTTTTTTTCCAATAAAATAATTTGCCGAAGGAAGGTCGGTGTGGGATTTTATATGATTTTAATCACATAAATATATATATATTATATATAATAAAGAAAAAATATTTTTTTTCCAATAAAATAATTTGCCGAAGGAAGGTCGGTGTGGGATTTTATATGATTTTCATCACATAAATATATATATATTATATATAATAAAGAAAAAATATTTTTTTTTCCAATAAAATAATTTGCCGAAGGAAGGTCGGTGTGGGATTTTATATGATTTTCATCACATAAATATATATATATTATATATAATAAAGAAAAAATATTTTTTTTTTTTTTTTTTTTATA
The DNA here is from genome assembly GCA_963921955.1 of Aleiodes alternator. NCBI lineage: Eukaryota > Metazoa > Arthropoda > Insecta > Hymenoptera > Braconidae > Aleiodes > Aleiodes alternator. The sequence goes on along the minus strand of OY998099.1, from coordinate 12,271,223 downwards.
TAAAAAAAAAAAAATTTTTTTTATATAAAAAAAAAAAATATTTTTTCTTTATTATATATAATATATATATATTTATGTGATGAAAATCATATAAAATCCCACACCGACCTTCCTTCGGCAAATTATTTTATTGGAAAAAAAATATTTTTTCTTTATTATATATAATATATATATATTTATGTGATGAAAATCATATAAAATCCCACACCGACCTTCCTTCGGCAAATTATTTTATTGGAAAAAAAATATTTCTTCTTTATTATATATAATATATATATATTTATGTGATGAAAATCATATAAAATCCCACACCGACCTTCCTTCGGCAAATTATTTTATTGGAATTCTATAATATTTTTTTCAGGAGGTTCTTTTTGGCCTAGACTTTACTACCCGAGAAATTGGATTCCATCATCGACTGTAGTCGTTATTAACTCTCATATCAAGATGAAAGAAGTGGTTTCACATATCTTCAGGGGAGCTACAAACCTGAAGAATCTAACCATGTTCGTGGTTGCTGAATTTGCGGGTACTTATACCTCATTCGTAATGCATCCGACCGGATGGCTCCAGACATCACGGTACCGAATAGTCGACCGCTTAAACGACTCAGACTATAAAGTTAGTGCAGATCTAATAGCTGATACCGTATTTCCTTTTGAAAACGAATGGGTGAGTGCACTGATACTCTGCCCTGAAGGGGGAAGCCTCCATTTCGTTAATGCCAAACGTCTAGAGACAGGCAATTTTGACGTGACGCCTGTGAATGATGCTCTCCTGGCCACTCGTCACACACTCTGCTACATGCTCACCACCACTGAAATTAAATTGTTCTGGGACCACCTACCGACAATTTACATCAATCGGACTGCAAGTGCACATATCCAATCAGCTTGTAAGGACCAGAGGGCTGCCATGAGTGATGATGAATTAGTTCGCTTAGCCATTAGATTGCACACAAAGGCGATCGACATGCAGATCGCATAACCATTTGGCTATGCCAAATGAGGACAGTTCCACTCTGACTTATTTCTCATTTATGACTTTTTTTTTAAATGATAGACCTAAGAAATCTATCGTACAATGAACTTTTTTCTAGGTAATTTATATTTATTTTAGTTATTTTTGCTCTGATTTGGAGGAAATATTCTCAGTGCCTTCAAATTCAATGTATATTATGAGATTTGTAAAGAGAATTTAGGAAAATTGTAAAGTAAATTTATATAGTATATTCCACGCCTAGGGCGGGAAGAAGTCAACCTCGACAATGATTTGCCTCCCGAGCGACGAGGATGCCAAATTATTGTCGAGGCTGACTTCTTCCCGCCCTAGGCGTGGAATATACTATATAAATTTACTTTACAATTTTCCTAAATTCTCTTTACAAATCTCATAATATATATTGAATTTGAAGGCACTGAGAATATTTCCTCCAAATCAGAGCAAAAATAACTAAAATAAATATAAATTACCTAGAAAAAAGTTCATTGTACGATAGATTTCTTAGGTCTATCATTCAAAAAAAAAGTCATAAATGAGAAATAAGTCAGAGAGGAACTGTCCTCATTTGGCATAGCCAAATGGTTATGCGATCTGCATGTCGATCGCCTTTGTGTGCAATCTAATGGCTAAGCGAACTAATTCATCATCACTCATGGCAGCCCTCTGGTCCTTACAAGCTGATTGGATATGTGCACTTGCAGTCCGATTGATGTAAATTGTCGGTAGGTGGTCCCAGAACAATTTAATTTCAGTGGTGGTGAGCATGTAGCAGAGTGTGTGACAAGTGGCCAGGAAAGCATCATTCACAGGCGTCACGTCAAAATTGCCTGTCTCTAGACGTTCGGCATTGACAAAATGGAGGCTTCCCCCTTCAGGGCAGAGTATCAGTGCACTCACCCATTCGTTTTCAAAAGGAAATACGGTATCAGCTATTAGATCTGCACTAACTTTATAGTCTGAGTCGTTTAAGCGGTCGGCTATTCGGTACCGTGATGTCTGGCGCCATCCGGTCGGATGCATTACGAATGAGGTATAAGTACCCGCAAATTCAGCAACCACGAACATGGTTAGATTCTTCAGGTTTGTAGCTCCCCTGAAGATATGTGAAACCACTTCTTTCATCTTGATATGAGAGTTAATAACGACTACAGTCGATGATGGAATCCAATTTCTCGGGTAGTAAAGTCTAGGCCAAAAAGAACCTCCTGAAAAAAATATTATAGAATTCCAATAAAATAATTTGCCGAAGGAAGGTCGGTGTGGGATTTTATATGATTTTCATCACATAAATATATATATATTATATATAATAAAGAAAAAATATTTTTTTTCCAATAAAATAATTTGCCGAAGGAAGGTCGGTGTGGGATTTTATATGATTTTCATCACATAAATATATATATATTATATATAATAAAGAAAAAATATTTTTTTTCCAATAAAATAATTTGCCGAAGGAAGGTCGGTGTGGGATTTTATATGATTTTAATCCCATAAATATATATATATTATGTATAATAAAGAAAAAATATTTTTTTTCCAATAAAATAATTTGCCGAAGGAAGGTCGGTGTGGGATTTTATATGATTTTCATCACATAAATATATATATATTATATATAATAAAGAAAAAATATTTTTTTTCCAATAAAATAATTTGCCGAAGGAAGGTCGGTGTGGGATTTTATATGATTTTAATCCCATAAATATATATATATTATGTATAATAAAGAAAAAATATTTTTTTTCCAATAAAATAATTTGCCGAAGGAAGGTCGGTGTGGGATTTTATATGATTTTCATCACATAAATATATATATATTATATATAATAAAGAAAAAATATTTTTTTTCCAATAAAATAATTTGCCGAAGGAAGGTCGGTGTGGGATTTTATATGATTTTCATCACATAAATATATATATATTATATATAATAAAGAAAAAATATTTTTTTTCCAATAAAATAATTTGCCGAAGGAAGGTCGGTGTGGGATTTTATATGATTTTAATCCCATAAATATATATATATTATGTATAATAAAGAAAAAATATTTTTTTTCCAATAAAATAATTTGCCGAAGGAAGGTCGGTGTGGGATTTTATATGATTTTCATCACATAAATATATATATATTATATATAATAAAGAAAAAATATTTTTTTTCCAATAAAATAATTTGCCGAAGGAAGGTCGGTGTGGGATTTTATATGATTTTAATCCCATAAATATATATATATTATGTATAATAAAGAAAAAATATTTTTTTTCCAATAAAATAATTTGCCGAAGGAAGGTCGGTGTGGGATTTTATATGATTTTCATCACATAAATATATATATATTATATATAATAAAGAAAAAATATTTTTTTTCCAATAAAATAATTTGCCGAAGGAAGGTCGGTGTGGGATTTTATATGATTTTCATCACATAAATATATATATATTATATATAATAAAGAAAAAATATTTTTTTTTCCAATAAAATAATTTGCCGAAGGAAGGTCGGTGTGGGATTTTATATGATTTTCATCACATAAATATATATATATTATATATAATAAAGAAAAAATATTTTTTTTTTTTTTTTTTTTATATAAAAAAAAAAAAATTTTTTTTATATAAAAAAAAAAAATATTTTTTCTTTATTATATATAATATATATATATTTATGTGATGAAAATCATATAAAATCCCACACCGACCTTCCTTCGGCAAATTATTTTATTGGAAAAAAAATATTTTTTCTTTATTATATATAATATATATATATTTATGTGATGAAAATCATATAAAATCCCACACCGACCTTCCTTCGGCAAATTATTTTATTGGAAAAAAAATATTTCTTCTTTATTATATATAATATATATATATTTATGTGATGAAAATCATATAAAATCCCACACCGACCTTCCTTCGGCAAATTATTTTATTGGAATTCTATAATATTTTTTTCAGGAGGTTCTTTTTGGCCTAGACTTTACTACCCGAGAAATTGGATTCCATCATCGACTGTAGTCGTTATTAACTCTCATATCAAGATGAAAGAAGTGGTTTCACATATCTTCAGGGGAGCTACAAACCTGAAGAATCTAACCATGTTCGTGGTTGCTGAATTTGCGGGTACTTATACCTCATTCGTAATGCATCCGACCGGATGGCTCCAGACATCACGGTACCGAATAGTCGACCGCTTAAACGACTCAGACTATAAAGTTAGTGCAGATCTAATAGCTGATACCGTATTTCCTTTTGAAAACGAATGGGTGAGTGCACTGATACTCTGCCCTGAAGGGGGAAGCCTCCATTTCGTTAATGCCAAACGTCTAGAGACAGGCAATTTTGACGTGACGCCTGTGAATGATGCTCTCCTGGCCACTCGTCACACACTCTGCTACATGCTCACCACCACTGAAATTAAATTGTTCTGGGACCACCTACCGACAATTTACATCAATCGGACTGCAAGTGCACATATCCAATCAGCTTGTAAGGACCAGAGGGCTGCCATGAGTGATGATGAATTAGTTCGCTTAGCCATTAGATTGCACACAAAGGCGATCGACATGCAGATCGCATAACCATTTGGCTATGCCAAATGAGGACAGTTCCACTCTGACTTATTTCTCATTTATGACTTTTTTTTTAAATGATAGACCTAAGAAATCTATCGTACAATGAACTTTTTTCTAGGTAATTTATATTTATTTTAGTTATTTTTGCTCTGATTTGGAGGAAATATTCTCAGTGCCTTCAAATTCAATGTATATTATGAGATTTGTAAAGAGAATTTAGGAAAATTGTAAAGTAAATTTATATAGTATATTCCACGCCTAGGGCGGGAAGAAGTCAACCTCGACAATGATTTGCCTCCCGAGCGACGAGGATGCCAAATTATTGTCGAGGCTGACTTCTTCCCGCCCTAGGCGTGGAATATACTATATAAATTTACTTTACAATTTTCCTAAATTCTCTTTACAAATCTCATAATATATATTGAATTTGAAGGCACTGAGAATATTTCCTCCAAATCAGAGCAAAAATAACTAAAATAAATATAAATTACCTAGAAAAAAGTTCATTGTACGATAGATTTCTTAGGTCTATCATTCAAAAAAAAAGTCATAAATGAGAAATAAGTCAGAGAGGAACTGTCCTCATTTGGCATAGCCAAATGGTTATGCGATCTGCATGTCGATCGCCTTTGTGTGCAATCTAATGGCTAAGCGAACTAATTCATCATCACTCATGGCAGCCCTCTGGTCCTTACAAGCTGATTGGATATGTGCACTTGCAGTCCGATTGATGTAAATTGTCGGTAGGTGGTCCCAGAACAATTTAATTTCAGTGGTGGTGAGCATGTAGCAGAGTGTGTGACAAGTGGCCAGGAAAGCATCATTCACAGGCGTCACGTCAAAATTGCCTGTCTCTAGACGTTCGGCATTGACAAAATGGAGGCTTCCCCCTTCAGGGCAGAGTATCAGTGCACTCACCCATTCGTTTTCAAAAGGAAATACGGTATCAGCTATTAGATCTGCACTAACTTTATAGTCTGAGTCGTTTAAGCGGTCGGCTATTCGGTACCGTGATGTCTGGCGCCATCCGGTCGGATGCATTACGAATGAGGTATAAGTACCCGCAAATTCAGCAACCACGAACATGGTTAGATTCTTCAGGTTTGTAGCTCCCCTGAAGATATGTGAAACCACTTCTTTCATCTTGATATGAGAGTTAATAACGACTACAGTCGATGATGGAATCCAATTTCTCGGGTAGTAAAGTCTAGGCCAAAAAGAACCTCCTGAAAAAAATATTATAGAATTCCAATAAAATAATTTGCCGAAGGAAGGTCGGTGTGGGATTTTATATGATTTTCATCACATAAATATATATATATTATATATAATAAAGAAAAAATATTTTTTTTCCAATAAAATAATTTGCCGAAGGAAGGTCGGTGTGGGATTTTATATGATTTTCATCACATAAATATATATATATTATATATAATAAAGAAAAAATATTTTTTTTCCAATAAAATAATTTGCCGAAGGAAGGTCGGTGTGGGATTTTATATGATTTTAATCCCATAAATATATATATATTATGTATAATAAAGAAAAAATATTTTTTTTCCAATAAAATAATTTGCCGAAGGAAGGTCGGTGTGGGATTTTATATGATTTTCATCACATAAATATATATATATTATATATAATAAAGAAAAAATATTTTTTTTCCAATAAAATAATTTGCCGAAGGAAGGTCGGTGTGGGATTTTATATGATTTTAATCACATAAATATATATATATTATATATAATAAAGAAAAAATATTTTTTTTCCAATAAAATAATTTGCCGAAGGAAGGTCGGTGTGGGATTTTATATGATTTTCATCACATAAATATATATATATTATATATAATAAAGAAAAAATATTTTTTTTTCCAATAAAATAATTTGCCGAAGGAAGGTCGGTGTGGGATTTTATATGATTTTCATCACATAAATATATATATATTATATATAATAAAGAAAAAATATTTTTTTTTTTTTTTTTTTTATATAAAAAAAAAAAAATTTTTTTTATATAAAAAAAAAAAATATTTTTTCTTTATTATATATAATATATATATATTTATGTGATGAAAATCATATAAAATCCCACACCGACCTTCCTTCGGCAAATTATTTTATTGGAAAAAAAATATTTTTTCTTTATTATATATAATATATATATATTTATGTGATGAAAATCATATAAAATCCCACACCGACCTTCCTTCGGCAAATTATTTTATTGGAAAAAAAATATTTCTTCTTTATTATATATAATATATATATATTTATGTGATGAAAATCATATAAAATCCCACACCGACCTTCCTTCGGCAAATTATTTTATTGGAATTCTATAATATTTTTTTCAGGAGGTTCTTTTTGGCCTAGACTTTACTACCCGAGAAATTGGATTCCATCATCGACTGTAGTCGTTATTAACTCTCATATCAAGATGAAAGAAGTGGTTTCACATATCTTCAGGGGAGCTACAAACCTGAAGAATCTAACCATGTTCGTGGTTGCTGAATTTGCGGGTACTTATACCTCATTCGTAATGCATCCGACCGGATGGCTCCAGACATCACGGTACCGAATAGCCGACCGCTTAAACGACTCAGACTATAAAGTTAGTGCAGATCTAATAGCTGAAACCGTATTTCCTTTTGAAAACGAATGGGTGAGTGCACTGATACTCTGCCCTGAAGGGGGAAGCCTCCATTTTGTCAATGCCGAACGTCTAGAGACAGGCAATTTTGACGTGACGCCTGTGAATGATGCTTTCCTGGCCACTCGTCACACACTCTGCTACATGCTCACCACCACTGAAATTAAATTGTTCTGGGACCACCTACCGACAATTTACATCAATCGGACTGCAAGTGCACATATCCAATCAGCTTGTAAGGACCAGAGGGCTGCCATGAGTGATGATGAATTAGTTCGCTTAGCCATTAGATTGCACACAAAGGCGATCGACATGCAGATCGCATAACCATTTGGCTATGCCAAATGAGGACAGTTCCTCTCTGACTTATTTCTCATTTATGACTTTTTTTTTAAATGATAGACCTAAGAAATCTATCGTACAATGAACTTTTTTCTAGGTAATTTATATTTATTTTAGTTATTTTTGCTCTGATTTGGAGGAAATATTCTCAGTGCCTTCAAATTCAATATATATTATGAGATTTGTAAAGAGAATTTAGGAAAATTGTAAAGTAAATTTATATAGTATATTCCACGCCTAGGGCGGGAAGAAGTCAGCCTCGACAATAATTTGGCATCCTCGTCGCTCGGGAGGCAAATCATTGTCGAGGTTGACTTCTTCCCGCCCTAGGCGTGGAATATACTATATAAATTTACTTTACAATTTTCCTAAATTCTCTTTACAAATCTCATAATATACATTGAATTTGAAGGCACTGAGAATATTTCCTCCAAATCAGAGCAAAAATAACTAGAATAAATATAAATTACCTAGAAAAAAGTTCATTGTACGATAGATTTCTTAGGTCTATCATTTAAAAAAAAAGTCATAAATGAGAAATAAGTCAGAGAGGAACTGTCCTCATTTGGCATAGCCAAATGGTTATGCGATCTGCATGTCGATCGCCTTTGTGTGCAATCTAATGGCTAAGCGAACTAATTCATCATCACTCATGGCAGCCCTCTGGTCCTTACAAGCTGATTGGATATGTGCACTTGCAGTCCGATTGATGTAAATTGTCGGTAGGTGGTCCCAGAACAATTTAATTTCAGTGGTGGTGAGCATGTAGCAGAGTGTGTGACGAGTGGCCAGGAAAGCATCATTCACAGGCGTCACGTCAAAATTGCCTGTCTCTAGACGTTTGGCATTAACGAAATGGAGGCTTCCCCCTTCAGGGCAGAGTATCAGTGCACTCACCCATTCGTTTTCAAAAGAAAATACGGTATCAGCTATTAGATCTGCACTAACTTTATAGTCTGAGTCGTTTAAGCGGTCGACTATTCGGTACCGTGATGTCTGGAGCCATCCGGTCGGATGCATTACGAATGAGGTATAAGTACCCGCAAATTCAGCAACCACGAACATGGTTAGATTCTTCAGGTTTGTAGCTCCCCTGAAGATATGTGAAACCACTTCTTTCATCTTGATATGAGAGTTAATAACGACTACAGTCGATGATGGAATCCAATTTCTCGGGTAGTAAAGTCTAGGCCAAAAAGAACCTCCTGAAAAAAATATTATAGAATTCCAATAAAATAATTTGCCGAAGGAAGGTCGGTGTGGGATTTTATATGATTTTAATCACATAAATATATATATATTATATATAATAAAGAAAAAATATTTTTTTTCCAATAAAATAATTTGCCGAAGGAAGGTCGGTGTGGGATTTTATATGATTTTCATCACATAAATATATATATATATTATATATAATAAAGAAAAAATATTTTTTTTCCAATAAAATAATTTGCCGAAGGAAGGTCGGTGTGGGATTTTATATGATTTTCATCACATAAATATATATATATTATATATAATAAAGAAAAAATATTTTTTTTCCAATAAAATAATTTGCCGAAGGAAGGTCGGTGTGGGATTTTATATGATTTTAATCACATAAATATATATATATTATATATAATAAAGAAAAAATATTTTTTTTCCAATAAAATAATTTGCCGAAGGAAGGTCGGTGTGGGATTTTATATGATTTTCATCACATAAATATATATATATTATATATAATAAAGAAAAAATATTTTTTTTTTCTTTTTTTTTTTTTTTTTTTTTTTTATATATATAATAAAGGAAAAATATTTTTTTTTCCAATAAAATAATTTGCCGAAGGAAGGTCGGTGTGGGATTTTATATGATTTTCATCACATAAATATATATATATTATATATAATAAAGAAAAAATATTTTTTTTCCAATAAAATAATTTGCCGAAGGAAGGTCGGTGTGGGATTTTATATGATTTTCATCACATAAATATATATATATTATATATAATGAAGAAAAAAAATTTTTTTTTTTTTTTTTTATATAAAAAAAAAAAAAAAATTTTTTATATAAAAAAAAAAATATTTTTTCTTTATTATATATAATATATATATATTTATGTGATGAAAATCATATAAAATCCCACACCGACCTTCCTTCGGCAAATTATTTCATTGGAATTCTATAATATTTTTTTCAGGAGGTTCTTTTTGGCCTAGACTTTACTACCCGAGAAATTGGATTCCATCATCGACTGTAGTCGTTATTAACTCTCATATCAAGATGAAAGAAGTGGTTTCACATATCTTCAGGGGAGCTACAAACCTGAAGAATCTAACCATGTTCGTGGTTGCTGAATTTGCGGGTACTTATACCTCATTCGTAATGCATCCGACCGGATGGCTCCAGACATCACGGTACCGAATAGCCGACCGCTTAAACGACTCAGACTATAAAGTTAGTGCAGATCTAATAGCTGATACCGTATTTCCTTTTGAAAACGAATGGGTGAGTGCACTGATACTCTGCCCTGAAGGGGGAAGCCTCCATTTTGTCAATGCCGAACGTCTAGAGACAGGCAATTTTGACGTGACGCCTGTGAATGATGCTTTCCTGGCCACTCGTCACACACTCTGCTACATGCTAACCACCACTGAAATTAAATTGTTCTGGGACCACCTACCGACAATTTACATCAATCGGACTGCAAGTGCACATATCCAATCAGCTTGTAAGGACCAGAGGGCTGCCATGAGTGATGATGAATTAGTTCGCTTAGCCATTAGATTGCACACAAAGGCGATCGACATGCAGATCGCATAACCATTTGGCTATGCCAAATGAGGACAGTTCCTCTCTGACTTATTTCTCATTTATGACTTTTTTTTTAAATGATAGACCTAAGAAATCTATCGTACAATGAACTTTTTTCTAGGTAATTTATATTTATTTTAGTTATTTTTGCTCTGATTTGGAGGAAATATTCTCAGTGCCTTCAAATTCAATGTATATTATGAGATTTGTAAAGAGAATTTAGGAAAATTGTAAAGTAAATTTATATAGTATATTCCACGCCTAGGGCGGGAAGAAGTCAACCTCGACAATGATTTGCCTCCCGAGCGACGAGGATGCCAAATTATTGTCGAGGCTGACTTCTTCCCGCCCTAGGCGTGGAATATACTATATAAATTTACTTTACAATTTTCCTAAATTCTCTTTACAAATCTCATAATATATATTGAATTTGAAGGCACTGAGAATATTTCCTCCAAATCAGAGCAAAAATAACTAAAATAAATATAAATTACCTAGAAAAAAGTTCATTGTACGATAGATTTCTTAGGTCTATCATTTAAAAAAAAAGTCATAAATGAGAAATAAGTCAGAGAGGAACTGTCCTCATTTGGCATAGCCAAATGGTTATGCGATCTGCATGTCGATCGCCTTTGTGTGCAATCTAATGGCTAAGCGAACTAATTCATCATCACTCATGGCAGCCCTCTGGTCCTTACAAGCTGATTGGATATGTGCACTTGCAGTCCGATTGATGTAAATTGTCGGTAGGTGGTCCCAGAACAATTTAATTTCAGTGGTGGTGAGCATGTAGCAGAGTGTGTGACGAGTGGCCAGGAAAGCATCATTCACAGGCGTCACGTCAAAATTGCCTGTCTCTAGACGTTCGGCATTGACAAAATGGAGGCTTCTCCCTTCAGGGCAGAGTATCAGTGCACTCACCCATTCGTTTTCAAAAGGAAATACGGTATCAGCTATTAGATCTGCACTAACTTTATAGTCTGAGTCGTTTAAGCGGTCGGCTATTCGGTACCGTGATGTCTGGAGCCATCCGGTCGGATGCATTACGAATGAGGTATAAGTACCCGCAAATTCAGCAACCACGAACATGGTTAGATTCTTCAGGTTTGTAGCTCCCCTGAAGATATGTGAAACCACTTCTTTCATCTTGATATGAGAGTTAATAACGACTACAGTCGATGATGGAATCCAATTTCTCGGGTAGTAAAGTCTAGGCCAAAAAGAACCTCCTGAAAAAAATATTATAGAATTCCAATAAAATAATTTGCCGAAGGAAGGTCGGTGTGGGATTTTATATGATTTTCATCACATAAATATATATATATTATATATAATAAAGAAAAAATATTTTTTTTTTTTATATAAAAAAATTTTTTTTTTTTTTTATATAAAAAAAAAAAAAAAAAAAAATTTTTTCTTCATTATATATAATATATATATATTTATGTGATGAAAATCATATAAAATCTCACACCGACCTTCCTTCGGCAAATTATTTTATTGGAAAAAAAATATTTTTTCTTTATTATATATAATATATATATATTTATGTGATGAAAATCATATAAAATCCCACACCGACCTTCCTTCGGCAAATTATTTTATTGGAAAAAAAAATATTTTTCCTTTATTATATATATAAAAAAAAAAAAAAAAAGAAAAAAAAAATATTTTTTCTTTATTATATATAATATATATATATTTATGTGATGAAAATCATATAAAATCCCACACCGACCTTCCTTCGGCAAATTATTTTATTGGAAAAAAAATATTTTTTCTTTATTATATATAATATATATATATTTATGTGATTAAAATCATATAAAATCCCACACCGACCTTCCTTCGGCAAATTATTTTATTGGAAAAAAAATATTTTTTCTTTATTATATATAATATATATATATATTTATGTGATGAAAATCATATAAAATCCCACACCGACCTTCCTTCGGCAAATTATTTTATTGGAAAAAAAAATATTTTTTCTTTATTATATATAATATATATATATTTATGTGATGAAAATCATATAAAATCCCACACCGACCTTCCTTCGGCAAATTATTTTATTGGAAAAAAAAATATTTTTTCTTTATTATATATAATATATATATATTTATGTGATGAAAATCATATAAAATCCCACACCGACCTTCCTTCGGCAAATTATTTTATTGGAAAAAAAATATTTTTTCTTTATTATATATAATATATATATATTTATGTGATGAAAATCATATAAAATCCCACACCGACAGATTAGCAAAACAATTTTTTTTTGTTATTAAGGTAATCCAAGTAGTTCCGGCAATCTATTTTTTCCTTTCAGTTTTGGTCACTTTCGATAGAGTAGCATGAGGAGATTTTTTAAAAATTTAGTTTATCCCATGTTACCGGACAAATAAGGCCAAAATTAATTTTTGAAAAAAATTAAATTAACATTGAAACTCTATAAGTGAGGTTCAATTTCAGTTCAATTACAACAATTCATGGTTATAGGTCTATTTTTTCCTTATATAACCATATATATTCCTGTTCGTCCGAGTGTCTATTAGTTTTTGAAATCATGAAAATATCCATGTTACCGGACATATAGCAACGATTAATTTAATTAATTACATGAAAACATCAATGGCAGTCATATTGGTATTTAAAATCCGAGGATCCTCCAATCCCAGTCCTAGAAACTGGAACAGCGTGAGTCAAATTCGCAACAATATTGGATATTTATAATATTATTTAATAACAATTTACTACCGTGAATATCGTTTTAATGTCGGTAGAATGTTACAAAATCTGAATAATTCGAATATTTATGGTAACTTGGAAGAAAATAAAATAAAAGTAGATAATTTGGATCTGCTACTAGGATTACCTCAAGGTGGAATTTTTTTTAAACATTATTTATGGCGCGAAAGGCGCAATAAAGGCGAAGGAATTTTTTTTATTTTTTTTTCCAGATATGTAGAGCGAAGTCAGCTCTTTCGACAGAATGTAAAAAATCATGGGGTCAAACGTAAGCCCCAATTCGACCGTACTACCTTAAATGTATCTTCATTGAATTGAATTAATTGTTGTTAGTTTACTAACCTGGGGCGTTCACTACATGTTCAATGTGATTGTGAACTTCAATCAAATCAATGGCATCATATCCGATTATCCATACTTTTTCCCCAGCTTTGTAATTTTGTAATGGAGGAAGATATTGTCTGAAAAAGGAAAGTTGAATTTCAGATCTTTCTTTTTATAAAATAATTTTCAGTGAATTTTACCCCACCATAGGGTAAAAAAAAATAATATTTTTTCATTACTTTTTTCACAGATTCACTTCATCGGATTTGAGAATTTTAGCTTGTATAAATTGTTATTAACGATTTTAAAGAAGAATTTAATTTTTCTTGACTGTGGAGAGAGAGAGAGAGAGAGAGCGAGAGAGAAAGAGAGGAGAGAGGAGAGAAACGTTAAATGATTCAGTTGAGAAGAGATGAAAAAGGATAATTCAATTTTTTTGCTGTATCTCTTTCAGTACTATCTTGAAAACTAAGCTAGATAGGGAAATTTTCATAGGAACTTTTTGGCAGTTCGAATTTTCCTCTACAAAGAAGGCCTCTATGAAAATTTTGCTATCTAGCTTAGTTTTTAAGATATTACTGAAAGAGGGACAGCAAAAAAATCGAATTATCCTTTTTCACCTCTCCACCCTGGCGGATCCATCGATTACTATTCGATCGCCATTCGATTGGGGGGTCGACTTGTGCGCTCACCTGATCACTTGTCGAGCCTGAGTCGATGGTCATATGAATAACGAGATGACCAGCGATCAGCTGAACATTCGGCCGACAGTCGGTCGATCCCAAGTGTAAACCTCGATTCGACTAAAGATCGACAATGAACATTGTTTGAGCACTTTTCGATCATGGATGATAAAGAGCTTCATCGATCTGCGTCTGACTATGTATAGAGTCGATTGTTAGTCGATCCATATACCCAATCGACGACTGATCTAATGATAAAATTTCTGGAGTACGTGTTGATTGTAGATGATGAAGTGGCCTATCGACCAGCAATGGCCTATGTTTTGAGTCGATCGCTGGTTGATGATATCGATGAAAGCATCGAATCGAATCTTGACTGACCACTGAAATTTCTTAAGTGCAGATCGATTGTGGGTCATGAATTGCTTCATCGACCCGCGATCAATTGAGTATAGAGTTTATTGTTTGTCGATTCCGATTCATCGGATATTGTTATTCATCGTGATAAGTTTCTTTACGGGTTCTCTGGAAAGTTCCTCTGGACGTTCCCCTAAAAATTCCTTTAGAAGTTCCCCTGAAAGTTCCTCTGCAAGTTCCCTTAAGAGTTTTGAACGCTCATAAAATGAGTTTCAGGTTTATAAATACCAGTTTAACATTCATAATCATTCAGAATGTGTTTGATTCATAGTCAACTTCAGCCTAGATTAAACCGTACACTAAAAGGGAGATCCTTTCAATACTTGGCCAAAAAAGGAAATTCTTCCAAAAATATTGAGAGAAAAATTTGCCACATGTTTCCGCCTAAATTTCTTCGGTTCATCAATGGAATCATCAGAAAATTTGCATCTCAAACCATTCAATCTAAGTGTTCATTTCATCCCATCTTCCCCTACGTTAGAATTCTTAGTTATTCCCGAAAATCTGTTTACTTCATTAGAACTTGACAACAAGACCCTAAACTACGTTAAACTTTTAGAACTGTGATTTTCTGTTAAACTTCTTGCGGATAGTCGACTAATCGAAAAGTTTAATTTTTTCCGATCAAATATCTATAATTTCGAAGGTCGTCGGGATAAGCAAAAATAAACTACAAATTTTCCTGACTAAGATTAAAATTCCCTGATTAGTCTAGGTTCTCCAGGTCAATCGCCACCTTCAGTCGTTTGCAGATTCGCATCAACGCAAATTGACTGGCAGTCAACTCGAAACTCTATTGATGTAGATTCGATGGTCCACTCTATTGCTTAGAATCCATATGTAGGGCCGAGACGTTCGTGTACGGTTTGATCTAAGCTGAAGTTCACCATGAATCAAACACGTTCTGAATGATTATAAATGTTAAACTGACATTTATAAACGTCAAACTGATTTTATGAGCGTTCATAACTCTTAGGGGAACTTCTAGAGGAACTTTTAGGGGAACTTCCAGAGGAACTTTCAGGGGAACTTGCAGAGGAACTTTTCAGGGAACCCGTAAAGTAACTCATCACGAAGAATAATAATATCCGATGAATCGGAATCGACAAACAATAAACTCTATACTCAATTTATCGCGGGTCGATGAAGCAATCCATGACTCACAATCGATCTGCACTTAAGAAATTTCAGTGGTCAGTCAAAAGTCGAGTCGATGCTTTCATGGATATCATCAACCCGCGATCGACTCAACACATAGTCGATTGCTGGTCGATAGGCTACTTCATTACCTACAATCGACACGCACTCCAGAAATTTCATCATTGGAGCAGTCGTTGATTGGGTATATGGATCGACTAATAATCCGCTCCATACATAGTCAGCCGCGGATCGATGAAGCTCTTCATCATACATGATCGAAAAGTGCTCAGAAAATGTTCATGGTCGATTGTTAGTCGAGTCGAGGGTTCCACTTGGGATCGACCGACAGTCGACCCAATGTTCAACTGATCGCTGGTCATCTCGTTATTCATATTACCATCGATTAGTGATCTGCTGAGCGCACAAGTCGACCGCCTCCAATCGAGTGATTCGCCAGGGCACAACTGAATCATCTAATGTGTTTCTGTCTCGACAGTAAAAAAAAAGTCTAAAAAAAGTCAAGTTTCTGTATAAAATCATTAATAACAATTTATACGAGATGAAATTCTCAAATTTGATGAAGTGAATCTGTAAAGAATGTAATGAGGAAGACAATAAGTCTTGGAAACAAAAAATTAATTAAAAACTGCAAAATTCCTTCATTTTTTCAAGTTTTGAAGGAATTTTCAAAACTATAGAAAATTTTACAATTTTCAACCAATTTCTTGTTTCTAGAACTTATTTCATTTCTCATTACATTCTCTGCAGATTAACCTTTATCCAAATTGAGAATTTAGAAATTTAAAGTTAAAAAAAATCGTTGAAAATAATTTTTCTTTTTTCCTAAAAAAATTGGCTATTTCATTTGACCTGGCTCTCCCCTAATTATATTCATTAAATATGTCTTTACATGATGATTATCATATAAAGTCCGCCACCAAACCTTCATTTCGGCTTAATTTATTAGAATAATATTTTTTTATACTAATAATTCTATTCATTTAACTCCAAAACATTCGTTACTGATAAAAATTAGCGATAATACTCTGTATGTTTTCTATTTCTGCTAGGTAATGATGGACAAAATATGGAAAAATCCATCGAAATTTAGATAAAATAAAAAAGAAACGAAATAGAATAAACAAATTACGGCCGGATGATCAAACGATCAGAACCATAAAAAAGAAGAAGAAGAATAAACAAATTAAATCCTCACTGAGAACTCATAGTTCCACAACGCGCGACAGCGCGTTCCGCTGAACTGGTGTACTTGGGGCATCTGTACTAGACTTTGTAGTGTTCATTGTTGATGGGACTGTTTTGACCATTAATCTGGTCGACATCGCGGGAAGAGGTCTTACGGGGGATGGGCGCTGGTATCCGTGATGCGGGATGGGAACTACAAATGGAGCTCTTTTGAGATTTTTTCTTTCAACTACTTTTTCCTTCATTTGCTGGACGGGATTGCGTTGAGGAATGGGCATTGCCGCGGATTTTAAGGAGTTCTGAGGGTGATTGTTGAGGGGTCGAGGGACCTGCAGTGAAGCAATCGCAAGACGAAAAAAATAGTGTATTTCCGGACGAGAGAGACAGAGCGAGGGATGCCAACAGTGCTGCTATGAAAAATCTTTCAACATGGCGGATTTTTGCAATCAACATATATATATGATATATATATGTTGAATGCAAAACGAATCGATGTTTTTGGAAAAGGAATTGTGACTGGGATTCTGGGGAGCTATTCTCGTGTCTTAATATGCTTACGATTTCGCTCCCGTCAGAGGGCGATGTGGGTAACATTCATTCATTTTGCTGGATTTTGATAACACTTGCTCCATTCAAAATTTGAATTATTTTTGCGTTCGTCATTTGTTTCTTTGTTGTTTTATTCAGAATTATCATTCGGAATACTTGTTCTCATCTAAAAATAGAATTAAAACTCCCAAATTGTGAAAAATTGACAACTTATCTTCTTTCAACGTCTGAATACATAGTAAGGATGAGATGAGAAAAATTCGATTGATAACATAGCGTTCGTAAGTTTGTGACGTGACATTTTCCGCCTCATTGGAAAAATGCCGACACCTTCGTCCCTTCCCTACCCCTTTCGAACCTAAAACTAAAACTCCCCCGAAGGGGCTAAAATGGGCGCCAGTTGGTCTAATTTGGCGGGACCAACACCGCAATTTACTCCAGCCAACCATTAAAATACCTTAACCTAAATAACCCGTAAACGTAACCAAAATCCAAAACGTAACGTGAAAACCTAAAACCTAAACGGAAGAGGGTGGAAGGGTACGGAACAGCCTCTCGGCAGCTCAGCACTCGGTTATGGAGAGAGGGGTGGATTCGGGGGTGAAGATGGGATCGTAGGGTAAACTCAAAATAAAACACCCATATTATCCTTACGTGTTCCACTATTGAACCAAAACCCAATATGTATACAAAAGAAATCTTCATAATAAGGGTAATAATAAAATACAAGAAATCTCAATGGGGAGGGCACAAGTCCATTGATCCGCGTCCTGGGTCCTTCGTGCGCTTGGGGTGGTCTCCTGACCACTGTAATTGAGGGCACCACTCTAGGGGTGGTTGCGTCGGCAGACGCTTCCATCACGTCCTTCAGTCATCGGGAACATCCCCAACTCCTACGAGACTACGGAAGAGTCCCGTATTTGATTTGGGGGTGTGTTTGAGCAAAAGATACTCTCAAGGCTCTTGGCCAAAGCAGTTCCGCCCCAATCACCTAAGAAATCACTCAGATCCCTCGATGGTGACTTAGGGGTGGGTTTTGGGCAAAAGATACCCAAGGATCTCCTAGTGGTCCAACTTACCCCTAAAATCCCGCGGAGAATCCCACGGATTCCCCGATGAGGGTTAGGGGTGGTTTCAGGCAAAAGATACCCAAACGCCACTCGAAAATTAGTCTCGTTCCCAAAATCCCGCGGAAAATCCAACGGATTCTCCGAAAGGGGTTGGGGGTGGTTTTTGGGCAAAAGATACCCAAGAGTTCCTTATCCGAGACGATTTCTCCCCAAATCACTCGAGAAATCAATGGGATTTCCCGATTGTGAGTTAGGGGTGGTTTTGGGCAAAAGATACCCAAACGCCACTCGAAAATTAGTCTCTTTCCCCAAATCCCGCGGAAAATCCAACGGATTCTCCGAAAGGGGTTGGGGGTGGTTTTTGGGCAAAAGATACCCAAGCACCACTCGACAACTAGGGATTTTCCCCGAATCCCGCGGAAAATCCAACGGATTCTCCGAGAGCGCTCATGGGGGTGGTTTTCGGACAACAGATATCCGAGTCCCCTGTAACAATTGATATCGCCCCAAAACATGGGAAGAATCCAAGGGATTCAGCCCTGATTGAGTTGGGGGTGGTTTTCGGACAATAGATATCCGAGCCCCTTGCGACAAGTAATATCTTCCCCAAATCACGGGGAAAATCCAAGGGATTCGGCCCTATGTGAGTTGGGGGTGGTTTTCGGACAAAAGATATCCGAGTCCCCTGTGACACTGAATATCTGCCCCAAATCACGGGGAAAATCCAAGGGGTTCGGCCCGAGGTGATTTGGGGGGTGGTTTTCGGACAATAGATATCCGATTACTACTAGACAATTAATCATACCCCTGAGTTAGGCCCAGGGGGAGTTGCGAGGAGTCATTTACGTTGGGGTGCAAAGTTGGAGTGACGCCAACGGCCTAACACCCCCACGCAATGGTAGACTCGTCCATTCTCGACGCTAGCTGAAAATCCGCGGAAAACGAGAAAAAGCCGGGAAAATATACGCGAGCACAGCACAACCCCGCAGAGGGTTGATTTTAGAGACGTGAGGCTAGTCGTTCAAGTAATTAAATAATTCTCCCGTGAGAATTGAGAATTTTCCCAAGGGAAAGTGATTAATTTAGTTGACCGCGTGGCCAAAGAAAGAAAAACGACTCACTTTGGGATTTTCCCCTGAAGTTGGTAAATTGGGGTTAACCTCCCTCTTTCCGATCCTCTCCTCATCTCTGTCCTCTCGTGTCGTCCTCTAGGGTGGTTGGAGTGGCTCAGGGGTTGTGAGAGAACTCCTGGGGTTGTTCCAAGCACTTCCACTTATTACTTTCTTTCGTCTTCTTTTTCACTAATCTTACTACGCACGTGTTTTCGCGAGCGGTTTGGCACTCGTTGTGCTCACTGCAATGTCCCGGACGCAACTGGTTTCACGTCGCCATGTGTGAGAACATGGCGGCGTGTCCGGTTGAGGCGATGCATGCGCGCTCTGCTGCTGTCGCTCAGTAACAGAGCGGCACGAGAATCGGCCCAACTGTAGCCCGCGAATATTTGAATGGGAGGGAGAATTGAATTCTTTCCCCATTCCAATAAGATTGGGACTTCTGCCGACGGAATTATTGGATTCCGTCGCACCCCCTCCCGTTGCCGAAGCGTCGGGGTAATGTTTTTGGGGCGACAAGCACGATTTCTCGCGATCATCTGGCTGTCTCCTTTCACGATTTCTCGCGACCATCTTCTGTGTACTCGTCCTCTGCTTACTATTTTGTTCTGGTTTCTCGTGGTTACTCACGATCGTCTTCATTAACTCCTCTTATCTTTCTTTTCTTTTCTCTTTTTTTTTCCATGATTATTATTAATTGTTGTCTTCACTTACTTAACTTGTCTAATTTACTTAACTTACTTAACTTGTTCCGGGTTTGGGGCTGCTTCTCCCGGGATCGAGAATGTCTCACTTAAACCTAATGACTCTAATTCTAACCAACAGCCATCCGGAACCCCGTTCCGGTCCGCCAAACGAAACTTAAAACAGCCCTCTGGAACTTCGTTCCAGTCCGCCAAACGAAACTTAAAATAGCCCTCTGGAACTTTGTTCCAGTCCGCCAAACGTAACAACTTAAAATACCTAATCAATATCTCGATCCCCTTATCTGGAGCGGGGGTATTTCAACTCCACTTTTGCAGTCTCCCACCTGGGAACTGGGCAGAACAGCGAGACTGTCCCTGGTTGGCTCCTTTTGGGCCCTCCAAACATCCTCAGGAACCTCTCCTCCTCTGCCTCCTTAACCTAAAACCCAACGCGGGAACTCAACCAAAATCACCGCTTCGAACCCACGACCTGAACATTCATTCAATCGAAGGGTAGGTGAATGAAAACTCAGTTTCCTTATCCATTATTAACTCTAAAACAGTCTTTATTTGTCCAGTCTTACTGGTTAGTGAGAGAGTCTCCCACGGGGTGGATTTCCCCTAACTCATACTACAATATCTTCTCTTAACCCTGAGTATCACAACTTGTTATCCTGAGTTTGTTTGCACATGGTTGTATAAGGCGTAGTATCAAAGAAATTTGTATTCCTAGTGACTAGGGGTTATTTGCCCCAAACGATATATAAAAATAAAAAAATATAACGTATATACAAAAAAATATTGGTTAATAATAACCGGGGTTGTTTTCCCCAGACGATACGATGACTTTGTGAAGGTCTTACCCTTAGCGCCTTCAGGGGTGGCTTGCCCCTAATAGAAAAAATTAAGGAATTAAATACTAAATAACAAAACTAGGGTCTTATCACGAGCGCCTTTTTGGGGTGATTTGCCCCTTAACCAAAAAAAATATATAAAAGGAAATACTGCGGGGTGAGGGGTGAGTTGCCTCCTCAAACGATACGAAATAATAAAAAAAATACTATAAAACAAAAAGTGATAAACGGGGTTAATTTCCCCAAACGATACGAAAAAAAAATGACTAAAGAATAATACACGGGGTTAATTTCCCCAAACGATACGATTTTCGGCCCGCTCCTTCGACAGGGTGACCTTTCCTGTCGGGGCGACGGCACGACTAGTGACCCTCTCCGTTTCTTGTGGTGAGGCAGAACAGGGGCTGTTCCGACAAGCAGCACAGAGATGCGATTCCTTCATCTCCGTGCCGATAAAGCAGCCCTAGGACGAAGTCCTAGCGCCGACGTTTGTCACCTGCACGACGTCCGTCTCGACGAGGCTCTCGGCGACGATTCCTCGACCGCTCACCCTCATCCGGGCGACTCCACTCCTCCTCCACCTGCTCTCGTCTCCGTTGCTCGGCGTATGAGGCAAGTAGCTCCTGAGCCAAACGGAGGGGGTCGTCGTCATCCGGACGAGTCTGCGGCCACCCTCTGCGGATCCACGGCCGGGAATCGTTCGCCCCGGCTCCTATCCCTGTACGACGGCGGTAGCTCGTACGGGGCGTTGCGGTCCGAAGGGCGGACGATGTCCCGGCGTGGGGTAGTCGCGGGAGCTTCAGCCTGCCTTGGTGGTGGTGGCGGGACGGGCTCCGGCTGACTTCTGGATGACGACGCTCGCGCCTGGCACGGATGTCCATCCCTGGCCTTAGCCCGCACCCGTCCGCAGAGGTGGCAGAAGGGCTCCTTTGGCTTGGTAGCGCACTTCTCCCACGTGTGCCCCTTCTGGTGGCACTGGTAGCAGTAGGAGAGGCGGGTTCGCAGCCTCTTCCTCTTCTTCTGGCCCTTGCTGTTTCCCCCCGGGCCACTGCCCTTCGCTGGTGGTAGTGGCTCTTGGGGCGTGGAGGCATCCGTGGATGGCCGTGTCACCCCCTGGCTCGCCTTTGGGCCTCTCTGGTGTGTGTTGTGTGTGTTTGTGTGGGTGCTGAGGGTGTGTCGTGCGGGTGGGGGCGTGGGAGTGTCCTTCGGGGTGGTTTTGAACGGAATACGGGGAAGTTTGGATGGGGGTGGTAGGTCAAAAGTGATGAGGGTTTGTCTGGGTTTTTGGGATTTGGGAATGGTCTGTTGCGTTGGCGAAAGTTTGGTAGGTGGGTCGGTTGGTGGATCTGCGTGGGGGGTGGGTGTCGGTGTGAGTGTTGGTGTGATTGTGGGTGTAAGTGTGAGTGTGGGTGTAAGTGTGGGTGTGACCGGCCTCTGGTTCTCGGTGTGGATGGACGTATCCACGTCCATCAGGGTGGCCCCGGCCGTTGGTGTTGTGGGGGTGACCGGTGGCATCTCCATTCCGCTGAGCCCAGCCCCCTCCTCGAGCGCGCGGTCGTCGGCGGTCGTGTCCAGCTCCAGGACGGGTCCGTCACTCGCAGGGAGTACCGGACTCTTCCTGGAAGCCTTCTGCCAACAATCGGCGACGCGGTTCACCCGCTCGAGGTGAAGTCGGGCGTCCTTGATGATTGGCCGCGGCGGGGGAATGGGGTCAGTCTGGACTCGCTGCGTCCTCACCTTCACCCTCTGCTTCGCCTTCTTTGGCGGTGGTGGTGGTGGCAGAGGGTCGGTGGACGTCCCTGCGTCCACCATCGCTGGTGAGGCTGATGACGGAGGGATCGGATCCGTCATCACCCCAACATCCTGGGTTTCCGCTCCTCGTGAAACCCTGGACGACAATGACATGCCCCGATCTTGACGATCGGTGCACGACAAGCAAGCTCCATACCATATTGGTGAGCTCGATGAAGGTATTTGTGGTACCTCGTACCACCCCGATGGGACGGGTGGCAATGTCTGCGTGGCTGCGCGGTGAATAGCAGCTAGAGTGCCAGGTCGTTGGCTCTCCAGCCATTGAAGTCCCGGCAGTGCATCCCCCAGGAGATCCCAGTAGTGATCAAGCACTACCGGAGGCTCCCCTGCCTGGAGAACCTGGTCCAGCAACTCTCGCTGGGTCTCCACATCGACGACCACGCAGTCGTCGTCGGTGGTGGTTTCCTCCTCCTCCTCGGGCTTGTCCTCCTCTGCGAGACCTCCGAGCTGGATTTCTCCAGAATCCTCGCGGAGGAGGACCTCTGGGTCCAGGGGGGGAAGGTCCACCTCCATCGCCTCCTCGGCCGTCTCCACCTCGACCGGGTCCACTCGCTCATGGAGCTGGAGTACTTGCTCCAACTCCTCACGGATCCTCTGTCCCTCATCCTCGGGCTCCATCCTGTGTGTCCTGTAACAAAAAGGATTATCACGCGGGTAGCAGTGAGCGACTTTCTAGACTACGGAGGGGTTGTGCTGTGCTCACTTCCCGAATAAACAAACTCGCAACGCGATTTCGACTAATTTTTCCCCACGTTCACCGTTAATTACGCGTCTAAAGGGGGGTTATATTGCTTGAGGTCTTGGACCGACGCTTCCCCTACGGGTCTCCCTTGGAGATTTGCTAACGCATAACGGGTACGCGACAATTTTCTAGCGACGATAAACGGACCCTCAAAAGGTGGTTCCAGAGAAGCTGAGAATCGCTTCGCTGCGCTAGACAGGGGATGACTACGCCGCCAAACCAGTTCGTTCTCTTCGAACTCTCTAGCTCGGTGGCGCAAATTATATTGATGGGCCTGTTGATTTGAGGCCTCTGTAAGCGCGTGAGTGAGGGCTTGACGAAGGGTGTCAAGTCTCCTCATGCGCTCAATCCATTCCTCAGGATTACGAGGAACTATCTCCACTTCCCCCTCCAGCTCTCGACGAAGAGATGGCGGAGAGGGGCTCCCGTCCGAAGTTCGCGAAGGCGGGAGTCGCCTGTAGTGCACTATGATATGCAGTGTTGTATGCAAACCGGAACTCGGAGAGATGCTCATCCCAAGTGCGATGATCGTCGTCGATGAAGGCACGGATCATCATTTTCAAAACGCGATTCACCCTTTCCACCGGGTTTCCCTGGGGGTGATAGGGTGGCGTAGTTTGATGCTGAATCCCCGCGAGTTGCATCAGGGCTTGAATGTCTTTATTCACAAACTCTCTTCCGTTATCCGAGAAGAAAATTCGAGGAGTGCCCCAACGATTAATGATCAAATTTTCCAAGTGAGAGGCGATGATCTTCCCGGAGACTCTCCGAAGAGGAACTACCTCAATCCACTTGGTAAATAAATCCTGCATCACTAGGACGTAGCAGTGCCCTGACTTACTTGGAGTAATGGATCCGACGATGTCGGCTGCGACGGTGGTCCAAGGACCATCCACAACCCGTCGTCCCATTAGTCCTGCGGGAGGGCCTTGTTCCACCTTACATCTCTGACAAGTTGCACATTGTCGGACGAAGCTGACTACATCCCTGAACATATTGGGCCAATAGTACAGGGTGTAGACGCGGCGATGGGTTTTATCCACGCCAAGGTGTCCCGCTTGAGGTAACTCGTGACATTGTGATATGGCACGAGCCCTCTGTTCCCGAGGAAGCACAAGTTTCCAAGCGTCCAGATCTTCCATTTCCGTGGAGACAAGATCGGCAGGCGTATGGTGGTAGAGTTTACCCTCCACTATCTTCCAATCCGGAAATAGATCTGGTGCTCGACGAACATTACGGTATCTCTTATTATACCAGGTGTCCTCGGTAGACTGCATTCGAGCTATGGTTTCTTCCTCCGCGCTCTCCCCTAGGGGTGATCGCGATAAGGCGTCCGGGACGTGGTGCAACGCTCCCTTACGATGGATGATCTTGAAATCATACTCGAGCAGACTGAGGGCCCAACGGGCGAGCCGCCCTGTTGGGTTTCTCAGATTATGCAGCCAGCGAAGGCTACTGTGATCTGTGATCACTGTGAATGAGTAACCCTCGAGATAGCACCGTAATTTGCTGATGGACCAAATTACAGCGAGACATTCCAACTCAGTGACGGTGTATTTCCGCTCCGCTGCCGTTAATGCACGACTAGCGTATGCGATGACTCTTTCTTCACCGTCAATGACTTGGGTCAGCACTGCCCCCAACCCTATCATACTGGCATCCGTCTGGAGCGTGAATGGTAGGTCGAAATTGGGGCAGGCCAACGTCGGCGACGTCGTAAGATACATCTTAAGCATCTCAAACGCGAACTGTTCATTTTCCGACCATTGCCATTGGGCGTCTTTCCGTATCAGGTGGTGTAACGGATCGGCAATGGTGGCGAACTGAGGGATAAAGCGACGATACCATGAGGCCATCCCTAAAAATCGCCTCAGTTCCTTTAAGTTCCGGGGAACTGGGTAATTCACCACAGGTTCAATCTTTTCTGGATCAACTTGCAATCCTGCACTGTTGACCAGGAATCCCAGATACTTTACTTGGGCACGACAAAATTCACTTTTGTCGCGATTAATCACAAGTCCAGCCCTCTTGATTCTCTCAAGGACGGTCTCGAGTAATCCCAAGTGTTTCTCGAACGTGCGCGAGACGATAATAATGTCATCTAAGTAGACAAACACCTGAGGGTACAGGTCTTGCCCTACTAGACGATCAAGAAGACGTTGAAATGTTGCTGGGGCGTTGGTCAGCCCATAGGGCATCCTCTGGAAGTGATAAAGTCCACGACCAGGGACGACAAATGCCGTAATCTCCTGCGATTCGGGCTCCAACGGAATCTGGAAGTACGCTTGGCTCAGATCAAGGGTTGTGATGTAATGAGCCTGCCTGAGCTCGTCCAATATGCCTGTCATATTGGGAATCGGATAGGCATCCTTTTTTGTAACTGCATTGACTTTTCGGAAGTCAATGCAGAAGCGATACTTCCCATTTGGCTTCTTCACCATCACAATCGGACTAGACCAATCACTGTGGGAGGGGACAATGATGTTGTCTTTCAACATCGTATCCACCTCTTTCCACATGATTTCACGAATAGCTGGATTCGTGTGATATGGTCTTTGCCGAATGGGTGCACTATCGCCTACGTCGATATGGTGCGACGTGAGGGTAGTGATCCCCGGCTTGTCCGTTGCTGGTGGCAGGTTCTTGTCCAAAAACTTCTCCAGCTGCTCTTTCTGCCTCTCCTCCAGGGTACGAAGCCCACAGCACATTATTATGTTGGCCGTACGCTCTGTAGGGGTGAAAGAGTGTTTCATTTCCGGCTGATCCCGATAATGCCACGTTTTATCGAAGAAGTCGATAACGATTTTGGCGTTTATCAAAAAATCCATTCCGAGGATGAAGTCTTCGGATAGATTCGGCAGGATCAAAGCCTCAACGGGTGTAACTCGACCTGCCAGTTCGGCTGAACAGGGAGTCATATGTCGGGTGGCATCGACGTGTCCACCGGCATTGATCACCCGTCGTTCAGGAATTTCCATCCGCGGGAGTTGGATCTGCTCAAAGAGCTTCTGACCTTCCGCTCCTGCGAACGACCTCGTGGCGCCAGAGTCGACTAGAGCCTTGAGGCATGAACCTCCTATCCGCAAGTCGACATAGAATGCTCTAGGCACGTCGGCTTGGGACAAATTAACTCTTACGTCATCTGTCGGCATGGGTTCCGGTGCGACGAGATGATCAGAGTTAAGGGTGTCACGACGGTCGATGTCGGGAGGCTTTTGTGGAAAGATCTCCCGATCGTCCCCTCGTGATGAAGCAGCCTCCGCCGGAGGAGTATTAACAAGAACCTCAGCTGAATTTGCCGATGGGTTCTCGACGAGATTTTCACCCACGGGGTCCAATGATGGCCCTGGAGCGACGAACTCCTCGGACAGCAGATTCCGAGACTCAATTTCGCACAATCCACAATGTGCACGCTCCGGTGTCGATGAGGGTTTAGGGGAAGCGTTCACCGGAGTCACGCATTCCCTTGCCCGTTTCCCTGATTACAGAAGGGGCACTCTTGGGTGGTTACCCCAGAGTAACGACACCTGAAGCAGAATATTCTGCGCTCCGCCTGGCAGTCTCGGTGGAAGTGACCTTGCTGGCCACAATTCCAACACGCCATGGCTCTTGGCGCACGATTAACAGCTTGTGGTCCCTGAGGTTGTGGATTGACCACTGGTGGTGGAGCTGTCGTTGGTGTTGGACCTGGTCCCACCCTCTGGGGTACCGCGGAAGTCTGAGGGTTTGGTGCCAACACCTGATTCTGCCCCGTTTGTTGTTGTGGGGGTCTTACGGCTCGCGGAAGTGCTCTGAACTGTACGTTCTGACCACCAGGCCGTCCAAAGGGTGGTCTGGACGACGCCTGTTGATTCCCCGTCACTGCTGGAGTCGGTCGAGAGACGAATGCTCCATTAGCGACGATAGGAGAGGGTTCGAGAACTTCGGCGTTCTCGACATACTCCACTTCCTCGTAGTACTCTTCTACGGGCTCTTCCATGTAATATGGCTCTTCGTAGACGTACTCGAGTGGAGTCTCCACCACCTCCACTGATCTGAGTGCTGATGGGGGTGGAGCATACGGGGGATTGCCGTACGATAAATTAGCGGGCCCTGAGTACCGGGGTCCACCAAAGGGTGCTTGTTGTGGCCCAAGTGGCCGCATACCCATTGGACTCCTGTATGGAATCCTTGGAGGGTACGATAATCTATTCTGTTGGCGAGGCCCATTGAATGGTGGACGACTCGTTGGCGTCTGTGGATGCCGATAGGCTAGGCTCGGGCAGATCGAGTTCTCTGGCCTCGGGGGTGGCCGTCTGTCAGCTTCCCTGGAGTACATGTGCTCCAGGCGCAGAACAGCGGTTTCAAGCGAGTCCATGGTGAGGGTTGCTGTCAGTGGGACACCCGTCTGGTAGATCATGAGCATTTTGCGGTGTGTTTGCAGCACCTGCTCACGATCGTCCCAGGGAGGCGACAAACGTGCGAAGTACCCGCGCATATTGGCGAAGTACTCCCTCACTGACTCTCTTTCCCCTTGCGTCCTGAGAGCGATCTCTTCCCTCAGGGTGATTTGGTAATCGGGATTGGCGAAGTGAGTCCTAAGAGCTCGCTTCACGTCCTCCCACGTCCTGAAGGAGTGTTGGTGGCCTCTGTACCACGTCAGGGCGGCATCTCGAAGGCAAAACGTGATGCCTCTCAGGAGATCCATCTCTCGGATCCAGATAAAGGCTCGGCCTTCCTCGATCCGAGATATGAATCCTTCCACGTCCTCACCGACTGCACCCGAGTATTGCGCGTCCCAACGCTTCATAGCGTTTAGTAAGGGTAGACCTGAGACGGGTCGACCCCGCTCCTGCTGGTCGTAACCTCCGTCTGACGCATAATCGGGGTGGTTTCCACCCTCGTAACGATTGTATTGACGAGGGTGTCTGAGATCCCGTTCATCCCAATACCACTCATCTTGAGCCGCTTCTGTGTGGGGCTCATGACGACTGAATGCCTCTCGGGCGTGGTGTTGGGGACGAGGATCGTCCCTTCGTGGTGGCTGTCCACACCCATCCGTCCTAGGTTGACGATTATCTGCAGGGACCTGATCTTGGTGCGTTGATCGAGGTCTCTCAGCATCAGCCTGACGTGGACGATAATGTTCTTGGGCATAATTGTGATAATTAGCCCAAGCGTCCCGAGTCTCTGGCCGTGATTGGCGTGAAGGCTCGGGTTGAGCAGCAAAGGCTCGAGGAGGTGGAGCCGTCCGTTCCCTCTCTCGTCTTTGCTCATTCCAACGGATCCATTCCTCGTATGCTGGATCCCGTGGGACAGAGGGCGGTGAATTCCTCTGAGGGGCATCAGCCGGCCGGGAACTAGGCTGTGCTGGTTCCGGAGCTGGCTGACGATGAGGGTAGCCGTACTCGCCAGGGGCGGTACGATGCTGATCACCAGGAGGAACTCCCTGTGCTGGTGGCCTGGGTGATCCTGCTGGAGCGCGTGCAGCAGGGAACGAAGTGGTATTTGGATTTACCACTCGTTCGACCCTTGGAGCTTGATTCCGATCCTGGCAGTTAGCCCAAACATCCTCATGACGTGGTGGTGACTCAGGCAAGTCCTCAACCCTCACCGGATTTCGAGGACGAAACATGGGAATCCGGTCGAAGGGTGGTAACGGGCCAGGTGGGAGGCCATCACGTATGTGACGATCCCTCGCCCCTGGTGCGATCCACCCCGACTCCGATTCTCGGCTCGAGCCCGAACGCTGTGAACTAGCGTGGCTCGACTCGCTGGCGGCGTCGTCTTGGCGTTGCCCTCCATTGGCTCCATCCTGGGGGGAGACCTCTTGGATCGTGATCTTAGGAGGTCTACCCCTCTTGCGTTTAGGGAGTGGCAAGGTAATGACCTCCGAGTCAGCCGTCTGGGGTGCGTCAACCCTTGGCCTTCCCTCGGGGTCAGGCCCACGTGCCCCATCCTCGGGTGGTTCCACTCGTGGACGGTCATCTTGGAGTGGGCCCTCTGGGGTTGCCGCTCCGTTGGTTGGTAACGCCATGTATGACAAGAGGTGTCACAAAAAGAGAGAAAAAAGAAAAATTTGTTCGTACCAGATCTTATTTGCGATTTTAATTGGTGATTTCTATTAAAATCTTCAATTATTTTCGTTAAAGTTCACAATACACGCCTAGTAATAAGGTGCAACTATCGACTCAGCTTACGTTTGCGGAGGGCGAAGCGAGAAGCTAAGTGTTCAACTTGACCGTTCACTTTGGTGTCTCGATATGAAGTGAACGACGCTCGCTCTCTCCACAACGGCGTTGGGTCTCGATGGCGTGAGGTCCCTTGGAGGGGGTATATCCCCTCTCTCGGGTCGAACACCTCGTCTCATTGGCCATTTTCAAAGGAGTGGGGAAGATCACGAGACCTCAGGTGATATCCAGGGGTAATCACCGGTCCTGCTCTATCCCCACTACGTCGGCCATTTTGAGTTGGCCGTTATTCTCTTGCTCTAACAGCTTTCTCTCCCCTTTTTTTTCTTTTCGGGACCATAGGGGCTTTTACCCTTGGCGACAAACACGCCTAGATGGCGCGATAAAACACCAATGGAGTTTTCAGGGTTGTTCCCCTGTCCCCTATGGCGACAAGCACGCCTGGATGGTGCGAGAAAGTCACAAGGGTACCTAATCCCCTTGTGACTCTATTTCTTCACCCCATCGTCCATGGCGAGAAACACGCTCTCAGGAGCGCGACAAAGCACCAACGGACTTTGGGGGTAGTTCTTCTTATGCCCTCATTGTACTAGCCGGAATCCATGCGCGAAGCACGATGATTCGGCTAGATTGAAGGGGATGAATCTCATACGAGACGATTCAAACATCCCCATTCAAGTTGGGTACATCAAAGCTGTTGAATCGGCACTTCAGGGAGGTGCTTGTGAATCTCCAGTCCCTGAAGTGGCGCAGGTTTTCCAGGTACCACCTGCGGGCAGTACCGTCCAACAGATATCGGACCAGGTGGATGAAGTCCCGATCATCCACGGGGTCGACAACGGCACGTCCCTGTTCAAGGGTGTAGATGAACAGGCGTACGTCCTCTTCGGGTTCACCCAAAAACCGCAGCCGTCTGATGCGATAGAATCCCATCAGGGCTGCGAGGTTATCAAATTCTAACAATCGGGTGAGTCCCTCCTGCTCGGAGGGGTAGTACTGCCGTACTGGTCGTACTACCACCCGGGGCGTCGGTCCACCCTCTGGACGAGGAGCCGAATACGCTGAGTTCACTGATACCCCGGACCCATCATCCCAATCCACAAGGGTGGATTGCTGGGACGATGAGGGCGATGGGCAAGCCCGCGGACTTGCAGGGGTGGCTACAGCAGCCGATGTCCCTGCCGAGTTCGCGGCTCGACGAATTTCACCCTCCTCACGGCATAAGCGCACGTAGGGCTGGCGACAAGCATCCCTCTGGGTTTCCCCAGGGGATGATGAATTGGCAGTCGGCCTCGTGTGACAACGAGGGCCAACTCCACTGCGTTTCTTCATGTTCTTATTTTGCTGCATCTTTATTCTTTGGGCACAGAACTGTGTTCGAGTCAGTGGTTGAACTGAGAGTGAAGCGTCAGCACGAGGCGGTTAGCGTCGGTTGCCCCCACTCTCTCGTTTAAACTCGGTCGGCGCAAATCATGTGACCATCGCGTGATGCGTTTGGTCACGTACGCCAACGACCTTGTTTATTCAAAAATCTATTTGTCTCAGAGTTTTACCTCTGAGACTGATTTTTGACTTATTTTTCTGAGCGTGATCTCATGATGACATCACCTGCCCATTGTCCAAAAATCTATTTTTCCCAGAGTTTTACCTCTGGGTTTGATTTTCGACTTATTTTTCTCCAACGTTGTCCCTCGATGATGTAACGTACCCATTGTTCTCGGATTAACTGAGAACCGGGCAAATAATAGACAAAGGATTTTATTTTAATCCCTCAACAAAAGCTGAAAATATCACACACAAAAGATAATTTCCAAATTTAAAAATTTTACAGTGAATAAATGATCATCCCTTAAAATATTCGGATTTGGACTTGGACCAATGGACTGCGTCGGAATTTTAGGGGTTGATTCTAATTTTATTAACTTTACTAATTGGTATCTTTTTTTTTTTCTTCTCTAAACTAAAACGTAACTTCTCCAAAACATCCCTTATCCCATTTTCAACGCGAGGGCCCCACGTTGGGCGCCATTTGTGACGTGACATTTTCCGCCTCATTGGAAAAATGCCGACACCTTCGTCCCTTCCCTACCCCCTTCGAACCTAAAACTAAAACTCCCCCGAAGGGGCTAAAATGGGCGCCAGTTGGTCTAATTTGGCGGGACCAACACCGCAATTTACTCCAGCCAACCATTAAAATACCTTAACCTAAATAACCCGTAAACGTAACCAAAATCCAAAACGTAACGCGAAAACCTAAAACCTAAACGGAAGAGGGTGGAAGGGTACGGAACAGCCTCTCGGCAGCTCAGCACTCGGTTATGGAGAGAGGGGTGGATTCGGGGGTGAAGATGGGATCGTAGGGTAAACTCAAAATAAAACACCCATATTATCCTTACGTGTTCCACTATTGAACCAAAAACCAATATATATACAAAAGAAATATTCATAATAAGGGTAATAATAAAATACAAGAAATCTCAATGGGGAGGGCACAAGTCCATTGATCCGCGTCCTGGGTCCTTCGTGCGCTTGGGGTGGTCTCCTGACCACTGTAATTGAGGGCACCACTCTAGGGGTGGTTGCGTCGGCAGACGCTTCCATCACGTCCTTCAGTCATCGGGAACATCCCCAACTCCTACGAGACTACGGAAGAGTCCCGTATTTGATTTGGGGGTGTGTTTGAGCAAAAGATACTCTCAAGGCTCTTGGCCAAAGCAGTTCCGCCCCAATCACCTAAGAAATCACTCAGATCCCTCGATGGTGACTTAGGGGTGGGTTTTGGGCAAAAGATACCCAAGGATCTCCTAGTGGTCCAACTTACCCCTAAAATCCCGCGGAGAATCCCACGGATTCCCCGATGAGGGTTAGGGGTGGTTTCAGGCAAAAGATACCCAAACGCCACTCGAAAATTAGTCTCGTTCCCAAAATCCCGCGGAAAATCCAACGGATTCTCCGAAAGGGGTTGGGGGTGGTTTTTGGGCAAAAGATACCCAAGAGTTCCTTATCCGAGACGATTTCTCCCCAAATCACTCGAGAAATCAATGGGATTTCCCGATTGTGAGTTAGGGGTGGTTTTGGGCAAAAGATACCCAAACGCCACTCGAAAATTAGTCTCTTTCCCCAAATCCCGCGGAAAATCCAACGGATTCTCCGAAAGGGGTTGGGGGTGGTTTTTGGGCAAAAGATACCCAAGCACCACTCGACAACTAGGGATTTTCCCCGAATCCCGCGGAAAATCCAACGGATTCTCCGAGAGCGCTCATGGGGGTGGTTTTCGGACAACACATATCCGAGTCCCCTGTAACAATTGATATCGCCCCAAAACATGGGAAGAATCCAAGGGATTCAGCCCTGATTGAGTTGGGGGTGGTTTTCGGACAATAGATATCCGAGCCCCTTGCGACAAGTAATATCTTCCCCAAATCACGGGGAAAATCCAAGGGATTCGGCCCTATGTGAGTTGGGGGTGGTTTTCGGACAAAAGATATCCGAGTCCTCTGTGACACTGAATATCTGCCCCAAATCACGGGGAAAATCCAAGGGGTTCGGCCCGAGGTGATTTGGGGGGTGGTTTTCGGACAATAGATATCCGATTACCACTAGACAATTAATCATACCCCTGAGTTAGGCCCAGGGGGAGTTGCGAGGAGTCATTTACGTTGGGGTGCAAAGTTGGACTGACGCCAACGGCCTAACACCCCCACGCAATGGTAGACTCGTCCATTCTCGACGCTAGCTGAAAATCCGCGGAAAACGAGAAAAAGCCGGGAAAATATACGCGAGCACAGCACAACCCCGCAGAGGGTTGATTTTAGAGACGTGAGGCTAGTCGTTCAAGTAATTAAATAATTCTCCCGTGAGAATTGAGAATTTTCCCGAGGGAAAGTGATTAATTTAGTTGACCGCGTGGCCAAAGAAAGAAAAACGACTCACTTTGGGATTTTCCCCTGAAGTTGGTAAATTGGGGTTAACCTCCCTCTTTCCGATCCTCTCCTCGTCTCTGTCCTCTCGTGTCGTCCTCTAGGGTGGTTGGAGTGGCTCAGGGGTTGTGAGAGAACTCCTGGGGTTGTTCCAAGCACTTCCACTTATTACTTTCTTTCGTCTTCTTTTTCACTAATCTTACTACGCACGTGTTTTCGCGAGCGGTTTGGCACTCGTTGTGCTTACTGCAATGTCCCGGACGCAACTGGTTTCACGTCGCCATGTGTGAGAACATGGCGGCGTGTCCGGTTGAGGCGATGCATGCGCGCTCTGCTGCGGTCGCTCAGTAACAGAGCGGCACGAGAATCGGCCCAACTGTAGCCCGCGAATATTTGAATGGGAGGAAGAATTGAATTCTTTCCCCATTCCAATAAGATTGGGACTTCTGCCGACGGAATTATTGGATTCCGTCGCAAGTTTCATCAATCTGGTTCAAATGTGGGTGTTTTGCTCCACAAATAATTAATTCGTGATTAAAAAAAGATATAAAACTTTATTATAAATATCGGCCGATTTTCAAAAATACAAAAATAATTTAATTTTTAATTTTAATTAAGTCTTGAAAGATATGCCACAGCTGTAGCTTGTCACGTTTCGGAGCGCTCTATTAAAATTTGCTTCCGCCCAGGTGGAAATATGCTTGACATATTTTGACAAAAAATGTCATAATGTAACGAAAAATGGCAAAATATGACAAATAATCAGGGTGATGATGAATTTTGACATAATATTTCCTTTTTTGACATACTATGACAAAAAATGTCATTTTTTTTCTGACCAATAATGACCAAATATGTTAGATTTGGTCATCGATCGAATATGACATAAATCGTTAGAAATTGACATTTTTTGTTAAACATATGTCACAAAATGTCATTTTTTCTAAAAAATTTGAAACTGTTTTTTGATATTTTATGACATATTTTGATGTGTCATAAATTGACAAATTCTGATAATTAATGACATTTTTTCGTGAAATATGTTATAAATTTTCAGACATTATTTGTCATATTTTTATGGGACATGAAGTGTAAAAATAGGACAAAATATGTCATAGGAAGTCATATTATAACAAATTTAAAAATGTCATAATTAGCTATATTATGATCAATTCGAACAAGTATTTTAGAGAATATGTGGATGTCATAATTTGACAAAAAATATCAAATTTTGTCATCAAATAAGAAAAAAAGACAAATGATAGAAACAATTCCTTATTTTATATGAATTTAACATTTTTTGACATATCATCTCATATTTTGTCAATTTCTTATTTGACCGATTATGACCGACTATGTGAGATTTGCTCATTGATCAAAAATGACATAAATTGTTAGAAATTGACATTTTCTGTTAAACATATGTCAAGAAATGTCATTTGTTTGCAAAAATTTGGGACTGTCTTTTGCTATTTTATGACATATTTTGATTTGTCATAAATTGACAAATTCTGATAATCAATGACATTTTTTTATGAAATATGTTATAAATTTTCAGACATTATTTGTCATATTTTTAAGGGACATGAAGTGTAAGAATATGACAAAATATGTCATATTAAGACATATTATAACAAATTTAAATATTCCATAATTAGCCATATTATGATCAATTCGGACAAATATTTTAGAGAAAATGTGGATGTCATAATTTGACAAAAAATGTCATAATGTGACAAAAATCATAAAATATGACAATTGCAAAGACTAATGCCAAGTGTTGTCATTATATTTCATTTTTTGACATATCACAATAGGAAATTTCATTTGTTTTCTGACCAATAATAACCGATATGTCAGATTTTCTCATCGACCAAGAATTAAATTAATTTTGAAAATTTAACATTTTTTGTCGAACATATGTCAAACAATGACATTTGTTCGAAAAAATTTATGACTGCTCCTTGACATTTCTTGACATATTCTGATTTGTCATCAAATGTGAAAAATATCTTCGTGAAAAATATCATACCCTTTCGAACATAATCTGTCATAATTTTCGTAGTCATAAAATGGGGAAATATGACAAAATATGTCACAATTTTTCAGAAAATGAGTGAAACTGGTAGTTCCGAAGGCGCCGCTAGAGTGCGCATTGTAGAAAACTAGTCCCTAAGCCCGCTATCGTTTGAGAAGTCATAAATTCAAACGGGCGAGGCAGTTTTCTTCGTGAATCTGGTCGGGCAAAGATAATGCTCAACAAGATTACCGCATTTTTGATATTATCCGTATGGGTCGTTCCCATACGGCATAAAAGAATAGTACCCGTTTGTGT
Organism: Aleiodes alternator; assembly: GCA_963921955.1. Lineage (NCBI taxonomy): Eukaryota > Metazoa > Arthropoda > Insecta > Hymenoptera > Braconidae > Aleiodes > Aleiodes alternator. The sequence continues at coordinate 12,235,078 of OY998099.1, read as the reverse complement.
TGGCTTTCCTACTTGTGTCATGCAATGCCATGTCCAATCCCTTATTCTTCATCAAGGTGTACGACATATTATGACATGACATCTTATAGTATATTTGGATAATTCAAGGAATGACACAAATGCCGAAGGAACATGTCGAAATTTGTCCGATAATGACAGTTTATGAGCTATTATGTCAAATTCTGACATAAGTTCTCTCTAAGATTCAGTTAAAATTTGTCATATAATAATTTTGACAGAATTTGACATTTTTCGTTAAAAAATGAGAATTTATGATTAATTATGTTAAATTCTGGCATAATTTTTCTGTTAAGCTTGGTCAAAATATGTCATATGATAATTCGGACAGAATTTGACATTTTTTGACTGAAAATGACAAATTCAATAGACACTTTTAGAAATATTATGTCATTACATGTTAAAAAGTCACATATCATGACACAATTTGCCATTTTCTGTCTTATTTTCACATTTTTTGGACGTTTTTGTCAGAATATGTCAAATGGCTCAGAGTTGTCTGCCACACAATACAATCAAAATATGACATATTCTGTCATAATTTGTCAAATTATGACATATTCTGTCATAATTTGTCAAATTATGACAGAAATTTTTCTGAGAAAATTTGACAAAATATGACATACTGTTCCAATTGATACTCAAAAATCATCATATTTTAACAAAAACAGTCAAATTATGACATTTTATGGTAGATTCTGTGAAAATAGGTCAAATTATGACGGATTTTTTCTCAAAATTTGTCAAATTTGATCAGAATTTGACATTTTTTGTCAAAATATGTCAAGCATATTTCCACCTGGGCGCCGTCTTTGGATTGGTCTGGCGGCGTTGTCGTCGGCTCGGTCATGCCTCTCCGTGGCAGACTGTGGAAACGCCGGACGAGCAGCCACATCTACTCCCCCCTCCAGAGGCTTTGCTAGAATCAGAAGAAAAATTAACTTTTTTCTTTGCATACGTACGCAAAGGCTTATCCATGGTATTTCCCCATTGATTAGGGTCCATGACTCCTTCTGGCTGGTTGGTGGAGTTGTTATCTTGTTGACCTTGCTGATTCATGTCGTTCTCGTCCTCTATTGGATCCTCCTTGACCATAAATGCCGGTTTCAACCTTTCTACAGTGATGTTTTGTTCTTTGCCGTCTACATCCACCTTGAACAGACGATCGTTGATTCTTTCCACTACTTTATAGGGTCCGATGTAAGGCGGTTCCAATGGAGCTTTTGGATGGTCACATCTGATGAAAACATGTGTGCAGGTATACAAATCTTTGAGCAAAAACATGCGAGCTTTAGAGTGATGCGCTGTGGGAGTAGGCCTGATCCCGCGCATGTACTGTCGATGTTTTTCCACGAAAATTTGTGAGTCTGCTGGAAGTTCTTGTTCCACGAAAAATTCACCAGGAATACGAAGACATGTCCCATACAACATCTCCGCCGGCGAGGCTTTCAAATCCTCTTTATAACTCGTTCGTAAACCCAATAATACCAATGGAAGTAGTTCCGTCCAAGGAACTTGTCTGTTGCACATTAACGCCGCCTTCAAGGTACGATGCCAACGTTCAACGATACTATTACTTGCAGGATGATATGCAGAGGTTCTGGCACGTTTGGCACCAATCATATCAGTGAGAGCCTTAAACAGAGCCGACTCAAACTGAGGTCCTTGATCCGTCGTCAATGTGATTGGAGTACCGTAGTTGCTGACCCAGTGCGTCATGAAGGCATCGATGACAGTTGTTGTAGTCATATCCTTCAATGGAACGGCAACTGGCCACCTGGAAAATCGATCAATGATTGTTAAACAATACTTGAACCCTTTTACCTCAGGCAAATAGATCAAATCCAGGTGTACATGGTTGAATCTGGAGTCAGGCACATCAATACTCTTGGGTGGTAGACGATTATGTCGTTGCACTTTCGCTCGTTGACATTCGAGGCATTCCCGAGCCCATTGAAGTGCATCCTGTTTGATACCAGGCCAAACATATTTTTCCTTCAATAGTCGAGAAGTAGCACGTCCACTCGAATGTGACAATCCATGAATCGTATCAAATGCCCTTTTCCTCAGGTTCTCTGGAATATACGGTCTAACTATACCTGAAGAAATATCACAATAAATTGCGATATTTGCTTCAATTATCAGTTGTTGCAGCTTGAGCGACGTTGGATTCTCTAGAAGGTCGTCCAATTCCTCGTCAAGTTCCTGAGCTTCCTGAATTGTCCTCGCATCCAACACGGTTGGCATGGTTATCGTATTAATTCTGGATAATGCATCTGAAACAACATTTTCATCACCTTTTACATAAACAATTTCAGTAGAAAATTGGGAAATATAGTCAAGTTGTCGTAATTGTCTTTGAGAAGCTTTGTCCAACTTTTGCGAAAACGCATTTGTCAGAGGTTTGTGGTCGGTTTTTATTATGAAATTCCGACATTCCAGCAGATGTTTGAAATGCTTGATTGCTGCAAATATCGCTAACAACTCTCTGTCATATGTGCTATAATTTTTTTCTGCCTTACTCAATTTCCGAGAGAAAAAACCAATAGGTGTCCACTTGTCATCAACCAATTGCTCCAAGGAAGCTCCTACTGCAAAATCAGATGCATCAGAGGTTACAGCCAATGGAACATCAGGAACTGGAAACGCAGTGATGGTCACTGCTGCAAGTGCTGCTTTGCAATCCTGGAAAGCCTTAACTGCTTCTGGAGTCCACTGGATTTTCCTTCGATCATTTTTTCTCAATTCCTTGAGGTATTCATTCAGAGGAGCTTGCAGTTGAGCAGCTTTCGGTATGACACGACGGTAATAATTGAGCATACCTAGAAAACGACGTAAATCTTTAATATTTTCAGGTTGCGGATACTCACAAATAGCTTCTACTCGATTTTGAGGTGGTTTGAACCCATGCTGATTGATCACGTAGCCCAGAAACGTTACTTCGGGTTGGCCAAACACACATTTGCTTTCGTTGATAACAAGGCCATGTTGTTTCAGCAACTCGAAGATGGATCCAAGATGTTTTTGGTGCTCTTCATGTGACGATGATGCGATGATGATGTCATCCACGGAGCAAAAAACGAAGTCCAAATGTCGAAAAATGGAGTCTACGTGTCTTTGAAACGTTTGCATAGCGTTACGCAAGCCAAACGGCATAACAGTAAACTCGAACAATCCAAAAGGAGTGATAATAGCAGTCTTTTGGATGTCATTCTCAGCCATTGGAATTTGGTGATAGGCTTTTGTGAGATCCAGCGTTGAAAATACTTTTTTCCCGTGAGCTCTCTGCAGAAAATCTTCAAACAGTGGTGGCGGATAACGATCAGGTACAGTTTGTGCATTCAATTTGCGATAGTCCCCGCAAGGTCTCCATGCCCCTGATTTCTTCCTCTGCATGTGAAGAGGACTAGCCCAAGGGCTTCGAGATGGTCGTAAAACCCCTTGGTCTAACATGAAGTTGATTTCTGCTCTGGCAGCCTTCAATTTTTCTCCTGCTAATTTTCTTGGTCTCTCAGAAACTGGTTGTCCCGTGGTCTTTATAATGTGTGAAACACTCGTTGATTTAACTGATACCGATGCTGATACAGGTTTCGTGATCTCGATGAACTCATTGAGCAAACTGGCGTAGCCGTTACTTGGATTTACTGAAGATATGCCGACCCAAGACGTCCTGAGCACTTCACCGTTGGTTGTAAGTGATGTGACGGAGTCAATTAATCGACTATTTTGAAGATCAATTATTAATCCAAATTTTTTAATAAAATCCGCTCCAATAATTGCTGTATCCGTGTCAGCAATAATGAACGACCATGTGAACGTACGTCTCAATCCTAGGTTAACCTCTATGACCTTGGTACCGTACGTTTTGATTGTGCTACCGTTTGCTGCGTATAATCTGAAGAATCCAATATCAGGTTGCTGTCCCTTAAAAAGCGAAGAAGGGATAACGCTGACGATGGCTCCAGAATCAATTAAATATCGTTGATTCTCCATTTTATCAAAAACGTGTAATCTGCATTCAGTTAATTCGGAACTTTGGTGTTGCTGGCTGCCGCCGACCTCGTTGGTGGACGGCAGCACTCCTATTTTTCCTGAGAAAGCTTGAACTGGCAAGGCTGAAGACAGCATCGAGCTTTGTCTCCATACTTCCTATGGTATTTACAGATGTTACTCGTTGTGCCTTCTGATTGACTAGACTCTTGCTTATTACCCTGAGATCTGCTACGACTTCTAGCTCTATTTAATTTCTTAATTGCTTTAGTTAAATCATTAATACTTTTTTCAATAGTTTTAAATCTATCCTCGTAACTGGAGTTCTTATTTGGTGATGATGATCTAGCATTCACAGCCATAAGACTTGGATGGTAGTTAACCGTGTCCATCAATCGGTCTGCCAAATCCGCAAGAGCATCTAGTCCAATCGTGTGATTAGCAGAAAGAATGAATTGAAGGCTCCCTGGCATTGCACTCATCCACATAGATCGTAATGCATCATCGTTAAAACAGTTGCCTGCCAATGTCCTCATCTCCCTCAGCAGCTGGGATGGTTTTCTGTCACCCAGTTGTAACCCTGTTAACAATTTTCTAAGTTGTTTTTCTCTAGATTCAGAGAATCTTTTGATTAAAACTTGTTTTAAATCGTTATACTTATCTACTTCGGGAGGATTTCGTACAACATCAGAAATCTCTTGGAGCACCTCGTTACTGAGTGCAGAAATAACTTGAAAATATTTCGTGTTGTCAACTCGAATGTTTTTCGTGTGAAATTGCGCTTCTGCCTGTACAAACCACAATTCAGCATTTGTTTGCCAAAATGGAGGCAATTTGACCGTTGACACCGTAGCAATGTGGTTTAGCCCAGCAAAATTCTGTGCCTGTAGTAACTGATTCTGGCCGAGTGCTGGGTCCAATGCTTGAATCTGCTCTTGATTTATAAGTAACTGTTGATTTTGTCTGTTGCCCAAACCATCCTGGTTCAATGCTTGATCTTGTCCATTGCCGGGGGCCAGAGGCACTCTATTAATATCGTCAGCCATTTTCGTGTGTTAATTAGAAAAATGGCGTACCTCGTGTTACTTTTGAGCAGGAAAATTATCGGCGTCCCTCGTGTTAATTTTCGTTATTTCTTTTTTTTATTTTAATCACGTCGGGGTCACCAACTGTGGGTGTTTTGCTCCACAAATAATTAATTCGTGATTAAAAAAAGATATAAAACTTTATTATAAATATCGGCCGATTTTCAAAAATACAAAAATAATTTAATTTTTAATTTTAATTAAGTCTTGAAAGATATGCCACAGCTGTAGCGTGTCACGTTTCGGAGCGCGCTATTAAAATTTGCTTCCGCCGTCTTTGGATTGGTCTGGCGGCGTTGTCGTCGGCTCGGTCATGCCTCTCCGTGGCAGACTGTGGAAACGCCGGACGAGCAGCCACACAAATCTAGCCGAGATGCCCTCTAACGGGAGCGAAATCATAAGCATTTTAAGACACGAGAATATCTCCCAAGTATTATTTTCGAAAATTTCATAATTACCTATCGACTGTGATTTGTTTAAGAGTGAGTGTAGTGAATTTTTTATCGTTCAAGAGTTGGTCAATTAATTATTAAATAATTAAATGTGATACTCCATGTGGTTGACCGGAAATTTATTAATAAATGACTTCAAAATTTTTTTTTTTAATTAATGGAAAATCGTGTGTACTTTTAAAATCTGGTCCAATTTTTGCTTAAGAGTCATCCTGTCTATTATTATGATAAAAAAAATTCCATTATTTATATTTCAAAATTAACGCGCTATTAGATAGGTTGTGGTGGGGGAGAATCAAGCAGTGAGAACGGCAACCTCAAAAATAGTCAGTTTCAATATCAATTGTATTAGTGAATGTATTAATAAAGAATTTCAATCTCAATCAAAATAAAACAAGTCCCATTAGTGAAAGGAATTTTGCAAATAATTATCTCATTAATATTCATTAGCTCTCCTGCTCACACATTCGAGTTTTCCCGCCAAAAAGCTACTTTGGCAATATTTAGATTTGAAACTCCCGCCATTAATTCTCCAGAAATCTACAGTTGAGGTTAGAGTCCACCAGTGCACGACTGCAGAAAGGGGGAGAATTCTTCGAATTTTTGTGACACAAGTTGATAAACTCATCTGTCATTCTTATATGTTTTTCAAAGGAGAAAAACAAAATAATTCTAATTTAAAAATGATATTTCAATAATTTTTGGCTCGTTAATTATGATTGAAACAAGTTATATATTCGGCCTAACGACCCTGGGCCTTGGATTATTTGTTGCTATATTTGACAGGTGAGAGAATACACCCAAAAAACAAAAATTCCATATTATTTATAACAAAAATTAGCGTTATCTGACAATTATTGAATTCTTTTGTCTTTCAACAAATAGAATGAATTATTTTTCAAAACATGGATAAAAATATATACATGTAGAAAATTTAGAGAACAAAAAATGAGTACGAATTCTTCATAATATATTTTTTTTTCAATAATTTATTTGTTTGTTTAAAAAATTCCAAGAAATTGTCAGATATTCGCTGAATTTATTATCAGAAATTGCGTTTTGAATTGTGTATTACTCATTTTTAATTATAATGAAATTTACAGACATCTCACAATTTTTTGCATTTCTTTGAAGCAAAAAAGTTGATAAAAAAAATATTGGAAAAATTCGTAATTAAAGATTTTCCAATTTTCTGCATGTGCATATTTTTTTTTCTTGTTTTTAATAATTCATCTGTTGACAGAAAAACATCTAAAAATCATCAGATTTCTGATATTTTCAATATCATAGTTTTTATTGCATTTATCACTGCTTTATTTAAATCGTCACTTTTTTTTCTTTGTTCAGCATTATCTGGACACTTCTCATTCTTCTGCTGTATGGAGTGGGTGCCTTTTGGGGCGTTAGAATATTAGAATTCATCGGAATTACTCTTGGTGGACAATCTGAGGGTATAAGCCAAGTGAGAGATGATGGAGTTTGCAGAGTTTGCAGTGGAAGCTCTTGCAATAGGCACAAACCATCTCTCTACAATACACATGTTAAAGTCCCTAAGGACTTTGACATTGCTCTACAAAATGTGAGTGAGAATAATGGGTTTTTTTTTTTCTAGGAGAGGATAAGTAAATGTTTTATTCCCTTTTTTTTCTTTTGAATAAACTGAATAATTTCCAATTAACACCCTGGCATTTTTTTCAAGAGTGAAGGAGTCTTCGAAAAATTTGGAAAAAATTTACCAACAATGTAAATATATTTGAGCATCTTCTCAAATTTTTTCAGAATTTTTCATCAAGTCCTTCACTTTGAAAAAAAAAATCCTACATCACCTTCCTACGAAAAAAGTAGAATTTTCAAAATAATTAATCAAATTAATTTTAACAATTCTTGAAAAAAATCATTGAATTATTGAGAAAAAATATATTTTATCTCTCTTTTCTATGGGCAGCTCCTCGAGAAAGTGTTGCAGACATATGTATGCGATTGGTACTCCAGTTTTTCAGCGAATGAAGCATTTCTCCAAGAGTTGGGACTGGTTATTGCAATGGCAGTTAAGAATATCACTGGTCGACTCTATCGTGCAAATCTCGGAGAAGTCATTTTTAATGATTTGATACCAATCGCTCTTCAACATGCTGAGGATTACAGGATTTTGGCTGAAAGGGCTAGTAAAAAATCGAGCAAACCCGAGGATCATGTTCTCGATTACTTGGGCCACAAGATTCATCCAGCAGCATTATCAAGGGATGCGGAAATCTCGTATTTAAGAGGATTAGTAACAGGACTCATTCCACAGTTGATACCTAGTACTTATGTTTCAACGAACAATAAGGTACAAAGTCTCACAATTTTAAGATAAAATTTTTGCAATGCTTCAATATGATATTGTCGTCTTAGAGTCAAAGGGGCGTAAATGCCATGCTTATACATAGCATATGACTTGCGTCACTTTAATTGATTAAATATGGAAAATTACAAATTCACTATTAAAATATTATCAATTCGCGATGTTTCGTTTATAATTTAAGCTTCTTCAGGCTCTGGAAGACAAAAATTACTGATTTTTTTTTTTTTTAATGAAGAAAAAAAGAAAAAATGACTAATTATTCACTTTTTCCAAAGTAATAAATAAATTACGTCACTTTGTGTTTCAAAGACGACGATATAATGGAATAATTGTTTTTTTACAGGTGATTCTTCGAGAAATTCTGGCAAACTGGGTACTTTTACCAGCCATGGACGCACTGGCTGATCCAGACACCATAAATTTCCTCGTCGAACTATGTACACAGTATCGTGGTACACTATCTCAAGAAACTGATGCCATAAATGTCCCAGTGCTCCAATCATGGGTGACACCTAAAATCACGATTCAAGGAGCAGAAGATCCATTAAAGCCATCATTAGAAGAAATTCTAAATTACCCAGAATTGCTCTACCTATTCATGCAGCATATCAAAGAAACTGGACCTGTGAATCTTCTGCAGTTTTGCCTGGACATCGATGATCTCAGCAAGAGGATGCTGAATCCAGATGTTACCCCGGAGATTGAAGAGAGTTTGTACATTGATGCCCAAGGTTTATACACAACTTATCTTGATCCAGAAGCTCCAGAGTATCTTCATCTCCCTTGGCACATATCTCAGGGAATGCGTGAGATTCTGGAAGGAGGTCCAAGCAGAATCCAGGATCTAAGGGTCTCGAGACCCCTTTATCAAGCCCATCAAGAGGCCCATGCTCTTCTAGAAGCAATTTGCTTGCCCTCCTTTCACCACAGTTATGAACTGTACAATTTACTCTGTGGATCTCCAGTATCGAATACGTTTGTCAGATCATCATCGCAGAATAGCATAAGTGGAGGCATTGGAGTTGGTGCACGATTGAGCAATCAATTGGGGAAAATACGAGGAGTGCTGAGAGCATCAGCTGTTGATGGTGCACCATTCCAAACACCGGATGTTTATCAGGCTGAGGAGGTTGATTGCTCACCACGTACATACGGTAATGATCCTTTTAATGATGACAAATGCTGCAGAGACCTAACAACGTGGAGAGTCACTGTACCACATGTTGATGGTGGTGGTGCCTATCCACTGTACATGATAGCAGTTCACAGTGTTGCTGAAGACAAGTCCTGGACTGTTTTACGAAGAGATCAGGATTTTCATGCACTACGTGCACGTCTGATGGAGTTCCATGGGGACAGAGAAATGAACGACTCGCCATTGCCAACGAGGAAAAATCAAATGGCATCACTTACTGCTAATCGTCAACGTTATCAGGATTTTCTGCAAAAATTGCTGGCCAAACCGACTTTAAGGAGCAGTGAATTGCTGCATACATTTCTCACTGTACCTAATCTTAAACCGTATTTTAATAATTATAGTACACCGGATATTGGAGTACTTTATCAGAGTGTTGCTCATAAATTGAGGAAGGAAAAGGGACAGCATCTTGATAAATTTATGAGCACTTTTTTGGCCTCGACCAATGTCAAGTATGATCATCCTGATTTGGGCGTTGAACCAATCAATGATCATCACTTCACTGAGATGAAGCAGAGGGGAAAGAATCTGAAGTCCAGTGTATTTGGAAATAATTTGGATATTAATGTTGATCAGAGTTTGCCATATGTTGGGGTCAAGAAGAATCAAGTTAAAGGAGCGACTTATTGCATTGCTGAAGCAGGTGATTAACGTTTTTTTTTATAGAATTTTTTTTTTTATTTTTATAGAAAATTTAATGATGGATTAATATAGGGCACAATAATCGAACCCCCTTCTTGTTGAAAATTCAATTGCAATTGGCAAAATTAACTGCACTTAATTTTTAAATCTATCTTTTATCACTGGACCATGAATAATTCATCTAATCAGTCAATATATTAATGTTAACAATAAATGAATGTGATTTTCTTCTTTTTTTTCAGTTGAAAATTTATTGGACATCTCACCATCAATCAGTCAATTTACGTGGCTAACGGCATCATTAGTACGTCCATCGTTGGATCCATTTTGTAACTATTTTCTCAATGAAACATTAACGAAATTATTGAGTGGTGGTCGTGCAGCTATTGTTGTTAAACTATTGCATAATACGATGTTCGAAGGAAAATTAGCAGAAAAAGGAAGTGCAGCAATTCGTAAAGAACGTTATGAAAGTGCTAGAGAAGGTTTACACGCGATATTACCATGGTGGTTTTTTGGTTTGCGTAAAAATTATTGGTGCAAACTAATGGATGCACTTTTGGAGCCATTGCAGAATGGTCCTCTGAATAAGCATTTAGCTTATGTACTTGTTGATCAAGTGGTCGCGATACTTTTTCCAGAAATTTCGAGGTGAATGAGGGAAATTCATTTAGTTCAGGAAAACAGAATATAAAATTGTATATATTGCAAATTTGCTCAATGTAATTAGTGTAAAAAATACAAATGTTTTTTTTTTGTTACACAAAACGAGTTAATATACATAAATCGATTATTGGCAGGAATTAACAAATTTATGTGTTCAGAATCACAAATATGTTTGCATATTTTTCTCATTGACAAGCATATTACCACCTAGTTCAATTTGAATTTGTTCCAAGCTCTTGTTCTTAGTTTCGGGCACTAAAAATATAACAAAAAATATACTAATTCCACAAATAACAGAAAATCCCCAAAACGTATAGCCTAATCCATAATTAATAATAAAATAATTGAAATATTTAATAACAATAAAAACGCAAATCCAGGTTAAACTCGCGGCACAACTATTGGCAGTGCCTCGTATTTTTGCTGGAAATATTTCACTTGATATTAATCCTGATAATGGACCAAAACTAATTTCAATGGCCACCAGGTAAATCATTATTCCTAATAATGGAAGCCAATTTATGTTATCAGTATTAAAATTGTGATTCTTGAAGTAGAAGAAAGTGCCTAAACTGAAGGTTGCTAGACACATAGCGATGCTGCAAGGAATCAGGATCATTCTTCTTCCCCACCTGTCGAAAACGAGACTACTGAAGAATACCGATATGACTTCCAATCCACAAATAATAACTGCGCAAGTATTTTCATTGAGATTAGTGTTGGAAACTTCGAAAATTTCACGTGAGTAAAATTCTATAACAATTAATCCAGTCATCTGATGGAAGAACATGAGGCCAAAGGAGACAATGAATGCTTTAACAGTTGCCTTTGATCTGAGGCTCATGAAGAATGAAATTTTTTGAGATTTCAAGAGTTCAAGGCTCTCGGTAATTCCTCGTAATTCAGGTTCAACATTATAATCACTTCCTCTCAGCCACTTGAGGCTTCTTCTCGCCGATTCTGCATCGTTTTTTTGTACATGATACGTCGGTGATTCTGGCATGAAGTAGAAAATTACGAAGAATATAAAAGGAATTGCGGCTGATATGAGAGAGAATATGTACATGCTTGTGAATATTCCGAGAATATTTGCGAGTAAAACACCAGCAACGATGAATAATTCAGGATAAGAGCCGATGGTACCACGGATTTTTGGCTCTGTTATCTCTGATATATATAGTGAGGCGCTTGGACCCAATGCACCAACGCTGAAACCGAGGATGAAGCGTCCAATGTATAGCATTATTACTGATTTACAAAAAATTAATATAATCCATCCTATTACAGAGAATATTGCTAATATCAGTAATGTCAATCTTCTGCCAATTAAATCACTCAAAATTCCTGATATTACACAACTAATTGCTGCACTTATATTAATTATAGAACTTATCCAGGTAAATTCTTCACGTTCTATTGATATTCTGAATTCATTCTGGAATATTACACCGTCCAAACCAGCTGGCGATGTCCAACCAATAACTGTGCCAGTTACTACAGATGAAAAACTTGCAGTTAGTCCAGCGATCCATTGTGGTAATTTTTTCGAATCGTATTTCAACTCTTTTGGATTATTCAGTTGAGCCATTTCAATTGTATGCAGATATTTTACTATTTTATCAGTTTATTCTGAAAAGTAAACAGTTAATGTTAAGCCTCTAACTTGAATATTATTTTCACTCATTTTTTTGTGCTGGAGTCACTAGAAAATGTTATTGCAAACTAATTTTCCAATACTTTTTGAGTATACCAAGCTATACTCACATTCAGCAAAATTGATAAGACAAAATTACGTCAACTCTATGCCATAAATGTCGGCTAATCACTCCAGGACGAAAAGATGAGTAAAGACGATATTCAGGTGAGAGGGCTGAATTAAAATTTCGACAGGAATTAGAAAATAATCTATTGAAATGTGAAAGAAAACGAATTTTCGATAGCAAAATCTGGCAAAATTCAAATCTGGACTGAAATCTATTTCGGGAATATGTCCAAAATATTTGCATTTCTTCCTAAAATATCGGGAAAAATAATGAGATTCATGAGAATTCAACGAAAAACATCATTTCTTGTTCACAAATTTCTGTGTAAAGTCGATTTTTTGACCGATTTGTCCCGAATAATTAGTAGAAAGTGAAAAAACGAGAAATTTAATTATTTTAATGATAATTTTTAATGTAATATCTCAGTGGATAATAGGGATACGCCCTTTTACCTCTCATTCACATTTTTTTACAGAATTTGTAGAGACATAAAGAAGGATAGAGGTAAAATCGCAGTATCTCGATTAATTTTCGAGATGTTTTTTTAAAAAAAGTTGAAAAAAAAATCTACAAATTTCATTATTCACAAGATATTAATGAAATAATGCGAAGTAATTTCCTCGATTCTCGAAGTCATTGAACAAAATCTCAAGTGTTAGGTAATGACTGAATTCAAAAAGGACATTAAATTACAAATTTTCCTTTTTTTTTAATAAATAATGAATTTACCCAAATTAATTTTTTAAATTTCGTCTGAGTCAAATTCGTATTCTTTAGATCTCACCTGAATTCCACTTGCTTCCACTAATTTTTCAACAAAAGAAATCGTTGCGCAATTCCTGCTAGCTGTCTATTTCTCTAATAGAGTCATCTTCAATTGAATAATATTAATTCAATGATAATTATCATACCTAATCGATTATCCTGCGCTGAGTAGTTGGCTGTCGTTAGATTTTCCACGTTAAAAAATATTTCAATCGGTTGTAATATAAAAAAATTATATACTCATGTATTTCAAGAAACAATGTACTGAATTATTAAATTTAACGATGAAATATTGTTTATTAATGTCAATTGAAGACTGCAGTTGAGAGTTCAAGAATTACGATTTTATTATTTATTTTACATAATTATCATAAATAATTAACCGGTTTCCCATCAATTTTTCGATCTTTCGAAAATCACGCGCATTTGTAGAGGGCAGCAGTGTTTCACTTCAAGGCTCACTGCCGCTCTTTTCGAATGCGCGTGATTTTTGAAAAATCGAAAAATTGATGATGGGAAATCGGTTGATTATTTATGATAATTCCGAGATGAATGAGGGAGACTCATTTAGTTTAGAAAACCAGAATATAAAATTGTATCTGTTGCGAATTCGCTCAATGTAATTAGTGTGAAAATTACAAATGTTTTTTTTTGTTATACAAAACGAGTTAATAGACATAAATTGATTTTTGGCAGGAATTAACAAATTTATGTGTTCAGAATCACAAATATGTTTGCATATTTTTCTCATTGACAAGCATATTACCACCTAGTTCAATTTGAATTTGTTCTAAACTCTTATTCTTAGTTTCAGGCACTAAAAATATAACAAAAATAATACTAATTCCACAAATAACGGAAAATCCCCAAAACGTATAGTCTAATCCATAATTAATAATAAAATCATTGAAATATTTAATAACAATCAAATCACAAATCCAGGTTAAACCTGCGGCACAACTATTGGCAGTGCCTCGTATTTTTGCTGGAAATATTTCACTTGATATTAAACCTGATAATGGACCAAAACTAATTTCAATTGTCACCAGGTAAATTATCATTGCTAATAATGGAAGCCAATTTATGTTATCAGTATTATAATTGTGATTCTTGAAGTAGAAGAAAGTGCCTAAACTGAAGATTGCTAGACACATAGCGATGCTGCAAGTAATCAGGATCATTCTTCTTCCCCATCTGTCGACAACGAGACTACTGAAGAATACCGATATGACTTCCAATCCGCAAATAATAATTGCGCAAGTATTTTCATTGACATTAGTGTTGGAAACTTCGAAAATTTCACGTGAGTAAAATTCTATAGCAATTAATCCAGTCATCTGATGGAAGAACATGAGGCCAAAGGAGACAATGAATGCTTTAACAGTTGCCTTTGATCTCAGGCTCATGAAGAATGTAATTTTTTGGGATTTCAAGAGTTCAACGCTCTTGGTAATTCCTCCTAATTCAGGTTCAACATCATAATCACTTCCTCTCAGCCACTTGAGGCTTCTTCTCGCCGATTCTGCATCGTTTTTTTGTACATGATACGTCGGTGATTCTGGCATGAAGTAGAAAATTACGAAGAATATAAAAGGAATTGCGGCTGATATGAGAGAGAATATGTACATGCTTGTGAATATTCCGAGAATATTCGCGAGCAAAATACCAGCAACGATGAATAATTCAGGATAAGAGCCAATGGTCCCACGGATTTGTGGCTCCGTTATTTCTGATACATACAGTGCGGCACTTGAACCAAATGCACCACCGCTGAAACCAAGGATGAAGCGTCCAATGTACAGCATTATTACTGAGTTACAGAAGATTAATAGTATCCATCCTATCACAGAGAGCACTGCTAATATCAGCAATGTCAATTTTCTTCCAATTAAATCACTCGAAATCCCTGATATTACACAACTAATTGCTGCACTTATATTAATTACAGAACTCATCCAGGAAAATTCTTCACGTGTTATTGATATTCTGAACTCATTCTGGAATATTACACCGTCTAAACCAGCTGGCGATGTCCAACCAATAACTGTACCAGCTGTTAGACATGAAAAACTCGCAGTTAGTCCAGCGATCCATTGGGGAAATTTTTTTGAATTAGATTTCAATTCTTTCGAATCATTAAGTTGAGCCATTTCAGTTGTTTGCGGATACTTTCTATTTTATTAATTTATTCTATTTTCATTATATATATGTAACTATTCTCTTCACTCGTTTTTTCGTGCTCGAGTCGCTAAGCAATATTGTTGTATTTATTGTTAAAACTTGCATTACGCAAAAATTGATAAGAAAAAACGGAGGTCAATTATACTCCATAAATATCGCTTATCCATTCAAGCCGGAAAAGACAAGTAAAAACGATAGTCAGGTGACAAAGATAGTTAAAAATTTTCCTAGGAATTATGAAGCAATCAGCATGCATAGGGGAGAGTGGGGCAAAATGGACACTATAATGAAACGGTTAGAGATAGATTCTCTTTGATGGTTCTATTGAAAAGTTGAGGAAATTTTAGCTGAAAAACGAGTGTCAGATGTATTTTTTTAGATTTTTTTGAATATTCTATTTTTTTCGGCAGTTTTGATGGGTGAAAGCCTCTGCTTCTTTGAAAATTTTCAGTTTTTTGCAAATATCTCTGGTCCTATTGGTCGTAGCAATTCGGGATTGATCTCAAACGAAAGGTGAGCTCATTTTCCATCGATTTATGGGTTTTGTAATTAAAAAATATCAATTTTTGGGATAGTTATGCGCCAAAAACTGTTTTACAAAACTGTTCCATGAAAATTCCCATAAATACGTTAAAAATCGATATTTTTAAATTGAAAACCCTATGAATCGATGGAAAATGATCTCACCTTTCACCTCTCATTGTGATTTTTACGCTACGACAAATAGAACAGAAGATATTCTCAAAAAACTGACAGTTTCTATAAAAAGAAAGGGTTTTTGAAGGGATCTAATAATTGTTAATTGATGGAAATAATTAACACCTTGAATTATTAATCACTTCAGTTAGTTTATTTGTTATAATTGAGAGATACGCGGAATAGCGAATACATAAATTGCTTAATGGCTTTGACTCAGAAATTGAGATTTATTTCGCGAGATAATTTCGTCTGTCCGACTGGAGTTCAAGACGCTGAGTGATCAGAGTTCCTTCCATCCATCGTGCGGGAGCCTCGCGTGAGGCCCATGGCTCAAACGCCAGATTCCCGCGTTTTTCCTGAATTTTAATTTGCGTAACCGCTTCATTTTACCCCTCTAAAATGCTCAAGAAAGTCAAAATCTCAAAAAATTCAAAGGAATTAATTCTGACACTTGTTTCCCGCCCAAAATTTCTTCAGCTTCCCAATGGAATCATCAAAAACAATCTGCCGCCAATATTTCTATTGATTTCAAGAGTTTTCCATAATATTTGCCAAAAAATTTAGATGTATCCATTTTACCCCTGATGTCCATTTTGCCCCATTTTCCCCTATATTATTAGATTATGACATTATTAGATCTTCAATATTTGACAATATTTCAATGGACTGTAATACTAAGGAATGCTAACCTCATGAATTTCGAGAAAAAAAATGATTAAATTACTAAACTTATCGATGAAATATTATTCATTAACATCAATTGAAGACTGTAGTTGAGATTTTTCAACAATTAGCAATTTCACTATTTTTCAAAATAATTATCATGAATGATCAATCGATTTCCCATCAATTTTTCGCTCTTTTAAAAATTACGCGCGTTTGTAGAGGGCGCCACTGTCTCGCTTCAAGGTCGGAAAAGCCGCTCCAAATGTTTATTTTTCTTGTTTGAAACAAAAGAGATACAAGTAGGAATAAAAAGTCAATTAATTTACTAATAATATTATCAAAGTGGGTCATTATTCGATGTGCATCTGGTATTGCTGCAGGACTTGACATAAATCACTTAACATCCTATTTATTCGGTAAGTCTGTTCATGAGGTTATGTTGATGTTTTTCAAAACTGTCACAACATGGTAATCAATAATAAAAAAAAAAAAACTCATTTAAAAATTGAATTTTTCAGATCCATCATATCTTCGTATCAACCAGAAAAAGCTGCAAGTGGTAAATATTTACTTATAATAACAAAAAAAAGGCGCACCTCAATCCACTCCTTTGTTATTGCTAATTTTATTAATTTTTGAATAAATTTTACTATTTTGTTAAATTTTATGAAATTCATTACTTTATTGAATTTTTTGGGAAATTAATTGATTTCATTTTGTAATTAACAAATTGATCATGACAGACTGTGAAGGACATACGCCTTTTCATTTCCCCTTCATTGATTATTAAGAGTAAATACCAAAAATGATTAAATTCTCAAGAAAAACATTTTTAATTCCATAAATTTCAAATGAAGTCAATTGCATACATCTCAGAGACACTGAGATAAATAAATAATTAATTGAAGAATTAATAATAATTAATATCGAAGAATATTTTATTTACATATCATTGATGTACATAATTACACAGTGCCATAAATAATAGCTTAAACATACTTTGTGGGTTGTATTTTTAAAAAACTAAAATATGAAAGAATCAGTCTTATGAAAAAAATTAAAAGTAAAAACAAATTAAATAAATCTTGATACTCTTCATGCCATCGAAAATCTCTCCAGAAACAAAAGATAAAACAGTTCTTTTAAAAACAAAGTTTAAACTTTATTATTAGCATGATTTGAGTCATTTGTCAGTGGTTGACTACCGCCCAATTCAATTTGTATTTCCTCAAGTGTTTTTCCTTTAGTTTCTGGTACAATGAAAAATACAAAAACAACACCAACAGCACATATAACAGAAAATATCCAGAATGTAACATCTGTACCAGCTGCTTGTTCAACTGGACTGTAAAATTTAGTGACAACAAATGCCATTAACCAGTTGAACAAACAAGCACTACTACCAGCAATACCTTTAACCTGTGGTGCAAATATTTCGCCCATCATCATCCATGGTATTGGTCCAAAGCCAAGTGAAAATAGTATAATAAATGCGCAAACTGAAACAAGTGGTAGCCATCCAATGCTATCGACAATTTCAAATTCATTGTCTTTGAGATAAAAATAAATGCCAAGAATGAATGTAGTTATGCACATGGCAATACAGGAAATGAGAAGTAACAATCTTCTTCCTAATTTATCAACAACAAGAGTGCTGACAAAAACTGCAACAACTTGCATGACACCAACGATGATTGTAGCAACATTTGAATCAAGTGCACTGCCAGCAGCTTGAAAAATTGCCCCAGAATAGAAGATGATTGCATTAACTCCGCTCAGTTGCTGGAAGAACATCAATCCAAATGCAATGAATAATCCTTTTCTTGCTGCTGTTGATCTTATAGCTGTTAGAAAAGACACCTGATTACGACTAGCTTCAGCTAGTGCCTCTCTCTGCATATCCAGTTCAGCTTCGACATTGTAATCAGGTCCACGCAACCATCTGTAGCTCTTTCTAGCATCATCAATATTGCCCTTCTTCAAGTAGTAAGTGGGTGTCTCGGGCATGAAGAAGAAAACGATGAAGAATATCAGTGGTACAATTGCTGATAATATTGAAAGTGTGAACATTGTTACACCTGAACCAAGTGCGTAAGTTATGAGGATACCAACAGTCAACATCAGTTGGAAGTAGGAGCCTAAACTTCCTCTTATCGAGCTTTCAGCAATTTCAGCTGTATACATTGGTGCAGTTACGCAGAATGCACCACCGCTAACCCCGAGAATGTATCTACCGATTTCGAACATGATGACTGAATTCGACCAGATGATCAGGATCCATCCGATTGTGAATGGCACAACCAGTATGAGCATAGATTTTTTTCTGCCTATTATGTCTGTTAGGATGCCGATTGGAACGCAAATCGTTGCTGCACCGAGATTGAAAATGGAGCCGATCCATGAGAAGTCGTCTTTGTCAATGGCAATTCCGTATTCTTTGGCGAGATTGACACCGTCTGTGCCGGCTGGTGATGTCCAACCGAGGACCATACCAGCAGCTAGTGCTCCAAGTGTTGCTGCTAAACCAGCGATATATTGGGGCAACTTGTTTCCAACTAATTCGCCACCTCTTGATACCAGCGTCTGCTGGGATATTCCGATGCCTTTTTCAGCCATACTGGATTTGCCGTTTGATAGGAGGGGAGTTTGCTCTGTCACCTGTCAAATGTCAAAGAGAATTATAAATTAGAATAGGTTTTCTTTTTGGATGAAGATATATTTTGGTGAGGGTAGAGGAATTGTGTATGCGGGAGGATCATGGGGATCCTTAATTTTTCAGGAGTCAGTGGGTTGATGGAAAGCTTGGATAAATATTGTTCTTGAGACGACTTTATTTAGTGAAGGTTTAAAGTTCTTCAATTCAGTAGTAAAGTGGTAGAGAAAAAATTGATTCTAGAGGAATTAATGAAGAGTTTTTTTATCTCTTAGTTCATATAATATGATAATGAAATTGGAAAATATCTGACAATTCATGAGGATTTTTTTTCAAACAAATAGATTGTTGTAAGGAAAAATATTCAAAAAATTTGCATCTATGGTTTTTTAAATTTTCGACATGTACATATTTTTCTTCTCTTTTTAAATAATTTATTTGTTGCCAAAAAAAGCGATTCCTTTCGAGATTCCCTTCAAATCTACTCATTTTTGAGAGATTTTTAAAGGAATCAACAAATTTTGGTATTTTTTACAATCATTAAGATTCACTCTTTCGTTTAAATTTGAATTTCCCGCGCGTTGTCCCTCACTCAACAATCGCACTGTGGCCAACGAATTAAACTGATAAGACAGGAATTTTTCGTTTCCAACCTCTTTGTTAACAATTACGACGTTACATTTCCTATTCAAAGCTTAATAATTCGTTTTTTTTTTCTTAAAAATCACTTTGACAATAGACTGTCATTGTTGATGATTGTTTGAAGGAAATTGGCGGGAAAAAATAATGCGCTGGACATAATTTCCTTTTCCGACATACATTGGATTGACTTGATCCTGCCATATTTTCGTAATCTTCCATCTCTTTCATTCAATTCAACAATTATAATTACTACGAAACTTGATAATTTCCAAGAAAAAAAATGCAATCAAAGAATTTCGAAAACACGTAACACTCGCGTCAATTCCGCGGAATGCAACAATACGCGTTCACCCAACTCGACCGAATGATGATTTTTTATTTACTAATCCATCAAGTTGTCAGTACCTAATCGCTTATCATTGCTATGATTTGATTCAAAGAAATATTGCGCGTTAATTGAAAAAAAAAAATCCACTTATCTATTGAAAAAATTCAATTTTCGATTATTCAAACACAGTACTTTCGAAAACTTCATTACCATACTATTTCCATTGATATTCAATTTTGAAAGCATTTCATACACTTTTGCATAAGAAATTAGATGAATGACTTAATTTTTTTTTTAGAATGAATTAATTGAGGTGAAATAATTAACAAACGGGGTTATCTACGTGAATGAACTAAAGTGACCTAGAGAACGGTTCAATTCATACTGTTTTTTTTGCACTTCAGTTTCACGCAATTTTCCTTTCAATATCAATGGAATATCAGTTTAGACATACATTTGCACGATAATTTAGCGTATCTATGTTAGTTATTTTTGTGGAAAAATTGCTGTAGAATAAATGGAGGAATTTTATTTCATCGCTTCAGAAGCAAAGGGGCGTAAGTGCTAGTCTCATACATAGTACTGACGCCCTTTTAACTCTAAGGTGAAGATTTAATCGAAAAAAAATTAAATTACTCAATCAATTCCGTGACTTTTTTCTTAAGTAAAGATTTTTTCCAAAAAATTTGAAAAAATTATGTAATAACGTAAATATATTGAAGCATCTTCTCAATTTTTTTGAGATTTTTTTGCAAAGTCTTTCATCCTCAAAAAAATTCCCGAATCATTTTGAGTTAAATAAAAAAAAAAATCATTTTGACTTAAAGCTTTATTTTTCTTCGGTCTCAAATACTTGAAAATTACTGTAAAAATTAATTTATCGATGATCTTAAATGATTAAATTTCTTTTTTTTTTGCTGATTCAATAATCATTTTTGTATTTGCATAATTACATTTAAATTGTCGCTTCTCTTTACTGTCTCAGATAAAAATTAAAACTCGAAAATTGAAGGTGAAGTTATTGCGGTTTGTTATCATATATTGCATAACGAAAAAAATTGCGATATATATGCCACCAATAAAAAAAAAACGCAAATTTGGTTCAAGGGAAAAAAGAGGAAAATCATAAAAATAATATGAGGTTTATTATTTTTTTTCGTTGCCAAGTTTACACATGTCAGCAGAGTATCAATGTTGCGGTCATACAATGATATTGAGAAAAAAAAAAAACACGTGGTACAAATGAAAATTGCAGGAAAACACAAATGAAAATACAGTTTTATACGAATCAGCTCCTGCGTACGATTATTGCATAATAGATTGGAGTGATTCGAAATATATACATAAAACACCGGATGAGGTGTGACATTGCAAACAGCGAAAATCGGTGGAATGCAATTATAACTTCACGAAACAAGTAATTAAAGTTTCTTTCAGCTCATGACGTCTTTTTGATTCAGTCTCAATTATAAAAGAAAAAAAAAAATGAAGATGACACAAGTAATTCAATGAAAAAAAAAGGAGATTCCTGCACTCGTAATTGAGAATTAAATGCAGGAGGATTATTTTTTCCTCATTATATTTCAATCTACAGTTGTCTAATCTACGAGAATGGGGAAAAAAGAGGTGATTTGGGAAAATCTGTCAATTTCTGTTGATAATTATTTTTTAATTTTCTCGGAATTTTTTTTTTTTTAGAAAACACACGAAAACTCGCATTTTTCGAAAAAATTTGGTATCTTTCGATTTACAAGGTTATTAATTTTTTTAAAATTAAGGTCATTAATTGATAATTATTTTTAGAATCATTTTTCTCTGTTTCAGTTGCTGCCACGTGACTTTTATTTTTAAGAGCAATTCAGCAGGAAAAGTTGAACGGTCAAATGTGAATATCTTCTCATTCTGAATTATCAAGAATGAAAGAGTCAATGATTCGTTGGGATTTTTTTTTCATAGATACCGATATGTATCGCGTGAGGCCTCGGTCAACGTAAAATAGAATAATGATGAGGACAATGCTGTCATTTACGAGATAAGGTATTCAATTTTCATTTGAATTAATTGGACTCTTTTTCTTTTGCAAGTGGAAGTGAATTGTTGAGCTGATTCATCGGATTTTCAAGAGTATCTCCATAATTTATGTGTTTTTTTTTCAACTTATTAGGAAAAAATCCTTGGAGGTATTCATTATTTTTGTGCACATTGCATTGTAAAATCATTAATTTTGTAGCATTCAGGGTTGAAGGAATTGAAGATGATGATTTGAATTAAATTCAGATTATCTTGTGAATATACCGGAATTAATGAGGTTTATGAGGATTTATCAAGCGATTTCTCTTGAAATGCATGAAATTTTTTATGAAAGAAGGGTTTCGACGATTTTCTCTAAAAGTTATGCGTTACGAAAATATTTGGAAAATAATAGAAACTTCATTTTATCGAGTTTAAAATTAAATGTGTTATTAAATGGAAAAGCTTAATGATTTACTGTGAAGCAGTTTTCTTTCAATCGATCCTAGAATGTTTGACCTTTTGGGGATTCAGCTCATTATTGCTTGAAAGCTCAAAGGGAAAAAGTTTTCACTCATTCCGATGACTTTTCAGTAGAAAATTATGCAACTTTCGTAATGATAAGGCCAAAGTGGGGTCAAGTGGACAATTTAAGCAAAGGGTTTGAGATTAAATTTCTTCGAGTGATTCCTTTGAAAACCCGAAGAAATTACCGATCGAAAATAAATTCTACAATTAAATTTGAGCGTTTTTTTTTTTTTAATTTTGAGGAGTTTGGGTGACAGTAGGATTTTTCCAATTATTAAAAAATTTCTTGTTTTTTCTAGTTTTTCTAATGAACTGGACATATTCGAGAAAAAAATGAAAGGGAATACTAGAATTTTGGCAAAACCCCAAAATATTATTCTAAAACAATTTTTCTATCTGAAATACTCTCACTTCCTTGTAATTTTCATTGCAAAAAATACTAAAATTAAATAGAATGGAAAATGTCAATTTCTCCCAATTTCTCTTGAAAACAAAATTAAAGGAGAAAATATTGGAGAACCTTATCCAACTGAACTACTTCAAACTCTCGAATATCTTCAATGCTTTTCCAAGTTTTTCATAAAATTATAAACTTCACAAGTCCAAATTCAAAGGTCTGAACTTTCTAGATTTCTCAAGATTGATTTCTTTTTTCCTTCTTCAAGAAAACTCGAAGCATAAAGGACTCGCCTTAATTTCACCTCTTACTTTATTTAATCTAATAAAAAATGGCATTCAAAGGAAATTCAAGATTTTACTAAAATTACTTTGGAGAGAATTTTATGAATAGGGGAAAGTGGGATAAAATGGATCTGGGGGGCAAGATGACCTGTAATTTTTTTTTGGAGCGAAGGAGTTCATAAAAAATTCTAAAAAAATTCGAGGAAGTGCTCGGAAAAGTGAACATTGTTGATGAATTTTTTCAAATTTTTTCATGAAGGTCTTCATCGTTAAAAAAATCCAGGATTTATTCTACATCCCAGGTCCATTTTGCCCCACTTTCTCTCATATAAATATATTTTTTGAAGTGAATAGTCGTTCATGTAGTTCACCTGCAGTATGTTATTAAATTGAATGCAAATTGAACTGTTTCATGAAAGTGGGTAGGTACCTGTTATCAACATTCTTCACTGACTTTGAAACGTGAAACTCCAGCTTTTTTCTCGTTTTATTTGATAAAAATGAGTGGTAAAAAAAAGGGGGGGAAACAGACGATCTCTAATGGAATCGAGGGGCGGACTGATACAACGAGATTATTCGTATTGCCAGAGAGAAAAAACATTTATATTATGCGTAAACTGAGGGAGAAAAATAAATAGTTACCAACAGTGTGATGGAAAATTTTTTATCAGTAAGAAATGTAGGTCAATCGATTTTTAATTTTCTTCATCCGCAAACTTTTTCCCCTGCGATGAAAATGGGATTTTTATTTTAGTTGTATAGATAAAATATATATATATATATATTTTTCCCCCTTGAATCTATCTGAATTGATTAAAAAGTTTACTTTCCTCATGATTTACCATTTTTACAGATAATTAACTTTAATTCCTCACTCAAAATTATTCCATTAATTTCATTATTTCTCAATAAAATCTAGAATTTGCCCATTGAGCTCTCTTCGAGTATTTTGAAAAAGATAAAAAAAAATTAAATTATAAAGTAATTTATCTTGATAATGTCAACAAATCTGATAGGTAATCTCTAATCTGTTAATCAAAAAATTCTCGAGCTGCATTTCAAGTTCAAAATAATTAAAATCATCGAATGGAATTTTTTTTTACAATTTTTTTTTAATTTCACGAAATGTTCTTCGATGATTACGATGAATTATCCAATATTATCGAGTCATAATCTCATTATCAAATTATCGTTCGTTCATTTATTCGAAATCGAAGGAAAAAATTTGTAATTTCAATTTTATAATTTTTTCCTCATGAAATTGTGTGAGACTGGGAATTTCTCATCTTACAGAAGTCTCTGAATATTTAGGATTTCTCTTTCTCTCTCTCTTCCTGACATTTCAAATTAATAGGGAACCTTTACTTCCAGAAGGTGCTCCATTTTTGATGAATGAATTCGTTGAAAAGTTTATGGTAGACAAAGTCCAAGAAGGGGCTCGGTCGAATATCTAATCTTTCGGAGGTGTTTGCCACTCGCTTTTATGGATGTAATGGACCTGAATTTGAGTTTGCTCATTGCGACACTCGTATATAACTGATAAGATTCCTCGCAATTTTACGTCATAATACGACATTACATGAATAAATTGTCAACCGTTAATGATAATTACGGAATAAATAACTTTTTAAAAAAAAAAAGGAAAAAAAAATCAGTGGAGTCAATGAATTTCTAATGGAGAGAAAATGTAGATCTGATAATTGCGGAAAATCTGCGCAAAAGTTTTATGCAGAAAAAGGGAAAAAAAGGAAACTTATTACAGACATGTGTCTGAAGGTCTGAATTGAAATTGAAACAATGCAAGTGGTTTTAGTGGAAAGTTTTTTCTCTTGGGCATTTCTCTTTTATTCCGCAAAAGCCTTATAAATTCATCATTGAAATTGAGAATCAGAGATGAGGTAGCATAGCAACCGAAACACACAGAAAAAAAAGAAAAAGAAAGAGTATTTTCTGCAGGGGAGATGTAGAATAAGAGTACGAGAGGGTATATAATGTGGGGCCACTTTTCAAATCAATTCACTTGGGTTTATAATTTAAAAAAAAAAATTCACTTGAGTTTGTGTTCGTTATTCAACCGCATTCATTCGTAATGCACAGAGCAAACACATGGACATTCGTGAATTCGTTTTGTTATATTAGTATAGATTTTTTTTCGGCATGAAACTGTATATAATTGGAATGGAGTCTGTGAATTCCAATGGAATGAATGTGGAAATAAATGTGAATATTGTTTTAATTGAATTGAGTAAAACACAATGCAAAAGTCGAAGTTGAATTAACTTTAAGTGAAATTTTTGGTAATTTTTTTTTTTTGTAAATATGTTGGAAAATAAGCGAGATAGAGCGATTTTTCCCAAATCATCTTTGTAATTCTTGAAATCTGCAGAAAATCTTTTTTGAACCAAACATTGCTTTATCTCGTTTAGTTTCCGAAATAATTGGAAAGAATGATTATTGGCGGGAAATAGTGGTTTTTATTGAAATTTAAATAATCATACCGGTAAAATCTTCACGATCGTTGCTATTAACTCTTATGTTCACTTTTTTTTTTATCAATTCTAGTAACACGAAGTTAATAAAACGAATTTTTGCCTTCAAATGTTGTGTAGAATACTTTGGATAATGTACACTGGTTTGTTGTTCATAAACTCAGTGGCTTTTAAATCCAGGGAGAATACCTCCCACTACTTTTTTAAAACACACACAAGTGGGAAGAAGAGTAGGGGACTAAATCATTTCAGTATATACACAATCATCAATTGTACAATTGTGTGTATGTACAGTTTGTACATTTGATAAAGTTACTTGCATTTATACATATATTTTTTGCCTGATAAACTCTGTGGTATTCGATGATGTAGTATCCAATGGATTTATCAATTTTATTTGATTTATCCTCTTTTCTCATGAGTTGTATCAGAGAAAAATTGATAAATCTCAAGAGGTTTTTTCTGATTTTTTTATTCAAACATTGGCAGTGATTAGGTTGAAATCACCTGAAATCTGAGTAATTCTATCAATTGTGGATCAACTGAGATTACGAAAAACTAGATGAAATTGATTCTATATCTGCTCTGTCCGAATAAATAGAGAGATTCCTAAGAAAAAATGAAAAAAAAAGATGAGGGATGAAATATGATTTTTAAAAATAGGAATCGTTAAATACTTTATGATTGAAAAAGAGGAAATTGAAGGAATCTGCTTCTCACCACGTATTCTTCAATGCCTATATATATATAGAAGATCAGGCATGAGCGGAAATTGCTCCATAACCCGCTCAGTTTGATCCTGACATAGTTGAATACACTCTCACTGATATCATCACTATTTTTTTTATATTATTTTCTACTTTACGCTCTTGTTTTTCTTTTTTTTTTCGTCTAAAGTTTCCGTGAACTATGATAAGACTGAGGAGAAAAAAAATGAGAAATTCTCGGATGTTGTGCGAAGGTCTTATCGAGATGATATTTCTGATGATTTCACAATATTTTTTAATTTTTTTCCTTTTTTTTTTCTTCAAGAAGGAAGGAACAATTCTTCAGAGACGATCAATTTCTACTGAATGAACTGCAGTGAATGCGTGGCGTCTTGCCTGTATTTTCTCTCCCCCAGTTTGTGGTGATAAGAGTGGGAGAATATAGCGGAGGTGAAAAATACACACAGGATAACGAGGTAATTGCACCTCTTTTCCATATTGTGAAGACCACACCTTGATCCTGGACTTGTTATTTGAACAAGATTAAAGGAAAAATGGATGTTAGGACAATAATGTCGTAATTTATATTCTTTTCTCCTCTTTTTCATGCTCGGTAGATAATGGTATCAATTTTCATTGATAAAAAAAACGAGAGGTGGAGAATTGATAAGTCAAATTGTATTGAAGGTGTTTGAAGGAAATGGAGAGACATTACGATGGCTGTGCAAATAATAGATGGATGGTCAGAAAAATTGAGTGGCAAATCGGAGATTCAAAAAATCTTACGCAGAAGAATGGGAATAAAATTCAATGACTGGGAAAAATATAGAGGAAGCAAGGGAGAATTTTCCATTCAACTTATCTATCTATAATTGAAGCAGTAAAGACGGAAAGATAGGCCTTTCTACGTAAGAAAACAGCTTTGTCTTTCTATTATTGGTAAAAATGCACATGGCACGCCTGGTTTTTCCGAATAGAATTCTGTATAATTGTAGAACTACTTAACTTAATAGAGGCTATGTCAGTCGCCTAATAATCATCTTGATTTTCCGATGAGCAAAAGTTTATCATTTCAAGATTCTCATGAATCTATGAACTTTCCATGAATCAAATGCCAATTTATATTCTTTTCTCTTCTTTTTCATGCTCGATAGTTAATGATACCAATTTTCATTGATGAAGAAAAAAGGCGGAGAATTGATAAGTTAAATTGTATTGGAGGTGTCTGAAGAAAGTGAAGAGACATTACGATTCATTTGAAATTAAATGCAATCTATATATCTTTCAATTTCACTATTCTCCAGTTCTTCGGATCTGTTTTCCTGTCACATCGACGCAATTGCTGATTAAATGCCAATGGAAAAATACGAGGTGCATTCAATAGGGGTATTTCCTGTAATGAAGCGAATTTCCGGGGTGAAAACGAGAAAATAGGAAGGGAAAGTTTCTCAACGAGCATGATCGAGTCATTTTCCAATTAACACTTCATTGATCGTACAACCAAACTTCCTATAAGAATTGGATAGACTTGGGAAGAACTTCACGAGTTTTATGGGGGAATATGAAACGTTGAGGTAATTTTAGACTTCAAGAGCTTACAGGCTTTACGGAGGCGATTGCTTCTTGTTGAAGAATAACATGCGACAAGTGATGAAACTTCAACAGTTCAATTTTGATAGACCATTATGTATTGATTCGGAGCCAGGTGCAAATTCTTTGAACTACGGAGAATGGAAAATTCATCGAATATGAGGATTAGAATTTTTTTGGGAGTGAAGGGCTCATGTAATAAATCTAAAAAAATTCAGAAACATGCTCCAGTATGTCTACATTCCTGTGGAATTTTTTCAAATTGTTTCATGAAGATCTTCATCAAAAAAAAATCTGGTTTATGATCCCCCATTTTCTGTATTTAGATCGGGGCAAAATGAATCATATTTTTTTTTCAATGAAGGTCTCCTTAAAAAAATTTGTAAAAATTCCACAACAATATACATATACTGCAGCATGTGCCTGAATTTTTTCACATTTTTCGGGAGAGCCGTTCACTTCCAAAAAAATTATAATAGTCATATTTTGTGAATTTTCGTATTGTATTCTAGGAATTATCAGACGATAAACATCGCAATTTGCTATGAGTTCGACGAAAAACAGGAAGAATTGTTGGAAAATGTTTTTAGATGGGGTTAAAGATTTGTCTGAATGTGTGCCTGTACATTCACGCGAGGCGATTAATCAAGGTGCTAATGCTGGAGAAATACCACAACAGGGATTCCCCCGCAGATGGCATTGGCATTGCCCTCACGTGCAGTCAACTGTGACGTAACATTCTTGTCAGTCGTAGCCTTGTTTTTTTCTCTCTTCTTTTTTTGCATCAATATAGTAAGTATTGCACATTATACGGCGATGGAAATGCCTTTATAAAAAAACCGGCGTTTCCCCGGCCTTTTTTTTTCATCTTCCGTTTCAATTACCGGTGCTTCACTCTAAAAAAAAAAAATTCTTAATTTCAATGGCAGATCAAGGTGAATTTTATTCACATAACTCTGTTTTAATACCTTCTGGTACCTCCAGGATTATCATATTAGTTGGATGATTAAATTGTCAACACAATCCACACAATTAATGACACGTCTTTTGTCGGAATGGAATGTGGATCTACTTGATTGTAATTGAATGATGGACACAATGGTGATAGTGATGTTTCTTTTACTGATTCTTATCTGTTTCTTAATCATGGACAATTAACACTGAATTGTTCAATACTTGAGATTATTTTATTATCGCGTGATTATATTGATAGTTCATCTGCTTTTTTTAACTTGATGGAAAATTTCGAGTTTCTTGAGATTTGAATTTAGAGTGGCTTGAAATTGATGGAAATATTGGCGGTAGATGGTTCTTGATGATTTTGTTGGAAAAATGAAGAAATTTTAGGCGGGAAACAAGTGCCGGAATTAATTTTTTTGAATTTTTGGCGATTTGTTTTTTTTTTGAGGATTTTAGAGGGGTAAACCCCGTCCTTTTTTGGATAAGTTTCAGTTTTTTGAGAATATCTCCGGTTCTATTTGTCGTAGCATAAAAACCCAAACGGGAGGTGGAAGGTGAGTCGTTTGCCATCGATTTGTAGAGTTTTCAATTCAAAAATATCGATTCTTAATATATTTGAGCATTTTTGTGAAACAGTTTCATAAAACAGTTTTCGGCCTATACCTATTCCAAAAATTGATATTTTCGAATTTAAAACCCCATAAATCGAAGAGAAATGAGCTCACCTTTCATTTGAGATCAACCCCGAATTGCTAAGACTGATAGAACCAAAGATATTTGCAAAAAACTGAAAGTTTTCAAAAAAGGAAAGGCAGGCTTTTACCCCTCAAAAATGCCAAGAAATATCGAATTTAAAAAAAATCGAAAAAAATATATTTGACACTCGTTTTTCGGGTAAAATTTTCTGAGCTTTTCATTAAAATCACAAAAAAAAATCCATCTCTAACCGCTTGATTACGTGTCTATTTCGCTCCATTCTCCCCTAAGTCCAGCACTATGGCGAATTGAGAGACAATTTTTTTACAGCGCAAGAGAATGATATCGGGATCCCTCGGAACTAGAAATTTGCATGACGTCATATTTGGAGGGTAGTTGTTATCTCTTTCAAATTCTACATCTCTCATTTTTCACACATTTTTCAAAATAGGCTGTCCCTATGTCAAATTCAGATTTTTATGGGAATATCCACTTTCCTCTAAAATATGATCGGAATAATTAGAATTTTTCACAATGACAAGTAAAAATAAATGTTTCGATACATAATTTCAGTAATAATTGTGGTCGAATTTATTTCTACATTGTTTCTGTTTCAATATCCAATAATTCCTTGAAATTATAGAAATTCAATATTTGCAGAAGATCTCTCGTATGTTTTTATATTACTTGTTCCGATGATTCTCAACTGCTTGTGAATTCTTTATCCATGAAAATGATTGTATTTTCCACCTGAGAATAGGAAAATGTGTGCATGCAATTTTCATTCGATGAAATTCCCATATCGATTTCACGATCCCAACTGAGCTCAATGGAATAATACGGGAAATTGCAAAAATAGGAAATGTGCGTTTTCATGAGCCCATGCGACTATTAAAGAAGTCGATAATATAGATACAAGATGGAAAGAGTTGTTGTACTCATGGGAATAGAGGTAAAAAGGAGAACATCTTGGTAACTCATCGATTCTACTACTAGACGTTATTAAATTTTCACTTTATCGAGTTTTTCCCTTATTTCCGTGAATCTCATCCATCAAATAGTTTTCAAGTGGAGAAAATGAAAAAAAAAGAGTAAAAAGTAAAGAAAAAAAAAACAATTTGTACAGTAATAGATTACAAAAGCCGAATATTTCAATCTGGGTCAATGGTTTTCAATGAAATTAATTAAAAAAAAAATCTATTCGTAAATTGAACCATTGATCGAAATTGATGCTCACATTCGCTCGAATAAATTCGTACAATAGAGGAGGAATGTAAAGGAGGAAATAAAAAGCAAAAATTTACGGAAAAATGTTGAGTGGAAATGACTTTATGAAGTGTTTCATTCAAAGAAATTAGTCCATCAATATCCAATTACATCGAAAATTTCAGCAAAAAGCCAGAAAAACAAAAATAAAATACACGAAGCGTAAATTGGAATTTTACCTTGTTGGCATTTTTTCAAATTAGAAGATGGAGCACGCGCTACTGCACAATTACGATTATTCCATTCTGAGTGCAAACATTTTTGCACGTATCCATTATTATCAAGAGGTGAAACGAGATAGAAGTATAATGAATATCAAATAATGGAATTTACTGGAAAGACGAAAAAAATATGAGTTTTTCAAAGATTATGGAATAAAAATTCAACATTAATTCATCGGGAATTTTTTGTTAGAATGAAGGCTTTCACCAAAAAATTTGAAAAATTACCTTACAATATAGATATACTGGAGCATCTTCTCGATTTTTTTCAGATTTTTCTACAAACTCCTTCACTCTGAAAAAAAATAAAATATTAAAGAGAATAATGGATATTAAAATTCAATATTTTATGTTGAAAGTTAATAAAACTGTAAAATTATATATTTAAGAAAAAATGATAATTCTGTCATTGAAATAAATTTATAACTCTCCTTTTAGTGCTTGCCAAGTAATATGGAGTAAAATTTTCTTGCACTATGTTATAACGATAAATATTATTAGATCGTGTTTAAGTGCAAGCGTGTAATACAGTGATATGAGTTGTAAAGTTAGGTGAATGTCGACAATTCAAAATGTAATTTATCACAAGCACAGTTTATTATACTATGCAGAAAATGATGAGAAATAACTTTATGCTATACAATTTTCTGCTGAGATGAAAATTGAAGCCAAAAGTTTGAAGTTTAGAGGTTTATCGATTTTACTTTTCATCTTAATTATGTCTTTCATGAGATAAAATTATTGAAATTGTTGAATCATTTCACGTTTTATTCAACATTATTGCTAAAAGTGCTGAAAAATATTCTGCCTACACAGCAGTGTCCAATAATGCCAAAGAAATGAGTAAAATGAAGGATGCAGCAAAATGGACCCAGAGTGTCTAATGATCCAATAATTTTTTTTTGGTATGAAGGACTTGATGAAAAATCTGAAAAAAATTGAGAAACTTTTTCAACAGGTTCACATTGTTCCTGAATTTTTTCAATTTTTTTTGTTGAGCCGCTTAAAAAAAAGGTCTAGAAAAAAATGTTCTGGACCATCTTACGACGTTTGTTCGTTTTTCCTTTACTCTCTCGATATACCCAAATTTAGCTTCAACATTAGCAGTCGGTGTGGGTATTCATGCCAGTGAGTTGCGTGTATCACGCTTCTGAAAAGTAGCTCACAGTGAACATGATTCAGGATCAGGGTGATGCCTTCTCGGAAGGCGAAACGGAATAGCCATCATTATCGTGCGACGACTTTAACCACTTCTCGTTCTCTTTTATTCTGTCTCTTCTTTTTATTCTACCATCTTTCAGGTTTTCTTCTTTCTTCAATTTTTTTTCTCCTCTTTTTTTTTTACTTGAACACACTTGCCCCTGCGTTTTTCCCTCATCGTTTGGCTAAGAACCTGACATTAGAACAAGAAGGAGACTCTCTCTTTTTCGCTGGTATTAGCGCACAGTACTTCTCAAGTGGAAAGAATGTCAGAATAGCTATAAAAGCTGCGTGTCTATATACACGGTTAGTATCCATGGTTAAAAAGTCTCTGCAAACGTTCTTGACCCAAAAGGGAGTCTCTCTGCAGAGATGACTCATCCCCAAGTACATCACGATGAATAATTTTTTTTTTGCACCTTTTTTTGCTTCTTTCGTTCTTTTAATGATGTACGAGACGTTATTAAAATGATTTTATTCATTAAGTGAGGATAATTATCCAGGAGTCTATTAGCGAGTAGCATACTGTTTATAATGTCAATTATTAAAAGGCCATTACATTTGATTGTTATTGTTGAGCATAATAGGTGAATATCAGCTGTTTATCGCCGAAATATTTTAAAAGTCCTGAAAAATTTCTAATATTAAAATAAAACCGATTTTAGGGAAATATGTTGGGGAAGGAAGGTTGCCAAATTCAAATTTAAAAAGATTTCGAAGAGAATACAAAAAAAAATATCGAAAAAATAGCAAATATTTTCTTAAAATATCTCGAAAATTTTGAAAAATCTCAATTATTAGAATAAAACTGATTTTTGGAATATATATGTTGGAAGAAGAGCGTTGCCGGATTTTAAGTTGAGAAAATTTCAAAAAAAAAAATCAAAGAAAATGTACAAATAAAATTTGGATTGAATTTTCGACGAAAAATTTCAAATTTATTTTCTTGAAAATTCTCAAAGATCTCAAATATTAAAATAATATTGATTTTTTTTCAAATTATATAAAATTCTTCTAGCAAGTAGCATACTGTCTACCTTTTCAATTATAAAAAGGCCATTGAATAATTATTGTTGAATAAGCATAATAGGGAAATATTATCTGTTTTACCGTTCATTGAGTTGATCTCTTTCTCCAATGAAGTCATATTTCCTGTTATGTAATTCATGTAATTAAGGAAACGATATTTTTGATGAGTTGTGTCAGCAGAAAAGGTGAATGATATTGATAACTCAATCATGCGTATGAACGTATTTTTTATAGTCGAGTAAAAAATATCAGTGAAAGATGTTGGACGAGGTTGATAAAAGGGAGGGAGAAATAATTTCATCAATTTTAATAATCTAGCAGACGTAGATCAGCAGTTATTAGGTTTTTCAACATTTGAATTTTATGATCCATGACCTCCGCAAGAATCATTGAGTTTGCAGTTCATATTCATAATAGTATGATAGTATTAAAATAATTCAGTGAATGACAAAAATTTTAAGAATGATAACCCAAATTTCTTAATAATTGTATTCTTGGAGAATGTCAGATTTTTTTGATGATAGCAAATTCCATTTAGAACAGAATATGTGCTCAAGAATCAGCAGAAACTTATCTCTTGTTAATGCAGTTGTCAACTGAATTTTTTCGTCTCATTTTTTTTTCTTTGTTAATCAATTACTTGGATTTGAACTTTCGTGACTTTTGCTTGAGACTTTGAGATCTGCGCAATCTATCAGGCGAAAAGTTGAATTTAATCTGAAGCCTTTTGTGCATAAATCTAAAGAACAATCAATCGTTTCAACCTGATCTTCACATTAAGATCTTCGCATCAATCGAAAGATTAAATTTTTCAATTCAGTAGTGAAGAGGAAAAAATTCCATTTATTTTCTTTCTCATGATTTTTTGTGAATATCACAAAAGCTGATGGAGATACGCCTTTTTTTGTCAAGAATTTCAAGATCTATAAATAAAAGTCAAGGCAAAAAGGGCGTATCTCCATTAATTTTCTGATATCCTCAAAAAACAATCAAGAAAAAAATTCAACTTATGTTTTACCTCTTTGTACAATCCAGATTTTTTTTGTGTGAAGAACTCGATGAGAAAATCTGAAAAAATTTGAGGAGATCGTTCAATATGTAGACATTGCTGCAGAATTTTTTCGAAAATTTTCGGAGACTACTTCACTCGCAGAAAAAAATTGCGAATCATATTGGTTAATAACAAGAAAATCTTTTCGACTCACAGGCCCGTTTTGCCCCGGTTTCCCCTATCTGCAGTAGTTCGATTTGAAAATAGCACTTCACTGAAATTATCACCTTGTGATAGTCAAATTTGATGGAAAAACATACTAATATATTCCTCCTCTAATTTAAATAAGATTATTCCAACTATCAAAATCATTTAACTTTCATATGCATATTGAAGAAGTGTAATGATGATTATTATTAATTTATTACGGTTTATTATTTCATAGAAATGAAAATAAAATGTGAAAAAAAATTCACTATATGACGTATGACCTCTCATACGTCTTCATGAATTACTGGCAATGAGACATTTTGCATTCGCATTACGTACATAATATTGTAGCTACAATGAATTAAAAAAAAAAATGAGAAAAAAGAGGTGTACAGTGGATTAAAACGCTCGTTATTTCGTGAATCACCGGAGGCTCGTCACATATCGCTTGTTATGACAATCCATATCAGTTTGACTTCATGGATTCGTAGATTTTCTTCTAAGTGGATTAGAGGGGAAGGAAGGGGGGATAAGTGCTGCATGGTCGCAATAAAATTTTCTTGCACCTTGGAAATTTACACAGTTTCTTATCATTTCATGAAATTCCTGTTATTCCTAATAATCCATAATTCAAAGTACAGTTTTAATTTTTTCTAAATTTCCATCTTATTGTTCGTTAATTCCAGTCTATTTCCTCACTACAAATTAGTAGTTTTATGTTGTTCTTCACGACCAAGATAATGAGAATTATTATGTTTACTTCCTCTCTATCGGATCATTAAACACACTTTTTTAGAGATCAAAACAGATTTTAATTGGAGCAGAGTCCGGACTCTGACTTGTAAATATCGCTTACGTTATTCGTGCACGTCATTGGAAGGCTCGGCACTTATTTACAATAATACGAAAATGTTTGAATTATTGTGCCAAACATCATTATCTTTAGAGCTTGATCATCGGCTTTTCAGAAAGATAATCATTTTTATGTAACACGTGTCATACTAGAATTGACCTCCAAACGCTTTTTTTTAAGATTCTCCCTTTGGAAATATTTCATCATGGGAAAATTTTGTTGATGAGAAATCAGCGGTGAAGAGATCAAACATGACAAATCGATTTCGCTACAATTTTCAGGAAGAGACAATTTTTAGAATATCCCTAAAACTAATGGAGATATGTTCTTCTTACCCTATTTCAGGAGCTGAAAGAATGGATTTTAAGCAAAAAGGGCGTATCTCCATTAGTTTCCAAAAGATTCTGAGTAAAAAGTGAAGGAAAAAATGTTGCAATTAATTAAAATAGGTTTTTCTCTGATGATTGCATTGGGAAGCTGCAAAAATTTCCGATGGAAATAATATCCCAGAATTCATTTTATGGAGATTATTAAAAATTCTATTTTTCTGGTCGAAATTTGAAGGTTTTTTGAAAAATTTTACTTCCCTGGAGATATCTCCGGTTTTATAGGTTGTAGCGACCTGGGGTTAGTCTCAAATGGAAGGTGAGCTCATTTCCCATTGATTTATGTAGTCCTGGAGGAAGAATTATGCATTTTTCAAATAGATGTAGAGCAAAAAATGATTTTCAAAAAATGGGCTATAAAAAATTGAAAAATCGATTTAAAAAAATTTCAAATTGCATAAGTTTATGGGGTCTGAGCTCACCTTTCATTTAAGATCAACCCCAAGTCGCTACGACCAACAGCACAGAAGATATCCCTAAAAAAGTGAATTTTTTCGATTTTGTAAAGGGAAGCCTCTTCAGATCTTCCCTTAAGAAGTCGAATTTTCCAAAAAATCAAGCAAATGAATTTCAACACATGTTTTCCACCTGGAATTTCCTCAGCTTTCCAATGGAATCATCAGAAAAACTTTATCCCAAACCATTCCCCTAGAATGTCCCTTTTACCCCACTTTCCTCTATATCCACTCTTTCCAAGTAACTCAACTTGTTTTCGTAAATCATTTTTAGGTTTTTTTTGTCTTGGTTACCAAAATATTTTCTGGAAAAATCATTTCCAAAAAATAATAACGTCCAGAGGAATTTTCCGAGGCCCTCACAGCTCAGAAGAGGATTTTTAATCTAAATGAGCCTCAAGTTAAGAAAAACCAAGTGATTTCTTCTATTTTTCTCATGGTCTTTGTTTTTCTTCTCTATCATGTCCACTTTTTTTTTCATCTGGCCCCTATTTCAACAACCGTTCGGTGTGACACCCGGTGTATTCGTGGGCCTTACCCACCTTTTCCTTTCGCAGCACGCGACGTTGTATATACAGTACGTGAACGTGGTGGGAATAAAATTTGTACGATGAAAACGTGTCGCGAATTTTCCAGTGACTTTTAAACAGCTCGCCAAAAGTCGTTTTCCGTCTACCTCTTTGCCTTCTTCCTCCATTTTTTTCATTTTTTTCTTTCACACACCATTTTTTTTTCTCATCTCTGCAAGATAAATGTAAGATATTATGAATTTTGTTATCTTACAGATAACGTGTAAGTTTAATGGAATTATGTTTTATTAATGCTTTATTCGTCTCTTCATAAATTTAGAATGAAAACTCGTGGAAAAAACACGGAGAGAATGAATTGTTAGCAGTAAAATTGTCTCCGGGTTTTGCCAAGTGAAAAATAAAAATTCTGTCGAGCATGAAGTTGAAGATTCTATTGATAATTCCTTGTCACTTATTATTTATAAATATAAGATATGAATTTTGGAGGCAATTTTAGATTTCCGTTTTCAACTTTCATCGGACTCCAATTCTGAAATTCTGTATTATCTATTCATAGAACGTGACAATATTAAGATTTTCTTTGTTTCAATAATAAATGTAAGTGCAGAAGCAGAATGTCATTTCGATCATTTGAATACTTCAAATAATCCAACAAAAGAGGATCTAACATAAATAACGAATAAGGCAGATAGTTAATTTTTTAATGCTTAGTCGGATGATCTACCGGAGATTGAACGATTTGAATGGAATCAGAATAACAGAAATATTTATTGAGTCTTTCTTTTATATTCTGAAGGCTATTATCATTTCATCGATTTCATCCATTTTGAAGCTCATCATGGTGATGAATTATTGAGAGTCATAATTCTGATATCGAAAATTGTAGTTATCGCATGATGAAGTATTTTCAAATATCTAATAACGTTTTATCTGGTCACTGATTGCAAAGATGGAACTTCAGAAAAAAATAGAAGCAATATCAATTTTGTACCGGCACATTTATTGAAAAATGAAAAATGAAAATTACATTATTTTATAAAGATAATCATTGGTGGTTATCGGATGAGGAAGTCTTCAATAAGATGACATAACTTTATTGAACTGCGCATAATTTTAGATTGGTAAATCTAAAATTGATGGAATTTAAAACAATTGTCATTAACCAATCAATAATTTGTTAATAACGTCTTCAATTCATTGAGCTTTTTTCTTCTAACTCTCCATCCTTACAATGACCAAAAGAGGCTTCATTCAACACTTATGAACCATGGATGGTCGAACACTCTCATAATTAGAATACTCAAATAACTTCCACTTGAGAGCATGTTTTACTTATTTTTATTGTTTTATTATTCTGATTACAGGTAGTGGAACGGGACAGGTTAATTTCGCTTCCTGGAGTCTTGCTTGGATGCATCGGAGCCAGAGAAGTTTTTGTAATTATTCTAATCTTAGATCTTGTTTGTTAAATTATGCAGAAATTCGAAGCAAACTAGCGAAAGTAGTCAATGATGATTGGTTTTATTCAAGTTTCTGTTGCATGGCATTTATAGAAGGTAGGTTTTTTTTCTGAGTAAATTCCTTCATCGAAAAATCTGAAAAAAATCGTAAAGATGCAGCAATATATCCGAATTAATGTCTAATTTTTTCAAATTTTCTTCATAAAGGTTGCTTTTAATTGAAAAATAATTCTGGTTTATCCTGTTCTGGAATTAATGAAAGAATTCCAGAAAACACTTTGCCATAATGCAACGCAATTTGTCCAATTGATAAATTAATTGATTTCCTCACAGAAGTGCAGAAGGAGAGTTATGTAAAATTTTCTCATTCCTTTGAACTCAAACGTCTAATATAATGCATAAATGGTGAAGGAGAAAAGTTATACTTGGTTTTTTTCAGTGGAACTTTCATATTTTCAAAGGTATAAAACATCGAGTAACATTTTACCTTATTTGAGATTCAGTGCCATTCAAAGGCCATTAAATATTTTAAAGGATCTTAGACGATAAAAAAAAACCGTTGATTTAAAGTTTCTTGATTTCATCTAAGGGTTATATGCTTCAAGAGTGGTTGAAATACATGAAATTTAAGTGGTAGAGAAGATGAATAGCTCTGAATATTCAAAGAAATATGAAGAGTGCTTCTACTACTGTATTACGAAGAGAGATACTGATAGGGCTTCAAAAAGTAATAATCTTTATCCTCTGAAATTTCGTACATTTCAAAGGGAAAGAATTTAATTCACAGAGAGGTAAAATTTCGAAGCTTATAGTTTTTAGTTATGAATTATTTTAAATGAACTTCATGAGATGTGAAATTGGGTCTATCATATGAGTCAGAACTGTTGGAATATAAGAGAGGTCTTAAAAAAAGGAGCACATTATGAAAGCTCACGTTCAGCTTACGTCATAACTGGGTGTCGGAACGATTTCGTGAGAAGTTGAACATCAACTTTGACCCATCAAAATGTTGGAGAATGTATGAATTGGAAATGAGGAACTCGCTTAAAGCTTGATGGAATTTTGTAATATAGCTATTTGATGATGATAATAAGATTTAGAGGTGTAGTAATGTTTCGGAAATCAACGAGATGGGACGATTTTGCTCAAATTCTTCTTTGAAGCTCTCATTCCTACAAAAAGAAAACCTTTACAATAAAATTCTCTGCAAAAGTGAATTAGGATAAAAAAAAAGCGTCTCTTCATAAGTTGATTTCCTCGGAAAAATGAGAGATATGTTGAATTTCAATCATTTGAAATAATTAATATCCTTCTCATTTCATTCAAAATTTAAAATATCGACATTTTCTTTATTCTTTTCAGAAAGTGAAGGATCACTTCCTTCAATTTTGAGAATAGAGGTCGAAGAAAAAATGATTCATCCATATTCATGAAATGTCTCATGCAGATCTCTCCATCACCAAAAAAATATAAAACAATCCAGACCAAAAAGAAGAAAGAAGAATTGACTTTTCAATTTTCGCACGTTCTACTGAATTTCATTCTAGTTCTAGTTAAGTAATCATACTGATTCAAGAAGCGTGTTCCAACGTACGTAATTGAAAAAGTTGATCTATGTCGCATTATTACCGCTAGATTCGTCTAGCACGGTGGAAGGAATTCAATTATCGGTAGTGGGAAAAACTTTTTCCAATAGTTTGAAGATACTCTGTGTAGCTCTTTTTGCTCGACTCGTCTTTTTGCCCTTTCTCATTTCATGTTCTCCTTTTCCCCTCTTTCTATTCGTTCTCACAAGTATTCCATGCTATTTCATTCCTCTTTTATATGAAACACACACAAATGATTCACAGTGTCTCAGAGATTTCTCTTGTTTAAAATATAACAATTTTCCAGTGACAACATGATTATCACAGATGTTGTTTTAATAATGAACGAAAGTGATGAAAATTCTTGGATCCAAATCTTTATTAATTCTTAATAAGAAACTCTGGATTCAAGTGCTAATGATGTTTCTTAAATTATTTCTTAAATCTTACTTTTTCATGATGCAGTTCTTCTATTTTTTAGTCTCTATTTATGCTATCCCATGGGAGACGATGAGATGAGTAAGAAAAAATGTCTGGTAAATGTCAGACAATTTTATCGATATCCATAACGTTCAGTTTTACTACTGAGCGGTTAAAAGTCTACTTTCAACGAAGAGGATAGTAGTTGTAAAAGACATTTTTACCCAGTAGAGTTTGGAAAAACGTTTCTGTTGAATTTTCAACGTTACTTTTTTCTTTCTCTCTGTCTCGTTCGGTACTCTACCAACGGAAATACTAAAACAAATGGTCTCCACCGTCCACAACTGGCTGTCAAAGGTTAACGGACTGGAGATATTTATGTATACCCAGTTGAACCATTCTGCTCCTATCTAACGTACACTCTCTATGTGTGCTTAAATCTAAACATATGAATAATTGGTTTGCCAACAGGCAGGAGAAACATTAGGCGTCTGGTTAAAGCGACAGTTTGAAAAGAGGATTGTTGATGTTCATGAAGTGAACTTTGATCATCAGTTGCTGTTGAATCTCATGGAGAAATTTAATAAAATCAATCATCAGAAGACAATGGCAATATCTTGTTCTCGATCGAATAGAAGGACTTGATGGAAAAATCTGAAAAAAATTGAGAAGATGCAGTAGCATGTCTTCATTATTGTAGAATTTTTTCAAATTTTTTCATGAAGCTGCACATTCAGAAAAATTATGGACCGTTTGGGCTTGAAGATGATCTCCATCAAGAGATGATCAGTAATTCTTTTAATTATGAGGGTAAAATTGAAGGAAAAAATCTGGAAAATACTTCAGTATATCCACATTCTTGTAGAATTTTTTCCATTTTTTTTTCATGAAGCTGCACATTAGTAATTTTTAAACTACACGTGCGAAATTTTCTTTCATTTTTCGTGCTATTGCGAAGGAAAATTCATAATTTTGCAAAGCAAATTTGATTTTCATCGAGAGTATTCACTAAAATACTCTGGTCTTTTACCACTCACTCTTCCTGAATACATGTATACATATATGATGGTTGTTTGAGTGTCGCAGAATGGGAAAGGGCAGAAACCAGGGTCGTGGTACATTGAATGGTATGACCATCCCATTTATATACATATAAAGAATAGAATACTGCTGGATGATAGCGAATGAGAAGAGAAAAGGGATAAAATTCACTCCACCCTTTTCTGTTTTCCCTTTTATGTCCTCACACGCATGGCTCTCGACGTTGATATATTCCTGTGTTGTCTGGTAAACACTGAAAAATCGATTATTCCTTTCGATATTCAATTTCATGATAACTCGTGATAGCAATGAAGAAGAGAATTGCCATAAAGAGAAAGAAAAAGTTGAAAAAAAAAAAATGAAATCGAAAATCAA
Organism: Aleiodes alternator; assembly: GCA_963921955.1. Classification (NCBI taxonomy): domain Eukaryota; kingdom Metazoa; phylum Arthropoda; class Insecta; order Hymenoptera; family Braconidae; genus Aleiodes; species Aleiodes alternator. The sequence continues at coordinate 12,193,302 of OY998099.1, read as the reverse complement.
CGATAGGGGAGTCAGTATCGCATTTGCGTACATGATTTGGAGTAAAACGAATTCGTGCAATTGAAAATAAATCTGAATTACTCTGTCTCAATAAAATTCATTTGGGGCTATTGTTTTTTATTGTTACTGAATGCATTTCTCTCACGTTGCTCTTTGAATTCAACCATCAACATGGAAATTTTGGAAAAAGTAATGAAATCCCTTAAATTGAATTAATAGGGAGAGAATAGGTTTGCATTGATGAATCCGAACATTTTGGGGTGAAAACAATACAAAAAGGACTTTGTCAATATATATATATATATTTTTTTTTTCAGTAATTTCATTTATTTTCAAGCATTTTTTTCTTGAGAAAAAATAGGAACTTCCAAAAAAAAAAAATTAAAAGTTCACTTCTGCTTTTTGATTTCAAGATAAAAATAGGCACTAAGAGGAAAGAAAAAACCGGAAATTGAATTTTTTTAGCAATATTTTTATCAAAAATATTCATAGATTTTTGTCATTGAAAAAAATTGTACCGAGAGAAATGATTTTTTTTTTTTTTTGTAATTTTAATGGAAACAATTTCCGCTGTGGCGTACTTTTCTCGTCTCTTCCTCCACTAGAATTAATTTTAAAATCCATTTTCTATGCAATACTAATCGTCAATTACTCTCGAAAATTTGAGACCCATGTGAGTATATTCAAATGTGTCTGTGAAACACGTGCAATTATGAAATTTCAGGTTTAAGGTAGTAGTGCGGTAAAACCATCATTCAAAGTAAAAGTGTGTTTCACACTTCGCCTAGTGCCTGTGCACAAAATTTTCAGTGGAGTATATACGAAGTACAGGAGAATGTCTAGTAACGGAGAAAAATAGAAAGCATTGCATGCAGATTGCACGTTTAGGGTGCATGTCATTAGTGGCTGTGGCTTATGCGGTATTCAGTACTCAGTGCGCTCAAAATCCCTCTGGCAGTTATTTCTATGTATATCATGCTTGAATTCGTAAAAAAAAAAAAGAAAAAAAAAGTCTGGCAATCCTAGAATCACGAGCCCACTAGTGCACTCTAGCGTGCACTGTGTGTCATTCATTTGCAGCTTTTTTTCTCTCTTTGAAAACCAAATCACTGGTGAAGAGCTGAAACAAGTCTTTTTTTCCCTATTTTTTTTTCTTTCTTCTGAATATTACGGAAACTGTGAAATCATTCCTCTTCTTTCTTCTTCTGTGATTGTCACAGGAATGACTCATAGGGTCATTGACTCTAATAAATGCACCACTTGTACTATGTTAAAAATTTGCGTCCGATTTTCTGTACGAAATCCTGAAAATTTCTAATGAGTCACTTTTCTACTGAAACTTCAGATAATTACGTCATCGAAAAATGAACACATCATCGATTTTCAGATAATTTCACACCTAAATATCAATGAAATTTGTAGATTCCAGTTTGATTGTTTCTCGAAAATTTAGTAAACAAAAGGAAAAATTCAAAAAAAAAAAATTGATAATTCGTCATTTTGATTCTGAATATTCATGTTCAGTTCAAAATTCAAATAATTTGTAGAATTTCCGTCTCAATTCTACTCAAGACTCATAGATTCCTTTGAATTTCCTCTGAAACTCACAGATTTCATAACCATCTTCCCATTGAAAAAAAATCAATATCACGTTTATGGAAATTCCCATGAAATCGTCTATAAAATTCCCATATTTTTCTAACAGTGCACTGAGAATAAAAAATGTTTGTTGTAAGAAAATTTGCTTAGTTCAAAAAATCTACTTCACTCAAGAAAATTTCAATATACATAGATACAGAAATTGTGAAGGAAAATTTTTAATTTTATTGCTACAAATTTTTTTTTCTCCGTGTAAAATTTTCTTATCCAAATTCGAATATTCCTGAAGATTCAAAACCTTACTGAACCTCATTAGAACCTCAAAAAATGGAATCCATCAAAGTTCGCAATCATACGTGAATCTCCCATCAGAGACCTGCAAAAAAAAGCGAACTTTCTTTTTCCCCGATGAAAATTTCCGAGTACGAATGGTATGAGAGTGGAGTTTTTGCCGTCATTAGCTTCAGAACTGGCGTAAAATACGTTTGGTAAGGGAGAATGAGAGCAGTGAAGAAAAGGAGAAAGATTGGAGAGGAGTGAAGAGGAGGGGGGGGGGGGGGGGTTTAACAGGGAGCCCGTTTAATTACATTAGCTCCTACGGGGGTTGCCCATGGCTCTTTGTGGTTCTTTCATCTCGGCCGCGCTCTCGGGGTCATTCTGTGTTACAGACAATTCGCCCTCGTTCACAGGCCATACCCCTTAGTTTTACCACATTACGAGTATCCACAAATCTCGTACGAATATGTTATATCAAAGACAAAGAGAATTGTGTTGTGTACAATAGAGAATTAGTCCTGAGAGTATATTTGGTCATTTTTCTAACATCAAAAAATTCATCAGTAAATAGCCAAAACAGGTGAAATGAAAGGTCTTAGGATAGTGTTGGAGATACGCCTTTTTTTATCCAAGCTTATTCCACAAAGAATAGAGATGCGGAAAAGGCATAAAAAAAAAATTCAGTTACATCCCAATGTGGGACTCTTCTCCAGCACCAGAGCTGTATCACTAGAACTCGATTGAGTCACCAACTAGTCCCGGGCCAGTCCTGGGACCGTTCCGGAGACCCGAGCCAGCACTGTTGCCAGAACCACCTCCAGCAACCTTCATTCGCCATCATTTCTGAAAATTCAGTTACATCTGAAATGTAAAAGGCGAAAAAAAAAAATGACTATTTCATCTCAAATTTTGAAATTCTTGAGAAATCTTGATTTTTTCTATGCGATATATCGTATTATATGCACATTAACTCATATTGATCAAGAAACATCTTTATTTCACAATTCTGTTAAAGATGTCTCTTAGTCTTTCTCTCTCTTTCTCTCTCACCGCTACACCTTCACAGTAGCAAATTTCTAAAATAACTATTTCATCTCCAGTTTCCGAAATCTTCTCATAACAAGCAGAAGCTCCACTACTTATGGGTTTAATATTCTGCCAATGCAATTGGCAGAAAGCTACCGAATGGATTTTTTAATTCTAAATCTACCATCATCGATCTGTGCGTGGAATGGGGAAACTAAAATAGGCCTCATAGGGTTGAGCTCATCCCAAAGATGATTAATTGAATAGTCTTTCCAGATCGCTAGCTAGCCCTGTTTCAGACTAAAACACAGACATTTTTAAAAAACGGCGATTCTCGACATTTTGATTCATTTGCAGTCATATTATGATAAAATCTCAAACTCGAAAAAAATTACAATTATAAAGCTTCCATGCGGAAGCAAAAAGGGTCAAGTAAAATCGAATTATCCTGTCTATTTCACCTTTTTGCTATCGAATCCACAAAACTCTGCATGTATGATTTTTTAGTGTACAATTTCTTTTTTTTTTGTGTCCTTCATCTATTGTCACTGGGGACTACTGACAACTGAACAATTATTATTTGATTCAACGCACAAAAATATTCCCGTACACCAAACTATGCTCGCAAGCGTTACGTGAAGTAATTGTATCAGCCGTTTGCATGCATCGATAGATAGAGATATATTTTTGGATTGATTTTCAATTTTAGTACCCATATCCAGATTTGTCTCGTACCTTTCATCTCTTTCTATCTGGTTTCATCGTATTTTCCCTATTTTTTTTTTTTTTTTCATTTTTTTCATTCCTTCTGCATTTCTATTGGCAGCAGCAGAACTCTGTCAGTAGAATGAAACATTTGATTTATTTGGTATTGAAAGGTGTCAGTAACGTTGTGCACCTCTTGACATTCCGTTAAGCGTTTCTCTGTGTCTGTTTTTATTGTTCATCTTTTCGGTTGAATTGCTTGAAAATTTTTTCAGTTATTATTGTATCATAGCGAGATTAGAGATTGAAACTCGAGAGAAATTGATTTTCCAGTTGGATTAAGCGGTTCTACTCCTTTTTTTCCGGATTTATTCATCTCACTGAGAAAACATAGATGGGCTGTGTATGGAGCTGTGTGTGTGTTTGCTTGTGCCTTACACGCACCATTGAATAGAGACCATTGAACAAACACAGGGTGGGCAATACTAGATCAAAGCTATGACATTACCGTGGAAAAAAAAGGAGAGTATAAATATTTATATAGAACAATTTTTTTTTACTTTGAGTGAAGGGATGATCATTAGAATCTTTTTCTAATTTTCAATTGTGACATTGAAAGCTGCTGTACTTGGGCATTTTTTTCTATGGTATCACGAATAAATATCACAGTCACAATATCATTCCGTCAAAATATCACAAGGTAAATCAGAATCAGTAATCAGTATCAATTATACACAAATTCATAAATTTATTGATTGCTTAAAACAATTGATAAATTTGCATGACTGTCTATTGGAGCTACGCCCTTTTTTATGCTAATCCTTTTTTGTAGAGAATTTCAAAAGCTGCCAAACTAGATTAGGGCAAAAAGCCACGTATCTCTATTATCTTCCAGAATATTTTCAGAAAAAAGCAAAACCAAATCGACTTGTTCAGAAAGTAAAAATATTGTTCAACTCACTAATGCATTGAGAAAAAAATTGATGTCCTCGAAAAGATGTATTTTGTGCAAGTAGATATGAAAAGTTCGCCTCAAAAAAGCATTGATGAGCTATATCTATATCTATATCTATAGAAAAAAATGATCTCGATAGGATTCAGTCCAGCGCCCAAAATTAATTGAACCCTGTGAAAATGAAGGGGGCATCGATATTACATTCAAATGTTTGTTATCAAACAGAGTTTCATTTCATTGAGCTTTCCATTTTCGGCTCACTCGAACAGGTCAATTAATCGGAATTAATTGAGATGTGTAGCACTTATTACCTCATATGCAACCCAACGTATGTGATTAGTTCAAAAAAAAAAGAAGGCTAAAGCGAGTGTTGATCAAAGTGAATTGATAAATGAAATGTGCAGGAGATCTGAACTGACTGAAGGGTTGAGGGGGGCTTTTGATTCACGTTGAATATAGCCGAAGCAGTCTCTCGATTGAAGTGCCACTGGCCGATATCAAATGCTCTTCGTCTGAGGCACTCGAGAGATTTCCCTATACAGTACTAGTTGATAGTCACAATCAGTTAGAGCAAGAGAGAAGAAGAAATAAAGGGTAGTGGGATGAGTAGAGAGGATGGGTAGATCAGTGAGAAGCAAGTTGGAGAAGGAGAAGAATGAAGGCTGAAATACTTTTTGCTTTCAGATTTCAGGATGGTTTCTGCTCATCTGAATAGGCGGTAGGTAAAATTCTGAAAAAAGACGAACAGAGAACGGAGTTTCAAACTAAAGTTTTCCTAGGTATTTGGAAAGATCGGATTCTTGATTTTCTATCTGAGAAATGAGATTTTTTACATTTATTTTCTTCTGTTGAAAATTGAGAAGCATGAATAGAATAAAGTTGTAGGTATTGAAGGATGTGAAAAAGGTTGGGCAATAATGAATTGAGAAGAATATTCTAGAATGGATGAAGAAAATGACATTCGAGAATTCTCTGATGGTACATCTGCAGTTTTTGTGCAGAAACTATTTTTGCAGAAACACAATTCAGCAGGAAGGATGTATAAAAGAATGGAACAAAATGATGAATTTCTCAGAAACTAATGGAGATACGCTCTTTCAGCCAAGTCCTTCACACAGAATTTGGCATTTCTCCATCAAATTCCAAGATATTTTCTGGAAAAATGAAGTCATCCTGTGTAGCTGATCTCTTTGCTACTGAATTGTTGGGATAAAGTTTTGGAGAAGGATTTATCGGGATAGGCTTTGATAAAATGCTTCTTATTAGAAGATGATTATGATTAATGTCCATCGTTCTCAATGGGGCGAATTGGAATCAGCGATTCGTACACAATTCGTGTGGAATACCTCATATATATATATCTCTTTATGTTCAATGATGTGTGATTTACACGGCTAGTGTATTTAGAGCTGCAAAGTCAGCATCGATTAGAGTATGGTGGATTCATTGAAGCGAATAACTCGGCGTTGTGTATGTCAGAAATCCGTATTAAGATGACAGATGCAGGATAAATAGATAGAATTGCGGAGAAGTAAAGTGCAAAAAGGGAAATTGTGTTCAAGTAGCCGCAGAAATGGTTGTTAATTTAAAAAAAACCACAGCGTCATCCACACTATACGCTTAACTACAGTCCGCTTAGCTTATTACGGTTTTTCTTCCAACTTTCCCTGTTGAATCTATACGCCACATCGGATAAGTGGCTGGGGAGAGATTTATTGCGCAGTGAAGGGCGTAAAAAGTGGAATGATTAAAAAAAATGTAATGGAGGGATGTGGAATTGACCATTAAATTAAGAGGGCACATTCAAAATTTACACATCGTGCATAAATACAATGGAGAATCATTCATAATTGAGTGTAGGGGAGACCAGGACAAAATTGTTCAGGAATTTTTTTCAGAGTTTAGGACTTGATGAATAATTCTTTGAAAAATTGAGGAAATGCTCCTACATTTCTACATTTTTGAGTAATTTTTTCAAGTTTTTATTCAGGCACGCCTGTATTTCAAAGAAATTCTATTTCATTTTGCCCTAGTTTTCACTACTCATCAGCTATTTCCTCATCGAAAATCGACCCTTTTTTTCTGATAGCTGCAATCCAGTAATACCATTTGAATTGTTCTCTGGTGTATTGGTATTGAGGACGAAACTTTTTAGACTACACGCATGGATAGAAGCAGTATCTGTGAAAAGGGGGAAGCCAGAAAACCCATAAATTGCAGTATCGAAGCGGAAGAAGCGTTAACTGCGACGGAAGAGATTAAATGATTAGCGAGGCCATTTGGCGAGGTTCTCTATCAAAAAGTTGGTCTTTCACTCAATTCTTTAACTTCGTTTTTTTAAATTCCTTTCAGCCACAGCTTTTATTTGACTTCTTTCTTTCAGCTCTTCATTTTCGCATTTTGGGTTATCTATTTCGCTTTTCAGGCTCTTTTCACGTTCATTTTTTTTTTTTTTTGAGAGTACAAGTAATTGAATTGAGGAATAAAATCAATGTAATAAAAAGGGAAGTTCAGAAATCAAAAGGGCGTATTTCCATTAGTTTTCAAGATATTTCCAACAAATTACTGATAGAAAAAATGATCCTGTTTTACCTCTTCGCTGCTAAATGTGTTGATGTATTATGAAGATTCTTATCAGTGATATATTAAATTGAATGACAAAAGTCGGTCATTTACTTCACATTTCGTAAAACAGCTTTGAAGGTTATGTCCTTACAGAAAATTTTGTAGGTTATGGCCTCTAGCCACGGACGATCCTCATATGGATTTTCGACGTTGAAGGATTCGAGTGAAATAGAAGTTTGGCACGTAACTGTTGAAACGTGATGTGAAGAAGAAATTTTCATGAATGTTATGCTAAACATATAACTCGATAACGCACTCATCTGTTATGTATATACCACACTACCAATTCATTTGAGAGTCAGCGGTGATTCTCACGTATTTTTCCTTTTCCTTTTGAAATGTAAAATGGTTGTAGAAAAAAAATTTTTATAAAGACATTTGACAATACTTATTGCTTTTGTGTAATAGAAGAAAAAATTGATGTATCAAGTATATTTATACGTTCAATTTGTCAGAAAATGCAATTCCCTTTATGGAATAGTCCAGACATAGTGTTACATAATGCTTTTGGAAAGGGATTTTTCCTCCTCCCTCGATAATATGAATGTGAATTTGTGCCCCTTTTTCATCCATGCCAGCTAGAATGGAAAATCCCTACTACCCTCTTGTGAACGCACAAGAGTTAGAAAAGTATCAGAGTAGAAAAACAGGAAAATACGTCTATGTGAATAACAGAGAAAGAAAAAAGATGAATTGTGGACGATTGGACGATGTCTCATGGCTCTCTGTATAAACTCAGTGTCATATCGTTGAGTCGAGCTATTGCACGGACCGTTGCCTCCGTTTGGCTCTTACCAACTATTCGGTATGTGCAATGACGCGTACATGGGGTAGCCATATATACTGGTGTGCTTGAGTTTCTTTCATTTTCCTTCTCATTTTTTTCTGGTGATGCTTGTGTTCTATATTAGGAGGTGGATTTGGTTTTGTCATTCTGCACTTCGTCCAATTGCCTAATAGCCATTACTTGATATAAATTGGATGGTGTTAGAAATATGAGTCACTGAAGATTGGGGAGATTCCAATGATCGATTTGCCGAATGAGAGGCAGAAAATTTTGGAATATTTCATGCTTTGGGATTACTATGATAGATTCACCACTTATATCCTTTTTCCCCCCACCTTATGCTAACATAGGAAAGACGGAAGCAAAATGGACCTGCGGGTCAAAATGATTTAGGATTATTTTAGGGTGAAGACCTCGACGAAAATACTTGAAAAAATTACACAATAATGTTCATATATTGGAGCATCTTGTCAATTTTTTTCAAATTTTTTGGGGGAGTAGTGCTTCACTTCGTAAAAAAATCACGAATCCTGTTATCCCGGAGGTCCATTTTGCCTCACTCTGCCCTATATTTACTGCAAACTATAGTGCCTATGTTGATGCATATACTGAATGACAGAACCTTCACAGGCGCACAAAATTTCTAGTCCCCAGTGATAGCACTCTTCACATTCCTAATGGATCCATTTGAAGTAACCATTCTTTCATCATCTCAAGACATCGCAAATCACATATTAGAGTTCAGGTGCTGAAAATTGCTATCCATTACGCAGACACAAAGGCCTGAGAGTGGAATCATAGGATAACTGTGATGGTCAAGGGTCTGAGTGATTTTATCAAAATTTCATGTCAACAAAGACGTTTGTGTATCCATGAGGGATTTGATGTAGCCAAAGGATCCAATATGGATGCATGAGAGATTCATTCGCAAAGAGTCACTAGGATGCATGTGAATAGGGGATTATAGAGGTCACACACATACGCATGATAGAGTGGAAAAGAAGATCGTTCAGACTAGGAGCAAAGTATCATGAAATAACCTGATGACGATAAATTAGGTTCGAAGACACGTGTATGATTATCTGGGTTAAGCTGGTAGACAGAAAAATGAAGTATTACATAAAGAGAATGCATACTGCCTATAAAAGGTACATGATCATCTCCTCGAATTAATTGCAGAAGAACTGTTTGAATAAAGTGATCATGCGTAGAACAGCTTCTTTCATCATTTTTCTCGCTCGTTTGATCCAATCTGATTGTTCCTTTTTTCCACGAGAACACACACGACTCCGTTTGACTGATAGATCATCAAGAGCACCCACGCACCAATTCGTGCAAAACTTCTGTGTAATATCACGATCTCATTCTACATCACTGAATGACAAACGGCGTCTGGTCTAGCTCCAAAAGAGATTCAAGACCAACTTGAGTTGGACGCCACTTCAGCCAACACTAGACAAGGGGATATGGAGTGAAATAGAATTTCTTCGTTGGATTGAACTTGTCCAAATGACAAATCTATCCATCACCAATTCAATGAACTTCCTCTTTGAGTCTATGGAATTTCAAGTGGAATAAAGATTCTAGACTCTCTGTATTCCACTTCAATCTTTGATTGTGTGTGAAGACAACGGATGAGCTTCATCTGTCCACGTACTTTCTTTTTCTTCTGCACAAAAGATATTTCTTTATACTGCCGGAAATTTCGACATATCTTCATTCCTCACAGCTCTATTCCTTTTCCCCAATTCTATTTTCTTTCTCAGGATCTTCTTTTTTTCCCCTTCAGACCTCTATACTTACTCAAGAATGGCGTCTCACGGGGATTATTTGCATAATATATATTCGGGACACAGCTGCTGCGTATTCTGTATCATACGCGCGTGTCCTCTTTAACTATGCTCTCTCCATGGTGCGTCGTAAAATCCATAATGGCAGTCATATTACATGCCTTGGTATTCCTATATTTCATATCTTGATCTAATTCAGACAAAGGAGAATCCTTCCCTATCTCGTTCTATCTCAATAAGTGCATTAGCTTCAGCATATACCATATTCTCGCTCTCTCTCTCTCTTTCTCTCTGGCTTTGCAGCAAATATTCCCATTTTCCAACGAAGCACGAGACAAAAAGGAATGAACGACAGCTATATATATCGGTGAGCTTGACTCTAAGCGCAAAAGGATTCCAACGAGAATTGAAGGAAAGATGATACGTTTCTCTCGTCTCATTCCATCGTATTATAGCTGTCTTTCTCTGATCATACTACTCATCTCGTTCTTTGTGAGCTATGGCTGATGGAATGCTCGTGAATCTGTGAATTTCCAATAATTTGCATTCAACTTAACTTCCAATGTCGTGAGCATGCTATTCGCATAATGATGAATTTGCAAATACTTCCATCACATACTGCATCTTTTATTTTGATTGGAAAGATTTTTGTTGGAGTGAAAAACTTTGTGGAGAAATTGGAAAAAATTTGAGTAGATAGTCCAAAATATCTACATTGTTAGGTAATTTTTTCAATTTTTTTCGTGGAGGCCTTCACTCGCAAAAAAAAAATTCCAGTTCATTTTACCCAGCTAGTTCGCATCGATCGCAATGAAATAAAGATCACAGTATGTAGAAAAAAAAAGCAATTACTTCGCATCATTAGTGCGTGCCTATCTTAGTTATTGAGCAATCTCAGCTCTTCACATCAATCAACTTTTTTTTTTCTCACCTCCACGATATAAAACTCCTACGGTCCACTCTATTCTTTTCTCCCCCCCTTTTTTTTTTTTTGGTTTCCAACGTGAGCCCAAGGGATTCACATCATTGTTCGTCCAACACTGACAACTATATGATTCTACGTAACGTATCCCAAGGAAAAATAGAGAGTAAAGAAAGGAAAGAAATCATGGCAGAAAACTTGAACCACGAACTATACCAGTCTCTTGGAAATCCTCTTTCTTTTCCAACGATTCGAATCCCCTGAGATGGTTTTTGCAATGTTTTCCTCGTTCCTCTATGTACGAAAGCTTCAAGCTTTGTTCAACATTGATCCGAGATGCTTTCTAGTGGAAAAAGACGAGATAGAATTTGAAAAAAGAAAAAAAAAAAAGTTTACTTGTCTTGCAGAGAACGAAGTGACACCCAAATGGGTCATAACTCTGATTTTTCCCTTTGAATTTTCATTGAATTCTTTCCAGCTAATCGAAATTTTATGGGTATGAATTTGAAATCAAATTCCCTCAGAGTACGAAGATTTCTTGGAAGTAATGAAAGGCGAAAGAGAAAAAATAAAAACAAAACCACAAAACGCGCATCGAATAGGGGGAAAATGATGATGGGGTGCACAGGATAATGTAGGAGGTAGAGAAATGAAGTTGTAGCTTCTTCACGTCGAGGTTTGTTGTGAGGGTTGAACCCACTGGGACTCCTCTATAATAATCAAGAAGCCTTCTATTGCCAGTGTACTTTTTTTTCCTTATTTTCTCTCTATTCTCAACACCAATAATCCCCGAGGGATTTACAAAATGATCTCATGCACTAGTGTCATTAGTTTTCCGTCCAATTTTACTTCCATAATCGTCTGATTATTGTAATGAACTCTGGTCACATTCCAGGAGTTTGATTGAATTGTTAGTATTCATGGTTCCCTTGACTATTTCGGAGGGACTGTCATTACATTATGTACACGTTGATTTACTTTTCTTCCAATTACAAGAGATGATTTTCCCTTATGAAAGGAGCTTCTCGATATGATATATTTCATGATTAATAGAATTCTCATTTGAGGTACAGTGAGAATGAATGAAGAGTACATCAGGATATATGACAAATATATCTTGATTTCTAGATATATTGAATGTATATTGAAATATGTCTTGGATATCTCGGTCCTGAGAAGGAGGAAAAGCCACGGTGGTCTTGGAGAGCCAACGGGGCTGTTCCTCTGCCTCAGGAGGGTTAAGTGCCAACCGAGCGCGTCTCCAGGTGGCGGATAGGAGGATGGCTGAAGAGCAACTTCCCTGAAAGGGGCAAGCAAGCAAAGCAGCTAGCAGTTGCTATACGTGCTCCGACCTGGCCTAAAATCCGGGAAGGGGCGCCAAAGCGCTGCCGCGGACACAACTTCTCAAGCCAAGGTGTAAGCTATCGTGCTGAGGGCTGCATGGCACTGGGGAAGCAGTGTCACTAACGATGCCCTTGGGGTACCAGGCGTCCCCCCATTGTATCAAGCCTTACCTCCGAATGCAGGCTCTTCGGAGATGGACCGAATACTTCCTGACTACTCGTGGGACTTCATATGGACCATACAATTAAAACAAGTATTTACGCCCAAGGTGAGCTCCTGCAAGAGGGAACGCCAAGGGACAATTATGAGCCAACAGATGTTGCAGCAACCACTCATGCGGATTTATCTGTATTGGTGGAGGCTGTGCCTGGTGGTTTACCTACAAATGAGGAGATTGAGGAGGCAAAGTGCTCGTCCTCGGCTGAACACATGGACTCTTCAAAACCTAAAAGGAAAAACAGAAGCGGTGCAATGAAGAGGAAGGCTCGAAAAGAGAAATTTAAATTAAGCCTGAACTCAGTACCGCAAAATGGGGACGAGAAAGGTCCACAACTTGGTCCCTCGTTGCCAATTACGCCGAGCGAGTTTCAGGAACACGCACAGAAAGGGGAAATAATCCCGAATGATTCATCTCCTCAAATCGCGAAGGAAACAAAGAAAGAGAGAGTGAAATCGGAGGCAATTAAAGTGGCCATAGTACCGGCCGACCACCCTCAAACCATTCTCACACCAGAACAGGGGAAGATGGTCACCGTGGAGATTCTCAAGATGATAGACTCGATGCCGGAAGATCAGTACTGTCCGAGATTCGACGGAAACAGGCTGGACCATGGGATCCTATGGATGACCTGTCCAGAAGTAGCATCCATAACCTGGTTGAAAGAAATCGTACCAGGGTTGAGGCCCTGGGAGGGAGCCTCTCTCCAGGTCTTGGAGAAGATAGATCGCCCTAAACTTACGAGAATGACTGCCGTCTTGAGAGGACCGGAGAGTAAACCCGACGTGATCCTTCGCAGATTAGCCCGACAAAACAAGGATTTACAGACTCACAAATGGAAAGTCTGGGACTTTAGAATTGTCAATAAGGCCCATCACCTCGTTGTAGGGGTGGACGAAGATTCCAAGGAGATCATCAAGAAGCTGGAGTACAGTCCATACTATGGGCTGGGGAGGGGACGTTTTTATGAGTCCTCCAGACATGATGAAATGAAAAAACGGCAGAGGGGGTGGCATGATGGTGAACGGAACATGTATCGTGACGAAAAAATGAATAAAATAACATAATATAGGTAAAATTGCAAATATTATCTTTCTTCCAATGTATTAACCTTAATATTAACCTTTTCCTATGAAGATATCGCTGGAAAAGTACCAAACGATGAAAAAAATCGAAGGAAGTAGTTACTCCGCACTTGTAGTCAGCCTCAAAACAAAATAGATGTAGCTCAGAAGAATTTCGCTGGCCCCATCTCAGGTTTAGTCATTAGTAACAATATAGTTAATAATATCACTTAGAATGCTCAAATAACGAAAATCACCTCTTTTATCTTTTTCATACCCCTCAACTGAATAATGTAATTACGAGCAATGACAAATCAAAGGGGGGAAAAGTACGTTTAATTTCCAACTTCCCTTTTCTGTACAAATGTTTCTCGTTCCCTCTTTTAATGCTTCAAATCCCCCGTCTCCTCCAAGTACATACACGCTTTGAATTCAAAAGATAAAACGAAGAACGTGGTGTTAAAAGGGTCTTTTAACTCTCATCGAATCTCTCGGATTCTTTTCAGCTATCGTTTCGTAAAATCGCAATTCTAACTCCCACCAGTTTGGAACAATAAGAGTGGACATCTGAGAACAAAGGAAGATGCTTCGGTGTGAGTATTTCAGAAGAAAAAAGAAGGGGGGGGGGGGAGAAAGAAGGAGACATGAGGAGTTTTCACTGAATGGGGTTAAAGATATATGAAGAGGAAAAGTGTAGCAACAACAGCTCCACCATTTCTAAGTATAACTGAAATATATGTATATAACAGAGATAAAGTTGAAAACTCATCGACCCTTGGTGAAATCATCCAAGTGTCGCACCCTCTCATGGGAAGAGTTTATATCTATCTATATATTTTTTTAAATATTTTCAAGTTTTTTCTCACGCGAACAAATAAAATATATTCATCATTATGACACAAGCTCGATAAGAAAGTCTTCAAAGTCTACATTATGCAAGTTTAAGCATATTGATATATTTTTTATAAGATTGAAAGCTTCTTCAAGAAAATTTGAAAAAACTCAACCACCAATATAGACACATTGGAGAATCTTCTCAAATTTTTTCAGATTTTTTCACGAAATCCTCAATGTTTTAAAAACATTTTCTATATACAAAAATGAGATATATTCATGAAGACGTATTGACTCCTCCAACAATGATTTTCCCTATTTTCACTCTACTACCTCAAAATTTACATAATTCTCTCTAGCCTTCTTTTTCCATTCACAATTCATACTGTCGTCCTTCATCACCTCTCTTCTCCACGACAATGTAGCCGAGACCAATCCCACTTGTATTCATCTAACCGTAATTCTGCCTACTTGGTGCCAACTCTTGCGATTTTCGTTGTATAGAGAAATTCTATAGGGGTAGTTTCACCATCATACTCCTCTTTCGTCTCTCCGGCGCCATGTGTACCTTCTCTTTTTTTCCCTCTCTTTTCCACTTTTTATCTCTACATTCTTTGTCCAAGTTTGGACCCAGGACATTCTACTGATAGTACCTCTCGCTATCCATATACTGGTTTACTGAGGAGATAGAGGAAGGAAGAGTGAAGAAAACATGCTCACCAAAGGCTCCACGCCAGTGGCCAGCATCGCATTTTAAACAGCCCACCTCTTTCTCCTCCTCCATTCGTGGCCGTTGGTTATGTGCTTTTCCTTCCAGCATTGGTGGCGTCGTTTGGTGTCAGAACCAGTGGCTTCCGTTTGAATTATATGTTCTTCACTTCCTTTAACCACTAATCTAGTATCCCCCAACATGAAATCGAAGCAGGGTTAAAAATCGTAAGTGGGTGTGGCCATCTACTCTTGTACATGTTTCTCCTATTCTCACGATTTTCCCCCATGAAATCGTACAGAATAGAGCATTACAGGAAAAATAGTAGGATAAGAAAAAAATATATTGAAATAGAATGCACTGAAAATAGAGTATCGAACGAGATAAAGTTAAGTTATTTTTTTTTTCACAGAAGCGTTACTCGATATTCCTAAGCATTACAGTCAGACGTAGGCACTTTTTACACAGATCGTTGGATTCGACAGTTAAGAGGTATATCGAAACTCCAAAAATACAACGATAGTCAGGACGATTCTCAGAGCAATTGAGAGACGATGACTATTTCCATTCTACGAAATGTCTCGGGCAGATTCTATTACAGCCTTCTCTTAACACTATTCTGTGAAATTCATTTTGTAATAGTGTCTGGCTTGACTATCTTAAAATAATCGAGATGGGTTTGATATAATTTGAAGCGAGTTGTAATTAAAGTCTCAACGTATACTCATGAATTTTCGTCTGAATTTGACGACTATAATTATCATAAATTCATGTAATTTCATTCATAACGGCTATATCCCTTATCCTAGACTATTTTAGACTGTTGAGTTATTTCCGAAGTGGTTTAATAATTCAGTCAATTTTTTTGTCATTGACCTTTCTTAGAGAATAAAATAGCGGAAATTCAACAAGATAGCGCAGTTTGGTTCTAATCCTTAATCCTTCTAGGAAAATTTCAAAAGTTACAAAAAATTACCAGAAAAATTTGGCAATATTGCTTAGTTCCCAAGATATTCGAGAAAAATTGTCAAAAAAATCGAAGCATCTTGTTTTTCATCTTGAACTACTGAATTTTCTACACATAATATGTGAATTGGAAAAATTGTATGGTATATGCTGTGTACGGTATTGTGAATGGAATGAAGGGTTGGAAGAGAGACTAGAATATATTTGTGATAAGACCGGGGGGAATATATATAGAGAAACGTAGGAAAGAAGAACCCGCAAATAGCGAAACTCCAGAACCTCTCCGTGACAAGAAATGTGAATGTGACTCTTTGTGCGTACCAAATCGTGCAACTCACTTCGTTCTGTATATATGAATGACAACCACAGAGTACATACAAGAATTTCATCTACCCTTTTTATTTTTTTATTTTTCCTTCTTTTACAGACATACTGAGTACGTGCGTGGTGCGTTGAAACACAATCTACGACGCTTTATTTCTCAGCATGTAATCTGAGATTAAGGGTAAATTTTCTCTGGCTCTATTCAATTTAATCTTCATGGGACTGTGCTCATTTACCTCAGACTGTTGAAAATTCATGGAAAAGCTAGTTTCATTTAACGAATAACTTCAGTAAATACGAATTGTTTGAAGGAATTCTCATTTTCCTTGTTAAGGAGTGTAATAATTCATAATGATAATAAAAAAAAAATCCTTCTATGCACTATGGGAGTTATGAAATAAGGGAATAAGGGATGAACATTACGAAGAATTAATTTGTCGGAGTAAACATGGGCTTGCGCATGGCTTTGTGAAATAGTCCAAATTAGTAATAGGGTATGTTGGCCCTCTCTTTACTGTGCTCGATTAACCCTCTTTTCCTTTAACTCCTACCTTAGCACACATTTTCCTTCCATCTTGCTCTATTTCCCCTCCCTATTCACATACCTAAGGACCCTCTCAAAGTCCCATATCCTCTAGTCTTTAGAGCTTAGGCGAATCCCAGTTGTGCCTTTATTGCAACTTACCCTCTGGCCAATGTTTTGAAATTAATGCGCAAAGTTGCCAGTTACTGTACTGCTGAATTCTCAAAGAATACGAGTTTCGAAGAATTCGAGGAAATGTTTGAAGTTCACGTCATTTCACGTTATAATAAAGGTTTGACCCTTTTTTTATGGGTTTCTTTGGGGATAAAGTGAAGCTTTTAATTGTAATTCCTGACGGATTTTAACGTCGAAGTGACATTTGGAAATTGATTATTTCAATAATCTTTGTTCAAATGTCTGATTTTTAATGTTCTGATCCTTTTTTGGAGATTTTCAAATTCTCTACATTTTTATTCTAGGATTAGAATGGAAAGGGCATATCTTCATGAGCTTTCGATATATTTTATGTCGACGAAATTCTCATCTTATTTTTTCATTTACGGATCCATAAATATCATGACGTTAACCATGATCTAAACACACAGGAGTGTGATCCTCACGGTTGAGAAAAGGGCGTGTACTTTGAAATTTTATCCAATAGATTTTCGTTATTCCCCAGCGGGGAAGAAACACACAAACTGAAACAAAAAGCGGCTAAACGATGGTAGGGGTATTTTTTTTTTTAATACAAGAGGGGAGATTGGCTGATAGTGAATCTATATATCATTCCGGTCTCTCGCCCTTTACCTCCGGTTCTCATTTTTATGCGGAGTCAAGGAAAATTTGAGAAAATCTACAATAAGCTTGGGGAGATGAACGAAATCTGAAATCGAGTAGACGAGGAGCAAATGCGTTGCGCGGCATAAAAAAAAGGAGAAAGAGGGGAACAAAAAGGACATAGTCTCGCTTCGGGGAGTTTTCAGTCCCGTGTCCATTAGCCGCGCGTGTCATATTTCAAAAAAAATTCCGCGAAGCGAATACAATACGTGGAGATAGTACTTTAACAAAAATTCTACTGTCGCAAAGTTTAGGGTCATACGATAGATGGCACTAGAAGTAGACTTTCCATTGTTTCTTCATTCTTTGGTACATTATCACGTCCCTTGGGAAACTCAGAAAATTTGAAGTTCTCGACGAATGTAGACGTCTCATCTTCTTGGAATTGTTATTATTTGTGGAGGATATTCAGTGATGGGGAAGATAATACACGATTTGTGCTTTTTACAGTCCACATTCTATAAAAGATTAATAGAAAGTTTCATAATTCTCGTAAAATCAAAGCGTTTTCTTATCGCGTTTTCATCTTTAGCGGAATTTTCATAAATATTTCCTCAAAATTTAATGAACATTAATCTCTAAATTCTTGAGAAACGGCTCATTCAAATTTTAGCCCAATTCTATGTTTCTCTAATAAGTTCTATATTAATATGTTCGTCAAATAATTCAAAGCTGCATGAACATCGATTCATTTCGAAATTCTCGAGACTCCTTTAAAATCTGTCTCTGGTTCAATAACTCCTTTGACATGATAATTTATAGAATTCTAGCAGCATCTAATATGTACCATAATATTCTAAGACGGACACTATATATGCAACATATACCACGAGAGATCTTAATATACCGCTGAATTCAAACTAAACTCATCATGCATGTAGGAAATATTATGCTGAAACATGCTCTTGCACTTTAATGAAGAAAGTTTAAATAATTTTCTGCATAGATTTTCTTGGTAGAATATCCGACTTTCCAATAATGTAGAGTTAAGTTTAAGATTTTCACCAAAGAACTAATTTAACTGATTTAGTTGCCTGTCATGAGATAATTATTCCTCAATTATGATATATTGTACACCTTAATATTACTTTTTCTGACTGTTTTTTTTTTCCATATAAGCGAAAATTTTTCAAGAGAAATACGAGAAACGAGATCTAATGAGACACATTTCATTTTCATTTCTTAATGGTGCGAAATTATCGTACCCTCGGGGTAATATCTTAAATAGCTCTCAACTTTTAAACCCTAAAAGAACACTTCATTTTATGTGGATAAAGTTTAGACTACTACATATTTTACAGTTTTGTCTTTTGCTTCATCAGCCTCGTTAAATGTAAGTGGTTATTATTCTTCTTTTACCACTAAGTGAAGTGAAAAATGAACTTTCATAGAATAAGAAATAGTCTGTATATTTTTGACTCTCTTTAGTAGACAGATATTGACTTTTTGATTGCGGTAATTTAATGTGAGAATAGTCGGTGAGTTGTGGATTAATAGAGAGATTTATTCGCGTTCTTCGAACAAATTCTGTGGAAAATTTTGGATTTTTTCATTTTTCGGTCTAATGTTTCTTTAAATCATTTGATTGGTGTATTGGAAAGTGGTCGATTTCGAGGTTTCATGACTTCAGTACGAGTTGTATCAGAAAAATCGTGACAAATCAGTGGAAATACTAGAGATAGGGTTTTTCTGATGATTCTATTGAGAAGCTGAGGAAATTTGGGTTTGAAAAAATGCTGACATTAATTTTTGCAATTTTTTTGGTAATTCGACTTTTTCAACTGAAAACTGAAAAGCTACACTTTTTCGGGTATATGTCCGGTTCTATTGGTCGTAGCCTGAAAATTCCGAATGGAGGTGAAAGATGAAATTATTTGCCATCGAGTAATAGAGTTTGAAAGGAAACCATCAGTTTATTAAAGTAGTGATAGTTCATTTGATTGAAATTAGGTTCAAATTTTCAGAAAATTCTACAAAATCAAATCTGAACCATGATTTCCACCGGAAATTTTCTCAGCTTTCCAATGGAATGATTAGAAAAATTCTCTCCCAAACCGTTTAATCAGAACCCCCTCCTCCCTTCCATTTTACCACACTTTTCCCCCATGCGAACTGCCATGTATTTTCACCTCTTTTCATAGGGTACTTGAAAAGTGTATAAAGGTCTCTCATGTCGACGGTCGATTGGTGCCCGTAGGCATACCGCAAACAGGCTTTATTGTACTGTAGGCCGAGGGGATGGCGATGACGGTAGAAAAGAGAAAGAGAAAAAAAAGGAATATGGATTCTGGGAAATATACCAAGCTGGGCTTCACTTCACAATTTCATTTTTGCACATCTACCTTGAATTCCTGATGAATAGATGGCAAATTGTAGTTTGGTAGGAGGGAGAGAGTGGGGGTGAAAGTCACAATATCACGTGTAGACCAGTATGTATGAGTATTGGTACCTAAATTGAACGAGCTTTCCGCTTGGTCTTCACAAAGAACTACCCGGTATATATAGAGGCACGAAATAGTCCACACATGAGTCCAGTCCCACGAGAGTCGATTATGTGCGAATTCAACGTTGGATATTCGAGAACCATTCTACTGTGAATCATGAGCCAGACTCACCGATTTTCCTCTGATTCCTCTGATACATATATATATGTCTTTTTTTATTCTTCGCAGATTGTTGCTCTCTTTTAAGCAATTTGCAAAAATAATTCTGAAAAAACGACTCTATTGGAATAATTCCACGTAATTTTCAAAATTTCAGAATATTTTACTCCCCCCCCCCTTTTCCTCCTCTGAGAATCGCATAATGAGATCGAAACATCTGGAAAATTATCTGATTTTTCAAATAAATGATAAATTTGAGCAAGACCGATGAAGCCAATTTTCAAAAAATTACAATTAATAAAAACGCTCTTAGAAATTATCCAAAAATTGCCAAAATTCGTAGAAATTCTGTTCCCTTCTCACGTATTTATGTGGATAAAGATTCAGACAGCTTTTATATTTTTATATATACAAAATAATGTGAAGTTAGTGAGCATGAAAATGTTGAGAATGAAAATTTCAATGGGGATATCACGGAAAATATAACCTACACTGTATAATGTAGAATATTATAATACAGTCGAGAAAGAGAGAAGGAGGCGGGGGTGAGGGGTGGAGGAAAAAAGAGAATGAATGGCTAACTGAGAAGAAAGAGGGAGAAATTGTCGAAATAATGCGATGCAATTTTTCAAGAAAAAAAAAAAGATCCCTGTGCCTGTGTGTATCTGTCAAGATACACAGTCTCTGCGAGGGCTATGATTTCCAAGGATATTTTATCTCTGTTAATTTGTAACTTAAGCCCAATGATAATAGATGGTATTTTTCTTTTTTTTCTTCTTTTTCTTTGAATTTTTTCTTTTATAATTTTGCACAATCTCTTGTCGTTTTCCTTTTATTCTTTTTATTCGTGTTTTGTCTGCTCCTTTCAGCTAACATTTCGTTCCTCATTCTGTCTTTGCGTTATGTTCACGCACACACAGAAACTCCCTCACTCTTCCTCATCTGCCAAAAAAAAAAGCTGAAATAAACGTCCGGACAGTTACTGAGGACTTCTGAATGTTTCTATCCACCTCGCTGGCTCTCTTGTCCCCAGTACTTTTCGCTACATTGCTCTTCTGTTTCTTTTGTTTAATCGCATTTTGCCGCTCGAGTAATTAAAATGCTTGGAGGCACACTAGGGTTAGCCAATTCTTCTGCTCTTCTTCCTCGTTTTCCTAGCGTATGACTCTAAAAGTTTTTTTCCCCTCCATTCTTTCGTTTCTTCTCCCCCCCTGCCTCCAACTTTTTTCATTTCTTCATCGGGCTTTTTTTCTTCCTCTCATATTCCCCAAAACCATCTGAATGCAGTGATTTTCTTATTTTTTTTCTCCTACATTAATATGCAATATATACTGCAATATGTTGAAATCGAGAACTCTTCATTGATTCTTCTGGCTAACGATCAATAAATAATTAATGAAGTTAACAGCGAAACAATCGGTTATCAAGAGACAAATTGATAAGAGATTATTATTATTTAATTAATTAGTAATTGTTATTATCTATTAATCTTCTGGGCTTCGTGTCAAGATGTCTATAAAGTGATCATAAATTAAATAAAACGTTTTTATGATAATTTAAAGTCACCAAATCATTTCAAAGTCATTATTTTTTTTCGGATTAAAGAGAAGAAATTCATGAATAATTAAATTTATTGTCTCTCCCTTAGGTAAAAAGTCAAAAAGATTTGCCGTAAATAAGGACAAGAAACTTAGTTTTCAACATTCTATTGTACTTGCCTTGTTTCAAATTAGAAATGATATATTCAATTCATAACAGCTCGGTAAAAAAAAATCCGATTTATCAGGAAACTTTGCAAGCTCACGCTTGAAAAAAAAATAATTGCTCAAAAGAAAAAAAAAAAAAGAAGTCACAGCAACCCCTTCAGAACTGGAAGTAATTAATAACTCTCGTTTTCACAAAATACCTCGTTGCCAACTCTCTCTACCCTCCCTCTCACTCCCCTCGTTCCTCCATTTGAAACAACATTCTCTCAGCTCCTGTAAAATGAAACAAGCTGCCGAAACTGAAAGAAAAAAAAATGTGGAAAAAAGAATACATGTATAGGGGAGAGTGGGGCAGAATGGATATTGTAATGAAACGGTTAGAGATGGCTCTTTTTTGACGATTCCATTGGAAAGCTGAGCAAATTCTAGCCGGAAAACAAGTGTCAGATGTATTTTTTTCGATTTTTTTGAAAATTCGATTTTTTTCGGCATTTTTGAGGGGCAAAAGCTTTTCCTCTTTTGAAACTTTTCAGTTTTCTGCAAATATCTCTGGTTCTATTGCTTGGTCTCAAATGAAAGGTGAGCTCATTTCCCATCGATCTATGGAGTTTTGAATCCAAAAATATTAATATTTGTAATAATTACAGGCCAGAATCTATTTCACAACACTGTCTCACAAAAATGCCCACAAATACCTCAAAAATCAATATTTTTTAATTGGAAACCCTATAAATCGATGGCAAATGATCTCACCTTTCACCTCTCATCGGAATTTCCATGCTACAACGGATAGAACCGAAGATATTCTCAAAAAACTCAGAATTTTCAGAAAAAGGAACGGTTTCACCCCTCTAAAATGCTCAAAAAAGTCAGAATCGACAAAAATTCAAAAAAATAATTTCTGCACTTGTTTCCCGCCTCAAATTTCCTCAGCTTTCCAATAAAATCATCAAAAACAATCTACCACCAATGTTTCTATCAATTTCAAGACTTTTCCATAATATTTGCCTGAAATTTAGATGTGTCCATTTTACTCCTGATGTCCAATTTGCCCCACTTTCCCCTATATCTATATAATACTGAGAGGAGAAAGAATGAGATCCAAAGCTATGAAATACGATCAGTGGAAAATCGAATTCGTAATCGAATGGGCAATAACTCGATTGCATAACGCTCCCACGTGATTACGCTATTCATCGAACGAACGTGAGACAGAGAATGAGACGAGAGTCTGTCGTGGGGATTCGACAGTCGATTGAAAGTATGGCATTACATATGCAATTGGTCTTTTGTAATTTTCGATTCTCTGTAATTCAATTCAGTAATGGGCTCTATTGACCGAAGACAATTCAGTATTGAAGAGATAAAACGAGATAAGCTTAATTTTTTTGCCGATATTATCAAGTATTGTTCGATAGAAAAAATGAATTTAGGCCTGTTTCACTTCTTGGGAAGATGTAGAATTTTTTTGAGAGTGAAGATCTTCACCAAAAAATTTGAAAAAATTCCACAATGAGGAAGACATGCTGGACTATCTTCTAGAATTTTTGCAGATTTTTCCGTGAAGTTCTTCATTCCGAAAAAAAATCCTGGATGGTTCTGCTCCGGTCTCCCTCAATAAGCCTCTTCCCCTCAGTCGGCAACAAACGGTTGCCCCACTCCACACTTCCCTAGCAGCTTCCTCCCCTCCTCCTCCCCAGCAATCCTTTATATGCCTCGAAAATCTATTAGAATGACGTCATAACCGTTATTCTATAGGTTAATAGGTTCATTAAATGCATTAAAATCTTATAAAAATTTGAGGTTAACAAAACGTCGAGAATTCTCAGAAACATTTCCCCTCCAGCCCCTTCCCCAGACTCTTAACGGATCGCATCGCCTCTGCGTTCAAAATTCTCGCATTCGCACGAATTGCCGTGTTATTCAAAAAAAATTCACTACGGAAGCATTAGAAGAAGGCGGCAACTATCGCAAGACACGAATTTCCAGTGACACTAGTAACAAACGTGAAGAGCCAGGATAAATTAAGAAAAGAGGAAAGAGAGAGAGAGTAAGAGCTATGAATGCGTTGGTTCCGGTATCGACCTGCAGGCGTGTCTCACCGGGGAATCGCGCACCACCGTCAACCCCACAGCCTCTCTCGCACAGTATTCCTACCCCCTTCCCCCTCCATCCCTTTTCGCTGTCTCTCTTTCCTTCTTCATTTCTCACCCCTGTCGTACCAATGCCATGCAAGCTCTCGCACCAAATTCTCTCCCTCTCTCTTTCACTCTCTCTTACTCACTCATACCTCTCTGTATTCAACCCCTCTAGTGACGTCTCTACCTCGACTGGCCTCCTACCCTCAGAACTTCATCCTGCTCATTGCCATTATACACTTCATGCGTAAAAAATACCCACTCTCCGATGATATTCCTCTTTATTCGAATGTCTCTTCCTCGTCTTGTTTTTTTTTTTTCAGTTCCACCCCTGACATTTTATTTATTCCCCCCCCCCTCCTCCCTTTTTTTTAACTTCTTTCCCTAGAGTAAGTCCATTGAGGCCTTCGGGGAGTTGGTTTATATATTTCTCGCGTTCCCAAAGTGGCAATAATGGAATGGGCGTGCAAAAGAGAGAGGGGGGCGAGGAGCCATGGCGCCTGTGGGGGGGGGGGGGTGCATATGCTCCCCCTTCACTCGGGGGTTATTCACTATATGATCATAAATTATTTTGATTTTTTAACAGTGCCCTTACTGTAACAGCGTCTGCCTATATATATAGATATGTATGCGTATGTAGCACCTGGGGAATTGGATGGAGTGGATCATTTTGACGGAAACACTGTCTTTATTCTCGTCTCCCTCTTTCTCCCCTTTTTTTCTGTTTTTACAGTGAATTATTAGAGACTATTGAGGCTGAAAACTTGAATATTCGAGAAAAAGAAAGTGCGAAAAACTTTTTGCACTTTTTTTCGTTTTTTTTGGAAATTCAATATTTTTATTGTGATATCCTTTTTTTTGAGATTTATTTCATTGCACAGGCCACTCGAGACTTTATTACCCGCAATATCGAGTGGAGGGTGTTTCCCATGGTTATTAGAGTTACATAACTCGTGAAACACTCGGCAGTCCCATTTCCTCTGCTATTCTCTTTCACTCTGGAGGACCGCTTCAAAGTGAATAGAGGGACAAAAGAGAAAAAGTAAAAGAGAGAATGAGAAAGAGAGAGAGAGAGAGAGAGTGGCAAATGTTTATGTTTGTTTCGAGACTCGTAATAAAAGAAAGTTTAACTCTGGAAAATTTTAGTTTTTGTGTTTATATATACTTGAACTTCGATCTGCCCCCTTGTGGAGTTATTAAAAAATTTTGAAACACTTTACAAACTCACTTTTATTATGATATTGAAATTACTTTTTTTTTCATCATTGTTCCACTTTATACTAAATATTTTTCATTAAAAGAAAAATGTTCCGGATTTTTTTTTCAAGTGAAGGACTCCATGAAAATTTTTAGAAAAATTTAAGAAGATGCTCCAATATGTCTGAATTATCCTGGAATTTTTCCAAAATTTTTTGTAAAAATCTTCAATCTCAAAAAAAATTCCGAATCATTTTACCTAACAGGTCCATTTTGAACCACTTTTCCCTATTTTATGGGCTCCAATCCTTCTAATGCATTGCTACATTCTGCCCCCCCCCCCCCTCCCCTCCTTCATTGACCTAGTCATTCAATGTTTGTAATTATGGAATTTCAGAGAAATTGGTTTATTCCATTTCGTTCGATCAATACGAAACCAGTCTGGATAGTCTAAAATTTATGTTTTCTATGATGAACTTTTTTTTGTCAGCCGTCACAGACGAAATTGAGGTCTCGAATATATTCATTTTATATATTGGCTACAGAATGCGGAAAAAAAAGAAACAGAGAACTAAAATAATTTTGATTTGTCGCTGACACTCACAAATCAATCACTGCCTTTTTTTTCCCTCCAGCCTGAAATCGAATTTGGTCAGCCTAGCTAGAAACAATTTTTTTCGTTTTCTATTTTTAATTTCAATATTTATTTCTTCATTTCAATTTCTTTCTCTGGATTTCCATTTATTTATTTTATAAACGAAACAAAAAAAGAAAAACATTCAATTTAGAATTAGTCGAGTGGTTTGAAGGAAAACAATTCTGCATAATTTTCATGTAAATTTTGGGAATAAATTTGGATATCATACACAATGCTGTGGTTTATTATGAAATTCTCAGGGAATTGATGGGTTATAAAAATAAATGGGATAATATCTATCGGCGATAGTATTACATTAATATTAAACATGTTTGGAAAGGTAAAACGAAATAATGGAGATACGCCCTTTTGCTCCCTTTACCTTTGTTGTAACTCCCAAAATTCTCCACAAAGACAAAGATCAGGATAAAAAGGATCTCAAAAAGATCTCAAAGGATCTCTAAAACGTATCTCCATTAGTTTCTAAAATATTCTCAATTAAATCAGGAAATTTGAATTCATGAGCATAACTTAGGGCAATAAATTTTCCGAAATAGCAGAATGGAGAAACAGAATAATGGAGATCCGCCTTTTTCTGCCCTTATTCTCTTTAGTAGCTCTTAAAATTCTCTGCAAAACATCATTTAAACAAAAAAAAGTAAATCTCCATTCATTTTCACGATATTCCTGATCAAATTATTAAATTTAAATTCATGTTCCAAGTCTTCCTTTTAACAATATTTTTGGAGCAGTGATCGGCAAAAAAAAATCTATCTATTTTCATTACCTAATTTTTCTGAAAAATTAGTAATTAACCGGGAAAAATTCCTAATTTTTTTGGAAAAATTAGTAATGAGTCGAGAGAAATTCCTAATTTTTCTGAAAAATTAGTAATTAGTCGAAAAAAAATTCCTAATTTTTCTGAAAAATTAGTGATTAGCCGGAAAAAGTCCCTAATTTTTTCGGAAAATCAGTAATGCTTCTGAAAAATGAGTAGTTGACCGACAAAACCTACTGATTTTTCAGAGAAATCAATCATGCTTATTGGCTAATTACTAATTTTTCGAAATAATTAATAATTAGCCGCCAAAAATTACGAGTTCCTTTCAAAATATATTCCAAATATTATTATTCCAAATATCATTCATTATTCCATTTCTTAATTGCTACTTTTTGCAGCACTAGTATTACATTTCATCACAACTCCTTGTTCAAAATTTGTGTCTGTTAATCTATTAAATTACTAATTTTGAGGAATTTTTGAAAACAACAAGTATTTTTCTCACTAATTACTCATTTTTAAGAGTAATTAGTAATATTTCCTCGCTAATTACTAATTCTTTAGGAAAATTAATATTTTTTACCGACTAATTATTAATTTTCTATGAAAATCAATAGTTTTTCTTGGCTAATTACTAATTTTTATGAAAAATCAGTACTATAATCGAAATCGTTGACGAAAAAATCGATGATGCCGATCACTGTTTTGGAGAAAGCAGTTGTATTTCAAAATCGATAAAAAAGAATGGTGAGAACTGAGAATTTGAAGAAAAAAACGAAGACACTCATTTATGATTCTCATTTCCATTGGATTTCCTTAATTTTCACAAACTAAAATTGTTGCTTTCCAACATTTTTGTATACTTTCATAATCTACACAATAACTGCCATATTTTACACTTTTTTTTGGCTCGATGGACTATTTAATGTAAAACTTAATAAACTCACAAATATGAGCGCAATTTAGAACCACAAATTTTTGGAACAAATTTATTTGTTCTGCCTCCTGCCACTTGTATTTAAATTTAAAGGAGAAAGGTAAATGGAAATGAGATATACTTGTTACATTAAAGTATTCTAACATTTCCCAACTTCTGACTAATGGTGTCAGAAGGGAATGAGAAAGGCAACCTTTCAAGGGACTCGAAGAGGAATATTATATATCGTTATACGCTCCAGAGAATATTCGCAACAGTACAGAGAACGACACTGTATTTGGTACTCAGATGTCGTGTTGGAGCCATCTAATTATCTGGCGAGGATCAAAGGATTTTACGCAGTGCAAAGAGCATTTTAGATGATGCAATCAGTACTGGTCTACTCAGTAATAATAATTTTCTAACGCAGAATCACTTAAATACGTAATTAATGGGAAACATTTATTCTTCATAATTCAGTAATGTAAAGCACATTTTTCACAGATTGACTAAGGATTTTTTTATCGTTGATTGATGAGGAGATTCATTTTTTAGATAGATTTTCCACGACAGTTCCAGGGAAAAATCAATTTTGATGACTTATGATGGAATTGCGAGTTCTTCCGAATGTTTCTAATGGAAAATTTACATTTTCGTTTGGAGTTATGTGAATAAAGTCAATTTTTTCGAAATTGATGCTGAGATCATTTTCTCCTACTTATTTTGTTTCGAAGCCTCGATGTAGAACTTTATTCAACGAAAGTATAATAATGTCTATTCGAAGTGGTTAAACAAAATGGGTCTAGTTTTCTTGTTTCTCGAAGAATGATGGAGATATGCCTTTTTCACTAATATTTTAGCAGCTCTTGAAATTGTCTACGAAAGATGTTTAGAGGTATAATCTCAATTAGTTTCCAAGATCTTCAAATTCCAATTCTTCTTTCTTGCAAAAACTACGAATTCTCTCCAGATCTCAAGAAATTGATAGAGCCAAAGGCTCTTCGTCTGTACAGGAATTTACTGAGATCATTTCTCCTCGATTTAACTCACTTTGAATTAACTTTTGATAGAAATCCCGAGTTTCCAGCTAGAAGCTTCGGTGAAAATATCACTACTTCCTCTTGCACATTCCTTGAAATTATTACCTCAAAGGATGAAGCTGCTTAAGAACTCTAATTCAGAACCTTCACGCCATTCTCTCAATATTCGATGCCATAGAACATTCTGTATTAAAACTATGGAAATCAAATTTCAAAAGATTAGCAATGATTTTCAGAAAATTTGAAAATTATTCTTTGATTTGAAACGAAAAACGATTAAATATGAAGTAAAAAAAGACATGGCATCAGAATGGAATGACAAATTAACATCGAATAGAAGAACAAAAGAATCACAGAACTTATAGGTTGAACATCTGATGAGATAAATCATCGAGACGTAATTAGGCCTAATTAGACCTAATTAATATCAATATTCTTGAGAATGAAATCTAAACTTTGATGGATTATTAAACAATATTCAAATAACATAAAAATACAATAAGTAATGACAATGAATATAAAAAAATTGGTAATACTGTTGAAATAATGACAATGATCAAGAATAAAAGCCGTTGGTGTTCGAAACGTTGGCTTATTTAAATGAATTGACTTGAAAATTAATTAACTGCTTCTTGAACGAACAATTTGATGGATGGAGAATTAGATTGAAAAAGTATGAACATCAACGATCAGCAAATTTTTAACGATATTGAGCTCATGCTAATGTTTACTATCTGATACTTATACTTGAAGTTCATAAAATGACTTTTCAGAACAAAAAGTTTCCATTTTTGTGTAAAGAAAACGTACTAACAATACATTAATAGTACGAAAAATTCACTCAGTGTACACAATTGGTGCAATTGAAATGAGAT
The DNA here is from genome assembly GCA_963921955.1 of Aleiodes alternator. Taxonomy (NCBI): domain Eukaryota; kingdom Metazoa; phylum Arthropoda; class Insecta; order Hymenoptera; family Braconidae; genus Aleiodes; species Aleiodes alternator. The sequence goes on along the minus strand of OY998099.1, from coordinate 12,163,906 downwards.
TATCGATGCATCAATGAAATAAATGTTCATCGATTTGCAATCAGTAATTGAGTAGAGTGAAAGTGTTGGAAAAAGGATTGAAATTGAGTTTATAGTCTATCGAGTGGTTGGTCTGGCTACATTCCAAATACAGTAGAAACCGGAAAGACTTGGATCCAGTTATGGGATACACAGAAACTTGAAGTGAATACGGAAAAAAGCCAGAAACAAGGAGGAAAAAAAATGAGAAAAAGGACACAAGGCTGCGACGTATCTCCATCAACGATTCTCGAGAGAAAAAAAAATAAAGTAGTAGAAAAATCCAGGTCTTTACTGTAGTCCCTTCTGTACAAGAAGCTTCATCCTGATTTTATTTCTATGTTGTACTGGAAATGCCAAATAGTCAACTCTCCTCGAGAATAAGAGAGAAGAGGAAAATAGAGCAATTGTGAGAGAAAAAAGAGAGGCAAATCTCGTAGTGTCTAGATAACGGTAGTCCAGTGGGACATGGACAGGATTCTTGTATTATTTTTTTTGTTTTACCTCTCTGTTTCTTTATTTTTCTCACAGAATAAGGAAGTCGACTGTGCTTCGATATTCAGTAGACCGTACGACAACAGAATCTGTATATAAATTCAGTGAGTAGTTCTTTTTCCTTTGCCTGTGATTTTGTTTTTTTTTTCCTATCTTCAGTATCTCCACTCGGTTTTAATTGTAATTCAAGCGCACTACTTATTGTTTCCCCACGTAGGCAGAGTATATTTTGTACCATGGTGTTTAATGGATGCTGATTCTACGGGCAGGACAGACAGAGTAAAGGTAAATGGAGAAATAAAAGGAGTGGAGTAAAAAAAAATAACTGGAAAAATAACGAGAGAGATAGAATGAAAATGAGAGGAATAGCAGAGATGCAAGTACGGGAGTTTGGAATCGTTGTGAAAACGTCTTCCATATGCAGGAGATCTTGCGACAGACCGAGCTTCGATATTTACCAGAATTTTTATAGAATTGTAGATTGGGTAGCTCACTATTGAGATGCAGAATGAAGGAAAAATAAAAAGAAAAGAGAAATCATTCTCTCTTCTTTACTCCTAACCACATTGTGTATTCAGTTGGTCATCTATTTTGTGGGGGAAAACAGATTTTTGTAGTAATCGCAAGAGGAGACACAAAGTAGAGGACTGCATTCAAGAATAATGCTTCCAGTCAGATTTAATCTGACGTTCCTGTTTCGTTTGTATTTCTTTCATCAATTTGATGAGTATAATCATAAACTCCAAAATATGGCTCAGAATTATTATCGAGACTATAGAACAAAGGATATAATTTTTCTTGTTAAAAGTAATTCCTATTATATTCTTTTAATTCATCAGTCTTCAATCAATTGCTGAAGACTTGCCTCAGGGCTCAGTATATAATGAAGAAATTGAGCAATCAGCATCAAATGATGATCATCATAATTGGTGAACAAAAGGAATCGGTGAAATTGGAATCAATTCATGAAGACGATGCTTCCAGTTTTCTTTATTTATTATAATACTAAATAAAATGGGGGATACAAAAGTTTCACCACAACTTTCACTAATTGTTGATGATGTGGCTACATTTACAAGAAATATCTTTATACGAAAAGTACTATATCTTTCTGAATAGATGACTTATTACATTTTTAACTGCACATATATTTCTAATGGTTTGCATTTATTGAAAATATGTTTTCGCATATATTTTGTTTCCATGAGGCTAGTGATGCCCGATAGACAGTTGTTCACGATCTTTGGCTCGTTTCTCGTTCAATTGTATAGCAATATCTATAATTCCTGATGTTTCGTAGTAGTCCACCGCAATAATATTAGCTGCTGAATACCATTCTTCAGCGTACCAGCTAGGAATATATTTACTCAATCGTTCAGCCCAATACCGCAGACTCATAGTATCATCAAATATATCCTGAATTGTTTCAGTTGGGGAATGACTGAATCCTACTATAACTGCAGAAGGTGTAACGTCACTGGAAAGGATAGCAGAAAATTCAAAAGAGTCACTTGAATACCTAAATATGTAGCAGCATACATGAATTAAGAATTTTCTGGGAATCTTAACCTTGCATGAATTTGATATAGTGTATCTAAATGGGAATGTAATTGATTGATTGTTTGAACATCACTTCGGTATTGAGGAATTGGAGGCCACATATGAGGAGATGATCTGTACGCATCATGGTCGTAGCTCAAAATCAGTCTTTTGTTTGCATCCCAAAATTGACCCAATGTATATGTCCAGTTTCCACGTGTATGAACGTGATTTTGGAAAAAAATTGCAAGATAGGCCACAAAATCTATATGATCATCCCTGGATCTGAATCCTGGAATTTCAAAATGTGGATCAGTATTCTTCAAGACAATTCTGTGCGGCAGAGAAACATTCATTCCAAAGATAGGTGAGTTGCCCAGGAAAATCTGATATAATTATATTTAATTAGATATATTCAGATCTCAAACAAGCAGAAGCCTCACTCTCGGTGTGTTATTTGCAAACCCCACTCCTTGTGCGACATTTAATATTTTGCCAATTCGATTGGCAAAATGCTTCCGAATGAAATTCATCTATGGTGAATCGAATCGCTATTCATGTATCTCATTACTCAAAAAATAACATTATTCTCGCAACAAATACACATATATTCCTACAAATATTGCTCCAGACTGTATCGATCTGTTCAGGATTCCATCTGCGATATTTGGAATCTACTTGGAACTCGAAATCTCAGCTCAGAATAATCGATTGAATTGCAATAATATCACATGGTACATAATCATTCAATATGAGATGAAAATTCAGATTCTACGATGGAACACGTAACTATTCTTTCTGATTGCCGTCAGAATGGAAAGGTACTCATTTTGTAGAAAAAATTGGCTACTTTCGAACAGTGAAATAAAAAATAGTAGTGTTCCTAGGGAGAAAGCTAAGAAAAATCGTGATTTTTGAGAAAACTAAGTTATCGAATACACGGAGAGAAATAGAATAGTGATCATTACTATGTTAACATAGTAATGATTACTATGTTGAACATAGCAATAATTACTATGTTAACATAGCAATCATTACTATGTTAACATAGTAATCATTACTATGTTCACCATAGCAATCATTCCTATGTTAACATAGCAATAATTACTATGTTAACATAGCAATAATTACTATGTTAACATAGTAATGATTACTATGTTCACCATAGCAGTCATGACTATGTTAACCGGATCAGGAGGGAGTTTCTCCAGTTTTTTGCCAATATCTCAGTAAATAAGCGAGATAGAGCAAAATGGGCGTTAATTTGAAATCAAGGAATTTTCCTGGTTTTTGCCGATTATAGAGGAAAATAAGCGGGATAGAGCGAAATGGACATTAACATGGGATCAGGAGGATATTATTTCGTGCAGAAACTCCCTCCTGATCCCAAATTAACGCCCATTTCGCTCTATCTCGCTTATTTACAGTTTTCCAGGTTTTCGTGATGATCTTGGTGGATAAGTGAGATAGCGCGGAATGGACATTAATATGGGAGCAGGAGGGAGTTCTTCCAGCTTATTACGATTATCTTGGTGAATAAGCGAGATAGAGTGAAATGGACGTTAATTCTGGAGAAGGAGGGGGTTTTTTCAGTTTTTCGTGATTATCTTGGCGAATAAGTGAGATAGAGCGGAATGGACATTAATATGGGAGCAGGAGGGAGTTTTTCCAGTTTTTCGTAATTATCTCGGTGAATAAGCGAGATGGAGTGAAATTGACGTTAATTTAGTATCAGGAGAGAGTTTTTTCAGTTTTTCGTAATTATCTCGGTGAATAAGCGAAATGGAGTGAAATGGACGTTAATTTAGTATCAGGAGAGAGTTTTTTCAGTTTTTCGCCACTATCGGTGGATAAACGAGATAGAGCGCAGCACACATATGGAATTATGAGGAAGTTTTCAGATGAAATAATAGGGGAGAGTGGGGCAATGTGGAAAGGTGGGGCAAAGTGGAAAGGCGGGGCAATGTGGAACGGCGGGGCAATGTGGAACGCGGGGGCAATGTGGAACGGGGGCTATTTGGAACACAGGGTGCAAAGTGGAATAATTCTCTAATATAAAACATTGCTTAAAAATGAATAAAATAGGATATCTCGGAAATTCTCAGAATTTTCATGTGATTGTGTGAATATATGTCTTTATTTTATACCATAGGGGAGAGTGGGGCAAAATGGATACTGTAATGAAACGTTTAGAGATGGATTTTTTTTCATGATTCTATTGAAAAGCTGAGGAAATTTTAGCCGAGAAAGAATTGACAGATGGATTTTTTCTGATTTTTTAGAAAATTTGATATTTTTCGGCAATTTTGAAGGGTAAAAATGCCTTTTTTTTTAATTTTCAGTTTTTTGCAAATATCTCTGGTTCTATCGGTCGCAGCAATTCGGGGCTGATCTCAAATGAAAGGTGGGCTCATTTTGCATCGATTTATAGGGGTTTGAAAAATATCAATTGTTGGGAGAGTTATAGGCCAAAAATTGTTTCACGAAACTGGTTCACAAAATGCCCATAAATACCTCGAAAAACGATATTTTTCAATTGGAAACCCTATGAATCGATGGCAAATCATCTCACCTTTCACCTCCTGTCAGAATTTTCACGCTACGACAAAGAGAACAGAAGACATTCTCAAAAAACTGAAAATTTTAAGAAAAAGGAGGGGTTTCACTCCTCTAAAATGCTCAAACAAGTCAAAATCGCTAGAAACTCAAAAAAATTAATTCCGAAACTTGATTCCCGTCTAAAATACCCTCAGCTATCCGATGGAATCATCCAGAATTATATTTTGAGTTTTCAGAATTAATTTTTTTGAATTTTTGGCGATTTTGACTTTTTTGAGCATTTTAGAGGGGTAAAACCCTTCCTTCTCTTTGAAATTTTTCAGTTTTTTGAGAATATCTTCAGTTCTATTTGTCGTAGCGTAGAAATTCGGACGGGGGGTGGAAGGTGAGCTCATTTGCCATCGATTCATAAGGTTTTCAATTGAGAAATATCGATTTTCGAGATATTTATGGGCATTTTGTGAACCAGTTTCGTGAAACAATTTTTGGCCTATAACTCTCCCAAAAATTGATATTTTTGGATTAAAAACCCTATAAATCGATGGGAAATGAGCCCACATTTCATTTGAGACCAGCCCCGAATTGCTGCAACCGATAGAACCAAAAATATTTGCAAAAAACTGGAAATTTTCAAAAAAAAAAAAAAAAAGTATTTTTACCCCTCAAAAATGCCGAAAAATATCACATTTTCTAAAAAATCCAAAAAGATACATCTGGCAATTCTTTTTCGGCTAAAATTTCCTCAGCTTTTCAATAGAATCATGAAAGAAAATTCATCTCTAAACGTTTCATTACAGTGTCCATTTCACCCCACTCTCCCCTATGGTATATAATAAAGACATATATTCACACAGTCACATGAAAATTCTCAGAATTTCCGAGATATCCTATTTTATTCATTTTTAAGCAATATTTTATATTAGAGAATTATTCCACTTTGCACCCTGTGTTCCAAATAGCCCCCGTTCCACATTGCCCCCGCGTTCCACATTGCCCCGCCGTTCCACATTGCCCCGCCTTTCCACTTTGCCCCACCTTTCCACATTGCCCCACTCTCCCCTATCCTTGACCCCAAATAGAAAGTCCATTTCGCTCTATTTCACTTCTTTGCCGCTATAGTCGCAAAAAATCTAATCAACTCCCCCCTGATCTCAAATTAACGTCCACTCCGCTCTATCTCGCTTATTCGCCAAGATACTTACGAGAAACTAGGAAAACTTCCCGATGATCCCATATTAACGTCCATTTCGCTCTATCTCGCTTATTCACCAAGATAATCGTGATAAGTTGGAAAAACTCCCTCCTGTTCCCATATTAATGTCCATTCCGCTCTATCTCGCTTATTCGCCAAGATAATCACGAAAAACTGGAAGAACCCCCTCCTTCTCCAGAATTAACATCCATTTCGCTCTATCTCGCTTATTCACCAAGATAATCGTGATAAGCTGGAGAAACTCCCTACTGATCCCATATTAATGTCCATTTCGCTCTATCTCATTTATTCACCGAGATGTTAGCGGAAAACTGAAAAAACTCTCTCCTGATTGAATATTGATACCCATTTCGCTCTATCTCACTTATCCACCAAGATCATCACGAAAACCTGGAAAACTGTAAATAAGCGAGATAGAGCGAAATGGGCGTTAATTTGGGATCAGGAGGGAGTTTCTGCACGAAATAATATCCTCCTGATCCCATATTAATGTCCATTTCGCTCTATCCCGCTTATTTTCCTCTATAATCGGCAAAAACCAGGAAAATTCCTTGATTTCAAATTAACGCCCATTTTGCTCTATCTCGCTTATTTACCGAGATATTGGCAAAAAACTCCAGAAACTCCCTCCTGATCCGGTTAACATAGTAATGATTACTATGTTCACATAGTCATGACTGCTATGGTGAACATAGTAATCATTACTATGTTAACATAGTAATTATTGCTATGTTAACATAGTAATGATTACTATGTTAACATAGTAATTATTGCTATGTTAACATAGTAATGATTACTATGTTAACATAGGAATGATTGCTATGGTGAACATAGTAATGATTACTATGTTAACATAGTAATGATTGCTATGTTAACATAGTAATTATTGCTGTGTTCAACATAGTAATCATTACTATGTTAACATAGTAATGATTACTATTCTATTTCTCTCCGTGTACCTTTACAAGAGACTTCTTCTGAAAAATCTGAAATTCTCACCATTTATGGGGCTCATTGAGATGAATCTTTTAAGTTGAATTTGGATGTAATCGCTCGGATAGTTTCCGAGATATAACCTCTTTTCATAAAATGGTTTTTGGCCAATATCTCAGAAACTACTGGAGCAATTTCGCCCAATTTCAATACCAAACCTTTCGTTCATTAGATGCACGAACTGACCAAATTTGAAGTCTCTAATTTAAATAGTGTTTGAGCTATTGTGTATAGCAAATTCAGGATAAAAAACACTGTAATTGAAATTATCTGCAAACGAAAAATCTCAGCAAAATTTACCCCGAGTGAAAATTGTGAGTTCAAATGAGAAGTTTTTCATCGCTGAAGGTGGGGACTGTGAATCAATTTTTCGCGGAGAAAAATCAAAAAACGATTTTTCGAAAATTTGAGTTTTCTCGAAAAGTACTCAACCGATTTCGCTCAAAATTCACTGACAGGAATTTGCACGCGGAGGGAAAGTACTGTTAAATTTTCAGCTTACCAAGTATTACCGTTGCGGAGCAATGAGCTGATATCTGTCACACATACACACACACATACATACAGACATTTTTTAAAAATGTCATTTCTTGGCGTTCTGGATCATTCTGAGTCATATTCCAATGAAATCTCGAAATTGAAAAAAAACGCGTTTACAATGCTTCCATTCTGCAAAAAAAGTGCAGAAGATCACATCCAATGATATCGAATCGCAGGCATGTCAAGATCTAAATATATATGAGCATATGTAATGCAGAACAGGGCCGTTCCATTGTGAAATTCTCAGATTTGATCAGATCTACTGACATATCTGCCTCTAGCTCCACAGACATGATGTTATATCTACTGAGATATGACTGCAGATCTGTTTGCATGTAATTAAATATATCTATATGAAAATGAAAAAATTTGCAGCTAATTAGAGCCATCTTCTTAGGCATATTTGATCTTTCGAATTATTGATAATTGGAAATATTATCACTTAATTGATTGGCAAAGTCCTCACATCCGTACATACCCTCAAAATCTCGGAAGAATACAATGACTATATCTTTTGACAAATCCATGAATTCCTCAATTTGTTTCACTATGTCATCCATCGGAACCAAATTGATTCCAGCAGAGACTGTAAAATACACTTTTTTGTCATGCAGAACTACGAGTTTTGGTTTCAAATCCAAATAGCGTATGCCGTCCATTAATTGAGCCTTTATCGATGTCGTCTACGAAATTGAAAATAGCTGCATGATGATTTTTTTACTATCCATGGATTTTCAAAAAAGAGGGTGCATGGAACCCACGTGACAGAAGTGAAACTTCTTATACATGAGTCATTGGTCATTTTACACTTGGCTTTGGATTAACATATCTCGAAAACTATGCAAAATTCACTAAGACATGCTGTGAATAAAATTTAGAGGGAAGATTGACGAACAAAACAAGAAGAACGCTGTTTTTCTACGACCAGTAGTTTCCGAGATATCATTTTTTGAATGAGTAGTTCAGAAACAATGGATGAGGCCCGATAGCAAATAAATGAGCGCTTGGACGTCCTTTCTGAATTTTTCATTCAAAAATCGATATCTTAATAACTACGAGTCGTGAAAAAACGGAGGTTTGCTTATTTATTCGTTAATCTTCCCTCTAAATTTCATTCACAGCATGTCTCGATAACTTTTGAATAGTTTTCGAGATATTTCAATCCAAAGCCGAGCGTAAAATGGCAATTTTTCAAGAAATAAAGAGCAAAAATTATGAGGTGGAGCATGGATATTTTTCGATCGTGTTCCATGACAACTTCTCCTTTGAATGACAATTTTCCGTAATTTTTTAAAAAATCATTTAGATAAATTCCCATATTTTTCTCTCCGTGTATTGAAAAGAAAAAATTAAAAAAAGAACACAGGCTTCCCCCACCACCCGGAGAGCGACCCCACGGCAGCAGCAAAAATGTCCCCTTCCCCCCACTACTCTACTACCACGTTCCCCTCAAAGCCTTACACTCGTTTCGTGACGCGAGAAAAAAGTTGGTACCCTCCCAAAACAAAAGTTTCACTTCGAAAAAAATTCTTAATTTCTGAAATGATTATATAGGGTAACATGACCAATAGATGGACGGTTAAGGAAATATTAGACTTTATTAATTCATAAGAAATAGGCAAATCAATTTAAAAAATTGCAGAAAAGAATGATGTAAAGAAAAATATACAGTGAATCGACTAAAAATCAATGAAACTTGAATAATGTAGAAATAATTGAAGAAAATCAAGGAAAAACTGGAAAATAACTTGAATCCCCAATAGATGGACAGTTGCATATTTGCAGTGGTATGATTTTAAATTTCGATCAATCGATATGTAATAAATAGTTCATAAATCTATGTAATAATTATGTATTGACGTGAGAAGTATAAGAATCATTCATTTATTCATGAAAATCCTTGATTATAGAAACCGTCCATCTTTTGGTCAGTGTCCATCTATTGGTCGTGTGACCCTAGTTATCAGAACTGATAAAACCTGACAATGTATCCAGCCTGCAAATAGACCTTGTTTACTCAATGATAGCTTATCTGAGTTTGTATATGCTGCTGAGTCATGGGTACCAGGAATGATCAGGTCTCTCAAAGAAAATGGATTAAAAATCTCTCGTCGATCATACATCCACTGAATTTTAGAATGACAAGAAGAGATGAGAATTCCGTTTATGCTCTTTATAAGTGCACAATATTCATCTATAAAAATATGTGTTATGCCACATGAGAACAAAATGACGTAACAGATTCAGAAAAAGTCCATAATAATAATCCTCCATCATGCTATTCAGAACATCTTTAATGATCATTGATGTCTCCAAATGAAAACAAACGATTAGTATAAAATATAATTACCCCCGTCTCGATGAGGTACTAAAGCTGATAGTGGCCATTGACGGAATCCAGTATGTGACTTAATTTTAAAGGATCCTCCGCTTTTCGATCCATCATTCAAAAAATAAGCTATTCGCAAATTTCCTTTAGCAAATAATTCCTTCGGATAATACCAAAAAATGGAAACTGATGATGAATTCCCATTTTTGATAACTCTATGAGTAACTGTTATCAAAGGCGTGGTGTCATACAAAACTACATAAGGAATTGAAACTATCAGCAAAAGAATTAAGGGTGAAGATGTGATAGAATACATGGTTCTCAGATTCACTAGATAGAAAAAGATTTTGACTGATATTTATAGCATATGAATACATCCGTTACATGTATCGAGTGAAGGTGGAATGATAAGAGGTTTTACAATATTTACATAGAATTGATGATAAGTTTCTCAGTTCTAGGCGTCAGCACTATTTATTCATAGCAATTATGATCATAATGCTGTTCGTGATAAAAATTACGTATACTTGAATAGCATCTTCGAGAATTGTTAGCTCGGAAGCTAAAAATAGACAAAATTTGATCAGATTCCTGAATGAGTGAAAGATTGTAATCTTTTGAGTCAATACAAAGAATGCAGGAATGATGAATATCCATTGAAATTCGAAGGAGAGTTGTCTATTCTATTTTTTTTTTTTTGAGTTTTACAGATTTTTTCTGGAATACTTGAGATTTTTGGAGAATTTGTGTAAAGCAAGATTAATCCTACGACTTCTTGAAACTTTCTGGTAGATTTGTAGGATTTTTACGAGATTTCCGAGGTTTCGAAAAGTTTTTGGAACTTTTGAAATAATCGAATATTTTCATAAAAATTAGGGGCAAGTGCAGCAATTGCGGTTTTAGCTGCAATTGCTGTTACTACCCTCGTCGCAGCAATAAACTGCGGTCTCGAGGTGGTCCAGAAGGTCGTAAACCCTTATGGACACTTCCAAAATGTTTTTCAGAGCTGAATTATTATGGCCCAATTCGAATTTTTAGTACTGTTCAAGTCTATCGCGACTGAGCTAGTTTATGGTTTCTGGAATTTGACAGAATCAGCTTTTAGGAATTTGATTTTCATCGACTTTGTCTCAAGTGTCTTGATAATATCTTAATTATCGTTGATGAACCTCGATAATAACTTCAAAGCTCTAATTATCCTAAAAACTTCTCCAAACTTTTCATCGAATTAATGCACATCAAATTCTTATCTATTTTTCATATTCGTGAACAAGGTGGAATTGAGTGAATCTATTCCATTTTTTCATGAACTCTCACTGTCTTATCTATTAAGCAAAGACGGATGAATAAATTTGGATCGAAACAATTTTTTCTGCTCCAATTATTCTCAACAAGACGAGTCATTACAATTTCTTTCAGACTCTTATCCCTGTTTGGGTTTTGATGAAATTACCTTGATGTTGTAGCCGAAAATTCATGTTTTAAGTCGACTGTATTTTTTAATAGATAAAATGCCCCCAAAATAGCACCGACGCTGGTCTGAAATTGGGACAGGTATCCATAGAATAAAGAAGCCGGATTTATATAAAATTTTTTTATTAAAAATAGATATAATTTTCACTGTTATTCGTTGGATAAAATACATATAATAATTGATATTGATATGAATTGTGCCGTTAATTTATGGATAAAGTAACCGATTGATAATAGACCGAACCGAGACCATAGATAAAAGGCCCGTGAGCCGTTAATTCACACGCGTTTACATCTTGATTTCCGTTAGATAGACTGCCAAGTGCTTCTCCGTAGCACTGCCGGCCTGAGCCTGTCGCCCAGTCGAGATCGGCCGAGTTGACCCAATGTCCATCGACTCGTCTCATGATCAAATCTCAGACTTTTCCACAAAAGTCTGAACAATCCCTTTTTAAATATCTTTGAAGAACGATTTATGTTCGATTTTTTCAGAGTGAAGGACTTCTTTCAAAAAGTCTAGAAAAAATTGATAAGATGTTCCAACATGTCTACATTCTTGTCCAATTTTTTGAAATAAAATTCTTGAAAACGCCTCCTTTTACAAGAAAAATTTCTACAATTTCTCGTAGATCTGCTCTGAAGAAGCTTTTCTCAAAAGAACCCTACAGAAAGAAATTAACAAATATTCAATATTCCGCAGGATTCTCCAGCCCCAAAAATTCGACTCAGAACAGTCCGATATTAGTTCCCGAATGAATTTCCCAAGAAATTCGAAAAAAATTCAAATTTCATTCAAATAAAATTTCCATTAACCCATTGAATAGGTTTTTGTATTTCGGTGCATTGCTTACTTTATCGAGAATGAAATTTTCAATTGAATACAAGATGCACATGGCCTCTATGTACGTTTAGATTGCTTAATCTTGACAATATTCGCTTCTTGGCGATGGTGATAGTGAAAGAAGAAGGCGTACATATATATATACATATTATCTATACATATATATATATGTATATATAAACGTAAGTGATGTTGGGACACAGGTAGAAGATGGGTAGCTAGTAAAAGCCTGTGGAAGAGGCCAATGGCAATTCGCTCGTGCTGTTGCTTTTTCATTTCACGGGTTGGCGCGTCTTGCATTTTAATCAATGTTAACGTGACTCCAGGCAAACAGCCTGTACTGCCACGATATCCGATGAATATCCTCAACTGCTAACCATTTATTGATCTTAAGGTGGTAGTTTTGTCGCGTGAGAATGAAAGAAAAAAAGTATAATAATAATAATAATAATAATAATAAAAAATGTGAAAAAAAATAAGGAAAAATTTCCCGATAATAAACTTCAATTACACAAAAGATAATCTGAGGTGCAAATGAACGTGAACTCTGTGTGCAGCTGAAAATGTATTATAATCTTAATGAAATTTTATGATTTACCGTGATTCCATAAATCTTACAATTTCATGAGAGTAAAAACAGGATTAATATTGCCGTTGAAAGTGCTATTTTTTTCTCCTTTTTTTTTTTTTATTCTTCATGGAATAATATTCGCAGCAGTTGACGTTATATGAAATAAAACGGAAAAACTCACTCGAAGAGTACTGGAATAAGTGAAGAAAGAAATAAACTCCGAGAGTTTGATGGGCGAAAGAGGTAAAATAAAAGATAAAAAAAACTTGTGATACATCCTTTGTCTAGAGAAACATAGACAATAGATAAAATTGAGAAACATGACACAGTGTACTTTGAAGTTACAAAGAGAAAAATAGTGAATTTTCTAGAGAAAAAAAAAAAAGGAGAACTTATAGACAAGTCGACAGAAAGCATCGAGTTCTGGAGGAATGCACGATAAAGTTGTTGATGGCTTGCAAAGAATGAGGAAATTTGAAGAATTGAAATAAATGGAGAATTTTTTTATTTCCACGATATAGGGAAAATAATCGAAAATTTTTTTTTTCAAAAGTCTAGGACTGTGCAAAAAATTCGGAAAAAAATGGATAAGATGCTCCAATATATCACCATAATTGGGTAATTTTTTCAAATTTTTTTGTAGAGTCTCTCACTTTCAAAGAAAATTACCAATTAGCGAATAGTTTTTTGAAAATATTTCGGAATAATGGAGATACGCTCTTTTTGATCTAATCCTTTCTTCTGAAGAATTTGGAGTGATTCAAAAAAAGATTAAGGCAAAAAAGGGCGTATCTTCATTAGTTTCTGAGACAAAACCTCAAAAAATTGACGGAAAAAACGTGAATTTACCTTTTTTTTACCTCTTTGCTACTGAATTGGCCAAGACAAATTTACCAGAATGCGATGAAAAGAGTAAGAGGATGAACCATTTCTAGATGAGTTTAGTACTCATTGTGTTGACTTGACAAGCGACATACTGCGAACTGGAGAATTTTGCATAAACCACAGTGACACAGTTTGCTTTCGCACAATCGATATATACTTCTACAATATGTATATGTAGGTAACATTGTATGTATGGCTAAGCCCTGGACTGTACGATTCCAGGGCTCAACAACACATGCACATATATACTCTCCCCCCCCCCCCCTCTTGTGCTTCTTCCCCTCTCGCTCACCTCTCGATTACCCTTTCAATTGCGGGGTACACGGGGTCGAGGAGAGAAAAAGGTAACACGCTGCTCTGGTTATTTATTCCTCTGTACACAGTATATAAACCCACACACACACACATACACTTCGCGTATGCTGTCAGTCTCCCTCTCTCCATTTTTTAAAAATATTTTTATTTTATTTTTCATATGCATTTCATTCCGGGGCTAAAAGTACCACGGTTAAACATGAATTTTCCATTTGAATCGGGTAGAATTTAAAAAAAAAATACTTTTCGAGATGAATTATTGGCCTTTGACATTCAAGATGGTCGAGTACCATGATTTTTCGCAACAAAACTTTTATTTGCTGTAGGTGTCATTTAAACTTTCATGGTCATGAAGGATTTTTGAGGATTTTTGCATGCAGAAAATGTGGTACAGTTGAGCAGCTTGCGGAAGAATTTTTTTTTGCCCATAAATATGACGAATCATTCGGGATTGGAATGATAATTCAGTAGGGAAGAAGTAAATCGAGAAAAGTCGATTTTTTTAAAAATCATTTTTATTTAAAAATTCATCAGTGAAGTGAATTTTTTTTTTTAATGCAATTTTTAAGAAATATTTTGGATAATAATGGAGATACGCCCTTTTTACCCAAATAATTTTTTACATGGAAGCTATAAAAAAGGGACTAAATTACTCTATCTCGATAATTTTCCGAAAGATTCTCATAAATCGCAAGGAAAATGAAAAAAATTTATCTGATTTCATCATTTGTTAAAATTAATTTTATGAAAATATTCCAACAATTAAAATTAAGCAATATAGAGCAATTTTAATTTTTTTTTTTTTTTGCATAGATTTTTGAGAGCTACAAAAAAAGAATGAGGACAAAAAGGGCGTATCGCCATGATTTTCGCATTGGTTTATCTAAAATGTCTCAAAAATCCAATAGAAATAGTTTTTATTTAACCATTCAAAGCGAATGAATTAGTTTCATCATTTATCAGTTTCTCATCTACTCCGATTCTTCCTGAAGCTCATCCAACCATTCCCACCATGTATCTGAAATCATAAAACAGAATCAGTATTAATCGACAGCTATATCTTGAATTTTTTGAATATAAATCACAATGGGGGAGAGAGAAATCGCATGGGAGTATCCGTTTGATAGGCGGGAAAATCGATTTATCCTTTAAACGGCCGTGAAAAAAAAAGCCTAGACTTGTCTTATCTGATGCTGAGTATCCAGCATAAAGCATTGAGATGAGTCACAGGCGAAAAAAAATGCAAAAGAGAGAAAGAGAGAGAGAGAGAGAATCCAATCATCGCGAAAAATCTCGATCATCGCCGGTGTATCGGCTCAAATTTTCGAAGGTGAGAGGAAAACGATAACCCAAACACAATCCGCAGATGTACGAGCAGACATAAACTTTTTCCCTTTTTTCTCTCCTATATATATAGGGGAGTGTGGAGCGAAATGGACACTGTGATGAAACGGTTAGAGATGGATTTTTTTTGATGATTCCATTGAAAAGGTGAGGAAATTTTAGCCGGAAAACGAGTGTCAGATGTCATTTTTTCGATTTTTTTGAAAATTCGACATTTTTGAGAGGTAAAAGCTTTCTGAAAATTTACAGTTTTTTGCAAATATCTCTGGTTCTATTTGTCGTAGCGATTCGGGGCTGGTCTCGAATGAAAAGTGAGCTCATTTCCCATCGATTTATGGGATTTTCAATTCAAAAATAGCAATTTTTAGGATAGTTATAGGCAAAAAACTGGTTTAAAAAAGTGTTTCACGAAAATGCCCATAAATACCTTAAAAATCAATATTCTGAGATTGAAAACCCCATGAATCAATGGCAAATGATCTCACCTTTCACCTCCCGTCAGAATTTTCACACTAAGACAAATAGAACCGAAGATGAAATATCTTTCTTTCTTTTTCAAAAAACTGAAAATTTTCAAAAAAAGAAAGGTCGGTGTAGGCGAAAAAGCAGTTTTTCAGTGGAAAAACTGAATTCTATTGAAAAATATTATTATTTTTTTTTTAAAAGCTAATAATATTGTTACCGGTGTGTGCATATTTTACCCCTCTAAAATGCTCGAAAAAGTCAAAATCGCCAAAAAATCGAAAAAAATTAATTCTGGCATTTATTTCCCGCCTAAAATTTCCTCAGCTTCCTAATGAAATCATCAAAAACCATCTACCGCCAATATTTCCATGAATTTCAAGAGCTTTCCATAATATTTGCCTAAAAATTTAGATGTGTCCATTTTACCCTTGATGTCCATCTTGCCTCGTCTTTCCCTATGTATATATATAATAGCACCACAATCCGGAGGGTTAACACTACAAAAGCGTGAAAATCATCTTGCACTGATAAAAAAAACACATAAGAGTGTTGGAGATAAAGAGGTCGTTGCTCGTTATGAGGGATAGGGATAGGAAGAATGTGAGTGAGAGAAACCAAGATAAGTTTAGTTTAAAAGCCAAGTGATGCCCTGCAGGTTACGTGCCCTAGTTGTCAGTATATGAAACAGGGATGGTTAGAGGAGAGGAGCTTCCAGTTTCCCCTGAAGAGATCACCATAGTTTAGTAATGTAAAGAGAGAGATAAAGCCACGAAGAAA
This sequence comes from Aleiodes alternator, assembly GCA_963921955.1. Classification (NCBI taxonomy): domain Eukaryota; kingdom Metazoa; phylum Arthropoda; class Insecta; order Hymenoptera; family Braconidae; genus Aleiodes; species Aleiodes alternator. Next base: position 12,147,549 of record OY998099.1, on the reverse strand, counting down.
GTGGTGGTACATGAAGGGAGGAAATAAAATGCCTAAAGGTATAGGGATTATAAAAGGGGTGAAGAGGGGGGGGGGGAGGGAAGGGGAGGGATGGAGAATGAGCACGTGAAGGTACGTGGCACGTGTACATAGGCTCGCGTCTATGTAGTTTCAAAACCGGTGGTTAGATTCACGGGTTGGCAAGTCTAGTTTATAGCCGGAGGCACCGAATCCTGCAGTAAAGCGAACGTGGCGTCCCAACAAGCTCCCATAAATTCATTAATCGCCCTGAGGCAGAGAGAGAATGAGAGAGAGAGAGAGAGAGAGTTGTGCAAGGGGGGGTGGGAGGGAGGGGGAGGGATATGCTGCAAGATACTCGGGGAGGGCGGTTTTCGGTGGAGGCAAAATGAAGGGCAGAAACACAGGGAAAGAGCAAGAGAGAGGGAGGAAAAGGGGGGGAGGGAGTAAAATCGGGCTACGAGATTTAAGCAAATTGCGATTACTCTGTTAGCTAAATAAGATTATTAACCAGCCAGTCTTATTTATGCCTGGAAACTGTACTATTATTCAGACGTATGCGGGAAGGGAAATTACAAAAGTGGCCGAATATGAAGTGAGGTGTGTAGGGTATATGAAGTTTATTGGGAAAATGAAAAGGGTGTGTGTATGTGTGTGAGGCCGTCTGTAATACGCAATGGGGTCCAAAAGTTAACCTAGGATATAGTGAGTTATACATACCTCCGCAATTTCTCGTTAACGTATGCTGTTTATATTCATAGTTAAGCTAAAACACACATAGATTTTAATTGAACCCTCGATTACACACTGTACTTTGAGGAGGGGGGGGGGGGTACTATGTATGTTTGAATATAGAGTGTATCTTCATTATCAATTTAGGTATCAATGGCTTTGACAATTTATAGCACGATATATATTATGGATGAAAGTTTATTCATGTTTTTGATGAGGTATGAAGTTCATTGATTTGAGAGTTTGTCAATGAATTTTGTAGCTGAGAGGTAAAACAGGAAAAGTCGATAGTTAAAATTTTTTTAAACCTTGGCTGACACCCTGGGGTCATCCGCGAAGGTAAATTTCTCAATTATAGTTTCACTTGCTTGAAAATTTTCATAATATCATTGACAATGCTATCTGGAATGGACGTACACATGTCCTGTTCACAATAAGCATTTTATTGTGAACAGGACATGCACTAATTAGCATATATGACTAGTTTAAAACTCTCACATGACAGATTTCAATACAGTAATACATTTTGTAATTAGCGAGAATTTTCCATGAATAAAAGAATTCGCTTCACCAGTCATTATTACCGACTGAGGCTAAATGCGACACTCTCAGTGTAAATCACAAGCCCCTAGGGATATTTCACTCATTCCCTCTTATTCTCACACTTTTAGTACGACACAAGAGACGAGTCTACCTCGCTTGTTAGTTCTTTCATTAAAACTTTATTATCACCCTGGTGTCAGACGCTGTGCTATTCACTGTCACTAATGATTCTTCATGGGGGGCTGGAGTTAATTGATTTTCATTATTTACACGGTAGTTTATCCTTGGTAGCTTCATTTCTGTATTGATTTACTTGTATTATCGATCTGCGGTAAAACAGGTCTAGATCTCGTGAACTGCTGTATCGATCAACCGATAGATTGCGCTGCAGTCCACTTTTTTCGGATTTTTCCGGCTTTTATGTGAGCATTGTTGATGATTGCTTTTATTAATAACAGGATTCATTTCCATTTCATGAATTAATCTATTGGTTGTTCATAAGGATATTGGAAAAACATTAACAATATCAAAATATTGTCAAATCGCAGCGTTTTGCTGGACAATGCCAGCTTCTTCAGGCTCTGAAACCAAACGTGAAAGCCATTTATTGTTTCTAAATACACTCATTTTTGTATAAATCCAGAAAATTTATATCATAACATTATATTAATTAAGCTCAAATGAGAAAATCATCTCACATTAATTATAGAATACAAATTTACAAATTTTTTTCTCAAAATGTCATGTGAAAAGTCGTATTACTTCTAAACTCAACTATAATTCAGTTTTTTTACCTTGACATTATTGATGGATGATCGATTTAAGATTATTTTCCATAATATAGAGCAAAAATCAGTTTACTGAAGTGATTTGACAATATTTTGGTGTTGTTAATGTTTTTTCCAATATCCCTATGAACAATCAATATATTACTTCTATTTTCATTCATGTATTAAAATGTTTGGGCGTTTAAATAATACATCCAGGTATATGAGCGTTGTCATTACACTGGAATTGGGTCTAATCTGGTTAGATGATCTTTTTTTTCGAATAAAATGAATTGTTCAATTTCCATATGCTTATTGGATATGCATTCTGATTGGACGAAGTTTTTCCTTCCTTCAGCCTCTTCTGATATTATCTGGGCGACACGCAGTGAAATGCTCCTGTGTATAATCCCGGTGAAGGTGACACATGAGAAAGCTTCATTCAGAGATAAAAAATAAAATGGGGGATTTTCTTGACGATTGGAATCTGCCTGTGCACACGACAGCTACATGGAAAATTTTTTTCCTCTTGTCATTAGGACCTAGCCCAACTTACTTAAGATCTCCCCTTTTTTTTTCTTATTTTCATTTTAGGATCTTGACGAATGGCACTAGACCGGAGATTCTGTGGTATGGCTTGTCGTAACACAATGCTCGATAACAATGCGGGGGCATGTGCACTCCCTGTCGTCATATCGCGGAATCTTGAGATACCTTTCGAGATACCAATCAATTCTGAGGGGGAAACATTGTTCCTCAGACCTTCATTCAAATGGTTCAGATGATTTTTTTTTCTTGTAGATTATTTCGGTGACATTCGGTGAAAAGTGAGGCGTGAAAAATGTAGAATTTTCGGAATTTTTAAAGAATATTCTGCTATCTTTAATTCATGAAGATTCAAGAATTATTGGGTTCAGAATTTTTTTTGTATTTTTTAAAATAAATCAAATTTTGATTTCTTAGCTTCACTTGGAATACTGATTCACGAAATATTTACTTTCACGTTTCTTGAATAATGTATTTAATGTTCAGATTGCTGTCGTGAATGGATGATTGGAATCTTTAATTATCCGGAAATTTATTATTTCATAAATACGAAAAAAAAGAAAAAATGGGCGTGTTTGTGCTTGACAGTGAGGGAAAGTAAATAAGAATTGAAGATTCTTTTTTTTTCCTTTTTTTCCGAGACACCCTGTAGTATTATAGGTACGAGTGTGTCTCTTCCCCCCTCAAGAAAACATGAGGCAGAAGACGACCGGTTGGTTTGACATATTTTTGGGTTTTTCATTGTATTTTTGTTTGCGGCCACTCAAGCCCACTAGTTGGTCCAGTGTGTCGTTGGCATCGGATATATTCTGTCTCATTTCTACACTTCTCAGCCTTTTTTTTTCTCCTATTTTCAAAAATCCATTGTCCTCTATTGCCCCGGAGGGAGAATTCCCACAGTTCCTACAAACGTCATTTCCCCTTCTCTTCTACCTTCAGCAATAAAAACTTCGGGTATATCTCATTCATTCTATTCGAGAAACCGTTGGCATTGATACACAGTGAAAACTATATTCCGCCTACGCTTTCCCATATATATATATCTATATTAATCCCCAACAAGTCAGGATTATGCCTCTTTTTTTCTTCTCTTTCTACCTTTTAATTAAAAAGAAATTAATCGAAATATTTCATATTCTTTATTTTTTAACGAATATTCGAGGAGAAAAAAAGGCAAATCCTACATATGTCATTTGGAGTTACGAATCGCTAAACCGAAAAATTGTCGAAACAGGAGAGAGAGCCAGAGTACCATTTTTGGCAAAACCTCACGAGCCGTATAAAACTCGAAGCAGTATAAATTTCCGGAAGCTTCGCGGGCCATTATCCCCGAACCCCTGCCTCGTAAAAGTTAACAAAATTTTATGATCAGGCAAGAATTTTGCAGCAGGCAATTTATGACTGGATCCTCTACTTTTCAGTCGAAATTTGTCGACATAATGCTACTGTGTATATAAAATTCACGAATAAATTTTCTGGTACACACTGGGCAATTGAAAAAAGTTACATTGCACCAGTGTGTAGTGATATATTGGTGCACTGAGAGCTGTTAAAGCGATGGATTATTTCTGATTCCAGTCATCTCCAGGCATTTAAATTATTGGGATGGGATAAATCGATTTAACTTTTACATAATTCTCACTGAATTGATATTATTATTTTCATTTTCATAATTTTTAGATATTTCATAAAATATATATAATATATACACGGAGAGAAATTTCTCTGAAAAATCATGATGCTCAGCGACATAATGTGGATGCAAAATACAGCCCGGGGGTATTTCATGAGTCTAATAATGGAAAAAATGTCTTTGCCACGGCAATTAGTAATAGGGCCAATAAAATTTTCAAGATAAAGTATTACAATAACTGTTACGTAGCATTACAAAAATATTATCTATCCGACAAATGATGAATCATCGGGCCCTTAGAAATTTTCATACGCTACTAAGAATTTTTATAAAATTTTATTAGATTTTTTCCCATGCCAGCCTCATAATGTGGTAGACGAAGGGGCATTTCGGATATCTTCGACTGTTTTCGGTGCATGGCCATTGGTCATTTTACTTGGCTTTGGATTGAAATATCTCGAAAACTATGCAAAATTCATCGAGACATGCTGCGAATGAAATTTAGAGGGAAGATTAACGAAGAAGATAAGCAAAACGCCGTCTTTCTCCGATCAGTAGTTTCCGAGATATCAATTTTTAATGAGTAGTTCAGAAACAATGGACGAGGCCCGATAGCAAATAAATGGGCGCTCGGGCGTCCTCTCTGAATTTTTCATTAAAAAATTAATATCTCAATAACTACGAGTCGTAGAAAAACGGAGCTTTGCTTATTTTATTCGTTAATCTTCCCTCTAAATTTCATTCACAGCATGTCTAGATAACTTTTGAGTAGTTTTCGAGATATTTCAATCCAAAGCCGAGTGTAAAATGGTTTTTTTTTTTTAAATAAAAATTATGATGTGCAGCATGGGAATTTTTTCGATCGCGTTTCATGGAAACTCCTCCTTTGAATGACAATTTTCCGACTCAGAAGCAAATCGCATCCCGTTTATGGAGCAGCATGATAATTTAAAAAAAAAAATCATTTAGAAGAATTCTGACATTGTTCTCTCCATGTATAATATATATATTATTTCATAAAAAGGACATGTATTTTATAAAATATCTAAAGAATCATGGAGATACGTCCTTTTATGGCTCGATCCGTTTTTACAGAGAATCTATAAAACCACAAAACGGGTCAGAGCCAAAAGGGCTATCTCCATCAATTTCCGAAATATTTGTTACAAAATGACAAAAAAAAAAGAAATTATCCCATTTTTTTTAATATTTCGGAAATTGAGTGAGATTAAGCAATTTACCCTGATTCTTTTTTTGTAGAGAATCTCGTAAGTTACAAGAAAAAGGCGTATTTCCATGAAAAAAAAAGTAGAATTATTCTGTTTCATCTTTTCGCTACTGATTTCCCCAAATTTAAGCAATGATATCCTCCAAATATACACGGAGATTATTTGTACATCCAAGCATTTCAAACGTTTGGCCCAATGCCAAAAAAATAGAGAAGCAAGAAGCGATTTTTTTTTCGCTTATGCGATACTTTCATTCATCTTTTATTTGTAATGAAAAGAATATTCGTGCTGAATTTGTCTACAGAGTCAGCCATTTTCCTCCATAGCATGAGACTGAAGTCGGTGGAGGAAGAGAAGTTCGGAGGAGAGAGTTTTTAGATGGTGATGCTGGAAAATGCTCGGTATGAGGAGGGGGAGAAGGGGGGTGGTAAAGGGATGTGAATGTACAGCCCAACGATTTCGTCCGAATTTCATAACGTGACGCGTAATAACTGAGGTAGCCGTTGGCACATGCCCCTTGGCATTTTGCTTCTTTATCGTCTGCCATGTCTGCTAAGAAAGAGGCATGAGGAACGAAATTGGAGGGGGGCGGGGGGATGAAGTGGAGATGGGTAACACAGAGTCTCTGGACTTGGTACATCGCAGCCTCAGCAAAGAGTTCTTTGATACGTCAGGACTGTGTCTCATTCCCTCGTGGCTTTCATTTCCCTTCTTTCAGAGAAACCCACCCCCCCCCCCCCTTTCATAACCCCCATAGTTTCTCGTAAAATCCATATCTATCCTTTTTCCACATCGTACTGCGTGCAAAAGTGCACGTGATACGAATTCGTAATTTATTTTATTTTCCCAACCCTTTCACGCAGTATGCGCGTTTGAGTTGGCTACATATATATATGTATATATCTATATATATATATTTAAGCCCAAATCCAACGAGAGTCCGCGATAATTTCATTTTTTTTCCACCCCTTTTTTTTCTCTGTCCCTCCTGTTTCTTCTTTTTTTTTTTTTTTTTGTTATCACTACGTGAATAAACCATTTCCATGAGTAAATCTAGGAGTGGTTGATATGCACGACCAGTTGCAGACGTGATATTTCTGTTAAAGAGTTGAATAAAGGTGAGGAAGGGCTGGGGGATATTAAAGCAGCAGAAATATAATGGGATATATAGTGTGAACTGCTAAGTCAACCTACATTTTGCCAACCGACAGTTATAGTTTTCCATATTGTTGAGGGGAATAAGGACATTTTCACTGGGTCTGGTTTAGCTATAGTGCTTTTCATTCAATCCAGTGTGTAAACACAAACTGCAAAGCTTCAGCTGTTAATGCATTTTCAAAGGAAGGTCGGTAACTATGTTAATGAGTGCAGAGAGAATTGTGAATGAGAAAAGCCTAGTTAGCTTCAAACTGCTTCAAATTAAATTTGATAAAACACACAATGGGTTAGGGGCGTGTATTGTATGATAATGTTGATAGAATTTCTTTTTTTTTTTTTTAGTTTTTTTGCATTATTTTTTTTTTTTGATCGTGCAGATTCAATGGCCTTTTCAGTAAACACAAACGGCTTGGTCGAAGTAAATATTTATGATTTTATTCATGAGCATTTTCATTGTAAATTCAATAATAATCAGGTGAATTTTGATCGATGCAGGTTTGTTAATTAGATTCTATTGGAATGGGATTTTTTCGTTTCGATGAATGAGATTAGTAATTGAATTAGAAAAAAAAAGTTTTTTTTTTAAGAATAACTCGCGAACCAACTGAGATACGCCCTTTTTCATTAGCTTTTATTTCTAAAAATCAATTTATTCCTGAAATCACCCGTCCTTTATATTTGAGGCATAATAATAATTTATATTTATCTGAAGAGCCTGAAGAAGCTTCTAATCAGAAGCGAAACGTCACGATTTTAGGAAATAAATGTGAAGATTTTTTTTTTTTTTAATTAAAATGTGAAGATTGACTTCTACTTTTTATTCATCTGTCCAACATCCCACACAATCTCAAAATTCAATATTTTTCAATTTTTATCGTGTTTATTTCACCGACGACCCACTATTTTTTATTTTTATTCTAATTTTACGAAGCTCAAATTTTATTATTAAAGTATAAACGAATTTTCATCTATCGCAAAAATAACAGCAATTTTTTTTCTCACTGATGTCCATAAAAATCAATGGATTTTGCTATAAAAAAAAAATAATTGAATAATAAAGAATTTCTTCGGTGAGCTATCCTCAAATTTTTCCTGGTAACTCAGGACAGATTCATTCACATTATATAAGAAAACATTATATTTTTATCTATCAAAAAAAGGCTAAAGTTGTGAATTGAAGAATTTTTTAGTTATTTTTTATTTGAATTGAAGAATAATGAATTTCTACTACTTTGAGTACAATAAAGTAGAAGTCAGGAACTTGGAATACTGTAGTTTGTATGAAACGAATTATCCACAAGATTGAATTCAAGCCTTCGAGATCCCTACGCAAATACTCAATTAGTTGCCTATTATTCGCACAGAAACGAGAGAAGAGTAGGAATGGGTGGAGTGTGCAAGAACGACGTGATTCGAGTACGACGAAATTTCTACTATAAAGGAAATACACAAGCCATAAAGGTCCCATGGGATCTATAATGGTTAAATGAAGAGGCTACGATTATTCCATGCTCTCCGCTGCTTTTCCATGCCCCGAAGGAGACTATAGACTCCTCTGGCATTATTCTATGAGGGAAAATCGATTATTCTATGTTGTAGTTTCAGTGGAAGAGATTTGGAGGGGGGGGGGGGGAGGGGGTTGATTCACGGTATTTTGTAACATTATTATGAAATGGGAAGAATGAAAATCATGTTCGGAGAATGTACCGTGGATTCTGAACTGACGTGAATTTAAAGAAGCATATGATAGGCTAAACTGGGCAAAATGGACCTTCAGTGTAAAATAATCCAAGAATTTTTTTTGAAGTAAAGGATTTGACGGAAAAATCGGAAAAAAATTGAAAAGATGTCCGAAAATGTCTTTATAGTTGGTGAATTTTTTCAAATTTTTAGGTTGAGTCTTTCACCATTAAAAAAGAATCATGCATCATTTTCGATAATAGTTCAATTTTATCGCAGTTTTCCCAATTTTTTTCACATTCTCGTGGATTTATCTTTTTACAGAGCTATCTTGAAATAACGTCAGTCAGGAAAAAAGAGAAGGGAACAAAGAAATTCAGAGACTGGAGAAATGTTATGTTCATTTTCTTCGCTTTTGTTGTTTCAGAATCCATGAAGTAGCTGACTTATTTGATGCTTGAGAAAACGAGAAATAATAGAAATGGAAAATAATGCCATACACAATGACAGTATTGTTAGTTCATAGATTTCAACTGAGTATACACTGTAACAATAAATAAAATGAATGAATAAAAATGGCAAATTTTGATATTCTGTAGCCAGAGAGATTTCAAGTAGCACAAGAATAAAATGACTTTTTTTTTCGGTGCATATGGCTACTTTTTCATCGTTCACAATCTCCACCCACTTCTTCGCCTGTCTTTTCAACCAAGATTTTCGTGTGTGTATACGACCGCTGAAAATATCTTATACTGCACAATTTTGCCAAGCATAACAGCCAGATGTGTAGACCACACGCAAGTGAAATCTCCGTCGTTATATTCTACCCAGTACTTATGTACTATACTGAGTATATTTCTTTGGGACAGGTGACAAATAGTTTCATTGAGAAAAAAGAAAGACTAGATTTTTTGTTCCTCTTTTAGCTGTTTCATGGGAAAAGGAGGCTGAGAAGAGGAGGGCTAAAATAGTTGAGAGCCCACCACGATGAGGCTCCATACCAGGCGGAGCACCCTCAGATTCCTAGGGGTACTACTACTCTGTTACCCTTGAATAAAATTAAAATGCATTGACCTCCTGAACTACCCAGGGGAATTTTCCCCCTAATTTTCACAGTGTACTGTCTATGGCAATTACTCTTGGGCAAAATAAAGAGAATGAAATATTAAATAGCAAGTTCATGCATCTTAGAATGAGATAATTTGAGGGAAACTTTACGGTTATATATTAGCAGAAATCTAATTGTTCAAGGAAATTAGGAAAAATATGATTAAGTATCGGATTAAAATTGAATATAAATAATTTATTAGTAAAAAAGAAGGCAAAATAGGATGAATGGCTGATTCTAAATAAATGGAGATACGCCCCTTTTATTTTGATCCATTTTTTTGCAAAATTTTGAGGATTACAAAAGAAGATCAGGACCCAATCGTCCTATCTCATTTAGTTTCCGAGATTATAGCTACTAAATTAATGAAAAGCATTTAAACATGGTTCTAAAAGATACGCCCTTTTTCCACCGAGCTATGAGCAATTTTGTGCATTTAAAAAATAACTAGAAAAAAATCCTCATTCTGTCTCCTGATATCCACAAATAATCTTATTTATTTCAAAAATTATGAAATTCATGAAGGAAAAAAAAGGAAATGACACCTGGCAGTAATTTAACAGGTATCACTATAGTTGTTTACTTCCGTTGACACGAGTTCCAGCTGTTGCTCTCTAGACACTTCACGATTTATGAATATCCGGGCATTGATGAACATTCAAGAGCTCTGAAAATCTAGGGAGATTCATTCTCCAGCATGAAAAGCATGAATTGACTATCCTTCTGTCACAAAGAGAATGTAGAATTTTCTGGCAATAAGCTGCGTCTATTTTGGAGCTAATTACGACGGCTCTTAGATGTAGCAATATAAGCTTAAATTAAGTGCATACATTTTCAATCATGTATGAGTGTGAAATTCATCCAATCAAGCCCTGTATACTAGTTCGGATGCTGGAGTTCTCTCAGTGAATCATGTATAACTTTGGACCCAGTTAATCCTGTTGAAGTCATTACCAGGACCAGAAACTGGATATAATGAAAAGTACGCACAGAGCCAAAGCTGATGCCATGATAATGAAAGTCAACAACGTGTGATAAATATCATATTAAGTTGTCGTTTTATTGCCTTTCTTCGGTAGAAATGGACACTGTAATGAAACGGTTAGAGATAGATTTTTTCTGAAGATCCTATTGAAAAGCTGAGGAAATTTCAGCTGGAAAACAAGTTTCAGATGTATTTTTTTCGATTTTTTTGAAAATTCTACATTTTTCGGCATTTTTGAGGGGAAAAAGCCTTTTCTCTTTTGAAAATTTTGAGTTTCTTGCAAATATCTCTGGTTCTATTGGTTGTAGCGTTTCGGGGCTGGTCTCAAATGAAAGGTGAGCTGATTCCCCATCGATTTATGGGGTTTCGAATTCAAAAATAGCCATTTTTGGGAGAGTTGTAGGCCAAAAACTGTTTTACGAAACTGTTTCACAAAAATACCAATAAATACCTTAAAAATCGATATTTTTGAATTGAAAATCCTATCAATCGATGGCGAAGGATCTCACCTTTCACCTCCCATCAGAGTTTTTACGCTACAACAAATAGAACCGAAGATATTCCCAAAAAACAGAAAATTTCCAAAACAAAAGAACGGTTTCACCCCTCAAAAATGCTCGAAAAAGTCAAAATCGACAAAAATTCAAAAAAATTGAGTTCGGCACTTTTCCGCCCAAAATTTCCTCAGCTTTCCAATGGAATCATCAAAAACAATCTACCGCCAATATTTCTATCAATTCCAAGACTTTTCCATAATATTTGCCTAAAATTTAGATGTGTCAATTTTACCCCTGATGTCCATTTTGCCCCACCTTCCCCCATTCAATTGCAATTGCCAATCTAATAATGTGAGAAATTTGAAATAGTTTAATGAATGTTAATGAACCGAGGTTCATCAAGTGACCACAAAGCCAATTACCCTCATCATAATTAATTTGATTGGTCTAATCAACGTATATGTTTGATGTAATGTCCTTAATGCGAAAATCTAGTGCAGAAGAGATTCTCACGAATTATTAGGGCCATACAAGGTCCAAGCGCCACTTCAGAATCTAGCTGGGTTAAGTACACGAACATGAAACATGAGCTTGTGCGCAAGAGTAAACACTTGTCTCTATGTTGACCGAGCTAACGGATGAAGATGCATTGGGGAAGTGAGAGAGAGTTACGTTATACATCAAGGTGATAGAAAGAGAGCGAAAAAAACGCTAGAAAACATCCAAGACTTCATTCAGGTTTTTCTTTTTCAGTGGCGCGTGAGCCGAGAAATGGGCTTGTCCCATTCGTGGTAAAGAGCCATCTTGCTTATGTATACGTACACGTGTTATATATCAGCAGAACGACAATTCAGCTCTTTTTTTTATCCCGCAAAAGAAAAAAAACTCCGAGTACATACCTCATAGTTTATGCCAGAATATGAAGGCTCACAATGTTGGACATATTTTTTCTCCACCTGACAAGAGAGTAAAAACAGAGAGAAATATGAAAGACAGAAATGAAGGAACATAAAAAAGTTTGAGTGAAAATAGAATATACCGCAAACTCTATTTGCTAACAAATATACTTTCACGATGGGAAGCAATGATCCTGTTTTACATAGATAAAATATAGCACGAGATTGTATATAGATTTTCAAGAATCTTCATGACGAATATATATTCTCATTTCATAACTTGTTTCCCTATTTTATTGATCCTTTTTTTTTTGTTTAGATTTATGGATATCCTGTGATTGTTGGATAAGTCAATGCCATCGATTTATGGTGCTTTTAGTTATTATGCAAATGATACTCCAAGTTATCAAAATATTTTAATTTTCCGTTTACATACGACGGTTTTATCAATTCAATCAGAAAATTTCGGCTGTATCGGTAATTGCACATGTGGATAAAAAACATCGAAATTGAAAAATTTCAAATACACCAACGTTCCGACTAATTTTGTGTGATTCTCATCAAAGTGCTTCTTTTTTTGATTGTTTTCTCAGAAATAAGTGATCAATAGAATATTCTTCACAATCGAATTCATCAAATCAGTTCTCCATAATTATTTTCTTAAACATCAGGAACATGTATCACATGTTTGTTGATTCGATGAAAAAATCACAATTAATTTAATGAAACTCATTATATGTACTGTTAGAAAAAAATTGAAATTTCATAGGAAATTCGATGAAAATTTTAATAAACGTGATACTGGAATGTTTTTTAATGGGGAAATGTTTATGAAATCTGTGAGTTTTCGAAGAAATTCAGAGGAATCTATGAGTTTTAAGTAGAATTGAGACGAAAATTCTACAACTCACTTGAATTTTCAACTGAACATAAATATTCAGAATTAAAATGACTCGAATTTTCAATTTTTTCGTGAATTTTTCCTATTTTTTTTATATTTTCAAGAAACAATTGAGCCGAAATTGACAAATTTCATTGATATTCAGGCTTGAAATTATTTGAAAATCGATGATTGGTTCATTCTTCATTGACGTAATTATCTGGAGTTTCAGTAGAGATATAACTTGTTTAAAATTTCAGTGATTTTGCATGGAAAATTCAGACAGAAATTTTTAACAGTGTGGTCATTGTTAGTAGATCTTCGTCATTGAAGAAAATAATCAGTACTGCTTAATAATTAAGCACACATCTATTTATTTGTTCATTCATCAAAACCCAACAACTAGTAGCCAATAACAGGTTCACATAATACATAAACACATTACAAAACAAAGAAAAATATATATATACATTGAATAAAATAAAAATTTATATTGCAGAATTAAGACTTATGGTCTATTTTTTATCACAAATTCGATGACTCCAGCAACAATATTCTCCATTGACGACAAAAAGAAGTCCATACGACCTTCAGTACTCATAAACAGCTCATTCACAGCAGTACATGCTCTGTACAATGGAGATGATAGCAGCAAATTAGTACGTGCAAAAGGGAGGTAGAAAATTGATTCCGCGTCTTTTGATCCACGGCGTTTGGTCCAGCGACAATTGATCCACGACATTTGATCCTTTTTTCTTTAATCCAGTGACAATTAATCAACGACATTTAATTCTTTTTTTTTAATCGAGTGAAAATTGATCCTCAATATTTAATTTTTCATCTATTCTTTCAATTAAGTTGTTCGGAACACCATATTCGAAAAATTAAATCATGTCGTGGATTAATTGTCACTGGATAAAAAAAAAAAAGGATCAAATGTCGTGGATCAATTGTCGCTGGAACAAACGCCGTGGATCAAAAGACGTACCACCAGAAAATTGACTGATTTCCAACTCTTTTCGTATGCAAACGAGAAGGCAAACATTCTAGTTTGATTATCTAACTGTCCGACAATTTTTGTCAAACTGACACTCCGTTCAACGTCAAAATATTTTAACACTGAAGCTGCCTAGAAGCTGTTGTGTCGTACGCATCTGGAAGGATATGTTATCATGATATTCACTAAGAGGCTATCATTGAGTTACGCACACTCACAGAAACATGCATAAGTGGCTGATGCTCTTGATATATTTTCAAGTAGGTAGGCGGTCTGTTGGACATGAAACGTTGCCACCAAAGAGCACATCACCTCTTGAAAATCATAGAAAAACCGTTTCGAGTAGACTCACATTTGCTTTTATTTTTCTCTCTTTGAAGCTGTGCGGTTTGTGTGTCTGAGCTATCTGTCGCCCGTATCTATTAACATACAGAGAGAATATACAGCTCTCAATGTAGTATAAACAGCCCCATGTTGGGTGAGTATTTGCCACTTGGAATTTGCTAGTGTAAAAAAAAAAAAAGAAGAAAAATCTCAACGATCTTCCCTTTAACAGCTACACGAGATGGCATTAAACTTACAAGAGGGAGGGGTGTGGTTAGGGATTCAAGAAAAGATATTTAAGGTTTGCCCTGGAACTTTATTATACTTACAAGGCATTGTGGCATTGGCTTATGCGACTTTTGTGCTTTTCCTTACTCACTCCCTTCACTCGATTTATCGTTGGCATAACACTGGCAATATTGACTCGTTTTCCTTCCTTCAGACTACAAACAAAGCCCACGGAGTGGGTACTTTATTAAGGAATTTAGTGAACGCCTAGCAGACTTTTTGGTGATATAAATCTGTGGTTGCAAAAGTCTTCTACTCTGAGGGTTTTTTTTTTTGGAAAATACTGGATACCCAAATACCACTGGTATTTCTAGAAGCACTTGGAGACACACATTTCAGTAGCCAAGAGGTCAAACAGAGTAAAACACTTTTTTTCTTCAATTTTTTTTGAAATGTCTTGGAAACTAATGGAGATACGCCCTTTTTGGCTCAGTGGATGATGTTTTTATCCCAGTTGAAATATTTCTTACAATAAAATCTCGACAAAGAGATGTCGAATAAAAATTCTTCAATACAAAAATATCTCAGTACAAAAAAATCTGATTCATGAACTTATTTTCATGAAAACTTCATCGAACACCAGAATACTATCATTCATAAACGTAGATAGGGATATCACAGTATCAGTTGAGTATTAATTCAATCTTTCAGTCCTAAATTTCTTATAATCATGATCACATCTAATACAAACATATCATTATTCATGAACGCTTATGGAAAAATCACAGTACATGTTAGTCAGTAAATAAATGAACGAATCAAAATGATTTTCGAGCAATACTCTGCAAATGAGCAATAAGCTTGTTTCAAGGAGCTCTTGAAATTCTCTCCAAAAATAGATTAGTACAAAAAAAGCCTCTCCCCATAAAAATTACAGAAATGAAAGCGAATTTTACCAAAGTCAGAAATAACATTCTCTCCAAAAGTTAAATCATCGATTTTACGTACTAAATAGTGGAACGTTGAATTCTACGAAATGCCTATCAAATTTCATTCGGGACATCACAGAAGACCTACCGCACGCATATTTCCATAGAATACTAAAAATCGTTATAGGAGTTCCTTTTTTTATTCTCTCTCTATTCATCTCATTGTATATATCGATTTATTATTCTTCCATATGGAATTTTCTCTCGTCATTTTCTTTGACCAATTTCATTTGGGTCAAGCGTAACAGGTAGGACACATCGATGAGAGGTATCTTTGAATCCTTTGCAGGGACATTCGCGTGTAACAAATCAGTGAACGATACTCGTAGTACTGTTGGGCCCGTTTGGGGCATCAGAAGGAGCCTTTGAGCGACACTTTCTTTATGTGGTCCCCGGGACCTGCCGCCAACAAACACAGAAGAAGAGCCAATAGGGAGGGGGGGGGGAGAAGTGAAGGCGGCAACTGTAATTCAAAGATGTTTCCATCCTTTTTCCATTGAATCCCCAATTAGTTCAGGAAAGCTGCAATCTTTGAGCTGATGGTACAAGAGAAGGATACCTATGTTGAGGATAAAAATGCCGAAAGTGCGCTGGTAAATGTCCACACGTTGGATTCCAAAACATCGGTAAAAGACCCAGAATGACCGACGTTCCACCTCGCCACGTTATTTTAACGTCCTCCTCTTTATTTTTTATTTCAATAGGTCTTTTTTTTTCTCCCTTCCTTTTTCTTAACCCGCTAAAGATGTGGCGATTGGAAATAGCCGGCAGATGAGAGCCGAAATTCAAGACAAGCCATCGATTTACTTGATAAAACGCTTGAGTTCAGAAAACAAGTCCACCTTTATATCCCTTCCTTTTCGTGTTTCAAAGTTGTAGTTCACACACAGTTGATTCAATTCAGGCAGATGTTTCAACTTTTCAATGTATAATTATAAATATTTTCGTTTTTTCTCCGACCATCAGTATTAATATTATTTTGTTGGTAATCGGCCATTGCGGTCTCTCCCGAATTTGATAAGTTAATAATTCATTTATTTATCAAAGCACCAATGTTTCGTCTGTTGTACGCAGTCCTCTTCAGGGTGCATATATTTATTCTAAGAAACATAATCATTGAAAACATGATTAAACAATTATTCAGGATTTTTTTTTTTATAAAACAGAGTACATAATACTTAATTACTTACAATTTATGAGATTTCACTAGTCATTGTTAATAAAAATCTTCGACAAAGAGATTTTAATTGTAAATTTAAATGTATAATTATAAATAATTCTTCTTTTTTTTTTTTTAATTGAACAAGACATTATCACAACTAGCAAACGTAGAAACTTCATGGCATTACGATGGAGTTCTGCAACTTGTACAGAGTCAGAGATAATTTCATGGAGTGTGAGAAAATGTCGGAAGCAATTTCACTGGACAAACGAGACTACTGAAGAGTGCACACATATATATATATACATATACACACAAGTCCGCTGCAGCAATCGACAAAGATGAGATAAAAGGATATCTGACTCTTTCCTCATTCGGACCAAGAGGATTCGTTGATGCGCATGGTGGATTTTAGTTCTATCAAGTCAATTTACTTGTTTTATTTTAGGGAAAATGACAAATTGACGAGGACGGCAATAAGCTTGAGATAAAAAAGAAAAAGAAATTGAAAAAGCAATCAGCCTCGCTACGGGAGATGCCACTATAGATCGAGTTTCCATTTGTTGACGACCTTCAGCCTGACACTAACACCCTTGTATGTATCTAAAGATGTAATATCAACGGCTGTTTGACGTTTTGCGGCGTCGAAGAATTGCCACCAAGTATCATTTTATGGATACAACCAATTGAGATACAGTATAAAGAAAATACATTGCAGTTGATTACAGTAGATTTTGATGTTTATTAGTTTAGTCTCAATTAGATCATGGGTCGTATTTTACAAATTGAGTTGTGCAATCTATGTCTTTATCTATATCTATATCAACTAATTATATGAATGAAACAAATGAAGAAAGGTCATTATTTATATGGTGTGAATGAAGTCACTAATCCTTCACGTAATGAGTATCTTGGAGGACCAATTGTCATGTGATTATTTGCTCTAATTTTTAATGAACTGTAATGTATATAGCACATGAAAATTCATTTGGATAGAACAATTACGTTTTCTTTCGTCGATACTATAAATTCATTGTACAGTTGTGCAGTAAAAATACAAGAAAATTACATATATTCGAGCACATTTAGTAGAAAATTCTATCATTGAACAGATTACTGTACTAGTCATGTAAATTTACAGGACGAAATCATGGAGTTCTAGTACAGGAGAGTAAAATTGAAGTTTTGTACGATAATTTTACAGTAAAATTCAGGCGAATACTCATTATTGTACGAAATACATGATTCTCCTGTTCTGGTGTACTGTAAAAGTATTAGAAATTCACATATATTTTCGACAGTGCAGTCAATGGTTAATTTTTTTATTTTTATTTTTTGAATTATATCTCCTTTTCTTGTTTCAATTCTTTTATACGTTTCGTTATTACTACCGTACCATCTTTACAGTGCGGTCTCAATAAATGGACCACAGCCATTCGACCACAATGTAATTCGTCCATTCACCTTTTTCATGCTTATTATGAGATCTGCCTCATTTCATTCTTCTAATACCGAATATTATCGTGTCGAACTCTTTTTACAAGCCCACAATCTACTTTCCTTTCAAATTTCTCAATTCAACTTTTTTTTTAAAATGATAATTCACCACAATTAGAGACGCGTATTGTTTGAAAATGAAATAGACCTCTTTTGGATGTGAAAATACATTCATATCCTCCTGGTGATTAACTAAATTCGTCCTCGTCATCGTTCACATCTTTCATGTGATTGAAATTGGATAGAATTAAAAGAAAAAAAAAATTATTTTACTGTTAGAAAAAAATGGGAATTTCATAGACAATTCGATGGGAATTTTCATAAACGTGACATTGAATTTTTTTAAATGAAAAGATGGTTATTTCAACGGAAATTCAAAGCAATATATGAGTCTTAAGTAGAATTGAGACGAAGATTTGAATTTTACAACTGTACATGAATATTCAGAATCAAAATGACTTTAATTTTCAATTTTTTTTTGGGAATTTCCTATTATTACTAAATTTTCAAGAAGCAATTAAACTAAAATTGATAAATTTCATTGATATCTAGGCATGAAATTATTTGGAAATCGATGATTTGTTCATTTTCCAATAGCGCAATTATCTGAAATTTCATTAAAAATGTGACTTGTCCAAAAAATTTCCGGGGATTTTGCACGGAAAATTTAGACGAAAATTTTTAATCTCACTGACAAAAAAATTTCACATGGAACACACATTCTCCATGCATCACTCGTATCATGAAGCAACTAATATCCACTGGTGGCCATTATTCATCATCATTAGCCATCAGTATCATTAGCTCCAATAATATGGATCATTCCTCACGAAAAAGGTCCCCAAAAACTTGTCCAACACTGTCTTCTGCTCGTTTTTTTTTTCACTCAAGTTATTTTTTTTCCTTTTTCTCCGGCTCGTTCACTCCTGCCATGTGTTTCAACCATGAAACGTGAGACACATGTTTCTTTGTCGACGCGCCGACTCATTCTGCTCGCCTCCTTTGCCTCCCATTATTTCATTCCTTCTCAGCTACTTCTTCTTCTTCATCGTCTTTCGTTATATCTGCTTTTTCATTTCTTTTTAAAAAATTTCATCTTTTTTGTTTTTTTCGTTCTTCCCTGCAGGCAAACGTTCTTCATTGTGGAATCCCCCTTATATCTTCTCGCACTTTTGGTGTGGATGAAAAGCGACGTAATTACTAACCGTTAGAGCGAAAAAAAAGAGGCAAATATATAAGTGAGAGAAGGAGGCTTTTTTCTTGAGATGAAAAAAAAAATAATTGAAAGTTCCAAATGCTGCATACTAAACTATATACATGTACAATGAAGACAGGCAACTTTTGGGGGAGAGGGTGAATGACGAGCTCGTGTCGAGGCGTTTGTCTAATTAACCGCACTAATGTTTCGTTACTTGTGTCGTGATAAATGCACATAGTAGCCACCCTCGTTCCTCTTCGGTTTTCTCCAGGCTCACTCTCTCTCCTCATCCATTTATTTTTCTCGAGTTCTTTTTTTTTTCTTCTTTTTTTGGTGCTTCCTTTTTCTCCATTACTCTCATTTGGATCGACTTCCAAAGGGGTTTCTTCCGGAGGGTCTCTCTGAGTAACACAGCAGAGACAAACATAACGAGATCTGTGTGAAACGTAAATACTCATCCGAAGGAGACGGCTCCTTGAGGCAATTGTCCATTTTGTTAAAAGTAGTTTCGCATGATGCTATAGGGGGGACTTTTTTATACTGGCATGACTATTTATTAATAGCGCGTGATGAATAATCGCACGAACTCCTCATTTTGATTTGAAATTATGGAAGAAATTGGGGAAAAAATGGACCTCTAGGGTAACATGATTCATGAATTTTTTCGGAGTGAAGGACTTTGTGGAAAAATCTGAAAAAATTTGAGAAGATGCTTCAATATATAGACATTGTTGGTGAATTTTTTCAAAATTTTCTGAAGAGGCCTTCAGCCTTAAAAAAAATCCTGAATCATCTGCACTCACAGGTTCATTTTGCTAAAATTTTCCGTTTTCCACAAAAATACTTGCAAACACTGTCCTCAGCACTAGACTGAAAATATGAAATATGAAAATTCGATTGGATAATACTGAAGAAAAATAGAATGAAAATTTCTCTAAAATCCTGTCATTTTTTATCCAATAGAGCCCAATACATTCATTTCTATCCAAATACATATGAGATACACACAGTGGCGTGAATTTCGAGTGAAGTTATCGGTTTTCACAATAATTCAGCGGCGATGCAAAGGATCATGGATTAATCGCTTTTGAACCACACGCGAGGTCCCACGTTCAATGGAAATCCTATCAGCCTCTGCCATGCCTGTTAAACGCATCCGCCCCAACCTCTCCATTTTCTCTTTCTCTCTCTCTCTTGCAATTCCCTTGATTCCCCCCGACCCCCTCCACTTTCCTGTTACAGCATAGCTGTAACTGGCGATCAATTACGCTTTCATTATCCATTGAATTGGATGCTCCCAATCTTTCAATTCCTGTACTACCTTCAACATAATAAAATACAAAATTAACCTAGAAAATGGATTAATTTCCAATGACAATGACACAATTCTCAAATATTATTCTGTTAATATAATGAGGAAACATGAAGCAGTATTTGAGCTTATGCACTCACTAATGAGACATAATATTAAGGATTTTAAGGCGAGGTGGTCGAACATAACCTTAATTTTTTCGATAAAATCGTAAATAACAATGTATACATAATAAATGTTTCAGAAATTATTTTCCTAATGTTTGAAGAATGTAATGGGGAACAAAATAAGCCCTAGAAACAAAAAATTGATTGAAAATTGAGAAATAAGCTGCATCTTTTACATTTTCTGAATGTTGAGAAATTTGAAATATGTCAAAAATACAGCCAATTTCTCAATTTTTGATCAATTCTTTGCTTCTAGGGCTTACTTAGTTTCTCATTACATTCTTCAAGCATTAGAAAAATCAGTTTTCAGACATTTGTGGAAAATAAGAATAAGTTTGAATGAACATCGTACCCTGATGAGGACTCCCCATGAGAGTCGAAACGTTGGTACACAATTGAAGGTAAATGTGCAGCCTGACACACCTATTCTATAGAGATATATATATCTCATTCAGTCTGTTCAATAAATGAATTAAATTTAATTTAAAATTGATATATAAAGGAACAGCGGAGTGGGGATAATACTGAGTGAGCGAGATTTTAAGACAATTCGAATGGAAATTTGGTATAGAACTGGATAACTCAATCGGTAAAGCGCCCGACATGACATCGGAAGATCCTGGGTTCGACTCTCGGTGCAGGACTATCCAATTTTTTCTCGAAGAAATCTTGGATATGTGATAGGTGTGTTAAGAGATACATTTACCCAATTGAATATCTTCAATTAATTTATTTCAACTTCTGCATTGACCTACATGGCTACCTCCATATTAAATGAAATTCAAAATTTCTACTTAATTGAACGTAAACCTCGCAAATGCCTGAAAGACTACCTTCAACAATTAAATTAACCTAGAAAATCCTTATTTTCCGTAAACAGCTCTATGAAATATCAAAATAACCAGACTTACCATACTTCCGTTAGGGTTGTTGGTATTAAATTTTCCTTTTAACCACAACATCCCGAAGGATTAATAAATACTTTAGTCAGGCAATGAATTTTAGAGGAGTAAAGGGGGAGAAAAGAGTGGAGGAAATATCAGAACCCTCACAAAACTTTAGGGACTGTGTTTGAGAGATTAGTTGAGAGAAACATTTTTATCCATTCTAGTTACTAATCAGGGCGTTAGGCAAACGGGAAATGAATAACCCGCACGATGAAGACACTTATCCCCTATTTGTTGTTAGTCACTTGTAGGCAACAAGCACGTGTTAATAAAAAAAAACTGTCTGGCGCGGTTCAAGATGACATCGAGCCATGTTGAAAGCAGGATGCTGCATAGAGTTAAAAAATAAGCGGTTTAAAGAGAAAGAGAAGAATATTAATAGTTGATGGATGTTTTCAAAATAATGATTGGATAAAAATAGCTTTTACATGTGATTAAAAAACGTAAAAGCGTCTGAAATTTGTATTAAAAAAAAACAAAAATCCTGATTTTTTTGTCATTTAGGTTCTAGAAAATATGGTGGAATCAAGCGAGATCAGGTGAATTTCTTCTTATTTTTTTTGTAGCTCTTGAAATTCTCTAGAAAAAAAGAATCAGGATAAAAAGGACGTATCTCCATTAAAGTCCCTTTTAAAAAAAGGCATAAAACGGTTTTTTGTCATCGTTTTATTTTTACTGAATCTAGCTATACTATATTCATACTGTATTGTATTATATTTCATTATGTTGGAAATTTACAGAAATATAATTGATATTATTCGAATTAATGAGCCAATGGATAATTACAAATTCCTGAAATCAGCGGCTGTGTTGTAGATGTACATATTTCTGTGACAAGTCCCAACGTCTCGTCAGCACCGTCTGCGGTTTAACCACGGATGGAAAATCCCCTGACATACCTGCCTGTTATTAATTTGGCAGGTGGTGCAAATGTTGGTTTAAACACAAAGGGGACCAAATGAAATTTTATCGAGTTATCTATTTTTACAATTGACCATTTAATTGTCGTTTTGGTGAAATGATGAGTGGAGTTATATTAATTATTATATTGAAGGACTAGAGGAAATGGAAACTGGATTATCGAATCTGTTTGGGAAAGAAGAAGACAGAAAAATTCCATTTTTCTATTCATTTTCGGGAAATATATCGAGAAAAGGACAGAGAATAGTGGAATTTTCGTGAAAAACTTTTCTATAACTCTGATTTTTCTCTAAAAAAAAAGATGCAGTCAGAGAAAAATGGACACATCTTCTTTTCATGGTTCTACTATTAAATTAGATTAACACTAGAATATAGAATTAATATATTCATTGATAAATAATATTATGCGAATGATAAAATTTCATTCCGCATTTATTAAGCAACAAAACTTGAATATATATCTGGTTAACTTGCATACCAACACGATGTTTACATGGCACTGGTGATATCCTGACAGTGTGGTTTGGGTATAGTTCAGGTATAATGAATATTCGGGTGGTCGTATATCAGGAAAGGACAGGAATGTTAGCGTGAGACTAAATTACGTTAAAATTTCCTTTCTTCTCATAATTCAAAAAAAAAAAAAATTTCTTTCCCATTTAAATTAGTATTTTTTCTGAATTTCAAAGTGGTAGTATGTTAGAGACCCACTCGATTCTAGACTCACTTCGAACAAAGTATTAATTATAGAAAATGACGTTTTATGATGAGAACTGGATACTCTTATTTTTATGTGAAAAAAAAAATACTAGAGAAAATTGTAAGAAGCGTAGTAAATCCATTTCTCTGTTGACTTTTCCATCAATTTATATTGGTCCTTCTTCTTATTTTCTAACAAATGTTGGTTGAGGTATACGTAAATTGATCTAGACAGCCAACTAAATTTCGGAGAGAGAGGTGGCTACACTGATGAGAATAGCTGTAAATATCATGGACTATAAATAATAATTTAAAGGCAAGAGCCAAGTGGTGAAGATGAAGGTGAAGTTTAATACGTGAAGAAGAATATGAAGAAAAAGAAGAAGGATAAGAATGAAAGGGCCCCAAAGGCTAACAAATAATATCAAGGGATACACATATTTTGAGTTGTGAGTTAGGGTTTACCTCGAGGATAAAATGAGAAGACTGGGCTAACTAGTGTACGAGATAAATTATCGTTCTAACGATTTCTGAGGTGTCGTTGTAACTTACGATTTCGATGTACCAGTTTGTTAGGGCACTTTATTATTTTTACGTTTTCCTTTGGATCATCTGCCTTTTTATTCGCCATCATTGCCACTTAGAGTTGGAGAATCACCGAAGGAAGTACCTCCAAAAATGCATTACTTGACACTGAAAAAAAAGTGAGAAAAAGAGAGAGAGAGAGACAAAAAAAAGTCACTTCTTTTGCTCGTAACTGTGCCATTAATCTTGCTTTACCGATTTATCCTTCCTATACTCGTAACAGCACGCGCATGCCCTATGTGGTCTAACTTCTTTATAGCTTTTCATTATGGAGCTGCGGGAGCAGCTGTCCGGATAGAGAAGACATCACACCCCTGGTAGTGCGAAGGAAAGAACTTGTTTCTCGTTTCTTATTTCTCATTCACTCCCTCTTTCTCTCTTTCAATATTATCTGTCTCTCTCTCTCTCTCTTTGGCTTTCCAAATCCCAGAGAAATATTTCTCTCGTGTATCTCTCAAGTTGGATCATTCGGACGTACATTGAGAGGATTTTTGTCCTATTGGCATGGCTGTTTATTAATCAACACTAAATAGTTGCAGAAACTCCCCCCCCCCCTTTCTTTTATTATGATATTAGACTTGAAATCGAAATAAACTTCAAACAAAATCTATGAATTTAAATTTGAACTATCAATGATTGATTTAGAGAAAAAATGTGGAAATTCATTGGGAAAAAGCGGAAAATCATGTCGTTACCTCAGAAAAAAAGTGGCATAAGTCCTAAGAAGAGGCGTAAGTGCTTGTGCATAGAACTTACGCCCCTTTGCTTCTAAAGTGACTTTATTTATCAGAATTTCTCATTAATTTTCATGATTATTTTGAAAATTTTAATGACAAATAAAAACGGAAAGACTATAAAATTGAGAAATTTTAAAAAAGTGAATAATTCTGTGTTCAAACTATGAGAATTGAATTTAACATGACTAGAACCAACAGTTTATACTCATTTTGACTTCGAGAATATGAGACTGTCCGGTGTCGCCGCCTATTGGCACTATAGCTAAGCGTATCAATGGGCAATGCTTAGATTCTGTAGTTTCCAGGAAAAAAAGAATACAGAGAGAGCGAGAGAGAGAGAGTGAACGAAAGAGAGGATAGAAGCCAGAGTGAAAGACTCCAGTGGGGCACAGAGACAAAAGGAAATTGGGCGGAAGGTTCTATCATTTGCACCAATCAATCGAGTACGTGCGAGTGAATCGCAGTGAGTGTTCCAATTAAATGTGCAATCGATTATCTGGTTTGGGGAATTGAGAGAAGGTGGGTGGGATACAGTGAAAGAGAATGGGTGATTTCAACGAGTTTAAACGTTAGAGAGACGGGGGAAAATTGTCTAGAGGTATTTCCTACAAATATCTGTTCGAATTTGTGTGAGAATCACAAAGCAATGAAAATTGTCATTCATTTCTCTATAGGGGGAGGTGGGGCAAAATGGACATCGGGGGTAAAATGAACACATCTAAATTTCTAGGCGAATATTATGGAAAACTCTTGAAATGAATAGAAATACTGGCGATAGATTGTTTTTGATGATTTCATTGGAAAGCTGAAGAAATTTTGGGCGGGAAACAAGTGCCGGAATTGATTTTTTTGCGATTTTGAATTTTTTGAGCATTCTCTTGCTTTTTTTGAAAATTTTCAGTTTTTTGCGAATATCTTCGGTTCTATTTGTCGTAGCGTAAAAATTCCGAAGGGAGGTGAAAAGTGAGATCTTTTGCTATCGATTCATAGGGTTTTCAATTTAAAGATATCGATTTTTAAGGTATTTATGGGCATTTTTGTGGAACAGTTTTGGGAATCAGTTTTTGGTCTAGAACTATCCCAAAAATTGATATTTTTGAATTTAAAACCCCATAAATCGATGGGAAATGAGCTCACCTTTCATTTGAGATCAACCCCGAGTGGCTACGGCCAATAGAACCAGAGCTATTTGCAAAAAACTGAAAATTTTCAAAAAAGGAAAGGCCCCTCAAAAATCCCGGAAAATATCGAATTCTCAAAAAAAACGTAAAAAACTCATCTGACTCTAATTTTCCGGCTAAAATTTCTGCAGCTTTTCAATGGAATCTTAAAAAAAAATCCATCTCTAGCCGTTTCATTGTAGTGTCTATTTTGCCCCACCCTCCCCTATACTCATATCGAGTGTCTTTGAGTTATGAATGAAAAAAAAATTCTTCATCCTTGTAAAACCGGTCATAATATTTACCGATCAATCTGACATGGTCATTAATTGTGCTTCTCTTTTCTTTCTTAATTTCTCATGCCGCCGATAAAAATTAGAGAATTAGAAGAATAAATACTGTTCAAAGAATTTCTACGATAAATTCTGAAATATCTCATTAAATAATCCAGTAAAATTCGAAGCTAATTGGTGAGATCTAGCTACCGTTCTTAAAAAAATAATAATAATAAATCCACATTTTTTTTATAACCCTATTAAAACTATAATTCAAATAATAAAATAAATCAGAAGAAATTTTGCAATCGAATATTTGGTAATAAACCGTAAAAATTCTACTGAATTAATTCAGTAAAGAGCACGGAGGTCGTGGAGTTGGGAATCTGCTTGCTTTACTCGAAACACATTCCAAAGGGACATATGACGAAGCATAGCAAGCTGCGGGGTCTCTTTTTTTTTGTCTTCCTCCATATATACCTGCATTTCGTATATATCCAACTATCATTCCTGGATATCTACGAAGATTAGAGAATGGAGAGAAAGAGATGAACGGGAAGGGGGAAGAGGGAGAGAGGGTGAGCCATCGCTCTGGGTCCAATGGAGGATGTCGGTAGACCACAGATGGAGAAAATCCTTAATGCGAAGATGGGAGGCCGATAGGAGGGCAGATACTGGAAAGATAAGCCCTTTTACTTAAACACTATATGAGAACTTCCCAACGCACCACATTTCGCCTACACTTTAAATGTCCAAACGTCTTTTTTTTGTCTTCCCTCTTTTTTTTTATTCGCCTCAAGTTCAATTCTCCTCGTGTTTTGCAGTGGAATAATGCGACAAAATTCACGTGGACCCTTCGGCACTTCGATGGAATTATGGAAGCTGTACTGGACAAAAAAAATAGAACGAAAGACGATTAAGGATTTAGTGGAGGCAGCCAAAAATGTGGAAGTGGAAGTGGAGGAGAGAAGAGAAAAAAACGCTTTATCGTACACACATATTCTTTCTCCACATGGTCTCTTGCATAATGGCGCATGCTGCTTCTTTTTTTTTTCTGCAGAAAAATATATTTCCAGGAGCTTCTCTACGTGTTTCAATTTCATCTCGTCGTCTCCAGCTTCGAGAAAAAGAGTGCGAGAGAGAGAGAGAGAGAGAAACCCCCCTGGGATGGCCATTCTTCTACCTTCTTCAGGAGCCATAATATGCATGTTTGCGCAGTAGCCAAGTCTCCACTCGACTTTATGCTCCCTCATGTTGATATATACATGAGTGCACAAGCACATATACATGTTCATTATATAACCCACTGTGTGTATGTATGTATGTGGATGCATGCAAAGACATCCGCGGGTTGTACTCAGCGGGATGCAAACTAGTAGATTTACCTCCCCTATCAAGCACAGTGTATACAACTTGGTTGACTGTCTCTGGCTCTAGATTATCCACTCTAGATACCGTATATGCGTACAGAGGTACGATTTCTCAATATTGACATGTATGTAAAACCACTAGTTACTGGAATGTATAGAATTTCAGTCATGTGAGAAATCATTGGAAGAGTTTTGTGTAAAGACGATGAATTATTGCAATTTCAGAAATTAGTCAAGAGATGTCGCTAGAAGCGAAGAATTGTCATTTTAGTGGCGAAGACATCAAACAACACGAGTCATCAATTTTCTTTTAAATATTCGAGAACTAAGTGGGATACATCGATTTTGCCTGAATTCTCAAGAAAAATTTGGTATTTTTTATTTATTTATTATTATTTAAGTTCGCTGTGGAACAGCTGAGGTCATAAACGACCATCTGCACAAATCACAAGATTAATGTATAAACCTGTACATCTATTCTTGTACTTTGAAGCTGACGACATTCAAGTAAGATGTGATCTACTGACATTAATGAACAGAAATTAATGAGTCGAGATCAAGTTAATAAAAAAATCATTAAAGGATTTTTCTGAAGATTATTATGATTATTATGTATGTATTGTACTGTTTATTGCTCTTAAGGTTTTCCTTTTAGTGAGGGGATACAGATTTTTTGCTCATTCATTTCTTTCCTCGCCTTTTTCTTTAGTGCAAGATTTAGTGGTGGTCTCCATATTTGTCTTTTTCCATTTTTTTTCATTTTTACGATTCTACGATTCTTCCTCCTTCTTTCGTTCTGTATTATCTCCATTTTGACTTTTGTTATTGTGAAATCTTGTGTTGAAACAAGTGAAGTGTACGAACAAGAGAGATTGTGCTCCGGAAGATGTGTTCTGGCTTGATCATGAGCCTTCATCATTATTATTATGAAAAATCCAATATAATTCTAGAAATGGATAGAAAAAATTCATTTAATTCCATTACCTTGTCACGTCTGTCTCTCGACGGAATAATGAAAATCCTTGTGTCAATCCACTATTTCCTGCCTATTTCAATGCTCGAAAATGGAGAAAAATATGGAGGGAGAAGGAAAAAAAAAGGGCCAATGAATAATATTAAGACATGGAAAAACCACATGTGCGCAGTTGGATGAAGAGAATGCGAGAAGTAGTTTTATCGTTACCGCATCTAGCGTCATCCAGTCCGCATTATGTCCCCAGGTATCTCACGGTCCTTGTGGGCTACCATACGTCCCTAGACTATCTCATTCGCATCTGCGCTGATATACAGTTCTTCCAGGCTCATCCTCCTCCAGTTGTACAGAGAGAGGCGTGGTGTGTACATTTACGTTTTGAATAAGGCTACATACAGACATACAAAACACAGAGAGACACACATGATGAGAGAATAACGCCTGTATAACACACACACACGAGAGCAAGAGGAAATATATACTGGTCATATCGTGTGTGGTGACACAAAACTACTCCACCTATTTCCTTCTTCACATCTTCATTCTTCTCATCTTTTTCCGGGATCTAGTTCTCTATCTCGACGATCTCACACAGACACAGAGACAATATATTCAATTTTTCACGTTTGGAGGCACGTGGTGTGGTATTACCCCGGAATTTTACATGCAGAGGAAAGAGAGAATTGATCAGTGAAGGGCCTTCTGTGGCCAGAGAGGCGTGGAGACGCGTACACTTGGGATAAACCAAGAATTATGTCTGGAGAAAGGTAAAACCGTTCTTTGCTAAAGGACAATTGGGAGATTGAACCACTCGACAGAGGGAGAAGGAATCACTGAAGATTGTCAACCGTGTGCACATGCCTCTTTACTTCCAACAGGCAGGTCTGTCGAATTTCCTGTCCTTCTGTGTGTACTATGAGCTACCTCCAATATTTCTCTCATTCCTCCAATGGATTCATTCTCTTGCTCTCTCTCTCTTTTTTTATTCTCTTTTGCCCATTTCATTTTGTCCCTCATCATCTCAATGAAAGCACCCCACTGCCTATACGCGTGTGTGCGAGTGAGATGAAAACCGGTATTCATAACTTTTTGCGGTTCGTCTGCCAGCAAGAAGCAATCTAGCCGCTGTCAAATGGTGTGACTGCCAAATCCGGTCGGCGTTTCACCGTTCCCTCTTATTGGATGTACTCGGGGATATATTTTGGTAAATGGTATAAAAAGAACCGGCACAGGTTACCCTCTCGCATTTTCGGTTGTATTATATATATATATAGACATGTATATATGTATATAGGTATACGTATATTCTCGATACCTCAGTTCCAACGTGAAACTTACGTCTCGTCTTTCCTCCTGGGAAAGAGAACGCGGATCCTTGTCTCTACCCATATATATATATATACTAAATCGATTGTCGACCTCCCCATGGAAATGAAATATATAAGCGTATAATACGTCGAGCCGGTAGCAAAGTGTCTAAAAAAAAAGAGCTCCGGAAGTTGGAGGACTTAATTGAATATGAAAAAATATCGCAGTCGTATTGAAAAAAAATTCAATAAAAATTGTCAATTTTTTCGGTAATCTTTTCTTGAGAATATCTCAGAAACTAATGGAGATACGGCCTTTTCTCCTAATTTATTTTTTGTAGAAGATTATTCACAGCTTTAAGGAAGGATGAAAGTAGAAAAGGCGTATGTCCATCATTTTCCGGGATATTTTCGGAAAATTTCAGATTATTCTTATGTTTATGATCATGAAACGTTGGAGAAATTAATTTAATAGTACTAAATAATTGTCAAATGAACAACGTCTGCCTGTTCTTATTGAGGCTTCCTCAGGTTCTGGAAACCATAATACAAAATTTGATAGTTAATTCGAAAATACGAATAAAGAATTAAATACATTATTAATACTGCCTATTTTTGACGTAGTTATATAGTTTCTTTCGCTTTACTTTGCCAGTCTTTCAGTCATCGGCATACATAATATTATTACAATCAATCATGTTTCTCATTTCCATGTTGAATTATTCTCATCATCGGGATCATAAGACATTGGAAAAAATCAATTTAATCATTCATTCAATAATTTCAGATTATTTCTGTACCAAAGAATTTTTTCATCCAAAGAAAAAATAAAAGTAATAATAATTCCATCAAACTGCATGCACCAATAAAGTCAAGAGGTGTTTATAACACCTCGTCTCTTCTCAACAATCAAGACAATACATTGAATTGCATTCAAGGCTTTAGCGCCTAATCTTTAGAAAGTGACAAAGAGAAACTGAGTGTAAGACGACGACAGGTCTCTCGTCGTTGTCGCGGTCCTTAAGGAGATATCTTCTCCCTTCCCCCCCATTGTTCTCCAAGTTGAGAAACAATCGGTGGTATGCGCTGAATCTGTCCATGTCACCCCGTTGTCGTTTCTCTTATTTTCTCTCGTTGGATGCAGTGTACATCACCCCAAAGCCCCATTCTCGGGCCCCTTATTCTCATTCTCTCACTCTCACTTAGAGATCTGTCTCTCTATATATATGTATACGGATTGACGCGACACAGTACAGTGTCCGACACCCGTCTATACCATTTCTTTCTTCCCCACGAGGTCTTTTGCCTTCTGGGATATCTCCAGCATTCGAAAAGACATGCTCAAGGCTTTAAATTCGCGCCAGAACCCCCCCCCCCCCCCTCCTCCCCTTTTTTTATTTCTCTTTCTTCAGCTTCACTGCTATATTCCGAATTCTTTCTCACTCTCGTCTCTACTATTTCACAATACGTAAAAGAGCGTTCCGCTCTTCTTGTTCTTTTTTCTCTTATTGTCGCGATTTTGCACATTCTCTTTCATTGGACCACAGAAAACAAAACCTCGATATATATCCCCTAAAGGTTTCATTCTATTTCATCTCCCCCTCTCTTCATTTCACTTTTTGTGTCGTTTTGTCTCTTCTACCCCGATTTATTTTTATTCTTCACGCCGATCTCCTTTCGCTCTTCTTCACACAATCGCAAACCTTGGATACATCCCAGACCATTTAATACTCACACACATATATACAGATTTAGCGAAAACTGAAGAGAAAACGCCATGGATATCTTCCGCCAATTACGGACACGCAGAGCGAATTGTTGTTTGTGAATGCCTCTTTACTTTTCAAGATTCAACCATAGACACATACTCAAAGTAATTTATAAATGTGTGTGTGTGTGTGTTAGTGTTGTGTTTTTCTTGCATGGAATGTTACTGAGTTACGTTAAAATCTGTGTTCATTAAAAATTTGAAAAATAATTGAATTCCCCCTTTTTCTTCGTTTTTTTTTGCAACAATTTTTGCTTGCAACGAAGAATTCTTCGAGAAATCATGCATTATTAGTTACTCTATGTGTTTTCTTGTGTACGAATGAGCTAAGAGAAGCAATGGAATGTGTATAGAGTGCATGGGATTGTGAGGAAAAAAAGGAGGGGGGGGGGGAGGAAAAAGAGGAGCTGAAAAGTTGAGAGGGGAGGAGAAAGAGGAAAAAAGTACTTATCGCTCGACTCGTCGTACTCGATACTTTGTATCGAACGTTGGCACTCAAAAACTCCCTGAGGGTGTATGCTTCACAGTTTCTCTACGAGCTATACACTTTAAACGTCCGGAAAGGCATCCAAGTATACTTGCATTGTCTCTTCTTGTCCTTTCTTTTTTCCCCATTTTTTCCTCTTCTTATTTCCTCTTATATACGTTTCTCTCCTGTACCAAGTGAATCGAACCAAGGAAGAAGAAGGAGCGAATCTCCTAGCTCGCTGGTTTTTTTCCGCTTCTTCTCGCTATCCGCTTTTCTATTAGGAGGACGTCGAGTTGCTTCAGAGTAACGAAGTGAGTTCCTTATGTAAGCTCTCGTCCCAAAGCAAAATCCCAGGGCAAACGGCCCTCCTCCTCTACCCCCCCCCCCCCCACCAGTTCACTTCACCTTATCCTCCAGGCTCGTGCGATTGTCGTATACTTCTACTCTCTTTTCTCTATAAGATCTATAATAGATTCTTTTGTCTTGCCGAATCCTCTCTTTCCGGATTCACCTCCACTTCACTATTTTCCTTCTTCTTCTTCGTTCGCCATTTTATTCCTCCTTCCTCAGTTCTAGTAAGGTTATCTCAGTTTCTCTATTCAACGAGATTTCATTTTGCTCTATTTCCTCAATCCCACTCCCTCCCCTTTATTTTTAAATTTTTATCCTCCTCCATTTCAGCCATTTGGAATATAATCGAAAGACACTTGGCGTCTATATATATATATATATATATATATATATATATATATATATATATATATATATATATATATATATATATATATATATATATATATATATATATATATATATATATATATATATATATATATATATATATATATATATATATATATATATATATATATATATATATATATATATATATATATATATATATATATATATATATATATATATATATATATATATATATATATATATATATATATATATATATATATATATATATATATATATATATATATTTTTCGTTCATTCGTCAGCTGAAACTTCCTCAAATAGGGGATCAATTGATATTCTCAATTCCTTTATTTTTTTTTTTTTCGTTTTTTTTTACTCTTTCCATTATGTCCTTTCCTTTTATGTAATTTCACTTTTGTTTGTTTGTGTCCCCTCAAAAAGAATTTGGACAATTAAATGGATAAAGAGAGAGAGACTAACTGAGTTGACATGTATTATAAAGAGAATATGTCATTGAGAGCGTGTGATTTGTACAGATGAGTATATAATATACTTTAATGTATACACAAACACAGACACAGACAGACAAACACACACATACACAGACAAGGGCTAACTTGAGCGAGTAGACACAGTCGGTTTTTCTATTTCAATGGGATGAACATTTGCTTTTATACATAATCAATGAACCGTTGAAAGAATAAAAACGACAAAGATAGGAAGAAAAGAGAGGAGAGAGAAAGAAAAAATGCTAAAAATGAGAGAAAAAAAAAAATTAAAGCCTGCAGGAAAAGAAAGATACTCGGTTGAGCGTTTTTTGAATGATTATATCCGAAAAAAAAGCTTGAGTAGTTATATATACATGTATATAAGTCTAGAAACGAGACATTAATGTACTCACCGCTACGAATTGGACACAATCGTAGACACAAGGCCTTTACGATATTTCTTTTCTCTGTGAGAAATGGATGGTGAATCGGCTTTACTCTATTTGCTCAGCTTGGATGAAACGTCACGTTGTCGCAGGCCGGAAGGGGGAAAAAAGGAGAGTTACTCCTCTTCTTTCGTACGAGAGAGAGTTTAGTGAATATGTGCAGAAAAGAGATGAGAAATGACAAAAAAATGTGAAAAAAAAGATCAGAGGAAAAAAAATGAAGAAGAGAAGTTGTAACAGTGAGGTGTTTATTCAGGATCTTAACCCCCCCCCCCCTCCTCTCCTGCCGCCCTCTTCCTCCTGAGCTTTGGGGGACAATTCACACGAGTGTATGCTATACAAAGTAATTTCATGTTTGTTTTGCGCTACAAAAAGTATGCCACTTGTATAATCCAAGTGGAAAAAATGACTGGGTACACTGGAAGAAATGTCTGTGTTTTTTTTTCACGTTCAAGTACAGTGTAATGGCTTGCAGGGGAAAAGAAAAAGAGAAGGATTCCTTTTGTGTAGAGAGATATTATTAGACGATTAGTAATGTAATCTTGGGGCCTTGGGGACAAACGAATCTTCAGACATTCGGCGGAGATATCTTACTTTGTGGGGACATTTGAAAAAATTA
Source organism: Aleiodes alternator (assembly GCA_963921955.1). NCBI lineage: Eukaryota > Metazoa > Arthropoda > Insecta > Hymenoptera > Braconidae > Aleiodes > Aleiodes alternator. Next base: position 12,113,552 of record OY998099.1, on the reverse strand, counting down.
AACAACAATGGAGACATTCTGAAGAATCTTCTCAAATTTTTTCAGATTTTTCAGCGGATTCCTTCACTGTGAAAAAAAATTCTGGATTATTTTTTTTCCTACCAGTGTGGAAAAGTACTTTTTGATGAGTCTAAGAGGTGGAGGCGATTTTTGCTATTGGATGAGTCAGAAAATCTTCACTACACGTGGAAGGTACAGTGTTTTATTGTGGGAAGTGAGAAAAGTGCTATAAAAAGGCACACGCGTGTGAAAAGTTCAACTTTATGCAGGCGCGTGCAAAAAGTAAGACTTTTCCACACGTACATGCAGAAAGGGGATTTTTTATATTAAGGAAAGTGTTATGAAAAGGCATACGTATGTGAAAAGTTTCATTTTTCGCACGTCTTCTTCTTCTTGTTCCTTTTGGTTATATCCCCATGGAGGGGCAAGTGCCATATTTTTCGCACGTGTGTGCGAAAAGTTCCACTTTTTGCACAGACGTGCGGAAAAGGGGATTTTCTAGGGTCACTTTACTACTGAAGTTTAACTCAACATTTCACACTTTTTTAATATATTCCTCGAATTGTCAGCAATAGAGAGCGATACTGCGTCGATTCTAATATCGCCACAAACTTCCTGCCTCAAGGATTGTATCCTGTCTTTTATCTGTCAATCTCTGTCTTCTGCCTGACACTAATTCAATATTTGCTCACCGTTATTGAAACTCACGTCACCCTATTCGAATCCCTCGTAATGACGGTAGAATATTGTAACGAATTGAACTGTTATTTGTAAGGAAATACCGTCATGAAAAGATCCAAGTGAGACGTAGAAGGCTTTTTTCTTTTGAAAGAGTGCCAATATACAAGATCCCACGCTATCAACAATATGGTACCACACGATTTATTGACTGGCCAATACAAATTTTTTCTCGGGAAATGCAAAAGGAAATTTTTCCATGCAGACGACTATTTTCAACAGCGGATATTGAAATCTCCACTTTTCTAATAAATTCAGTAGAAACTTCGGGAGTGTTACTCGGCTCCATATTGATGATTCGAGAAATCGATTTCATGTTTCTGTGGAGCAAGCACTTTATGCGTTATATCTATACAGATATGCTGATATTCTCGAAAAAAATGGGAAAAATCGAAAATCGAAGGAGTAGAATTTCCAAAAAATGGAGAAAAAAAAGTATTTTATCGGAAATTTTCTCAGCTTTTCAATAGAATTATCAGAAAAAAATCCAAATTTTTACCTGTCCTTCATTTTTTATGCAACAATCGCACCTACAGCTTTACATATACTCTCACCGAGTCCTTCGTCCTAGCAATATATCAGTGGCAGTATAAAAAAAACGCGAATACAGTGATCGGCCGGGTGATTCAAAGGAACTCACCGACTACCAAATTCTCTGTCTCCCGAGGTAAACAGAGGTTTAAAAGAAGAGAACTAACGAAATTCACTGGGACATATACCAAAGGATCACAACATCTTTGTCCTGTCGTAGAGCGTCTTGTGTCTCGAAAACTGGAAGAGAAGCACCCACGTTTGTACAACCGGAAATCAGTGGGAATAAAAAAAAAGTAATCGCAATTGCTGAGAACCCGACATTTATTTGTTTTTTTTTTCATTCTCCCCTTGTGTCGATGCTGTTTTTTTTCCTTTAACTTAAAAAATGTTTTCTCTCATTTCATTGAATGTGAATGTGAATTTGATTTTTTTCTCCTTTTTTTTCTCTCTCTCTCTTTATTATACGATGGATCGAAAGCGTGCGTTGAGAGCATTTCGCATGTCTCCATGGTGGTTGAATGTGGTGGGAAAGACGACAGGGAGGAGAAGGAGGGATGCAGAGGGAGGGAGGGGAGGGGAGAGGTACGGATAGTAGTAGGAATTCGATCCTCGTTGAAATTATACGTCACCGGAGAGGAGTCGCGTTCCAAAGGCTTTTAAATAAATTCGTTTTGCCATTTCTACAGGTTAATGGCAGAGAGAAATATATACCGAAAAGAAAAAAAAAAGAGAGAAAAGAAAAGGAAATTGAAAGAGTGGGGATCGATTCAGTGCAAGTAAAATGACAGTTATTGGGTACTGTTTCCTCCCTCAATGTACCCATAGTTTATCCACTTCCTCCAACCCCCCCCCCCCTACCTCCTTCTCTTTTCTCTTTCTATGAAACACACTCGGTTGACGCAATATATTGTTGCCGAGGGGGGTGGAGGAGGGGGAGGGGCACTCGAGGTTTTTATTGCCATCTATGGCCTCTTAAAAATTATGAACATTTAATATAAATCTGTGTTCACACAATGAAAGCCCTGAGAAAAATAAAAAGAAGCCAAATGTACGAAAAAGGATGTGGAGAGTAAAAAAAAAGGGGGAAAATACGTGAAACCTACTACTGGGCTTCGGTGGAATCAATAATAATGTCGAATAGAGCACATTGCAAACAGTAACTTATAAAAGTGGCAGAGAGAGAGAGAGAGGGAGGGCAAGAGTCGGGGTAAGGATCATAAAATGGCTCACTGATGTTTGCTCGTCTTATGTTTACTCTAACCTTGCAGAGAGTTCCCCTGCAGCAATCGAATCTGGAAAAAATGGAACGAGCGAGAGAGAGATGAAGGAATGAGAAAGAATATGAGAAGTGGGAGGGGGTGGGATAATCGGGGGAAAAAGGGGAAATGGAGGCAAAAGGCCTTCATGAAAACTCAATTATTAGGAAGAAAACCCGTAACTCAGCTTGAACAAAAAGAGATTTGTTATTTCAGGAAAAGAAAATCTTTCATCGAGATTTCATTGATCATTCTGCAATGTTATTGGTATCTTTATGACTCTTATAATTTTCGATAACTTAGATAATCAGATGTGTCGAGGTGATTTATGGAATATTTTCATTATTGTTGATGAAGAGATTCATGGCATACAGTAGCATAGGGGTAAAACAGGATTTTCCTATTTTATTGCCTTTTGCCTTCAATGAATATCTCAAAAACTAAAGAAAATACGCTTTTTTCCCTAATTCTCTTCTGTTTCGAATCAACTGCATTATAGAAAACTCGAATATTATGTTTTGATATTGAACATGTTTTAAATACCTTTAGATTAATGTCAATTGTTATGATAATATTAAACTTGAAGAATCTATTTTTATTGATGAAGAAAAAATTTTTTTTTGGTCATTTAGCTTTTCTCAAATAAATAAAAAAGAGAATTTTTTTTTAAATATTTCAAAAAGTAAGCGAGATAGAGGATTTTCGCTTCAATTTTCCTTTCTAGCTCTTGAAATTCTCTGCAAAAAGGATTTAAATAAAAAGGGCGTATCTCCATTCAGTTATTGACATAATTCATTGAAAATAAACACAAAAATCGCATTTCTTCACTGCTGAATTTATATTATTTTGAATAATACGGATTCAAACGTTTTTGTATTCTGCTATTGTATCTTCCGAAAAGGACCGATGAAAAGATGAAGGACGAGGAAAAACTGTTTGACTTAAAATTTTCCACCAGTTGTATATATATACTCTACTTTACTTATTCTACCGTTTCCATTCCAATTTTTTACCCAACTAACTTGAGTACACAGACAAGACAATCATTTAATATCTTATTTCTATACTCTTTTCTTCTGCCGAGTTTGCTTCTAATTGAGCGAAACCAAAGGCAGCTTGGTCACCTGGCGCTACACTTCGAAAAAAGAAAAAAAAAAAGAAAAAAATCAAATAATAAAAATGGAAAGAATCAATATTATTAAAGCTGGCCCGTCCAGTAGACGGTCTTCTTTAGTATATACGGCTCATCGAGAAAAATCGCACGAATGGGCAGGAGAATTTTAACGACATTATTGAGACCAGCTAAGTAAACAGGAAAGCCTTACCTGGAAAGAAAGAAAAAAAAAAAAAGGAAAAGTTTCTGGGGTAAAAAGGGACTGGAAGATAGAGATGTATACATTGAAGACCCTCTGAAATCTCAGTATCGTATTTTCAAAGATTACCTGAAGTTCTTTCCTGGAAAAATATCACTCGGCTAATGGTATAAATATGAAAAAAGAAAGACAGAATATAAGTTTCACTGGTAAAATCGTTTTGCTTTACTTTCTTGAAGTACAAATAAATTGAATTGATTTTAAAATTTGATTTTGATGAAATCGTTTACTTAAACTCAGTCAAAAGCACAGAGTAATGGGAAAATTTGATTTACATTAGAGAGATGAAGAATGAAATTTTAATGTTATTTTTTAATAAATTTTTTTTTTAATTCTACTTGTTACCATCAAAGTTTAGAAAAGAGTGTAGATAAGTTGTTGGCGTGCAAAGCGTAATTCCGTGTGTTGGCACACCACCATTGGGGTAGGAAAATATACCGCAGAGAAAGTAGAAGACAGAAAAGAGAGAGAGAGAAGGAAAGAGAGGCGAAAAGTGTGGCGCTCCTGCGAAGTGCGGATCCCTTGACTCGGCAACAATTTCTCTTCTCAACTCTTTTTTTTTTCCTTTTTTTTTAACTTACTTTTTTTTGTTTTCCGTTGGGTTCTAACATTGCCGCCAGAGATAAAGGCAAAGTTGTGGCTGTATATATCCCAGTGGTGAATATACACAGTGGGTTTGAGAAAATAAAAGGGAGGGGTCAAGTGGGATTTCATTAAGGCAAAGTCGTGAATTAACAATTCAAAAACAGGATTAGTGGGTAACACTGAAATGAGAGAGGAGAAGAGAGGAAGAAGTGGGTGAGTGAGGCTACTTAACCAATGGTACAGGAGAGCTTCAAAATGGTATTTCGTATGTACGATACACTTTCATTAGTGAACAATTCAATTTAATCCTGCCATAAAATATATTTGTAGGAAATTATGAGTGAGAATGGAGAGCCAGTATTTTATTTTCATTTGCATGAAAATTCTTCTGGAATTTTCTGAGAGTAAAGTAGGAATTTTAGATACGTCCTTTGAATCCTAACCCTTTTTACAGACACTTCCAAGAGCTTCAGAAAAAAATTTAGGGTTAAATTTTCCTTATCTCACTTAGTTTCTGTGATATTCTCGAAAAACAGGATCTTTATCAAAAATCGAACTATTCTGTTTTACCTCTTGGCTACTGAAATGGATTCCAGATTCGAAAAATGATCCAAAGCTGTGCAGAAAATTCGTGAATAACTCATTTCTCAATAGTTATTCATTAAAATCAGTTCTGGAAAGGCTTTAAAGTCTTCTAGAACCTCTTCAGTTACATTGATATCATCAGATTTATGGAAATATGTCTACACACAGAGAAAATTTTTTCCTTAATTTAAGAATGTGCAGGTCACTTAAATTAAGAAAGTAAAGTCACTCGATTTAAGTGAAAGAACTCACTTGATTTAAGTGAGTTTTACTTTTTTAAATCAAGAAAGAAAAAGTCACTTGATTTAAGTAAGAAAAGTCACTTAATTTAAGTGACTTTTACTTTCTTAAATTAAGAAAGAAAAAGTTACTTGATTTAAGTGAGAAAATTCACTTAATCTAAGTGAGAAAAGTCACTCAATTTAAGTGAGTTTTACTTTCTCAAATTAAGAAGGAAAAATTCACTTGATTCAAGTGAGAATAGTCACTTAATTTAAGTGACCTGCCATTCTTAAATAAAGTAACTGCACATTCTTAAATTAAGAAAACATTTTCCTCTGTGTAAGTGTAAGAAAAGAGACCAAGAATCTTGGAGAACGACAATTTTGGGATGTGAAACCACTTGAGCCTTCTCTTGATCAGTATGTTCTCTGTTGTTCTAGTGTTTGATAGCTTTACTTTGAGTTCTTCTTTACGAAGAAATGTGCTGTCTCAGCTGAGTACCATCTGATCAGCAATTTGAGTGTCCTTCATTGATACAAGTTTCAAAATGCTAATGAATGTGATGCTTCCATCTATCCTTCAAGTTCCTAGTCATGAAGGAAAGATGGAGCCACCCATATTTTTTTCAATTAACCTCCACTCCATTTTTATTGTCGTCTGAATTGAACGTGATGCACAGTGAAGTACTAAATATTGACAGTCCAACTTCCCAAAAGCTATGACATTAATATTATAATTAAATCAGTCATTGATATAATGAAATTACCCAATTCCCCTTGCCAGATACGCAAATAGCTATTGCATTAGTAATTTAGTTTACTCATCCAAGTTTCATCTCAGATGCATCACGGTGGTCTACCCTTAAGTTATTGCCTCCATTGATATTCAATAATAACGGGCAAACATCTGTTCACTTGATATTCATCCGATGCACCTTCAAAAGATGAAGGAAAAAAAATCCTGATTGAGCAATAAAATAAATTTGTACAAAGAAAATCAATGCCGATCTCGAATAACAATCAAAATTTAAATGATTTACATTATTTAGTTTAGAAATTTCAATTCAGATAGTAACTATATCAGATTGTAGATATCATATGATGTAGATTAAACTGATGCTCGCTAGTGGGCGTCTATTAGATTCATCGACTGTGTAGACCCAACGTGAATATTAAGGGGATGTTAGAGACGCGGTATTATCTCCCAACGATGAAATCGCTCTCGGCACAATCATGGACTACCGGTGAAGAGAGGGGTGATGGTAGTTTGGATTATAACGTGCAGGCAAAAGCACACGTTTATAAGTTAAAGGGGGGGGGGGGGAGGGGGAAGAAATACCGGCCGACATTGTGCTTAACGCTAGACACAGAGTTTAGTATCGTATGTTGAAACATAAGTTACTCTTGGTAGGTCAGGATACCCCGAAGCTAGCCAGGATCCCAATTCTCTTCCCCCCTTTCCCTGAGGGGGTCACCAGAGTTTCTCTAACAGAACATTGTGAATTTTCAGAAGTTTCACATCTACATCTCTCTCACTCTCTCGCAAAGCACCCGAGGGCTATCGTAAATTCCGTCGACTAAGTCGTAGTCCCTCTGTTTTCACCTTGATGACCAATAAATTATTCTTACCTAATTTAATCCAAGCCCCCTCATAAATACAACTCGAAAGCAGCACTTAGAGAGGGTTCAAATTGGGAGACAGGGCTACTGGTTGTTGTGTTGTGTATTGTCTTTTGTTGTTCCTTTGATAGTGCAGAATCAGAGGGAATATGACCTACTGGCTTATGCTCGCAGGTATGTTGAGAAAATCGGGGTAAAATGAACTGGTAGGTCAAGATGGATGGGGATTTTTTTTAGGTCGAATGGCTGCAGGGAAAAATTTGAAAAAATTCGAGAATAATGTGGACTTCTTGGAACATCTTCTCAAATTTTTTCAGATTTTTTTTTTGAAAAACCCTTTCCGTTGAAGAAAAAGGAGAGTGAAAATGACCAGGAGGTCCATTTTAAACGGATCTTTCCACATTTGCGCACGCGTATATATTTTTTACACAGTCTGGGTCTATATGACCCCTAGGGTCTGGCTACTGAACTGCAGGAGAGAGGACAACCACCACGCGTCCGGCTCGAGTAAATCCCGGCGAAGCCATAAATCCTAGAGGGTTTCGTCGCACTCGGGTACTCGTGCGGTTGGCAAGTCGCACTGAAGGGGCAAGAGAGGGGGGGGCAAGAGAAAAGAGAGGTTTTTCCACTATATACCGAAGCTACCGTCGTCCTTCCGACAGAATTGCACGTCCCATATATATTTTTTTCGTTTTTTTTTTACAATCCTCCTCTTTTTTTTCTACCTTTACTTTTAGGCACCTTGGAATTTCTCGGAGGTCACAACCTTTCGGAGGAAAGGTAAAAAAAATGACGTGGGCATGTCTGAGAATAGCAGAGGACGTTGTACTCTCTGTATTAGGGAGGCAATGATGCTTTTAACTTACCCCCTGCCAAGTAGACTTTCATTTTCAGTCACAGCGTGATTTCCTGAAGGCATTTTGCTATACTGACCTACTGCCACGGTTCATCGATGCTGTCGGAAATTTGCAATGCTTTGCAGGGTTGTAAATCCTCATTTGATGAGCAGAACGAACGTCTCTAGGTGAAGTCCTCAATATTAGAAGAAACGATGTCAAAATGGACCCCCTTTGCAAAATGATCCACGATTTTTTTTCAAAGTGAAGGACTTCACAAAAAAATCTGAAAAAATTTGAAAACATGCTCGAATATATCTACATTATTCGAGAATTTTTTCAAATTTTTTAATGGAACCCTTCACCCCCAAAAAAATCCCCAATTCGTTTTGACCCACAGGTCCATTTTGCCCCGTTCTCCTCCGCGCAACGGCACTGGGTCATGAGGTATATCGTCACACTTTCTTTTTTTTTCTTCTTCACTTTATCTCTGTTTCAGAAAAATATTCTGGCACGCGTTTTCCATGCTTCGACCCTAATTTCAAAGAATGACACAAAGCTCTCAAGGCATTCGAAGGCGTGAATAATATCTTGCCAAGGCTGTAAACGATTCTTTCATTCTCAGAACTATTCTAAGAGTATCTTTCTACTGACCTCTTTTACGCTTTAACGTAAATTCGTATTTTGTACTTTAGTTTGACGCTTTAAAAAAAATTCTAGAGTTTCATGGAAATTGAGATGGAAAATTGGTGGAAAAAGAAAGAGAGAGAAAGAAGAGTCGTGATAGTAAAAGTTCTCACTTTTTTCCCCTCATTTTACCAAGAGCATACACATTTTCATTTGCATTTTCCATGAGTTCCGTGCATTTTAGCTTTAATGAGAATGTCAAGATTCATTTTATGATCAGCCCAGAAAATTTAGACTTGTAGAGTGAACCCTGGTTATTGTTTATTCTTCATTTCCCCCTCCCACCCCCCCCCCTCCCGACAACCTCTTTCAGTATAACTTGAGAGATACTTAACCCTAGTACAGCACCAATCTAAGTTTCAAGTTGCTTCACCTCTCTCTCTCAGCCTTGCACACACACACATACTTCTCTTCATCTATCTATCTTCCTCCATCTTCTCCATTCTCCGGTGCTTTAAACCGTCGACGCTTTGGCAGATTGATGTACTTAACGTTGTGGGTTTGCCAACAGCCACGCTAATTACGTCGTTATGTCAGCGGTGCGTTACCAAACAATGAATACCCCCTCCTCCCTCCCACTGATAATAAGGGAATAAAAATATCTAATTAATCATAATTACGTGTGATATTAAGCTATTAATTTCATGAAGGGAAATTAAGTAGCAAAAGATGTGAAACAGGGGATAACTCAATTTCGAGTATTTTTTTCAAAGATCTTGGCAACAATGGAGATACGCCCTCATCACCCTAAGATTTTTATTAGTTGAAAGTCATATTATCGCATGAATATGAAATGCAAAGAATTAAATCAATCAAAATGAAGGAATTAAATCAATTAAATTGAGAAATTATAATACGTATCTCAACTTGAGCTATTAGTTAGAGAAAAATATATTAATTATTATTATTTTTTCTCCGACCATCAGTATTAATAGGATTCTGTTGGTAATCGGCCATTATGGTCTCTCCCGCACTAAATACGTTAATGACTCAAATATTTATCAAAACACCAACGTTTCGTCTGCTTTGCGCAGACCTCTTCACGGTGCATATATTCATTCTAAAGAACAAAATCATATGAAACATTATTATTACAAAATTATGCAGGATTTTTTAGATAATGAACAGAGTATATAAAATTGAATTACTTACAATTTATGAGAATAAAATTAATCATTATTATTAAAAATCTTTGACAAAGAGATTTTTCTCTCTTGTCATTAACAAAAACATTCAATCTAACTATCATGTTTACTTAGAAAAAAAATGTTGGTTATGTTGTGACATTTCTGCTTTTTTTCCCGCCAAATTACTCTACATTATCTTACAATTCGTTGGTATGTTGCGCCATCTTTAATGGTAATAAATATGAATGAAATGAATTATGAATAAATTAACATTTAAGTACATTTATGTTAGACTTATACGAATAAATATTTAAAACAATCACAATTTTTTGAATACTATAGAGTTGACAATTACTTTATATCACAAATGTCCTATATATCATGATTTATCTTGAAAATTTATAATGTTATCATAATTATTGTTTAATTTCAAACTATCTTTCATATAATTTACGGTAAATTTCTTGAATTTTTTTATATAAAACATCTCAAGTATGTCTCTATTATATTTATTCTCGCAAATATTCAATTTTTTAGATTTTTCAAAATTAAATTTATGACCAGTATCTTAAAATATATTAAAATCAAGAAATATCTGGAAACTGCCATTCACTAGCAATAGTGTCCTCACAGTGTTTTTAAAAGTGTCTACAAAAGTGTCTCAATTTCAAACTATTGGAAATGGGTGTGATAAATAAGTTCTCAACATAATTTATTCTCTTTAATATTCAAGACTTTATTTTATTGCACGAGGATGGACCGTCAGTGCAATGCATCGGTGAACTCTCTACGAGAGACTAACTACTTGTCACCAAGGCCCGAAAAGTATCGGTACCTAAAGACAAAGAACCCTCAGTTCTTTCTCCCTATGGAATCATTGTTTATGTTTATGTTAGTCGCCGACTCGCCGGCTCTTGCTACGTCGATTCGTTTTTGAAACTCATAATCTCGATTTAAATAAATGATTCTCAGTAAAGATATAAAGTAATAATCCAATACAAACATTTGTTTATGCAGGCATCAATTTGAAAAATTTGGAGAAGCTTAGGATTGATCTCGAGTAAGTATTGAAGCACACATCTTCCCATTTTCCCGGCGGCTCCTTCACCATTAAGTTATCAAGACACCTCACAATCACCCAATTTCCATAAACTTGTGCAAATTGTCGATATTTTGTCCTTTTTCGCTCTAATCCATTTCAGTAGGTCTTGAAATTTTCTACAAAGATAGGCAAGAAATCTTGTAATTCACGTTTTTTATGAGAAGAAAATAACTAAAAATTGTTTTGTAAACAAATAATTGTATTTCTCCAGAATTCATCGTAATCATTGGATTAGATATTCTTCATAATCACTTTATAGCATATTTTATAACCTAAAAATAATTATTGAAATCAATATCTTTTATTAATTTTTTCATAATCTGTTATCAACCGAATACTTCTCGTAATTTTTTATTAAAAAAAATTTTCACCGATTATTAATGGAAGTCCCTGATGATGGTCTTGGATTCGAGACAGAAACGTTGGGCAAGTTTCGTATAAATAAACTAAAATGAAAAACTTCATGCTTGACTGACTAAGACATTATTTATTCAAAAAACAAAAAAAAAGGCAAGGCTAAAAAAGGCGTATCTTCATCATTCCCCTGAAAATTCCATTGACAATGATGACAACCACAATTGTTTCTGGACTCAAATCAAAATGCACAAGAAAATTCGTATCAAAGAAAAAAAAAAAAATCAAAGATGAACAAATGTTTTTCGTTTTACGAGTCCGGGGGCACGTTTTCTCAGAAGCCACCTCAGTAAAATTATAAATTGATAGCGTCGGATATTACGTTGGCACGTGATGTTGAGGGAGGGGCAACAAGAGAGTGGATCCCTCCTGAATGCCTCAAACCAGCACGAGTCGAGAAGTCATGCTACAGCAAAAGAGAATACACTGGGTACAGACATAAATGTGGAATGAGAGAGAGAGAGAGAGAGAAAGAGATGAAAGAAAGAGAATAGAGAAGAGAATGAAAGAAAAAACAAAGGAGGAAGTTCTCCACAAGTAAAGAATAAGTGTTGGGGGTATGTTATATTGGTATTGCCAACACCCAGGTGCATATAAATATATATATATATATAGAATATATATACAAGTGTGCATCCTTTTCTCATTTGCCGACGCGCATTCCCGTTTTCTTGAATGTATATACATGCACGCGATGCCAGGTGTACATACTCGCATAATACATAGCCTAAAATATATACATATATACATGTTTATATATAAATGTAGTGGTTGTGTGTGGTTGCCTTTGTCCCGCAGAGAGAACTTTGCAGAGAATGGTAAGACGCAGGAGCACAAGATATAGTGGGTACAAACCCACCATAAGCGAATGCACCAGGAAACCAGCGGACGCTTGTATAACTCATGTACTTTATTTGATAGATAGATGAGACGTAAAAGTACCAGAATGAGACTCGATGGACCACAGACAGATGGGGGACCATCAAGTAATTCTATTCTGGGGGAATATGGGGTAAAATGTGATAGTTTTAGGTATTTTATGCTATGGAAATTACTCGGAATCGATGGAAAAATTAGAGACAGGTTTTTTCTGATGATTCCATTGGAAAGCTGAGAAAATCCTAGGCGAGAAACAAGTGCCAGAACTATTTTTTTTCAACATTTTAGGAATTTGATTTTTTTTGCATTTTTGAGGGAATTCCATTTTTTTGAAATATCTCTGGTTCAATTGGTCGTAGCAACCTGGGACCGATTTTAAATGAAAGGGGACATCAATTCCCATCGATTTAAGGGGTCTTGAATTGAAAAATATCGATTTTTCATATAGTTATAGGGCAAAAAATGATAATCATAATTTTCCACAAAAGTTCCCATAACTATCTGAAAGATCGATATTTTTCAATTCAAATCCACATAAATCGATGGACAATCATTTCAGTTTTCATTTAAAATCGGTCTCATGTCGCTACGACCAATAGAACCGGAGATATTTAAAAAAAAACTGAATTTTTTCGAAAATCAAAGGATCCCTCAAAAGTGTTCAAATAACTCAAATTCTCAGAAAATTGAAAAAAATTAATTTTAACATTTGTTATCTGCCTAAAATTTTCTCACTTTTTCGATAGAATCATTACAAAAAAAATTATCTTCCACTGTTCTATTGCAATATCCATTTTATGCCACTTTTCCCTATATATCTATGTATAGATATATTATATTATCACCTATTATATTATATTGAACCATACTTCCGTTCTACCCCCTCACTCCCGATTTCCCATTATTTTATTATTTTCTTTTTCGATTTTCTCGTTTCCCTCATTTTTTTGTGTATATATATGCAACATACGTGTTGTCAACGACAGCAATATTTGAATTCTCGTGACCTCTTCAAAATTGCGTTTTCTCCGTTCATTTAATTATTTGAATGGAAATAAAAAAAAAAAGTGAAAAAAAATATATGAATACAGTGAAACAATGGTAGGGCCAGCGGCGACAATTTGATTGGAATGTTTCGTTGGATCTCTAACGAGATTCGATGGGCCCCGTCAACGAAATAACGAGGTCTCTGCATCCTACATAGCCCTACATTTTGCATCTCTTCGTTCACTATTGCGTCTGCTGATGTTACCATCACATCTGAGTACGTTCGCTGAATTAATTGGTACCACCATCGAATTATTAGCAGCTTTTTGAACGCCTTGAGGGGGTTTAAGCACTAACCAATCGATTGGACTCACAATGAGCCATGTGGAAGCTTCTGGCTATGTTATAACAGGAATGCTCTCGAGTGTGTGTGTGTGTGTGTATTTGGTGAATGGTTGAAGCAATGAAACACGAGGGGTTCCAACGAAAAAAAAAAAAACCTGACTTTTGGTAATGAAGCCACTTCAAGTCGATCAAATCACATCAGAAAAATCATGATGAAACGATTGAAGTTTGAAGCTTTTCCGTTCGATTGAATGAACATAGTTCACAAAACTTTCAGTCAGAAAAATATTTTCTAATGAGATCATGAACTTCTGGTTTTTCCTTTAGAATTTTAAAAAATTGAGTAATATGAGTAGTATCTGATCATTATGAGCGCAAATTCACGAGCATTTATATCGTTAAGTGGAATTAATAATAACAATGAAGAAAGCAATCAATTTCAACTGATTATGAAATGGAATTTCCATAATTAATTAAAATTCCATGTTTACTATTGAGCAGACTGAATTGAATAGTTCATTAATTGAATTTCCTCGAATCCAGGCCGGACCCTTGTAATGAGAGCCTGGCTCTGGCGGTTGAGCTATCGATCGAGGCGCGTCCCCCGGTGGCGGATAGGGGAAGTAGCCAACACCAGTAGGAGGGAGCAGGAGGGAGCAGACTGGTAGAACAGTCGGATCCAGCCATGCAACCTCCGGAAATGTTGGTGAAGCGACGGTACAATAAGAGAGACGACGGAGGTAAAAGCCCGGGCAGTCAAACGAAGGCCGTTGCCGCGGACCAGCTCCCCCAAGCCAACGGTGTAAACCTATCGTGCCTAAGGCTGAATGGCACAGGGGTGACGCAGGGTGGATGAAACTCTGCGTCGATGTGTCGCTAACGATGTCCTTGGGGTACCAGGTCACCCCCCATTGTATTGTGTCGCAAGACAGACCTTACCCCCACATACCGGGCTCTGTGGGGATGGACCTTTAGTTCTCGGATACTCGTGGGAATCATATGGATAACCAAACAGATAAAGTTAATATCGATGCCTTGTCAGGGAGCACCTCTGGTGACACCGGCAAGGATTTGCAAGGACCCTTCGTAGTCGGGACTGACAATGGCAGTACCGATCAAGGGGCCTCAACGAGTGTGGGGGATGAGGTGGTGGAGGCCTTCGCCAAAGCCACATTGTCCTCAGAGAGTGGGGAAGGTGGACATAGGGGATCCCCGATGGAATCAGTGAATACTGAGAACACGGAAACCCCTACGAACACCGAACCCACTCGGAAAAAGAAGCAACCCAGTGGGGCTGAGAAGAGAAGAAGGGCTAGAGAAAGGAGAATTGCAGCTGGACTTCCACCTCTTATCAGAAACACGGGAGTGAAAGACCCGGCTCCAGAAAAGGGGACCAATGAGGGAGGGAAAAGGCCACGCTCTGCAGGCCACACACCTCCTTCGGAAGGACCCATGAAGAAGCCGAAGGTCACTGAGGGAAAGACGGCTGCCTTATTCAGCGTAGCTGCTGCGGGAGGAGGAAGGTACGCTATAGTACCGGAAACCTTCCCGGGGGTTATGCTGAGTGAGGAACAAGGACAGTCACTGGAAGGTGCGCTGATGGAGGCAATATTCAGCCCTAACAACGCACCAGCTCCGAGATTCGGAGGCGCGCGGCTTGAGGGCGGCATCTATTGGGTGACGTGCTCGGACGCGGCCTCGGTCTCGTGGCTAAAGGGAATCGTGCCAAACCTGGCGCTTTGGGAGGGGGCGGCTCTGACGGTAAAACACAGGGACGACCTCATTCCGAAGCTCTTCAGGCTGACGGCTACCTTGCCGGGACCACCGGTGGAGGGGCCAGAAGCTCTGTGCAGGCTGGTACGACAGAACCCAGGACTCAGTATAGAGAACTGGAAAATCTGGAATGTCGCGACAGGTAAGGGCTGCACTAACCTTGTGGTTGGTGTGGACCAAACTGCGCTCGATTTCCTGAGGGCGATTAATATGACCCCTCATTACGGCCTCGGTAAAGCGAGGTTCTACGAAGCTGTGAAGAGGAACACACAGTCGGGGGGAGGTGTTAACCAAGGAGCACCACCCCTAAGTGACGACGCACCTAGCACTGTGGGCACCAGTCAGGCATCGGTGGGGATGGCGGCAGCGTTATCACCACGGAGTCAGGTTGGGAACCGGGTGCTCTTCACTCCGGGAAGAGCAGGTTTTGCGTCTCCGGGCACTCCGAGGGGAGTCAGGCGCAGGGGTAGACCACCAGGGAGCGGGGGGCGGGGACGGGGGGACAGGGTGGAGAATATGGGGGGCACGCAAAGTACCCTCGTAGGGGTCTTCCCTGTCCTCCCGTCGCCAGCGGACCCCACCGGCGGGACCCAGAAAGATGGACCCGATTAGGGGCCATCTCGGGGGGAAACCAGGCAGGTCGCTCATTGGCGGGAACAGGAGGAGGAGTGATTACTGATGTCCCTATGGGCACCAGAAACACTCTCTGCTCACAAATTAATTTGCAACACTGCAAAGCGGCGGTGGCGTATCTGCACCGGTGCATAGCAGTAGAGCAAACAGACGTATGCCTAATACAGGAACCTTGGGTTGTAGGGGGACATGTGAGGGGCCTGAATATTTCAGGTAAAGAAACCTTTTATGCACAAGGTGAGACAGGACCCAGAGCCTGCATCATCATGGACAACAACTGCCAGCCCAGACTACTGAGGAACTTCTGTACTAGGGACCTGGTGGGTGTAGCAGCGAAGATTGTGCTGGGTGGTACGAGACGGGATGTAATATTCTGCTCGGCCTACCTACCACATGACTCGGGCGACCCTCCACCGTCCCTAGAACTGAGGGAACTAGCAAGGTACTGTAGGGAACTAAAGGTGCCACTGATAGTGGGATGTGATGCAAACTCACAGCACACATTATGGGGCAGTCGGAAAACGACTAACAGAGGTCTAGCCCTCATGGAATTTCTGCTGGGGGAAGGCTGGGAGCTCCTTAACAAAGGATCCACTCCCACCTTCGTTACCGCTAGATGCCAGGAGGTCATTGACGTGACACTATGCACTCAGTCCATCCTGGATTACTGTGATGACTGGGGAGTCTGTGATGAGGACTCACTCTCAGATCACAAGAGAATAACGTTCCAAATTAAAGGAGGCAACATCTATCCTGAGGCAACCCCCAAGAGAAACCCCAGGAACACCGACTGGGATGGATTTAATGCATCCCTGGAGGTGGCCTTTGGGGGAAATCGCAGGGGGTTCAGGGGTCAGGAAGGACTGGATAGAGAGGCACTGTTTATACAGGAAAATCTCACCCAGGCCTACCAGGACCACTGTAATGCCAAGGTAGCCAGGTCAGGAAAGAAAGTGGCCTGGTGGAACAGTGAGCTCACGAGACTCAGACTCCTATCCAGGAAACAATGGAGGAGAGCTTATAGAACGGAAAAAGACGACGACTGGGAGAAATACAGGGATACAAATGCCAGGTATAAGTACCAGATCGTGCAAGCGAAGGACCTACACTGGAGGAACTTCTGCTCTGAACTGGAGAACCTATCATTGGTCTCCAAGCTCAAAAGGATCTTTGCTGGAGGCCACAGGGTACCGCTGGGGAATATCACACTTCCGGAGGGAGGAAATATAACCCAGCACGAGGACATCCTCCGGCACCTGATACAGGTACACTTTCCAGACTCCATGGTAGCGGAAGAGGAGGAGGGTCTGGAATGTGAAAGCCCGAACACATCTCCTGAACGGAAACCGGACTGGGAAACGGCCAGGAGCATTATTACGCCAGAGAAACTGGAATGGGCACTTGGCTCGTTCGATAAGTACAAGAGCCCGGGGCCGGATGGTATCTACCCGGCAATGCTACAAAGGGGAGGAATGGCACTTAGAAGAACACTACTCCGGACCATGAGAGCCAGCCTGGCCTTTAGGCGTATACCCATGGGCTGGAGGGAGGTCAGAGTAGCCTTCCTACCCAAACCGGGCAAGTGCAATTATGACAGTGCAAAGGCGTTTAGACCCATCAGCTTGAGTTCCTTTGCTCTGAAGACACTGGAAAGGCTCGTTGATAGGCACATTAAAGAGGAGGCTTTGCGAATTAGACCGCTCAGCACCTCTCAACACGCCTACCAGGAGGGAAGGTCCACGGAAACGGCACTTCACGCTTTGGTAGATGAAATAGAAGGTGCACTACATAGGAAGGAAGCATCACTCGGGGTGTTCATTGACATAGAGGGGGCTTTTGACAACACCGCCTTCGATGTCATCGGTGACGCAGCCAGGAACTTTCAGTTCGGTGAAACGGTGACTGAATGGATACTGGAGATGCTAAGGACCAGGAACATTAATACCTCCTTCGGGGACGCACGAGTTAAGGCCAGAGTGGGCAGAGGTTGCCCTCAAGGAGGAGTAATCTCACCGACCCTCTGGACAATCGTCGTTGATGATCTACTCGTGGGTCTCGAACAGTTGGGAGTGAAGGCGATAGGCTATGCGGATGACGTGGCTATCGTGGTGAGCGGGGGACATACTGGAGAGTTGCACTGGCGCATGCAGAGGGCACTGGACTTTGTTCAGTCCTGGTGCGTCAGGCACGGACTCAGAGTGAACCCCAACAAAACAGAGATGGTGCTCTTCACCAGGAGAAAGGGATGGAAAGTGAAACCTCCATCTATCTTTGGAACTGAGCTCAGTTTCTCGGACGAGGTAGACTACCTAGGAGTAAGACTCGACCGGAAGCTGAGCTGGAGAGCACACATAGACAAACAGATGGACAAAGTATCAAACACATTTTGGGCCTGCAGACGGATGATGGGAAAGACCTGGGGACTCAGCCCGGCGGTGGTAAAGTGGATTTACACAGCGGTGCTGATGCCCCAATTTTCCTACGCCTCTGTAGTATGGTGGAGGGCGCTTACAAAAACCTCCATCATACAGATGACAGATAGGATAGCGAGATGGGCAGGGATAGGGATGAGTGGGGCTCTAAGAACCACACCCACGCTTGCCTTGATGGCTATCCTAGACCTGAAGCCACCGCATCTCATGGCAATGGAAGTGGCCAGGGGTGCAGCGATAAGACTGAGGTCTGCTGGCCTCTGGAGGAACTCGACCTACGGGCACGCGTCGCTGCTTAACGACAGGAGCATCAAGAAGATACTCCGGCTAGGCGGCGACGCGTGCGGGGGCACGAGGATCTTTACCAGAAAATTCAAAGTCATGCGACCAACAAGCGAAGAATGGGCTCTAGAATATAGGCCTTTCCTCAAACCTGAAGGACCAATGTGGTTCACGGACGGAGCCAAGAGGGGATGTGGAGCGGGTGCCGGGATATGGTCGGAAGGACCTAGGACCGACATTTCAACACGACTTCCACATCACTGTACGGTGCTGCAGTCAGAAGTAGCCGCACTGAAAGGCTGCGCCAGTAAGATACTGGAGTTGGATGTCCGGAATAAGCATATCTATATATGCACGGATAGTAAGCAAGCCTTGAGAGAACTCGAAAGGACTAAGATTACGTCTCACCTCACAAGAGACTGCATAAACTCGCTAAATGACATAGCGGAGAAAAACAAGCTCAAAATCCTATGGGTACCGGGTCACTCGGGCATCAAAGGTAATATAAGAGCGGACACGCTTGCCTCTACGGGATGCAGCCTTATGACCGGAGAGGTAGAGAACATAGGCGCCAGACCTGAAATCCTGAAAAAGTGGCTGAAAACAAGGACACAGAAGGAATTCAATAGGATCTGGCACAAAAGCGAGGGACTGGCACATACCAGGCGCCTCTTTGAGGGACCTGATAAGTCACTGGCAAACGAGATCAGCGGTATGAGCCGGAGTGAACTCAGATGCCTGATTGGACTTATCACGGGACACTGGCCCACCAGGGCCTATTTACACAGGTTGGGACTTGAAGAAGAACCTACCTGTGACAGATGTGGGTTAGAGGCGGGGGATGCCTACCACTTACTGACGGGGTGTAGTGGATTAGAGGAAGAAAGATGGGAGGTTTTTGAATCCACGAGCATCTCGAAACTAACGGTAACAGGGGACCAGGTTGGGCAGTTACTTAATTTTGCCAGGCTTACCAACCTTCTTGAACCCTGGAACCAAGGTGGTCGCCACCAGGCGGGCGTATAATAGTTTATACTCAATATGCCCTTTCGGCCACCGAACTCTAAATCATACATATAATATCATACATAATTGAATTTATTCATCATGGAAGTATAGAAGCAGTATAATTTACACGGGAATAATGATGTTTGTAAGGAAATACCGGTGAAAATTACGTTTAAATTTGAAATCAGAGGTGAATTGTAATTGATTGATACTGTTGGTGTAAAAATAAGCATAAAGGAGCAGGTGTCAGGCAGCTGGGCATTGCTTCGGGAATATTTGCTCATTGGCTACGGTAAAGAAAGATCGACCGTCTGACTTATTAACAGTGAAGGCTGAATGGAGAATTCAATGTTTTATATTATGCGTTTGTGTGAGAGAGAGAAAAAGAGAGAATTGGGTATAAGGTGTCCGTGCAAATTTAATATTACCGGAGAAGATTACTCTGCTTGTGACGTACAACATTGGGGTATAGTGCAGATGCAAGGTGAATTATCGAGGCAGATGGGAAAGAAAGGGATAGTGTGAAATCAGAGTGTCTCATTTTATTTTCCCCCTAATTTTGGTAAAATGTCATATTTCGCTTGAATTAAGATTGAAAAAAGGAGAATTTCTCGCAGTCTGTGAAAAAAAAACTTAAAAAATTGGCCAATAATGTAGATATGCTGGAGCATCTTCACGAATTTTTCCAGATTTTCTGATGAAGGCTTCCAATAATTATCATCATAATCAAAAATGCTATAAACAAGATAATTTGGTTACATGTCTCTACAGCACAACGTCAATTCAACACATGTACAAGTCACTCGAAAATATTTCAACACACGTAAAATTACTCACATCAACATCAATTGAACACAGATTTAATAAGCATACATTGAAGAAAATTGGATTGGTAGAAAAGAAAGAAGAGGATAATTCAAGTAAAGCGATAATGTAATGATTGAATCCAAATAGGAAAGAACCATAGCTGAAGACTATAGTGCCTATATTATTGAATGATTTCATTCTTTATTCATGCTTGCCTGTTGATAGTGAGAACATTATTATGTTTGTTCTCCCTATCAATCAATTTTCCGATAAACATCTCCGATCAGCTATCATGCTATAATCTTCCAATGCTAATCTAACTTCACCTTGATACTGTAGGGTGAGAATTCCCACCAATCTATAGCTATACCAGCACTGAAGTCATACACACACCTGCAGATGTCTATCCCAAGAACCTGCCTGAGATTTCCATTGAATCACTCCAATTATCGTGATGCAAGATATCTTGTGCATGCAATAAGCAATAAGTTAACATACCGGATCTGAATGAATCAATACGCATATATATACTAAGCAAAGTATAAAATAAAAAAGAAGCACCTAACATTATCAATTTACCTCGTCCCTTCCGCTGTGTGTCCTTAAATCGTATTTCATCAGTATATGGCTATAGCAACATTTGCCGATCCATGAGGACGCTACGTGGGGCCTGGTCACGACTTTTGGGCCCCACTTGAACTCAGCCCATGGGACCCCCCTCGAAGACATCTCCCTTTCCCATATTGTTTTTTTTTTTTCATTTCATCTACTGCTTCCCCTCTTCTCTATCAAGACCCTCTCATTCTCTAACATGCTCATTCAGTTGACCATGCACGAATAATCCAAAGCCAAAGGAACACGACTTATATCGTATGTAACCATCTTCAACAAACATACATCTTACCACAAGTAATATACTCTCCAGAGATACCCAGAAATTCGTCTCGGTCGTTTGTATGTCATTGCTATCGCAATATCCATTGCAATTGATGAAACTCATATACATACAAATTTCCTATTTCAGCAAATTTCCATTGAACATAAAAGTGGCTCATCAAGTTGAATTGTGTGTGTGTGTGACTTTTGGTTCGCTTTTGGTAGACCATATGAAAAATAAAAGTGAGACAAAGTGTTCCCTTGAGACCAACAATACTAATTGTAATAGTATATATTGAGGTTGAGAAGGAGAAATCATAGTGACGTTAACAAGACCAAGGGAAACGCACGTGAGCTAATTAAAGAGCGTAACTAAGCAAGTTGGAGGTCTAGTTTTGGCTGAGCAGAAGCTGGTTAAGGGAGGGATAACTGTTGGTCTATATATAAGCATAGCCATCTGTAGACTTGCAGGGAGAAGAGACGAGGGTGAGAATTGCCTGTGAAAATGGAAAACAAGGAAGCTGCCGATTTTGGGTGAGAAGAAGCGTTGTGCCCTACTAGAAATGGTATTAGGGCACCAACTAACACGACTATTCAGAAATTTCCCAATGTTGTAATGATGGAGTATGGGTACAATTGTGGCATTTCACGTACGTGCTGTGTGACACAAAAGCAAACTAACATCTCTACTAATTACTACCAAGTAATTAGCCGCCAATTTCATCTCCGTCAAGCGTGAAATAAGGGTTCGACGGGGGACACATCCGTTTGGGGAGGCTCATATTGATTCAGTCCATAGCTTTGGTAATGGTGAAGATGAACACAGAATAGAAGGAAGATAGGAAGGATTTTGACTATAGATATGTATGTGTGTGTGTGTGTGTGATGCTCCCAGTGTCTCTGAGGCGTCTATCACTTGTGCCAATTGTACTATTGTGATGCCTTCGGTAGCACAGAAATGCACGGTTGATATTGGTAGGTTAGGAGGCATCCTCCCCCCCTCTCTACCACCCTTGGTCCTACATTTCGCAATTGTTCGAGTGCAGAGTGGCCTCCATACACCAGAAGCGGTGTAACCATCCATTGCGGATAACCAGGCATGAAACGCCGAGGTCTAATCAAATATTCGATCGTTTCAAGTCTCTTCCCTGTGTCATACTGGAAAGGCCACTCTCAATTTCCCAAGACAGTATCAAGCTGTTCATCGTCAAATCCCAAAAGCGTTAAAGATAATAAATCCCTGGGATTCTATCACACGATGACGTAGATAGACCGAGTACCTTAGTTGGTGAACACAAAATGTACCAGGAATTAACCTGAATGCTGCACAGTGATGGAACTCCTAGGATTAAAATGCCCTATCGATTTTATTCTGGGATTAACTGATGCTGCTTAAGCAGCAGGGAAAACCCACATGATTTTGGAGAAGGCAATGGCATCTACGACACAGTTGGGGGTCGAATTCGAAGGAATTTTTTTTCATAGCTTCTTTTGAAACTACAGAGCACCCTTCTGTTTTCCGGCTATTGTGAAGAATGTCCCTGGTTTTTTATGTTACCTCGAAGTATCTACCTCTTGCCCTTTCGATCCCACTCATACGTTTAAAAAAATGGCCCTATGATGTAAATATTTTTGAACATCTTCCCATTTGTTTTAACCTAAGTCTTTTATTCGAAAAAACAAATCGTTGATCATTTTACCCTGCAGGTCCATTCTGCTCTGACCTTTTCTATTGGATGTTTCCTCCAGTGCATGTTCCTCAACAATATCATTTGTGCTTGATTTTTTATTCAAATTTCAAAGTGTTGTCGAATAGCAAGGAAGAAAATATGCAGCGCCAACTTACGGTGGAGGGGGGAATTATTCAGTGATGCCGTTGGCAGCGACCACATTGGTTACCGTCACACGACATTCAATCTTACTTGCAGATGTTAAACCTGGGAGAGGGGGGGGGGGAAGGGGGAAGAATCGGTGAATCTACATTTGCCTTACGGTTTGCTTACGCATATTGAAAATTTGTGTGCAATGTATTCACATTGTAGAATCTAGTGATTCTGAAAGTTCGGAAAAAAAAGAGGTAAAAGAGAGAAATGGGAAAAACGTAACTCTAGAAAAAGAATGGAGTGGAAAAATTGAGTGCCTCAGATGCAGAAAAAACTACGTGATTTATTGAACACCAAAAGCTTAAATGTTTCATTCACTTTTCATCCGAAAATCGATGAAGCGATATTGCGATTTTCTCTTGGACTTTTCTTAAAAAATTCTAATTTCATGTTTTCGTTCATGCGTTTTCATGATTTTCTATTTTAACAGTGTACTTTAGTAATGAGAAATATGCATCTTATGTAACAGCAGCTGCTTCAGGTGTTTTTCATGGTAAATAAATTCGATGCTCGCACATAATTTAAGCATTCAACCTACATTGTTCCATTATATCAAATTCAGTAACAAAAAGATAAAACACATTTTATTTGAGATAATTGCGGAAAATAATAGAGACACGCTCTTTTGCAGAGAATTTCAAGAGCCACGAAAGAGGATTAAAGCACAAAAGGCGTATCTCCATTAATTCCCAAAACAAGGAAAATGAAGACACTATAAAAAAAATCTGAAAAAATTTGAGAAGATGCTCCAATATACGAACTTCGTTATAGAATTTTATCAAAAATTTACAATGCCCCCTTCACCTGAAAAAAAATTCTGAATCATACCAGCTCATGCGTTTATTCTGTTTCAGTTTTTCCTATTCTCAAAAAACGTCAATTTATTCAAATGGAATTAAGCCATCGTGCAATAAACTTTCAGATTAATTCATCACCAGTGATTGAAGTATCAAGATTGTAAAAGCAAATTGAAATGAACATATTCAATACGTGAATGTTAAAAAAATTTTCATCGCTTTAATAGAAAGGATTTGGGAGCAACTGTGTGGGCAGTTGGGATTTGTGAAATGTTTGAAATCCTGAAAATCCTACTTCCATTGCATTCAATGGGAAAGTGCACTGTGTGCGTAATGGAATACTTAGCGTTCATCTCTCACAAAAAGATAGCATTTGTATGTGTCTGTGTCTGTGTGTGTATACTCCTAACGATTTCTGTGTCGGTAGATCGAACACACATTCACGTTAACCGTGGATTTTCAATTGGAGCTCTCGTTTTGCATTAGATTCATATATACATATAGGACATAGTTAAATGGTCCTATTCTGTCGGCTCTCGTGGTTACCAAAGTTCCGCCCATTCACTCAGGGATTGGTTATCCAATAGATAGGAAACTTTGGATGTGAAAATTCTGTGAGTTTTCGACTGAGTACATTAATATGCATAGATCCTAAGAGTTTTGGGGCACCTTGACACATGACACAGAATGTGTTCGTACTATTTTAGGTGCTTCTGGTACTCTCACTCGCTCTCTCTATTTTTATTCTTCAGATTAAGAAAGGAATTATAGAGAAATTAAGAAACAAATTAATGTAAATAAATTGTTTATCTCATATGTAATTGGTAAACTGATGTAATTGAAATCTGTATGTTTGTAAAGATGTCATGTTTTGTTCTTTTTTTCTCAAATTGTTTGTAAAATATTACTTTTGTATCACTATTTTTTCTCCATAGGGGGCCACAAAGCTCTTGGACATAATAAAAACGCTTTTCTTTCTCTCTCTTCTTTTTCAGTGGCTCAGTGCATCAGTGCTTAGTATACATTACTCAATTTTAACATCAGATAAATTCATTACTCTACAAACAAGAACAATCATAATATAGAATATCATAGAAGGACACTTGTTATGTTTGGAAGGACTAATCAGCCGAGAATCATCTGCACATTGTGCGCATTTTAACATTTGTGTAGACGTGCATATTATTGATATTTGCATGCGTTAATATGTATTACTAAAAGGAAATTTTACTTCATGTTGGGGTGGACATAACACATTAAACAACCGAAAATCAATAAAATGAACATTCAGTGAAATTAAAATTGAAAAAGTCAAATTAATATGAAGAACCAGTTAAATTGCTAATTGAGTCAATAAATTCAACGGAGTACAATTTTCAGAATCAATTCCAAAATTGCCACTGAAATATTTCATCCGAACTTATCAAAATATGAAGATTCGGAAAATTATAAATCATACAACTATTCAATCATTATTATAATGCAATTTGTAGGGGTGAAGGGGGTCAATTGAACCAAAAATTCTGTCACAATTTTTTTAGAATACAATTTTTAGAAATAAATAATTTTTTTTTCCATGGAATAGTAGTTTGTTATTCACCTTATCATTTCTGATTGGTAAATGAATCAGCGAATGATTGTAATTTGATCAAAATATATAATTGTATCGCCGCATCAAGTGGTTCAACTGTCCCTAGCTCAGGGACAATTGAACCACTAGCTGGGGTCAATTGAATCGAAAGTATTGGAAGCCAAAATAAATTCTTTTTAATAGATAACTTTTAAGATATCAACTCGTATAACAGTTATTGCATACTCTGCTAAGAATATATTATTATATCACTGTTTTTCGGTAGTTTTGATTCTATTCTTTTGCAATACTCTACATTTTTTCAAAATTTTCTGAGGAATCTATTTTCTTGGGGTTTCTTCTATTTTGTTTTTTTGTCTCAATTCCTGAACTTTTCTCGAGTATCGGTAGGAGTGACAGTTCGCCTGGTGCACGATCTTTTCTACTTTTGCTACTTGATATGGCTTTCGGTAAAGGACGTATTGGTTATGGTTTAATTGACCCCATGTGTTTTGGTGACGGTAATTAGCGCACTCAAAATTATTACATAATTATTTCTGTATAAATCGAGTTAAAAGTGATGAAATATAGTTATGTTGAGACATTAAAATTGATAATCCATGATAATATTTGAAAATTAGAATATTATCAAAAATTTCGTCGAGAGTTGAAAAAAAATTTTGCATGCCCAAAATCATAAAAATTGGAATTTCTTAAAATTGAACAGTCATAATAATTCCGAATTTCGGGCACATCAAGGGTTGATATATTAAGAGATCATTCTGAAAGGGCACTTTTTTTTTCTAATTTTTTCCTATTTTTTAATCGACTGGTTCCATTTACCCCCTCTTCCCCTATTATTTCGACTACATGGGCATATGCATACAGTTGTTGATAAATCTATCTCTTTCTCTCTTTCTCTCAGTATTATACCATTTTCAGACATACTCAAACACAGACTTTACTCAAGATACTTATATCCCAGTTTAAGTACTATTTCTCTTCTTCTCTTTCATGCTGTTTTGGACGAAGAGGTGAAAAAAAAAGAAGAAATCCCTTCGTTCCTTTTGGGGGTATCCTCTTAGTGCGTTAACGATCTCCTTCACCTCTTTGAGTGTGCGCGAATGATTCTTCATACCCTCTCTTGCCCATGGGGGAGAGAAAAAGTATGAATACTTTGTGTGTGTGGTTTTAGGAAGGAGACATAGGAAACAAGAAAAAATTGTCTGTTGCTTTTGTGCCCAGAGGAGAAGGAGAAAAAGGATATTCACATGATGTGTCTGGTTTTCCCATGAGAAACTGGACGAGACGGAATCTCTTCTTTTTTTTCCCACTTCTATATCTTGTCTGTGATGCTTACGATTTTTCTCGGTGAAAATATGATTTTATTCATGAGCTTTCACTATATTCTGTGAAATATCACAGTTTCTGCTTTAACAAATTGAACACTGATATTTTTTTTTTTTTTTTGTATTTTCTACTAGGAAGCCATTAATTTTCAAGCACTTTTTGAGAGGGTGTTTACGATTTTTTGACGTGTTTCATTCAATCATCAATTAAACGGTGACTGCTGACAATTGTGGAGCCTCGAATTATTCATCATTACTATTATTTTCAGTTCTTCTAATAATAGCTTCCTCTATTACCTCTTTTTTTTTTCTAGGGATTTCGGGTGTATCGTACTACGAAAAGGCAAAAAAATTGGTCACGAAATGTTGCGTGATTACAAGCTAAAATACTCGAGTGCCATTGACAGATACTGGTTTTTTTTTGCAAGAATATGAAGTTTTTAGACATAGCCATTTTATTTTCACTTTTTTTTTCTCGAAATATCTCGGAATCTAAGAGAGATAGAGTAATTTAATGATCTTTTTTGTATGTCTGACTTTTCAGTCGACATTATCTCCAGGATTTCAATGAAATCATCGAAAAGGAGCCCATCTCAACCCATTTTTACCCCATTCGTCCATTCTCCTCATTATTAATGGCCTCGTGACGTCATTGAATGGAAAAATCTTTTGTCACGATGGGGTGAAACCGCATTTGTACATCTGCGCACTAGTATTCACAAGAAAAAAGTAAAACCGTAAAAGATTTGGAAATCACATACACATACAAATGCACACACAATTCGAAGTAGGTGGGTTATATGCGTCACGTGACGGTGGGGGATCAACGGTATAAATGTGTACTGCGAAGATGCCAGGGGGATTGAGAGAGTGCGGGGACTTTTTGGAGCCGTCTGGTAGCTAAGGAGAAATGCTTTGAAAGACTGCAGTGAGCGAGGCTCTCTCAGATAAAAGTGTACAATGGACGAAGGAAGCAAGGCTCTCCTCTCTCTCTCTGTGGAAGGCCCTGATAAGATCGAGCCGGTCATTACGAGTGTCTCACAGCGGGAGAACGTTGCCTGGACATGTCGGATTTCAGCTTTCTCTCTTTCTCTCATCCTTGCTGCACCCTTTTTTTCTATTTCTTTTTTTTTCCATTTTCTAATCCCCTTTTTTCTTCATTTGATTTCTTTGTGGACCATTCCCGAAGCCCTCGTCTCACATTCACTTAATTTTCTCGGGAATCCAGTGATTCTTGCTTCTGCTTTGAAGCCCGCAGATTCACTATACCCGTATTTTTCTCTCAATAATTCCAATTTATTCGTCGATATTGCGTGTGGCATTTTTTTTCAATCACTTAATGTTTCTTTCTTTTTTGTTTCGATCCGTGTCACCCAAAAAAGAAACGATAAGAATAGAAAGAGATGAGACGCGCAAGAAAAAAGAAAATGTTTTGTACAAAGAACGACAGTTATATCGAACGTGATTGATCGATCGTCCTCCAAACACCAAAAAAAAAAAAATTTTTAGCAGCCAATGAATATAGCCCCCAATGTGCCTCTCAGGCCAATAAATAGCCGGGGCTCAACAACAACACAGGATTATTGGATTTTCTATTTTCATAAGCACTGAAAAGAGTAGATTGGAGTGGAAGAGTGGCACTGGAATGAGGTCTTCTCATATTCTCCCTCCCCTCCCCCCCTTTATCCACCCACTATTCTGCCACTTCCCAATGGCATAGGATGAAATTTCCACCCATTGCGGAAAAGACGCAAGGGACTGGAGGAGGCAAATAGAATGTGTTGTGTTGGTGGCTTGAGCGACTGAGTTGATGGTAGTACGTCGTTTTGATCCCTCTACCTCCCCCTCCCCCCTCTTTCCTTTACCCACTTCCTCCCGGGGGGCAACCGCGTGATAAGCAACGGCTTGAAAATTTCGTGCTCAACGACGAGCAATCCGATCGATTCAAGCACACCAAACCCAGTGGAAAATACTGTGAGAGAGGTTATGTACGTGTATTACAAGCATAGAGAAGCTACTCTTATGTATGACTCAGCGTGCAGCACTTTGCCATTTCCGACGAGACATTGACACGACTCTCAAGGATATAAGAGAAGAAGAGGATGTATACTATATAGATATGTATATGTATTATACGGGAAGAACGGCAAGAGGGAATAGGTATCAAGTATCAGTGAGGAGGAATGCACAAGACGTTTTTACCTTATGTGCAGGATCAGCGTACCGAAATTTTCCTCATCGAGGATTTACGATCACTTCTCTTACTCTCGTGACACTACCCCCCCCCCTCCCCCCTTCTCTTGCTCACCCAAGCTCTTCCATCAGCCTATAAAGTCTTTGGGAAAAGTTCGTCCACACACCAGTGCAATCCGGATGTCACATTTATCTTATGAAATTTTTTTTTGTCTACCTCCTTTTCTTTTGGAAATTCTTAGTTTTTCTTTACTACCACGTGCTCTTTTATTCTTTAATCCAATCTTTTGCTCTCTTTCCTCCTCAATATTTCCAATTTTTTTTTCATATTTTTTTGCCTCTTTGTGACTTTTATTCTGGTTCATATGGGGAATGCACTTGGACTCGCACGGTTGTGTGTGGATGGAATAAAAAATTGTCAGGTTAAGAATATCCCGAGTGTCGTTTATAGGATGGGTCGTGATACATTTCTTATGAGGCTTATGCAGCACTAAGTCCTCGTCGTGGCCTCGGGTTACGCAAAACGTGGTGATAATCTCAATTTCATTTAATTGTTGTTTTTTTTTGGCTCAATTGGTTAGTGAATTCCAACAAAATTTCGTTATTTTTGTGGAAAATTCAATTAGGAGATTGTCTCTTTGCCTTGAAATCTTGTGACCGACCTCTAATCAATCAAAATACATTACATCAAAGCATTAAGGGGGGAGCCTGCTTTAGAAGCTTAAAAAAATCGATTTTTTCGAGGATTTTTTTGGGAAGGAAAGAAATATGTGATTGAAACGAAACTTTCAGGTTTTATTGTTATGTATTTCAAAAGTCTTCTCAAATTTTTTCATCAAAATATATGTCATATTATGCGTGGTACAAGCATTTCGTCGAGGCGCCTCGAGTATGCATGTGTCGTGCGGCGGGAAAGATGCAGGTCGCAATTTTCATCTGAAACTAAAAAACCAAAATTTTTTTTAATTTTCAATAGTATAGCTTCTAGTTAAACCAAGAAAATAAAAAAAAAAGTGAAAAATTCAATTATTTTTCGCAAAAAAAAAAAAAAATTCACTTTAGATTGTTTAAAAAAATGGTTAATCATGACTTTTTCAAGTTTTTTTAGGTTCAACTAGAAGAGAATTTTATCCCGAACACAACCAATTTTGTCTCGTTTCGATAGGACGTTTAGTTTTTTTTCTATCTTTCCCGCCGCACGACACATGCATACTCGAGGCGCCTCGGCGAAATGCTTGTACCACGCATAATATGACATATATTTTGATGAAAAAATTCGAGAAGACTCTTGAAATACATAACAATAAAACCTGAAAGTTTCGTTTCAATCAAATATTTCTTTCCTTCCCAAAAAAATCCTCGGAAAAATCGATTTTTTTAAGCTTCTAAAGCAGGCTCCCCCCTTAAAATTCAAAAAAAATTTGGAAAATTTAATTTTGTTTGGCCGAGTAAAATTACCCATTTCCAACATTTTCTGATGTAAATTGAAGGAAGAGTCGAAAAAAAAATTTGGGCTCTTCTTCTGATTTTTTTTTGGATGGTTTATAAAAATGATGATGATAATAGAAATGATGATTGAAAAGGCACACAAAAAGGTCTCTCTTCCGGAGTTGACTTTTTGAGGTCAGAGTTTATACCTCTTGAGAGAAAAAAAATAAAATAAGAAGCGGTACGTGGCGCATTTTCAGTGCCGTTAAAAATTGATGGACGATAGGTTGGGAATTAAGGTCTTGACAACAATACCAGTGGATTATTCTGTCTCTTGGCTTCTCTCTTTATTTCCTTTTCTCCTCTTCTCTCGACTCTAGTATTCAGGTGTGTACGGTAAAAACGTCTTCCATGGAAAATCCTGATATATTTCGTTAGTGTCGTGGAGGGGTATCGCGGAAAGCTTTACGAGTCAGTTTTTTTTTCTTCCTCTCTTTTTTTTTACGTGCCCATTGGTAATCACCGATTGGGAGTGGATTTATAGAGAAGAGGAGGACAAAAAAAATCGGTTTATCCAGGATATACGAAATTTATTAGACGAGGAAGAGAAAAATAAAATCACTCGGCACTGAGAGGATTTTTTCCTATTGGCATAACTATTTAATAATACGCTCTGAAAAGTCGCATAAACTACTCATTTTCATTATGAATGCAACATTATTCAGCTAAGGTCAAAACAAAAATTAATAATATACACAGAGAAAAATGTTTTCTTAATTTAAGAATGTGCAGTCACTTAATTTAAGAAAGTAAAACTCACTTAAATTAAGTGACTTTTCTCATTTAAATCAAGTGACTTTTTCTTTCTTAATTTAAGAAACTAAAACTCACTTGAATTAAGTGACTTTCCTCACTTTAATCAAGTGACATTTCTCACTTAAATCAAGTAACTTTTTCTTACTTGATTTCAGAAAGTAAAAGTCACTTAAATTAAGTGACTTTTCTCACTTAAATTAAGTGACTTTTTCTTTCTTAATTTAAGAAAGAAAAACTCACTTAAATCAAGTGAGTTTTCTCACTTAAATCAAGTGACTCTTCTTTCTTAATTTAAGTGACCTGTGCTTTCTTAAATTAAGTGACTGCACATTCTTAAATTAAGAAAACATTCTTCTCTGTGTAGGAAAGATTATTTCTTCTAAGACTAATGAAGCAAAATGATTTTTTTTAGAGTGAAGAACTTGATGAAAAACCTGAAAAAATTTGAGAAAATACTCCTATCTGTAGACATTATGCGTGAATTTTGTCATCAATATTTAGTTTTTTCTTTGGAAAACTCCCTCAAAACTTGATAATAGAAAAATCTACTAGTGTCGAATTCATATTTTAAATAAAAAAGAAGTGCAAAAGACAAGTTTTTCGTATCAGATTCATCCCCAACTATCTTTTTTTTCCCCCCAGAGAAGAATTCCTGAGGAGCTTCCGTAACTTTTTAATCAACCACTGTACCAGCTTTAGCCTAAAAGCTTTTCTCTCTTTCTCTCCTCCCCACAATTGAAAGAGCCAGAGAAGACTCAGATTGTCGCAGTGAGTTTTTTTCACACGATCTTTTCCATCAAATCCATATAACTATATATCTATTGTCAAATGGATAATCACTCTTCGGTGTGGTGGATGGGATTTCCAGCGCCAATAATAAACGAAGAGAAAATGGGAAGAAATTGAAGCACCAAATGGTTGGGAATTATCCGCTGAGTATCGAGTAGCCAAGATGCTAAGCGAGAGACGAATAGAATGAGAGAGACAGAGAGAGAAAAAGAGGAGGAGAATGATCGAGCCCTTGAGATTATTCAAACGTTCGGATAAGCTCGCTCAAATCAAGGAGGCTCTACAAAATCGATTCATTTACAAATAAACCAAGTGGATAGGTCGAGCAATATGCTTCGAGGTATTTGGTATATTTGCCCTTTTGAATTTATTACATTTTACCTCATTTTCTGATCATTCCTTTTTGATTATTTCCACTTGGCATATTTTCTCCTGTAATCTCTCCTTTTTTTCCTCCTTTTTCTCTTATCACGATTCTTTCATATCCTTTTTTATTATTTTTTTTTCTTGCTTCTAATTTCATTCCAACGTTATTACAGAACATCGGAGAAAGAAAGAGCGAGAGGATGAAAAAGCTTTAATTAATGTACGTAGTCGAAGCTTTTGAATTTAAAGTGAAAAACCTTATACTTTTCTATATTCTTCCATATTCCATTAGTCCAACGAAGCGCAGAAAGTCGTAAAGATTCAACTCACTACTCAACTTCAAAGTTTATTCAAATGAATGTGCAGGAAGTATACTTTGTTAATTTTTGAAATATCATTACATTATCTTATCTCACGATTTCTTCATTTCTATCTTGCTTTGGAGAACGAAAAAAAAAAAAAAAAGGAGTTGATACTATTCCAACGTGTTTGAAGTTATTTGATGTGAAAAAAGAAGAAAAAAAAAAAAGCTGTCGCTTTATTAATGGCATGGCGAAGAATAGTAGAAAACAAAATTCAAATGAATATATTTCGTTGTATACGAATGAATGAGCAAGACAAAGGATGAAATTATTTTTTTAAAAAAGAAAAATAAATAAAAGAACGTGGATCAAGGGCTGTCTACACCCACCCGCTAATTTCTTCGGCTATTAGCTACGACTCTGAATATAAATCGAGCCATTATACCCGAGGACGAGAGCTCTTGGCGTGAGCCCGTTGGAACATCTCGTCAGAGCATCTACTTCTGCACGCTCCTGTCCATCCTTCTTCAACTTTTCTTCTCATTCTTTATTTTGCGCCTTTTTTTTTACTACTCCCCCCCTCTCTTCTCCTCATCTGCTAATCAAAATAAGAAAGTAGTTCGCATCTTTGTAATCTTCGTAGTGAAACTCTAAAAGATTAAACAAAAGAAAAAGGAACAATGACGATGGAAAAAAAAGAGAGAATCCTGGGGAAATAGGGGGGGGGGGAGGGGATAAACAATGAGCCTCGTTTGTCTTTGGACGAGCAACAACTTTTATCCTATAAACCAAGTGATTGTCACTAAATTGCAAGTACAGGGAAAAAACAAAAAATATACGTAATACAAATAATAGAAGAAGGGAAAAATCCTGGATTTTTTTCGGAGTGAAGGACTTTGAGGGAAAAATCTGAAAAAATTTGAGAAGCTGTCAACGTTGTTCGATAATTTTTTCAGATTTTTTTATAGAAGCCTTCATTGAAAAAAAAAATTCCAGTAATTATCATGATATTTTCTATTCTATTTTTTCTGATTCTTCCATAAGAATTTGAACATAAGTGCATATATGTTGTATATGTATATACATATATGTGAGAGAGATCCTCTTCCTAGTCATGTGTATGAAATTAGGTAAATGAATGAATTTCTAAGAAAACGGATTAATTTATTTTTCATATGTACACTGAGAGAAAAAAATTTTCGTAGCAAGAAAATTGTCTTGTAGCAAGAAAATTCAAAATTTTCCTTCACAATTTCTATATCTATATATATTGAAATTTTCTTTAGTCACTAAAAGAAGGGAAGTTTAGTGAAGTAGATTTTCTTCAACTAAGTAGATTTTCTTACAACAAAAATTTTTTTTTCTCAGTGTAGAACACATATGATTCAGATCTCAATCGAGATATAGCTATATTTCTATCATTTTAGATATATATATTGTCACTAAATTACGTAATGAGCTACATATAATCTGTCAATAGACTGGACTTCGTAGTTCAAACGGCATCAACTCAAAAAAAGAGAAGATTCTATGAATAATTTGTAATTGCCGAGTGAGACATCAAGAAATCCGTTAGACTCAAATATGAATATATAATGCGCTACAAGAATGAGGTAAAAAAAAAAGAGAGAATAACTAAATTCCTTTTAACATGGAATTGCTCATAGTACAACTTATGTCCGAAAATTAAAGTCAATTCGTGGTTCATGTACCTGTAATATCAGAGGATCTGTCATGTTGCATGTCAGATTAGACGAGAGTGTTCGCTGCGTCAGGGCTTGGATGGCTCTAGAGAGATGACCCGTTTCGTAGTGAGTTGATGCCAGAAGAGGAGAAGAGGAGATGAGACAAATGCGGGGACTTTGGGGGGAGGAAGAGAAGGGCAAAGGATGCTGTATACCATGAGACGATCAGCTGGACACGATAATGCTCCATGGATGCCATTAGGTGGTCCAAAATATCCCCCGTAAAGCTGTATTAGTGCAGACACACAAGGACTAATACAAATGAGCACGAATTTCGGTGGAAACTTGTACACACACACACAAACACACTTTCTCACTTGAACCAGATCTTTCACCTGTCTCCTCCTTCTCATGCCCCAGCGTTTCAGCTATATATATCTCTCTCTCTATCAGAGGCCCATCGAAATGGCAACTGCACCCGGCAGGTAATTTTCGTTGTATCATCAGAGGGAAATGGCAATTCGTTGCAAACTGGTGCACCAGCATAATTCGCTGTATTCACGAGTTACTCTCGGACTAAATTGATCATAAAGCGACAAAGGCATGCAGAAAGAGAGATGAGAAGGTGGATGACGAAGAGAGAGAAGGAGAGGAAGAGGATTGCGTTGTGTGTTCTCTGAGGAGCTGGAGTGTTGCTGATTTTCGGGAGAGGTAAAATGTCCCTAGGGAAACATATAAACATCCCCCCTCCTTCCCCCTCTCTTTCCACCTTCAGGCTGTCTGTGCTGTATGTATATATACCAACAAAATCCCCATACACGTATCCCCGTGGGTGCAACGTTTTGGTTGACGCATGATGCAAAATCTAGTGCATCATAATGGAAATAATTAATAACTCCTGACCGAATAGGCGGATATAATTTGGATAATGAAACACACAATTGCGGGGAAAACAGATGCCTCGTTCGCTTTATTTTTTTGCAAAATTTTTTTGCGTAGTTGGGGCGCTTTTTATTTGCTACTGGCATGATCATCTATTTAGGGATGTTCTACTGCATGAGAGGAGCAGTGATTTCGTCAGTGTTCCAATCCCTAAACATGAAAAAATGAGTTTTTTAATTCCTCATTAAAATTATTTTCAGGGAATTACGGAACGCTGTGGGAGTTCAAATATCATATTATTATCATTACATTTCATAGATATTTCTTTTATTCTTTATTTAATTAGCTTGAGAATTATGTTGAAAAAAGCGTTGCATTCTAGGAAATTCTGGCGACACAAGTTGGCAGCACTTACGTGTGAGTGACAATTTTTCAATCATTTTTATTTATTTTAATGCCAATTATTGCCCCAAAATGGAGCGTTTGCTGCGGGGAATAATCTCTCACCTATATCCGAAGTTTCATCCAATTTGAAGAATTTTTCGAAAAGTTTCTTAAGCTTTTGTGAATTTCCCATAAGAACACATGTTAAACGATGGTTTTTTAAAAATTTATAACTCTCAAACCAGGTATGAAAAAAGTCCAAAATTTTGCATACGGTTTCTTTATGAATTGAAGAATCTTGGAAACAAACTTCATTGAATTCGTACATTTTAGAATTTTGATAAAATACCGGTAAAAAATCCTTAATGGCATCGAAGATTTGGACAAACTCGCATGTTTTTGATTATTAATGTAATATTAATAAAATTCATTTTCAAAATTAGCAGATGATGTTTTTCTCATTATAGGGGAAACAATGTATAATGGATGGAGGGGAGGGGGAAGAAGATGGCGGATGATGCTGTGTGTTCTCTGGAAAAAAAAAAACGAAAGAGGTTTATATGAGAGAGGAACTAATGGGTCGTAACGGACGGTAGAGGAGCAATAACGACGTGACTCGGATAATCTGCTGTGGGACGATGTCACGTTTGGGACTTAATATCTTGCTCGTTGGCCTCACGAATTGTGTGTACACTGGGATGGCATGGCGCACACAATTTGGTCCCCTTCAAATATTTCGCTGGTTTCCAGCCACCAAAAATAAGATTCGAATCAATGGCTAAATTCCAAATGAAATTCTTTGACTTTTTGAATTTAATGTGAATTCGTGTATATATATATATACCTCAAATAGTGATGTGCAGCCTAATAATGTGTGGTAAAAGATGAGAATGACGGAAAGAATGAAGAGAGAGGGAGAAGAGATAGAGCAACTAGAAATGAAAAAAAGCTGAAAGATGAGTAGCAGTCTTCGGATAAACTTATCACGTTTCGACGTTTGACGGAATCCGATTATCCACTGTATCTTCGTTTTATCCCCTTTTTCTACCTGCATGAAAGAAATGTCGTTTACTTTGAAAAAGTTTCGAAGATACGTAGGAATTCAGGTAATTCTATGGGCTACAGACGCATCAAAAAGCTGATTTTAAAATCAAATTCAATTGATTTGTATGGTTTTTTCAATTGTAATTCAGGTTTGAAGATTTTTGTAATTCCTTCTCAATTTATTTTTTTCCCACAAATTAAAAGTCATCCAAAATTATTATTTTAGGATTTTATAGAAAGCAGTTGATTCATTCGGGCGCATAAATTCATCGTGAAAATAATTGCAGTAACTTTCTCATCTAAAGAAACTAAAGGAAAACGGGTAATGATATTTAATGGACGCATCAACACAGCCAGGGATGAAATAAAGTAAAGGGAACCAAGAGGGAGTTATAGAGTGCAGTGTTATCCTCTTGGTAACCGCAGGCCAAACAGATG
The DNA here is from genome assembly GCA_963921955.1 of Aleiodes alternator. Taxonomy (NCBI): domain Eukaryota; kingdom Metazoa; phylum Arthropoda; class Insecta; order Hymenoptera; family Braconidae; genus Aleiodes; species Aleiodes alternator. The sequence goes on along the minus strand of OY998099.1, from coordinate 12,076,526 downwards.
GCAAGTTTTGTGAGAAAGAGAATTTAAGTGAAGTAAAATGGTGGTAGATAATGAAAAAAAAAATGAAAAAGAAGCACTGAAGTTGAATTGAGCTGGTGAGTGTAAGTCTGAAAGAGTAAGAGTGACGTAGAACACATAAAGAAAAGGACAAACCACCATAAATGAAATAAAGGAAGAAGGTAAGAGTGTTTTCACGAGCCACGAAAGTACACTACCATTGTCTTCCAGATTATTGCGATATTTCGCCGCCACAATGCCCAGACAATTATTAACCTGCGGTGAGGTGCCCCTGGGACTTTTTGGTGGAGTCCAGATATTCCTGGATTAATCCAACCAACGTATATTCGTTTTGTGTTGCCCGAAGAAATGATCAAGAACTCTGATCCCAATTCTCTCTTATTCATTCAAAGATTTTCAATCGAAAATCTTGTAACCGAAATGGACAATCAATGAACATAATCAAATTTTACACGAAATTATTATGAAACAACGATCTAATTAACAGCTGAGAAGAGGGGAGCAGGAGAGTGCAATAGTGACAGAATTAATTGATGTGTATTAATTGTTTGGATAACTTGCAATGTTGCTGGAACTCAACATGAATTTAAGTGTTCATGTATGTAATTTATTGTATTAAGATAATTCATCTTTTACAAAGGGGTATAATTAACCTTAATTCTAAATTTCAAAATGGCGAAAATGACAAAAAATGTGACCGTTTGTCGTTTGCATAAGTATATTTCCATTTTCTTGCTCTTCGCTCTTTTCATACTGAAAATTCGCAGTCTCGATATAAATATAATTTTCAGAAATACAATCACAAGTTTGAATATATTTAAGTGTAATTTGACGAAATGCTAAGAAACGTCAAGGTAATTCGATGAAATTTCGAGTATTATAATCATAATTTTTGAAACTGATTGTTGTAACGTTTCAAGAGAGAGGTTGAACTCAGAGGCTCCAAGAGAAAAAGAGAATAATTTGGAATTCCTGTCTTTCAGAGCCTGATGAAGCTTAAATTATAAGCGAAACGTCGTGAATTGACGATATTTTAGCATTGAATTCATAACCTTTCAATCTCCCCTGAGACTTATCTAATTAATTACTACATGGAAATGAATCCGATTATTAATCTAATTAACTTGTTATAAATCGCACAATCATTCGAACTATTAATATGTAATTGATGTAACTTACATTGGTTTTGGCTTTATGGACATTTGCCTACAGTCGATGAATAAATCTATCTATCTATCTTGAGACCAAGAAGATTCATCCAATTGTGGGTTTTTCAGTACAGGTAAATAAAATACGTGGGCAGATCAACATATTTTACTTTGAATGTTTTAAAAAATGATGGTTAAACCGTTTAATAGGTATACGTGTAAAGAGTAGCTGGAGAATGAAACGCGATCTTGGGAACACACAGTGGGACATTTTTCAGTGATGGCAGCTCTCTTCTCTTGACACTAATAAAGATTCCGGTGGTAGCTGGCATCCAGAGACACGCCTTTCCTGTCCGTTGAAGAGCACAACATAGTTTCGTGTCTCATCCTTCTATCTCTTCACCTATCCTCATCGCACCATAACTCCATACGTCCTTGTAAGCCACGTCCTGTGGCTTTTCATTTCCATAGAGAAGAACATGACAAAATGGACCATTGAGGTAGAATGAATGGGAATTTTTTTTCGGAGTGAATAACTTCACGAAAAAATCTGAAAAAAATTGGAAAGATGTTCCAACATCTCTCTATTGTTGTGGAATTTTTTCAAATTTTTCCATAGAAGCTATCATTCCAAAAAAAATCCAGTCCACTTTGATGTTGCAGATCTGTTTCGACAGCTTCTTTCGTATGATATTAACCAAGCTACATTATATCCTTATGCTCTTTTGCAAAAAGGGGTATTGTTTAATTTCGTGGTGAACTGTCAAGTAGAGAAGGTATTAAGCTCTTCCTATTTCAACACAGTAAACCCTATCAGAATCTACTTCAGATACTTCTGAGTACTTGAAAAAGCGTCATTCACTTGAAAACCACTAAAAAGCCTTTGCTCAATTCTGAGACACCATGAGACACACAACGCTTTAAACGTTATATAACCGGGCGTCAACCCAAAGTAAATTGATCAGACCCTCGGTTACAGTAAATAAACCCTCTTATGGTATTAGTTCGGTATACCATGGTATATATGAGATTAAATGTAATTAATTTAACGAGAAAAGACAGAGAGAAGGTGAAGATAGTGCCTAGGTATCTTGGAATGAGGAGAATGAAGTGAAATGATGAAGTTGAATGTGAAATGAAATTTATGTCTGGTCTATTTTCATCCACAATATGCATCAAACTTGGAATCCTAGATGATGACTTACTGGGTTAAATTCAAAAGAGAAATTTTCATTTTCTCTCATACACTGGTTAAATATTTCCCTATATCTCACTCACTTACACAAGCACATGAACATTCATTCAACCGTGGACTGAGATTCTTTTGCCGCAATTTATTCATTAGATAATATATGCGCATTTTCGATGACTCAATTGTTCATAACTCTGTCTAGGTGAAATTTTCATATATTCCTACCTCAATATCACAGTAGCACGGCAAGTATTTTTCAACTCCGTTAACCGTTATATTTCAGTGTATCGTAGATAGAAAGATAGCGTGATTTTTATGGAATACTTTTTTTTAGGATAGGGGAATGTGGGATGAAGGATGCAATTCAATCGAATGGATGGAGATAGAGATTTTTTGATGATCCCATTGGAAAGCTGAGAAAATTTTAGGTATAAAACATCTGTAAAAATTGTTTTTTTTTCAATTTTTGGAAAATTTCAGTTTTTTGGCCAAGTTTTGAAGGGGTTTCCCTTTCGAAAATCGAAAAAATTCATTTTTTTGGTGATATCTCCAATTCTGTTGGTTGCAGAGACTTGACATTAATCTCGAATGGAAGGTGAGCTCATTTCTCATTGGTTTATGTGGTTCAAATTTTTTTTTCATCAATTTTTCAAATATTTATAGGTCATTTTCTGAAAATCAACTTTTGCCCTGTAAGTGCTTGGAAAATTTGATATTTTTGTTTTTTAACGCCATAAATCGATGGAAAATGAGCTCACCTTTCATTTCAGATCAACCCCAGGCTGCTACGACCAATAGATCCAGCGATATTCGCAAAAAATTGAAATTAAAAAAAAAAAGATGGATTTTACCTTCAAATTTTGAGCAAAAAAATGGAATTTTCAAAAAATTCCAAAAAATAACTTCTGACATATGATGTCCATGTGAAATTTCTTCAGCTTTCCAATGGAATCATCAGAAAAACCCTATCTCCAATATTTCCATCAAATTCAAATAATTTCACTTCATTTAGATAGTTGTCCAGATAATAATGATTATTTTCATATAAAAATGGTCAGTTTGAAGGGTCCATAAACGAAAGAAGAAGCATTTCACTGTGAGTCACTTATCTCAGTGAATATGAGATAAGGTAGATTACTTGTACGTCCTGTCGCTTGATGTGAAGGTGCTTATATCGCTCAGACTCGTTTCATTTGAGTTGGAAGGGAGGTCTGTCTCTCTCTTGGTAAAACAGAAGAGGATAGAGAATAACCATACTCAAGACAAGTATCCTTGTCTTGTTTTCACTCACTCTCTCTCTCTGTAAAATCTACTCCTCTCTCCCTCTCTCATTTTGCTACCATATGCACTTGCGTATCCTGGAGCAAGGAGGATACAGGCACTCAAATGAAGGAGAGAGATTTAGTAATGCTACTTTGTGAGGGAGTGAGAATAAATAAAAGAAGGCCATTTACCCTACATGCGAAAGATAAACGTCCGCAGGCGGTCGTTTCGCGATGAATTATCGTGACTCCTTGTATCTCACCCTCGTATCAAGACACCAAGCGAATAAGTTTGTGCTACACTCTAGCCACTAAGATTACCCGGATATACGAAAACGTCAAGGACCCTTTTTAAGCCTTCTATTAAGATTTACGGGAATTTTATCTTCATTATGAATAAGATAGCTTCAACATGTTAATTAGACAAATTTCATCGTATCTTTTGATGAATTACATTGATTTACCGGATTTTCGTTGGGTTAATCCGAATGGAAAAAGAAATACAGGGTGTTTAGCGGTCAGGGAAACCTGGAAAACCGGGAAAAGTCAGGGAATTTCACCCTTCTGGAAAAGTCAGGGAATTCTAAAATTTATGTGGAATTTTAATTCTTTCTCAGGGAGAATGAACATGAAAATTCTCTGATTGTACAGAGGAGAATTTATGATGCAATTCAATCGAAGGAAAGACTTAAAAATTTGTTTGTGACAAAACACATATGAGAATACTTGATAAAGTCTTTATAAAAAAGTTACAGTTCTTTATAAAATAAAAAGTTTCAATTCCTTACAAAAATATTCTTTATAGAACACTTTCGTACATGAAGCTTTAATCCATGCAGCTCGTGATTTTCACGCGTAGTGCAAAGAAGATCTGGCGAAACAAATGAAAATGAAAGAGAAGAAAAAGAAAAAGCGTGAAAAACCCGAAAGAGATCGGCTGGAATTGTGGAAGAATAGAAGCAAAAGAACGGAAAGCACTCGATGATGCTTTGAAAGTAACCGCTTACATTGACGAAAAAATCCAAAAATCAATACAGGCGTGATTTTTATGCCAAAAAAATACTTCAATACAGCTATGAACCAATATCAGGTTTATATTATCACTGCTATTCTATATCGATCCTTTCAAAATTTTCAAAATGAGTTATTATGCTGTGATTAATAATGATTAATAGTATGTTAATAACATCATTAGAAGAATGTTGAATTTTCTTCATGAATTGTATTCATTGACATAGGGCACAGGAATGTGATTATTTGCGTCTAGTTTAATAAGTTCATATTTGCATTACGGAAAAAGTCAGTGTGGAAAATTTTCATTCCTATTATCATGTATAAAAGAAAAAAAAAATATTATCATGTATGAAAAATTTCGATTTACATTTTCGCAACAAATAAAAAACATACTGAACACGACCGTGAGCAAGACACTAAAAATTGGTCAGGGAAAAATCATTTTTTCGACCTAGAAAACCGGGAAAAGTCAGGGAATATTTTTGTGATGGCCTACTGGACACCCTGAAATATATGTCAAAATATATTCATAAAATATAACGAATGTAAGTGGGATGTAGCGCATAGTACATGTTTTTCAATTAATATATTGCGTATATTCTGAAATATAAACTTCAAAGTAAAAAAAAACATCCAAATTATATTTCATGATTATTTCATATATAATGGGAGTAAATTTAACATATATTTCTATCTGGAAAGCGGCATATACGTGACTTATCACATTTTTGGTCGCACTTATATTTCTAATGGCTCATATATATTGAAAATATACTTTCGCATATATTTTTTTTTTTCATGGAGGAATTCATTATCCAGAATATATTTATGAGCTAATTTTCGTCTGAATTTTAGGAAAATGGTCTGTATTTGATCATTTTAGTGTTCTTTTCTTGAATGAATCACTCTCTGGATGTCCATCAGGACTGATGAATCACAAAAGAATTGCTGCTCATGATATTCCGATGTATATTAATTCAAAAATCCCTTTGAATTCATTATTATTGAATCATATTCAATACTTCAAAAATGTTGATCTGTATGTCAATGTATCGATAAACATCTTCATCCCATTCGGACTCTTTTCATATTATAATGACATTAAATTCAGGAATTTCGAACAGCTACCATTGACATGTGAATCCCAGTGGAAAAAATCTATTCATCGATGTGTAAAATACCACTGAGTTTGTGAATAGGGATTGAAAAAGCTCGGTATATGTATATATATAAATACCGTGTGTATTCAGAGTTTAATTTTTCTTTTCACCTTGGTGGCCAACCGGATACACACACCATGGGGTGTACAAGTGACGTATACCAGTAGCATTTGTAAATGGCAATGAGTCGGTAAAACAATTTTTCTCGGTGAACGCTTTTTTTCTAATGAAAACCATCGGTCCCTATAATGGCTCGTTGCTTTTTTTTCTTCACGAGTCAACCATTTAATTACTTTTTCAACAATTTCTCAACAGAACACTTTCATCGGCATTCTTCGAATTCATTCGATCTTTTTTTGTATCTCTTCTTTTTCATTTATCCATTTATATTTGTTCCCTCGTATCGATGTCTATATATGTGGTAGATGACATATGCTTCCACTTGGATGACAATTATTATACTTTTATCATTTCAGTAGCGAAGAAGTGAAGGTAGCTGAACTGATTTTCGTAAAAAATGGACTTATGGTAAGAATGACACATCCTCTAAGATGAAAGTTGATGAATCCGAGTGAAGTTAAGCGAGAGAAAATATTTTAGTCGTGTTCTGATTGGTTCTTTCGCTGGAAAAAGTGAGTTACGCTCATCAGACAATCAAAAAAATCATTTTTCGACAGCTAATGTTTGAAATTAGCGCGAGATTTCTCGAGTTAATTTCAGAAAAATTGGAAAATATCTTGAAATTGTATGTTTTGAGTGTGAATATTTTCAATGATTTAGATTTTATTTTCAGTGATAAAAACTGTTCAGCATATTTGAGATTGTCTTGTCATTTTCCACACGTGTCTCACGATTTGCAAAAAAATGCAGTGATGAATAATTGCAGAAATATTATATTACGACGGAAATGAATTGGAATAAACAAAAATTGATGGAAATGGTTGAATAAATGATAATTTTCTCTCCGCTCAATGATTAGAGAATATTTCGATGAATTCTCAAAATAAATAATCCGTCTAATCCAAAGAAAAATCGGAGTTTATCGAAATCATCCAAAGGACGTATAGACATCAGAGGTGGAAGTTTAGTGGACTTTTATTTGATTCACAATAATATTGAATTCACTTATATGAGTTTGAGTGAAATCCCATATTAATAGTGATTTTGGATTGCATACATAAGAATTTTGCATTTCCGTATGGTACCACTCTGTGCATTTCACGGATAGATAACATGAGATAAGACAAAATGGTATTAAGACAATAATTTTTTTAATGCTTCTGCAGTGGCGTTGAATATAATGTCTGCTTCCGCTGTTTATCAGTCGTGTATTGAAGCAATCGTTCGACTTAGCTTAACATTGAACGCATAACATACATTTCTTTTCGTAAATTCGAGAAAAAGTTTCAAAGCATCATTCTATATATCTGTATCCAACATCTTGGAAATTAATCTTCGATTGATCTCTTGATGATTTTCAATATGCTCCAAAAATTCATTCTCATTCTTGTATTCTGTGCCATTCACATGAACTTAGGATATTCTCATACTCTATTTCCGTTCAACAATTTGGAAGGTATAATCAAGTTCTCATCAGAGTTGAATCAAGCGATTGGCCAAGCGATTGAATTACGCGAAATTACCAACGATTTTCTCAAAAGCAGTGTTGAAGAGAGCAATGAGGATGTTGTATCACAGTTGGATAATTTGATGATAGACATGGAGCAGAAGCTCGATCAGTTCAACAAAAAACTCGAAGAATCAATATTTCTGAGACTTGATTTATGGCTGGTTATAATTCTTCAAAAAATAGGGTCTATAAAGGCACAATATGAGAATATAATGAAGTATGCGGCTGGAATTTATGATTATGTTAAATCTGAAAATTTTGGAAACTCACCAACTGAATTGGAAAAAGACGATACGTGGAGAGCCATTCAATCTTTATTCCATGAATTCGATCAACTTAGACCAGAAAAGAATCTTTTCTTGCATTTTTACGAAGAAGTTGTTGAGGTATGTTATCCAGCTATACTTCCATCTGATTAACTCTGAGGTGGTTAGACTACATCAAATAGGTGCATGAATTGTCTTTTCTTATTCATAGACCCAGAAAAAAAGTGGGAAATTCTGCGGAAATCAATTATCACCAGTTTTTTATTTGTATGAATTATACACTCTCATAGTTTCGGCAGAGATGATGGGTCTTTCGGCAATCGATCTTAAATATGGAATGCTACACAAAGCTTTCGATCGTTTGTATTTTAAAGATATTTTGAAAAATTGAATGCTTTTACTCTGAAGGAACATTCTGATGAAAGTCATCAAGAATTCCTGCATTTATATAATAGATGCATTTCTGTATTACAGGTGATTTCAATGAAATTTTATCGAAGGCACAAGAAGCTGCAGAAACACGTTTAGGCTCCTATTTCAGAACATTTCAAGAAGCTATGAATCATACATCATGGAATGTTAGAGCATGCGATCCTCCTGAAAATATTCGCCGTTAGTTGTTCATTATTTTATGGACAAGAATAAAATTACAGAAAAACTTTCCCACCTTCCACACTCCTTAACTTTGATAGTTCACCGTACTGATACTGACTGTCAAATTTTTTTACATGAGCGTACTTAATCATGAACCATTATTGTTCTTTGATGCAGACAAGACATTTCACGAATTGGAGGGCCTCTATCAAGATATATTAATCGACGAATACGGACATAACACCGAAGATTCATGTAAAGGCGGTTGTGAAACCATCAATTTGAGGAACTTTCAAGAATGCAGTAGGGTTTTCAATTGTTCAAGAATTTTCATGCCACAATACTGCGAAACGGTAAGAAATTCCATTCATATTAACCTAGTAGGAGTTATCTATTCTCCTAGTATTTGATAATTGAATTAAAATTCTCCAGAAATTGGCAAGGAAAAGGTATTCGTGGATTATCACCGGACCAGAGGATGAAAGGACTCATTACGGAAAAAAAAGCGGATGTCACGGAGAAATCGTATCTTTCAAAGAATCCGGATATTATTTGTACGGAAGAAATAACACCTGATTTTGTATTTTCAATTTCTTTTTAATCTGAATTGAAAAATATTCTAGCTTTGATTGTGAGAAGTGTATGTGTACATGCGAAGGTAATTCACTCGAAATGATGAAAGAAAAACGTTTTGCCACTCATGTCTTCAGCTTACTACCCTCAGAGAGCGATATCCGAAATAACATGTATGTTGATAGTCAACTTTTTGACAGTTCGTTTTCTACTCTGCAACAATCCTTTATCATGATTCGCTTATGACAGTCCAAATATATTTGCCGATTGTCGAAATGCTTTCAGGGACTAATATTAGTACTTGAATATGGGATTGAGAATTCCCCGTATCTTCATTTTAGCATACACTACACAATTATTTCTTTTTAAATTTCTTTTATATGGTTCATTTTAGGGTTGTGATTGGTGTAAGATTTATTGTTGAGAATGCAATAGTGCATATTGAGGTAAAGGAAGGACGACTTGGAGAACGGGGCCTAATCGAAGAAGTTCCGGAATTATGGAATCGTAATCCTGATATGAGATCAGAGGTTATAAAAGACCGGGAGGGACTTGATAGTGACTATCACAGCGGAGAACATTTTATTGTTATGGGAGAAAATATGAAGGCTATCAATTTGGATGATGTAATTGTTCCTGATGGACACGTTGTCACAGGTAGACAAAATTTATAAAAACGCTATTATTCTCCGTATTCTTCAAGTTCCACACTTTTCAGAGAATAATCCTGAAAATATCCTGAGTTTAGTAGGCGTAAGTCATGAGCAGAGCCAGAGACTCCATTTATTCCCCAATAGCTGTAGGAATAAATCTCCGGAAAAGTTCTTCATAAAAATTCTTAGAAAACAGACGTCATGATACATTTTCCCGAAATTTATAATTTCTGAAATATTTCTGTAACTAATGTCTATGTCATTCTTATACTCCTGATTGATCCGTGATCCGTGATGATTTTAAATATCCTGTGTTACTAAGATTTTTTTGCCGCTTAGCCCACGATATGAAGATCTGATATCGATAACTTTTCACAGGAATAAAATTGAGCGTGGCTCCAAAAACAGAAGCTTCATCTCCCTCGCAGCATTTGGAAATTCAGGTTCAATATACACCTTTTGACTGGGCATCAGGTAAACTTAACATCTCATCTGAACCTCAATGGGTATCATCCACTGTACACCAAAGGTAAGCTGAATAAACGTAATAAACAGAAGAATTCAAAGAAAAATTCTATTCATCAATATTGAAAAATATTTGAAAACTTGAAGAACCTGGAGAAATTCTTATACATATTTGTTTATAGAAAATTGGTTCTCGTAGTAGCTCTGTATGAAAGTTCTTCTCTCTTTCTCTCCTTTATATTGCTTAATATTGTCCAGGAGCTATCTCTCAACTGAAACCGACTTGAACCAGTTGATGGATTCAATCCTTTCGGTAAATGTGCAGATTGACACACCTATTCTATATGTCATTCAGTCTGTCCAATAAATGAATTAAATTTAATTTAAAATTGCTGCATGAAGGAACAGCGGAGTGGGGATAAGACTGAGTGAGTGAGATTTCAAGGCAATTCGAATGGAAATTTGGCATAGAACTGGATAGCTCAATCGGTAGAGCGCCCGACATGACATCGGAAGATCCTGGGTTCCACTCCCGGTGCAGGACTATCCAATTTTTTCTCGAAAAAATCTTGCATATGGGATAGCTGTGTTAAAAGACACATTTACCATCCTTTCTTTATTCATTGTTCAATCAATATTCAATTTGCAGGGAACTATTGAAGACGGGCCGTTACGTGAGTTCAGAATATTCAACTGCTAAAAACATTCCAAGTAAATCATTGAATTCCTACATCGAGTTCGGTCCTTCAAGTCTTGAAGATGACGCAGGACAAACGACCATACCATTCTTGGACGGCGTCCCGGTGGAAACGGAATCAGGTCCTCTGTCAGGGATTGGTCTAATCCACAAAGGATCTCCGGAATACGGAGGATTTTTATCATTCCAATTGCATATAATGAATATTGCAAAATTAATGGTATAAGATTGTCATTGAACGGTCTAATTACACTGAAGATAAATAGTTTTCTGAAGCTTTGTTGGGATCATCGACTGTTTCAAAAATTATGCAACTAAAATTTATAACGTAATTTGATTCATTTCTCTATCGATTTATTTTATCGTTGATTCTATTATAAATATATTATTATTGATACTATTATATATCTGATTTACTGTTTTCCGAGTCCATTATGATTCATCTCGATAATCATTGTCAACTCAAAAAAATAATAAAAAATAATAATTCTCTGAAAGTTATTGATACGTAATTTATTTTTTATCCTATGCATAATTTATTGTGCGTGAGTTATTTAAAACAGCACAAAAGTAATACAAAAAAAATTCCCTGATGGTTTTTGTGATTACGAAAAATGCTAAAGATTACGTCGTTCAATCATTGATAAAGCCTCCAACTTTGAGTGACACTGAGCAGGATATTCTCTTTATATATCAACATTATCAGTAAAATCTCTTTCTTTCTCTCTCTCTCGTTTCTTTACCATGAGTCATCGATTATGTGGATACATGGTCATTTCTTCTTGACGCTTAAGAGACGATCGGTGTCAAGTTTAAAGTATCACCACAACCATCAGCAGTTTTATACTGGTTAAACAGAAATAGGAGGGAAAACCGGTTGTTCACCCATATAACTGAGCGAGATAGAGAATTAAATTACTTTTCAATCGCGTGTGTATCGTTTCCTTTTTCCCTTGACGACGCACTTTTATGTATATATATATATATATATACATATACATATACGGTTTTATGTACTCAATTGTACGAGGAAGGATTATATGGGTACGAGTCACTTAACTTATGAAAAGAAGTTTTATTCGTCTTAAGAATTGAGGACGATTACGAAATCATTCTCTTTAACTTGTTTGTTTGTTATTTATATTCGTTTTTTTTCTTCTTATCCTACTGGGCATTTAGTTAGAGAAATTTGGATCCCGTAAATACCCAGCTATAAATCTGGATTTTCTTATATTATGAATATACAAATGTTTGAAATGAAAAATATACTGTCTTCCGAGAAAATTGAGTCATTCACACGACTAACGAGATGCGAGGATTTTCATAGGTTTATGTGTGATGAAAATTATATTTCGGTATCTTTGAATCGGAATTTCAGGGTTTTTTGATTTCTCTGAAAAGTCGGGCGACAGAGTTTTATGAGCTGTAAAACTTATGACTCAGGAGTTTTGAAGAATGATGAAAATTCGGAGCTGATTAACTTTAGAGTGGTCATCATGATGGTCCTGAAGTCTAACGACTTCGGGACTTTCCGTCGTGTTACTTCGGTTGCGGCGTTGTCGAATCCACTCTACACTGCTCGGGTTCGTTTACTAAGTTATTGGCAACGTCGTTCAACAAATGGCTTCTTTTATTTTATTTCTTGATTAACTTTATGGAATACGGTATGAAATGAACATCCTATTTGAAACCTGAACTTCAGTTTTTCGATTTTCAAGTTTCATCGTAGATTCTTAGTTTTCATGTAATATGCAATTTTTATAGATCAAATCACATTATTGCAATTATAATGATTATATTTGAGCTGAGATTTCAAGTCTCTAGTTCACCTGGGCAGAGTAACTGCTTAGTCCATATAACGCGCAGTAGGTGTATCTGGGTACCCGGTTATTGAACGAATGGTGAAAATTTGGTTATTGTCCAGACGGTTGAAAGCCGTGTCGCTGATGGTCCTTCATTTGCTATTTTCATTGTGGTCAAATCCGATTTTTCAAGATGGCGATGTTCTAATATCGATTTTTGATGCGAATTCGATTTTTCAAAATGGCTCTGTTCAATTCGAGATAACATACCATGCCTTTTATATAGTAGGATGATAATTTGTTAAACACTTCACTGACTAAATTTCATTTTTTCCCACATTCTGCGATGAATCAGTCGATCATAAAAAAATGGTCATGACAAAGTGTCAATTGGCCCGTTTAGTTTTTCTCGACCAGCATTGAGACATTCTTCCAGCCTTCCTGCTCTCGAAAAACTAGAAACACCGAAAATACATGTGAAAGCAAGTAAGATGATGCATAATTCCGTATCTCGCGCAAATAAATAATAGAAACAGTGCGAATTGACGAAGTGGAAGGTGAACGAGGCGAGCAGAGAGACGCGCCACGAGTGAGATGGAATGTATATGGCTACACTGTTTGTATACATGTAGGTTGGAGAAAGGCAAAGGAGGGAATGTTGGGCGCGTCGACTTCTTGGGCGCAATGAACTTGGTTGGACTTATTGGCTCAGCATTCTCTCTTGCTCTCACTCACATTACGAGTCGGCCGTTTGCACTACCTTCCTCCTCATCTCTCTCTCTCCTTCAACACATGTACACATACGTACACGTAAGAGCGTCTCATGACTTCAAGCAGAATGAGAGGCAGAGAGAAGGGAAAAGGGAGAGAGAGAGAGAAATGCACGCTCAAGGCTCGAGCCTCAAGGTTACCTAAGTCAAGGTACCCCGAGAGTCTCTTCTACCTCTTGCGCTCTGCTTTTATAAATCCATGCCTGTGTTTTCTTCAAGAGCAAAGTTGGCTGCTTGGATCGTTTCTCTCGAGCGTGGACGTGTCGATTCACAGTGCCACTATAATACTGGTTGCTGCGTTAATCTTGCCATTCTCCTGAGCTTCTCACTTGACCAAAGTACAAACGGTTTTTTTTTTACAGGAAAAGGGCAAAAAAGGACAGGCAACTGCCAGGAGCAATAGATTCGATCGTGACGATGCATTTAATTTAATCGTTTGTGCTTGAATGACAGTGGATACAAGTACATGTCCAGATAGTATATATATAGAAGAGTATATACGAATGCAAAGGAAATGGTATTGGTGCCTCTGGGAGATGAAAAGATACCTACTACTTGATATGATTAGGGCCTGAAGAGTTCAGTCACACTATGCACCTGTCTGAACATGGCTGCACTTAATCATTGCATTATCGTGCAATTAATATTGAAAATCTCGCACATTCCATATTTTAATGCTCATGTGTGTTGCGTGACTACAGTCCCATGAACCAGACCACTTTAGAGGCCTAAAGAAACAGTCCAAGCCTACACAGAGGCGCTGCATCTCACGCTCGTCACGTAGCCAACATACTTGACAGGTATAATGTGAAGATCTGTTTATCAAGTTTTTCAGACTCTGTGTCGATAGCCTAATTGAAATTGCAGCATTACATTTTAAGAATAGTCAGGTAGAGAAGAGTGGGGTAATATAGACATTCCAATTGAACGAATCGAGATAGAGATTTTCTGATGATTTTATTGAGAATCTGAGGAAATTTTATGATGGAAAATATGCGTCGAACTTGTTTTTTCCAATTTTTTGAAGATTTCACGTTTTTGGCCAAGTTTTGAAGGTGTATCCTTTTTGGAATTGAGAAAAATTGACTTTTTTCAAATGAAGAATCAATTGAAGTTGATCTCAAATGAAATGTGAGTTGATTCCTCGATAATTTATGTGGTTCAAAGTTTTTTTTTCTCAATTAACTTGCCGATAAGGGAAGTTTATGTCATGGCCCCAAAAATGAAAAATCACACAAATCAATGGGAAATGAGTTCACCTTCCATTTAAGACCAGCCTTAGGTCGCTACGACCAATAGAACCTGAGATATTCCCTAAAATATGAAATTTTCCAAAAAAAAGGGCTTTTACCCTCAAATCTTGAACAAAAAAAGGAACTTTTGAAGAATTAAAAAAAATAACTTCCATATGATTTCCATGGGAAATTTTCTCAGCTTTTCGTTGGAATCATCGGAAAGAACCTATCTCCAATATTTCCATCGATTTCACGTAATTTTCGTCGTATACAATACCAAAATTAACACATGTCCATTTTGCCCCTTGTATCCATTTTACCCCAATTTCTCTTGTATCAATGATATTTTGCACAAAAGTATGTTCGTGAGATAATTCACAAATTCGATCTACGCTTAATGTGTTATTGTAATGAATTTTAGGTCAATTAGAATTGCAAATTGTTGTACAGAAGTTTATGCGATGATGAAGAACGCGTGCGGATGTTATACAAGCACGCGCGCATTTACTTACACACACATACACATACTCTCAAGGGTAAAGGCTTTTGATACAGTATTTGCCACTGTCTGAATACTTCTGCTCTTTCCTTATACCCTGTTCATTCGCATACGTATTTGTACACTAAAACCATATTCTCATCTGTTTCCTTCTCATTCAAACACTCGTGTTTGTATACATACATAACTTTGGTATCCGTTCAACTAACCAGTCGAGTCGTTGGTTAGGCAAGGTCGGCACTTCGTGCTACAATGTCGGTTGTACACAATAATGTTTCATTGTACACAGTAGAGTAACGAAGAAAATTCTATTTCTCTCACATCGCTCTATCTCATCTAACTGCTATAGTAGAATGAGGTTTGGGGGAGGGGGGATGATGAATATCACCATGGTTTTCATTACGTGCACATTCTAGAAGGTGGTCCATTCATTTATTTCTCCTAATATTAAACAAGGAAATACCGGGGCAAAACGGACCTGCAAAGCAAAATTAAGCAGAATTTTTATTTTTAAGTGAATGCTCTTATAAAAAAATTTGAAAAAATTCCCTAACAATATAGATATACTGGAGCATCTTTGGGAATTTTTTCAGATTTTTTAATGGAAGTCTTCACTTCAAAAAAAATCCTAAACATTGAACTTTTCGGGATTTAGGATTTTTTCTGATTTTTTTTTTGTTTTTTTTACAAAATCCGGATATAATTTCCTGTTTGTATGAAATGAAAATGAAGTGTAGGTGAAAATTAAAATGTTGTTTGTTGATACTATTGGAACGTTGATTGGAATACTCCATTTGGTGGTTACTACTTTTCCAGTGCTTTCACCCTCCACATTCTCCTCTGGTATTTCATCGAATTTAGTCATTTTTTTTTACTTCTTCTTTTTGTTTATTTTATTTTCCGAGCTCAGAACGGAATTTCACATTTCTCGTCAAAGCATTGCTCACAAAATATCGCGTGACTCTTGGGGAAAAGGAAAAAAATACAATAGTGACAGACTGAATCGATAACGTTGACTCGTGTCAAAGAAAACGTATGTGTCATTCAATGTTTTTTTACAATTTTTTTTTTCCTCATTGAAGATATCTCTGAATTTTTCATCTTCAAACTTTTTTCTTTCGCAACATCGTTTTTGCTTATCTTCGATCTCCACGAGTTAACAATCAGCGAATACAATCGTATAACTGTTAATATTTTAAATTCAATGTGAAAAACATGAAAGTCAAGATTTTTTGCAGTCAAACTTGACATTTAACCAGTTGATGAATTTTAAAAAAATAAAAGAGTGGAGGATTTAAAAAAAGGGTTACAAGAGAAATTCATAATATACCGTTTCTGCATGATGATGCCGCTGAGTCATACACTAAAGTCCGCATATATTATGTATACATATATATATATATAGGGAAGAGTGGGGCATAATGGACCTTCATAGTCACATGATTAAGGAATTTTTTTTCGGAATGAAGGACTCGACGGAAAAATCTGAAAAAATTTGAGTAAATCTTCCAACATATGTATATTGTTTGTAAATTTTTTCAGATTTTTTGAAGCAACCGCTGCTTCTTAAAAAATCCCGAGGCATCTCATCTTTTGGATCCATTTTGCCTCACTCTCCTCTATATATATGCACTGATCGGATTCGAGTTTCACATAGCGTGAAACAATGTCTTACGGCACTTACTCCTCCGCCTTCCATTGTTCAACACCGAAGGACGGTACCTGCAGAAAGACCATCCCCATTTCGTACTGCACGAGAGTACTGAACCGAAAGATAGAGAAGATGAGATGAAAATGGACCTACGGAGCAAAATGATCTAGGATTTTTTTTTTAGTGAAGGACTCTTCCAAAAAATCTGTATAAATTTGGCTAAATCCTCTGATGTATCTATATTGTTGTTGAATTTTTTCACATTTTTCCGTTGAGCCCTTCACCCTCAAAAAAAAATCCCAACCCACTTTGCCCCACAGAACTATTTTACTCCATTCTCCTCTGCCCATATATTTTATTCATCATTGTGTTATTCCATCCAAAAGTCATTGCCAAGTTCTTATAACCTTTTCTTCATCACTTCAATCATTCCTTCACTCTCTTTCTCTCTCCTCTTTGTTGCATCCCATTATTACAATGCAATTATTATTCTTCTCCCGTTGGAGAATTCAATAGTACTCAGTTGATTGTTTTACGCCCCAAAGTGTTTTTTTTTATTATCAAATTTAAATTTCACAAGCAGCAGAAAAAAAAGAGAAAAATTCACCTCAATCCTTCATTTCTTTTGTGTCAAATCAAAATGTAATTTTGTAAAATTTCATTCGCTGCACAAAATTGAGATATAGAAGTAGAGAAAAGGATGGATTAAAAAAAGGAAGGGATAAAATATATATACATATATATATATATATTATGGGCAACTATTAAAGTGTGAAGTGCTCGGCAGTCAATTTGTCAGGCTAAGATGGAATTCATTTAATATATATATGTAGGTAGTTTTTTGGGGGTATAAGAAATGCCGTCTTCACCCCTGATTATCGAGGAAAGAACGAAAGTGAAGTTTAATTCTGGTGCAGCTAGTGTATGTGTGTCTTTGCTTTTCATACATGAAGAGAATTGAGGTCACACACATGTGTATGTGAAGAAGAAGGAAGGATGGAGAAAGGGACGGAAGGTAACAAAATTGCAGCGCCATCTTCCAAGGGCCATTATTTTCGAATCTACGAAATTACTGCCATCCTTCCATTCCAAGAGTGGCCCTGCTATATATGATGATCAACTTCTGTCCTTTCGGCTTTTTGCTTAACGATATGTTTAAGTGAATGAAAAAGAAGAAGGCTGAAAAGAAGAAGAACAAAAAAAAAATAAAAAATTATGAAAGAATATGGCAAAGTAAATCATAAAGGGAATATAAGAAAAACGGACATCAGGGGCGACGTTCTTTTAATTTCGTAATTGCCGGACGTTTTTCAAGCTGCAGTTACACTACGAGTTCCAGTAAAAACGGATACGGTTTCTCTTCCTCTCCTCATGGGACTATATATCTATATATATCGTGGTCTTCGAGTCAAAAGGACGTAAGTCCTATTCTTATGTACAGGACTTACGTCTTTTTGCTTCTACAGCAACAATATATAGATATATAAATATATATATATGTTCCAATGCATTGTTTTCCACTCAACTCCCTCTTGTGTCTCTCTTTTGTGTCCATCCGACATTTACTTTTGTCTCTCGTCAACCATCGCCTTTCCGGTTGCTGGGTCGTGCCAAAATTGTGGGTGTGGTTACGAAAAGCAATTACAGGATGTAGAAATTCGTTTTTTTTTTTTTTTCCTTTCTTTTCGTTCATTTTCCATTTACCTCCACTTTTTTTCTTTCGTTCCATTTCATTTTGCTGCAGACCAAATAACAGAGATAAAAAAAGAAGAGAATTTCACATTCCTGGTAATGAGTTCGTTGGATATCTCTTCAAATTTTATGATAGGTCGGTGAAAAAAAATGGTTTTAGAAAGGAAAAAAATAACGATTATTTGGTTTAATTTTTTTTTAACACTAAATTCCTAGATGGCCACTTGTAAAAAAAAATTAAGGATCTACGAAAATTGCCATGTGCATGGCTTCTAGAGACCTATATCACTGTTGCCCTCCTACATAATTGTGTAACCCAAAATTATTTTAACCTGACTGTAATAACATTGTCTGGTATTATAGCCAAGTTTTTTCTTCTTTTTTTTTACCTTTAAAGCTCCTTTTATCCTTCGATTGCACCCCTTTTTAGTACTAATTCACCGTAATCTTGTCATTACGCTTCTTCACTGACGAAAAAAGAAAAAAATACGTATATTTATTCATTCAAAATCATTTTTTTTTCTTCTTTTCCTGACGTCTACCAACTGTGCCAGTCCTCAGTCATTTCGTTCGTATTTAAATCAACTTTTAATTTGATTTCGGGTATTTGATTTGAAAGGACTCTGAATTTCAGAGAGGAAAAGTGAATGAATTCGAAAGGATTTATGAATAATATTAAAGAACGATAAAACCAACCATTTGTAAGAATTAAATTTTATTCTGAATGAGGTCCCATTGCAGGTCGCAGCTTCTACGTCGAATTTACAAATTAATTTTTGACAAGAGAAAATCGAATCGAAATGACCAACTGATTCAGTAGTGAAGTATTCAGTCTCTTCACAATTAAACAGGACAAATCCATTTTTATTGTGAATCTCACTCAGTTTCCGAAATATTCTCAACAAAGTGAATGACGAAAAAATAGGCTCAATGTAGTATTTCTGTTCCATATCTCTTTAGTATATTAGATGTAATCGAAGAGAAATAAATCCTGCATGATCTTCTGTGCCCCTATGAAAAATGCCAATTCCAGCTAATGGCGTTAGTGGAGATATCATGACCGAACGACTATCAAACAGTGGTAAAGTGGTTTGACCAAAGTCGCTCTTGATCTCTGATTGTTGAAGTTTCACATAATTATATTCTGATGGAGATGGTCTGTTGAGAGATGATGCTAGATGATCGACCGGATTCATTAGTTTATATTTTAATTCTCTCCTGAAAAATGAAAAACGTAAATATGGAAGTAAGTTCCTTATTTCTGTTGATCTTAACAATTCCTTATGAATGTATCTCTCGTACCGAGGAATTAATGAATTGGCCTTCACAATTCTCCTATTCTCAGGTTCCAGATCCAATTTACCAGTTACATAATCGAATGGTACACCGCTTATGCTGATACCAAATCCCTTGATCACTTCTGGCTCTTCTGTTTCCATATATTCGAATTTGACTCCTAAAAAATGAGAAACAAGAGCAATAGACTCATTCATTAAGTTTATTGATGAAAATTTTGAGCAACCACTTGAAAAAAAATCCTCACCTGTTAATGCATAACTAGGATCCAACATCAAATCATCAAGAAAGAAGTTACGAGAATCCAAATCCACATAATGATAGTGGGATGGATTATACGGAAGAGGCAACCAAGTAAACTCAGAAATCACACCATTCGCTTGCAATATTCCCTCGCCTATTTGCAGATATAGTACATCATCATGGAGCTTCAATCGTAAAGCGACAATAACACTAGACAGAAAAGTCATAAGATGTCTACATTGAATTCAGAAAAAATGGTTATTCATTGATCAGGAAACTTACTAATTATCGCTTTCCCAACTTCGAATTTCACCCAGATAAATTCGGAAGTAGTCTTTGAAACAGCGACAATTGCAATGAGAATTACCGTTGGCATAGTTTGGCATATAGATTTCTAAGTTGCTGCTGAAGCATGGACGATTTACTCCAAGAAGGACGTAGTAGCCTCCACCTCGGCTCGCAGAAGCAAATTGAATCTTACGTTGACCCTTCCTCTATTTATTTATTTATTTATTTATTTATTTATTAATATAAACGCCGATCGGCTTTGTACATCTCTTGTTTTGTTCACATGTTAAATGAAAAATTCAAGTGTAGAGGAAAGAAAATGATAAAGAAAAATAAGCCGTAAGAAACGACTGACAAAATTGAGAAAAGTTAATAGTCTTTAAGGAAATACGAAACCAGCAGAATGACATTTCCCAGAGGTAAATTTCAAAAGTCGGGTGTATATGTGTTCATTCAAGGTGTTTTACAAGTTCAACCTCGGAGATGAGTTTTTACTTTAGTGACGAAAGATTGCAGTGATACCCCAAAGAACTCAATTGTCTGACAGACGTCGTATTCAAATAGTCATTATTAGACTCAGCTCAATTAGTCATTAACTATGTTTCCTATCAATTGTTGTGTTCATTCAATGAACAATCAATGAAGTTAGCAGCGAAACAATCGGTTGTCAATAGAGGAATTGAGAAGAAATTATTATTATTATTCTGGGCTTGGTGTCAAGATGTCTATAGAATAATCATAAATTAAATAGAACGTATTTATAATAATTTAAAGTCATCCAATCATTTCGATATTAAGTATGGCATGAATATATAAGTGTAACTCAATAGTTTGATGTAGTTATCCAACAAATTAGACATTCTTAGCATTAGCATGAGTATTGATACTCAATCAGGTTTATTGCTGATATCAGAAAAAGATTGAATTTGCTTATATGTATTATTCTTATTTTCTCACCTCTGCACAGATTATCGATGGTCCCAACTCTTCACAAGCCATCAATTGACCATCACAGAAAACACCACTAGTGTACGGTTTTATTTCACACAGCCCATCAGTATACATGTCCCAGCAGCTATGTGAACAATTCTGTGCTGAGTACTCGTAAATGAGTTCTTGAAAAAGTCCCAATTCGAAAGGAGCTTCATCTGAAATAGATGAAGACTAGTACTAATTTTCGAATATTCTTGCAAATATTAATTGATTACCTGCTCTCAATAAAACAATATAAGGAACAAGGAAAAATATGAATGAATATGTCTTCGACATTGTCAATCGCAATTGTACGACGCAAATGATCCTTCTTATGATTGGATGTAGTCTAACTAAGGAGCCAGCTCCCTTTTTATATACTTTTGATACGTGTGTCATAAGCTGAATGTGTATGTGGCACACGATTTTTATGATAGTGTAGCTCCTATGTTCATGTGGAACCTCCGCTACATATTTTGCGTATGAAGCGAATCATAAAAGCAACCACGATTCTTCTCCGAAGGTCATCAGAAAAAATTTGATAAAATAGTGGAGGTACACCATATGAGCACCAATTTTTTTCAATTTTTTACATCAAAACCTTCCCGTCGACAAAAAATCATACTTTGTTCAACCGTACTGGTCTCTCTTATATCATCGTCTTAGGACCAGAGGGGCGTGAATCTTTGGTATGGAACATAGCTTCTGGGTCTCTGTGTCTCTACAGTGACGATACTATGTATACGATCATGTTTGAGACACGTGTTTTTCGCATCAATTATATGTATATACACATATGTAGAATGAGAATCCAAAATTGTCTTGAAGGTATGTCTTTGGTCGATATGCGTAGGTATTGAGGAAGGGGATTTGGAGAATATGTCAAGAAAGAGACACGATAAGCAGAATAAATATTAGCCAGAGACCTATGTATTGAAGACATATGTCAATAAGAAGCTATCATGAGTTATATGTTGAATATTATGAATTATTGATTTTTAGATCTCGGGGTAGAAGTGATAATTGATAAATGGAATAAGTAGGAGGAAGTCTGAAGGAATTGGGGGATGTTCTTGCATGACTATATCAGTGCATTTTTCCCCATATTTTTATACGAAAGCTTTCATTTCGAAATAGGAAAACTATTAACCGTAGGTATATACCTATGGAGATAAAATATAAATGAAATATTATTTTGGATATATTTTATATTTTCAATATATATGTTATGAATTCTGACATTTATTCGGAATATATTTCAGATATATTTTAAATATATAAAATATATACGAAAAACGTTCAAAAGTTGTATATTCAAAAATATAGTTTTTATATATTTTATATATAATTATATACTTTTTCTATATTTCTTCTACATTTTCATATGAATTTTTTATATCCCAATATATATATTATTTATATTTTATTTCCATGGGGGATGAAACATAGCTTCCATTTCTCCGTGTCTTTACAGCAACGATACAAGTTCATCTATGAGGCACGTGTTTTCCGAATTTATCACATGCACAAATTTAGATGAAACAAGAATCGAAAGAGGGAATTGGAAAATTACAGAAAAAGAAGATAAGATAGGCAGAATCAATATTAGCAAAATACCTAGGTAGCCACTTTTCAAATAGAAACTATGAAAATTTACGTTGAAGATTATGAATCCTCGTTTTTTTCATCTACGTGTAGAAATGAAAATTAAATAGAATAACTTTGGTTGACCTCGACCATCGATTTTCTCGTTTTACCGGAATAAATTTCAATTTAGATTCTCATAAAAGATGCCGAGAGTAATTTCAGAGAGCAGATATTTCATTGGCAATAATTTAATTTTCTTCGCACATAACAATTCATGATATTCACTAAAATTTTCGTTACTTCACTAAAAATTTTAAGAGATATTCTTTTTTAGTATCTATGATTCAAGAAGAGAACAACTCCACTCACTTCGCTGATACATGTTTTATCAGCACGTTCGTATAACAAAAAATCTTCAGCCAACAAGTATTGAATTCGTCATTTTACGAGGCTCAGATATGTCGATTCATCCTTCACCAGGATAATCGAAGGATCACGTGAACAGAAAAAAAAACGAGATAATAGTAAAGGAAAAAAAAATGTATATATATAAAATGTTACGACTCAAAGTTCTTGAGGTATTTTCTACTTCTACATCTTCTGGGTTTCTGGAGCGCACACTCGATTATCAGCACGACAGGGTCTTCATCCAGTGATCAATGGTTACGAAACCTCAGTCTATAAACGAAACAGTAAAAAAGATCAGTGAAGGATACTGAGGTTTTTTTTTTTTTTAACATCCTCTTATTTTCTACAGGGAAAAAATGAAGAATACCACATGAAAGATAAATCAAGGCTTCTTTTTATCATCTGAAAAATGCAATTTCAAGTGGAAATCATGGCTCATATGACTCATAACATTCCAATGACCTGAAAATACAGAATTTCATCCAGAAGTAGTGAGGATAAAGGAAAAAAAAAAGTGAAATTCGGCGACAAGAAACTCTATTATATTTCCTCGTAATTCAAAAGTGTAATCGAATGAACTGGCGAAGAAAAATGTTTTAAAAAGTTCGTGCCATTGTGTGAAACGGCTTTTCGCCCAGTTGAGTAACAAGTGAAAAATGAAGAGAAGAAATAAGCGAAAAAAAAGAAATAAAAAAAGCGAAAAATCGACAAATAGTTTCAGGAGAATGGAACATTGAGAATGAATTATATGGGAGTTTGAAAATTGATGAGGAGGTATGGGATGAAATGCGGAAGGTGAATGATGTAGATATAGCATGGAGAGCAGTGAAACCATTTGAATCGTGCCAAGTTTTGTGGTCGCGGTCTCCAGAGAGCATGAGGAACGTGGTCAAGCAGGATCTATAAGTGAACAGCAAGAGAGAGAGAGAGGAATAGATAGATAGAATGGGCTGCGGTTGATTTTTGCTCAAATGTCAGTAAACGCTAATCCCACAACTCGTAATCCACTGGGTTATAGAAGGGATACAGTAATGAGAATACCCCGAGTCTAACTGTAATTATAGGGATCATTTAATGGAGCCTCCATCCCTCTGAGACTCCTGCCTCTTCCATTCTCATTCTCTCTCTCTCTCTTTCTCTCTGTCTCTCAATGTTTTAGAAGCTACAATGCGGCAGTACCCCAGTATCTCCATCTCTCGCCTTTCTCGACTCAATTCTGCAGAAATTTCCCTCCCCCCTTCCTCAAGATCCCAGTCATCTACTCATTTCTCCCTCATTCTGTCGCACTCTCCCACGTGCCATAGCTTCTAACTTTGCCAATGGCTCCAAGTTTTACCCCGAAATTGTGTCCCATCTACCTCTTTCTTCTTGCTTCTATTTCTAGAGATAAAAGAGGCAAGGAAAAGAGACAGAGATGAAGACCGAAATACCTGTAAATCGGTGAAAGTCTAAATATGCCTAAACACTAGACTATTAAGTATATGCGAAGGACCCCTCTCCTTTTCGGAACTTAAACTTATAAAACCCTCATTTTATCTTCAACTATTAATATAAATGCCCTGTATTTTAGTCAAAACGAAGAATTTCATGTTTAACTCTTTTACTTAGTGTGTTATTTTCATTATTATTATTTTTTTTGTTGATTCAAAATTAGATAGGAGTCTTTCGCATATTTTCAACTACATTATTAAATGCGATAGAAAAAAATAGCCTTTGTAAACGAAAAAAAAAGCGTCAATTTTCGGAGAAAACGATAAAGCGGAGACGTATAAAAAATATGGGGCAAAAATATATGCAGCAAAAAAATTGATGTTCCATGGAAAAAGAGAATCGCATCATGTGAGCTACTATTGACCCTAATCCTCTGATTCTAGATATATATATATATTCATATTCTCGAATTGTTGATAACTATATCCCTCGAAATATAACAATGGATAGATGTATTATGTATGTATATGTGTGGATGTATAGTTTATATGTATATATATGAATACGTGAATTGTGCATTCTTTCTAGCATGAGAAGTCCTCGACTCGCTCCAATTCCGATCGTGACGTGAATGCCAGCGAAAAATTGACCATTTCGAGAGAAAAAAAAATGAAGAAAAAGAAAGTGAAAGAGAAAGGATGACGAACAAAAAAAAAGGGAAATAAAAATAAGAGAAAATTGTGAAGACTTGACAGAAAGAGAGTTGAACCCTATTTTCTGACATCGAATGACTGTTCTATATTGAATTTCGTATTTTAATTTTGCAAAATACATTTATTGGAAGGAGATGATTTTTATGATTTATCTTGGTAAATGAGGGGACTCATGTTACTAATATTACTTTTAACCAATAAATCTTATTTCAAGCGAGAGAAAAATCGGTAAATGGTGTGTTTCACTCTGCCAAATATAATAAAAATTTTTTACAGTAATTATTACAGTAATAATTACAGTAATTATTCATGACAAGTAATGACAATTCTGTAGTGAAGAGGTAAAATGGGATGAGTGGATGTTTTTTCATTCAATTTTTCTTGAATATCTCAGAAGTTAATGGAAATAAGCCTTTTTTTGCTCTAATTGACTTGAGGAAAGAATTAGCGTATTACCGTCAGTTTCCAAGATATTTCATGGAGAATGATGACAAGCTTTGATTTGTGCTTCATCCACAAAATCATCAATGGTGGAATTGATTCATTGGAGATATTGGGTCATTGGGATTCCAGTGTCCTGAATAGGAATCTAAGGACACAAAGACTACTATGTAAATCGTTTGCTGATAAAAACTATGTGGATATGGACCAAAGAATCGTTTAATTACACTGGCAAATGAAACTGGACTTTTTCGACAAAACGTATAGCCGTTTCAAGAAGGAGGCTATGAGATATCTATCAGAGAATTATACAGAGAATTGTTAGAAATACTGTTATATCTACTTATATTTTCTTTTATCTTCTATTTTATTTTTGCTTCTAAATTGGGTCAGGCACTGAGTGAAAAATCGATAAATGGTGTGTTTCACTCTGCCAAATATAATAAAATTTTTTGAATTATTTTTCCAAATTTTTTGAATTAACTTGATGTGTTTCGATGCAGCAGACAAAGTACTAATTCAATTTTTTACCAAGAAACAACGGACTTTTGTTGGAAGTCAATAACCAATTAAACAAAAAAAAAGCCAATAAATAAAATAGAGATTACCACCACGTTTTGCTCAACCCAAGGCCATGACGGGGAGGTAGTGTTGCATAGGACTCAAAAAACCTATCACGATCTACCCTATATCTAAAACCTCTTAATATACACTTTTCTACGTTGCAGAAGCTCGTGTTTTTTGCTCACCTCCACTTTCCATATGATTTCAATGCATTTAATACATCTATTAACCTAGAAAATGAACCAAGATTTTTTTTTTCGAGTGAAGGCCTTTACAAGAAGATTTGATTAAAAAATTCCACAATAATGTAGACATATTAGAGCATCTCCTCAATTTTTTTCAGATTTTCTCACCCAGTCCTTCGCTCCGATAAAAATTCCTGCATTATTTTTCCCAGATCTCCCCTATTCATACTCCTCATCCACGCACAATAAAATAGCTGTAGTGATGTCTGAACTTCTGAACATCTCATAAAGGATTAGGTGAAGAAAAAAACCTGGAAAAGTCTATGGAAGTGGAGGGGGGGGGGGGGGAGTTTGCTGCTGATTGAGGGGAAGAGCCTTATTGAAGATGAGAATCTGAAAAAAAAACTCAACTTGATTCACTTTCCACGATTTCTTATTTCTTTCAAATTCTTCCATTTGTTACAATGATTTGACTGACATTCTTCGGTAGAAAGTAATTTCAGGTTTCTCTATCTGAAACTGTGTGTGTCGAATGGGATGACAGGATGTAACGCAGGTGCATAATACAGAAGGCAAAACTTCCTTCTTCATTCTAACGTCTGTAAACTATCTTGAGTCTGTCTTCGGGGACGATTCTTTCACCTAAACTGTCAGTCCTACCTGTCGCTCATTGGTACACCAATGACTAGTTATTAAAGCCCACAGACGGAGATGATGAAAGAACACAGGGTGCAGGCAAATGTATTTTTCCTCTTTGAAATTCCGCCTTTTGAGTTTAAAACCTCATGATGCTCAAATTACGGTACAGACTGGGGAAAAATAATTTGCTGTCAGTAGCTTCCTATTTCCACACCCACTCTTCCATTTTGTTAATGATAAAAAATTCGAGAACACCAATTGTTTCAAATTTTTTTCCTTCCTTTTTTTTTATCTACTGACGGGGCATTTACTCATCGAATATACCCCAGGGAAATGTCCATCTTCGTTATTTGCAGTTTGTTGAAAAGAAAAAAAAAGCTGAATTCACTGAGTATATATGTGATTAAACAAAATAAACATTCGTACAGCCAGGAATGTTTATTGTGTACAGTTGCACGTTTGAAAGACCTCTGTTGGAGTAAAGCTAGCATGAGCTAATGTTTATCTCGGCTGCCTACAACGTGTAATGGATCATAAAGCCGCACCTCATGCTCCCCCTAACTCTCGTCCAACTCATTGAACCCAACATGCAACGCGATATGCAGCAGTTTCCAAATATCCTTGGGCACTATATATATGCGCATGTATCATATTCGATAAGGGCAAAAAATATTTCATTGAAAAAATATGACCAAGTGATTATTTGACTATGTAATGAGTTGGTATTAGCAAGATTCTCCCTTTCCATCACTTGAGGGATAGTCACGTGATAATCTGAAGATATGAAGAAATGTCCAGTCCGAAAATCAAGTCTATTTCTCTTGAGCTATTGGAGAAAACACATCGACTCCAAATAACATCAATAATTTTACGATCTGAAATATTCATATGAAAAGCTATTCTTTGCTATAAACTTGCAATTGAAACAAAAAGAAAACGGAATAGCTTATTTTGACAAATTTTCATTAAAAAAAGGAATAATAATTTTATAATTTAATATTTGTATGTGTGAGGAGGTCCGTACCGATAAAAATCACATTGTCGTTTAATCGCCGTTTACTTTAATTATTCGAAAATTGTTGAAAATTAGTAAATGTGATTTTACTGACGATTCGCTCTGAATTTATGATTTATTTGGCAATAAAAATATTTTGCACTTTTCTATTAAATTTTCATTATTGAAATTCAATCGAGACATTCATCAAGATTTATCTAATTGTTACAACTAATTTTGGAGAGTTTCGAGAGAGAAGAAGCTTCTTGCATCAATTCTGCGAAGATCATTTTGAGACTTTGAGATAAAAAAGTGCAAAGATTATCTGGAGCAATCGATAGCAGCATATGGAGGACGACCCAAAAAGTGAGGTTAAGAGGAATTTCCTGTGAAATTACGTGACACTTTTGTACTAATCCTCTCTACTGAAAATAGATGAAGTTGATGAATTGAATAAATAATGCAGAATGCTTAAACCATACCAGGTCACAAGCGTATAAATGTTTCCTCCTAAATGTCCACAGAAAAATACGCCAGCGTGGCGTCCACCGCCATTTTGGCACTGCTGCCATTCTCTCGCCCTCCACCTAGCCCTTTAACGTCCCAAGTAATGAATTCGGCAACGTGGCAATAAAGTGTTCCACATGCAGGCAGTAAAACTCCCCAAGTTGATGCGAGTAATGAAAGCTCAATTGCGATAACGATATCAAAACGCATCAAGTTAAGTTTCATTTAATCGTGGCGTGAGTTTTATTTGTCGGAGCCACGTTCTTCTTGAACTCTGCAATACCATGTAATTTTCAAGCAGCACACACACACACATATATACACACATGCGCAAACGTGTACAGAAAGATGGAGGCAAAATGCCGAGACATACGCGGTTCTCATGCTCCGTCACGTATCCAACCTGCGTGATACTCTAACCTCAAAAATGTCCTAAAATTGCGGTTGACGCGATTAATTAGTCCTCATCGTTTCCTCGTCGCACTTGGGCAATACGCCTCTATTTCCGGGGCTCTACCATGCTTCACACTGAGTAAGTGTGTGTGTCTGTATGTGTGGGTGCAGAGAAAGTGGATGGAATGAACATGGGACATTATATATATATATATGTATATATAGAGCAAAAAGCAGTTGAAATATTCACGAGTTAGTTTCCACTTTCCCCAGAGTGGAAAGACTCAAAGTACATATTCCATCTCTCGCTAACATGCAACCATGTGTGCAAATTCGTCACTGGCCTATATACATGCATTCAAAATGCCTCAAGAAGGTGATGTCGGTTGTAAATTCTCTTAGTGGTGGAGAAAAGCGCTGGAACTTGTCAATTACAGTAATTATTCATGACAAGTAATGACAATTCTGTAGTGAAGAGGTAAAATGGGATGAGTGGATGTTTTTTCATTCAATTTTCCTTGAATATCTCAGAAGTTAATGGAAATAAGCCTTTTTTTGCTCTAATTGACTTGAGGAAAGAATTAGCGTATTTCCGTCAGTTTCCAAGATATTTCATGGAGAATGATGACAAGCTTTGATTTGTGCTTCATCCACAAAATCATCAATGGTGGAATTGACTCATTGGAGATATTGGGTCATTGGGATTTCAGTGTCCCAAATAGAAATCTAAGGACACAAAGACTACTATGTAAATCGTTTACTGATAAAAACTATGTAGATAATGGACCAAAGAATCGTTTAATTACACTGGCAAATGAAACTGGACTTTTTTGACAAAACGTATAGCCGTTTCAAGAAGGAGGCTATGAGATATCTATCAGAGAATTATACAGAGAATTGTTAAAAATACTGTTATATCTACTTATATTTTCTTTTATCTTCTATTTTATTTTTGCTTCTAAATTGGGTCAGGCACTGAGTGAAATTTTATTGATCAATTTAATTAATTACTTACACTAAACATAAAATGCGGAATCCGTAGATAATTAATTGAATAAATAAACTAAATTAATTCCTTTTTTCAAATGAAATTTCAACAAATTTGGAACGGAAACTGTGCAATATGGAAAAATATGGCCAATTAATGTTTAGTGGATATTTTTTTTTCACTCCAAGTGACTTTAGATACGATTACGATACTGCTCATTTCTCGGGCAATGCCGTAAGCACGAATTTAATTTTACAGATCGATAACCCATTTCATTCGCTATCTGCCATCACTTTTCGCCCAGAGGGCCTTTCACCTGAATTGTCGTTGATATTGACACACCCTGGAGTTGTCGCATTGTTTCATTTCTTTTATTTTTTATTTTTTCTTTGCTCTTCCTCCCTCTCAATTCGTTATATCGAGTTTACACTTTAACCATGATACAGATATGCGTGCACGCATGAGAACTTGCACTTTATGTGTGTGTGTGTGTGTATGTGTAAAATGAGCCCACAGAGTGTGGCTGATTCCCTGAAGGCAAAATGTTGGGTTATGAAAGGTACACCTTCTATGGCCTTACATCGTTCTCCATTGCGCCCACACACAAACACATATATACACACACATACAAACGTGATTATGGGCGGTAGCGCAAAACCGCTAATGTGTTTATACAGTGGCGATGAGGAAGTGCTTTGGATATAAGCACCCGTCAGGGTGAGAGAAAGGGGAAAGTAAGAGTTAGAGGATGAGATGTGGAGGGAAAAGAGATGGAGAGACTAAACAAATGACCATAAGGTGTTTCCCCAGGTAGAGAGACAGAGGCAGGAGTTTCGTTGGCTGCACCTACCCTTCATTGTTTTTCTCCTTTTATTTTCCCCTTTTTTTTTATTCTGGTTTTTATACAACCGGGAATCATATTCTCTCTCTTCATGTTTATTTATGCGCGTATATATATATATGGTAGTATCAAATGACCACACGCATGACACAAAGGCACCGCGATTAAACTAATTAATGAATTATCACTGTCACTAATTAGCAGATTCTCATTTTCACCCTGAGACCCTTTGGACTTAACATGAAAAAGCCATTCGTTTATTAAGTGAAACACCCACGGGTTTTTTTTTTTAGTACAACTACAATTTTAAATCCTCCTACCCTTTTTTTATTTATTCTATATTCAACTGACGTAACAATAAATGCTGGAGTCACTGGTAACCATTGCTTTCGGCAAAAGGTAACAGGTTTATAATACATTAGCATCTACTTGCTATACAATCTTTAAACACGCTACACTCATTTTGAATTCTCTCTGATTGCCTTTTTCTTTTTTTTTTTTTAGTAATGCATATATTTTTACTCTATTTTTACCATTGTACGTATTGATTCAATTGTAGAGAGATTTGAGGTGGCTTGAATCAAAGAAATTCTTGATTTTTTTTTCGTTGGAAATTTTTTTATTATTTTTCGTGACATCACTTTTTTCATGGCATATCGATCACAAAAGCGTTCGTTCATGATTTCAAACGAACTAATGGGGAGAAGTTTCAATATCCTTGAGTCTTATACTTCTAACCTTAATCAGTGTTGATTGAATCTCATATTATCGTGTGAATTGATGGAAATTGAAGGATTAAATTCATTAATTTTTTTCCAGAAAAATAAAAAAAAAGAATTAATAATAATGTACAAATTTGAAAAATTTGGAGATATTATTGAATCACTGAAATATTGAAAATTCGATTATTATAGGTTTTGCGCAATTTTGTCTCGACTTATTTCTGTATTCAAAAAACATTCCTTGAGTTTTCTATGACTGCACTGAGGGAAAAAAATATTTACTAGGAATATTATATAGTTTAACAATTTAAGTTTTGGACGAATCTTTCTATCTATTTAGGGTGAGTTTGAATACTTTTACAACAATCAATGAGGTAAACTTTTCAGTGAATAGTTGGCGAAAAATACATTCCAGTTTGAGCCAAACTGGGCGATGTTTGGACTAAGATTCCATATTTCATGCATATACATTATTACTTGATACAAATTTCATGTGAAAATATTGATGGCAAATATAATCAAGATTGAATCAATGCAGGAGGGTGATTTGGGCAAATAATTGTTTATTTATCATCATCAGTTTGTAAAATTTAATGAGAAAAAACGAGTAATGATCTTGTATAATTGTGAATTGAAAGACATTAATATTGAGAGAAATTGGTATTCATTTCTCCCAATTAAATTCAAACCTAATAGAAAAGAAGTTTTGTCTCAAAATTATTTTTATTCCTAGAAAATATTTTTTCTCCCTCAGTGTGCAGTTTTTGCAAGCCATAAAACACGTGTAGAAAATTTCAAATTCGAGGAATTTAACATTGAAGCTTATCATAAAATTGTTCTCATTTTTTCTCGACTGAAACAAAAATTTTCAACTACTGAATTCTTTTTTTCAGTGAATAAAGAAAAAAAAATACAATTGCGAATT
Organism: Aleiodes alternator; assembly: GCA_963921955.1. Classification (NCBI taxonomy): domain Eukaryota; kingdom Metazoa; phylum Arthropoda; class Insecta; order Hymenoptera; family Braconidae; genus Aleiodes; species Aleiodes alternator. The sequence continues at coordinate 12,044,068 of OY998099.1, read as the reverse complement.
TAATAATTAATTAATGATCGGATTCATTTCCATGTTAATAATAATTGGTTTGAAATATCATGGGAAATTAAAAGGTTTCTTTTAAAAAAAGCAATAGTAAAGGATTGACAATGCTTTAGTATCGTTTATTTTAAAGAAACCTTGCAATTTCCCACGATATTTTAAACCAGTTGATAATTAATTTTCACTTCAAATGAATAATAATAAAGACATCATCGAAACAAGTAGTTTGGAATTAATTTTTGCCTACTATTAACAGTCATGCTAATAAATAAGTGCAAAATCTTCCTGCTGCACCTTTCATGAAATATCCACTGAATTTACAACTTATTACATAACTCTCGTAAATATCATGTCACTTTTCTTCTTCATATCTGTATTATAAAAAGAAAAAAATATCTGTATTATTGAAAAAGCTTCGACAAACCTACAGTAAGTTTACCTATTTCCGAATAGAGGCGCATTTTCTTCTCCCCCTTTTTCCTTATTACTTCTTTTTTTTCACTTTATCCTCTCCGATTTCTGTAGTTCCCTCTGACCCAGTTTGTTCGCTTCCTTCGTCGCCTTGTTCTTTATCCTATTCTCATTCTATTCTGTGTGTCTCACCATCGTTTCCCTCCTTTGTTCCAGATGTTCAGGGATAGTTGAATACCCCCTCCTCTTTTCCCAATGAGTTTTCTTCTCGGAGGATATGATGCTTCCACTCATCTTGTGTCTCTCTATCTCTTTCATATTTTTTTTCTCTTCACGATATAGAAGCTCACGCGATTGTGAACGGGCGACAGGATAGTATCATCGCCCCAAGGATTTCTTTTTCAAAACTCATTTTATTTTCTTCTCTATATCTTCTTATTTCTTTCTCTCCATTTTTCCTCACTACTTCATTCTTCCTTTTTTTGTCAACTGTACTAAGCCAGCTTGCGAAAAAAAAAAAAAAAAATTATACCCCCAAGGCAAAATCAAAACCACCTAGGCAATATCATTTTCATTGTATTCACTGTTTTTCACGTATTTGTACTGTATTGTTCAGTATGTACATACTGATGAATGCGAATAACGTGAGAGCAAAAAAAAGGAGGAATACAAGCTCTACGTAGCTCACGTGATATTTTTTTTCCATCAGCTATTGGAGTTCGTTTTCAACGAAAAGTAAACATCGAACCAACAAAAAAAATGAAGAGAATTACGGAGAGAAAAATAAATAAATATATATATGTATGTATATCGTCGACTTGCAATGAAAAGGGCGTAACGAGATGGGAAATATGTACTCTTTACGCCTCTTCCACTCCAGGACAACGATACATATATATACATACATATGTGGTACGCAATTGACTGCGGACCGTAAGAGCAAACTGATCGAACATTGGAATTCTGAATGAGTCTACCTCTCCCACATGGTTAAAACGTATGCGGGAATTGGAATAGTATAGAGCATCAGCAGCAGCCAATGGATACGTAAAGGTACATACAAGCCTACCCCGAGTTTTCTGTCCATCGGGAATTTCAATCGATTTTCAGCTGACTACCGATTCCGATATAGGAGTACGATTCAATGCATGTGTATATATATATATATATATATATATATATATATATATATATGTGTGTGTATGTGTGTGGTAGAGTTGCTGGCCTTTAATTACTTTAATTGTTAAGCTAGATCGGGCTGGTTGGAAAAGAGAGGGAGAGAGAAGAGCATATATACACACTCACCCCCCCCCCCCCCTTGTTACCTTTGGGCATTCTCAAGAGCCCGATCGCAGAACTATATGACCGTGGCAACAGTATAACTCGTGGTGCTCTATTGCAAGATCGATCAGACTTCACTCCAATACATCCTATCCCTTTCCTCTAAACCACATGTGTATATATATATAGGTATATGTATATATATGCTGGTAAATGCGTTGACTCTGTCGATCGATGAGACTTGTCCGGTCCGTGTGCAAGCGATATACTGCTTTAGATGAGCAAAGTTAACGAGAATGGGACAGAGAAATGAAAGGAATAGCGAGACAGAGAGAGAGAGGAAGAGATAGAGATATATATCTAGAATGGGAACTCATGTCACAAGGTATACACATGCACTTCCAGCAATGGAGACAGGACGTAGTTGCAAAAGGATCCTATATAATCTAGCCAGTTGGAAACGATACGAAGAAGACGGAGCTACGAGAACTCCATACGTTATTCAGTAGTGTAGGGCCTCCGGAAGCCTTCGGATAGTGAGCCGCAATCAATTTGAAGCTTCGTTGAATTTAATCCTGGATGAAATAACGAGGATAGAGACGGGACGACTCTTCGTTCGATCATCCCGAAGTTTCCACTTTACTATAACTTTATAGTGGAGAAGAACCACTCTACACTATAACTGTTTGAAATCTTTCTGTTTGTGTTTATGTGTCACTGTTGTTGGATCTGTGGTTGTTGGTGTGTGTGTGTGTGTGTGTGTGTGTGTGTGTGTGTGTGTGTGTGTGTGTGTGTATGTGAAAAAGAAGCTGTGTCCTCAATCACTCGCATATATATATCATCCCCTGTTTGTGTGTGTGTATGTGTGTCTGTATCGTCGACTTTATCCAGAGACGTTATTTTCACGTTTTCTCATTGTTTCAGCTTCTCTCGAAGTAGACAAATACACACACCCACACACAGACAATTTTTCTCTTTTGGCTTTGGGTTTTACCTCCCAGCTGAAAAGTGTCTTGCTTTTTTTTTGTTGGAGTAATTCTAAATGTAACGTGCTTCCTCCCTTTTTTTTTCTATGCAGGTTCGAAGTAGAGCGGACGGGTGAGAGAGCTTAACGAAATAATTGGAGTAGATAAACAAAATAAACGTAATGCGAAATTCCCGAATTTCACGAAATTCCGGCTAGACATCCTTCTAGGAACTTTCGGTTTCCAATTTTATCCTAGTTGGAATGGGAATGAAAAAAAAGGGAAAATTAAGTTCCAGAGTCGCATGGCTCTCTCTCTCTCTCTTCAGAGCAATACACGTATTGGCGTTAGCGTGTGTGTGTATTCACGACCCTTGTGTGGCCAATCGCTCGGTGTATCATAACGACCGGTTGGCTTTGAGCTAGAGCGTCCTCAATTGCTGGGGCATAAATGCGACCATGGGACGCTCACGCTATTCCAACGTACTGTGTGTATATGTTTATATGGCACACTACGATTATTAGAGTAGAGTAACGGGAGGGGGGGGGGGGAGGGGGTTGATGTGAAATAAAAATGCGTGGCAAACTCGTGTACATCAGGTATTTATATTTTTCTCCCTGGAAATTTCATCTTTTATGGGAAATTTTTTTATGTTTCATGGAGGGGAAAGGTGGGGAGGGCATAAGGGGTGTACTGGAGATTTTTCAGTTTCCCGATTTTATATTATACTATGGAAGTCATGAGAAATCGAAGAAAAATATTTGAGATAGGTTTTTTTTATTTATATTAATACTCATTTTTGAGAATTTTCGGGAAATTCGAATTTTTTAGGTGAAAATTTTTTTGTAGATGCTTGAGATCGATTTTGAATGAAAGATGAAATGATTTGTCATCAATCTAACGAATCGAACCGGAAATATTCCTAAAAAAATGAATTTTTCCAATGAAAAAAGGAAAATTTTCGAAAAAATTCAAAGAAGCAATTTTGGCAAATGTATTTTTTGACTGGAAATTTCCTCATTTTTTCAATGAAATCATCGAAAATCTATATTTAATCGTTTCATTGGAATTCCCATTTTCCTCAATTTTGAAAAATGTCATTTCCCCCTTTTAAATTCAAGAAAGAAGCTTCCAGATTAGTTTAAAATTCGCTTATTTCCAGGAATTATACGTTCTCGTCCCATCATCATCACAATTACTAGCGTGATGGAAATATGAAATTCCAGTAATACATACTCACCACATTTGCTCATTATTCTTCGTGTTTATTGATATTTTTCCTCTCCCCTTCTTTTTTTTCCACTAGTGGCAGTATTGGCTCAGAGTGAAGAATAATAGGAGTTGAAGTGACTTCTAATTGCCACTGTTCATTTTTAACGGCTTTCGTTAACTACTTCAATGTTTTTAACACGCATTGAACATTCATTATCCGCATAGTTTTCCACCAGGTGTATGATGTTTATACTTTCGAAGAGAATAATATATATATAAGTGTGTCATTATATTCTTTAAACACTCGTTTTCTCGCAATTACACATTTCTCTTATTTCCTGTTTTTAACGGAAATGGAATAATTGTTTCTATTGGAAAGGTTCTCGTTATTCTGCTGATAATGAATATCTTGAAACCTGGAATTTGTGATTAATAGAGCGGTTATTAGTTAATAACTAGGATGATGGATAATTATTTTGATTTTTTCCTGAAATTTTTATTAGCACCTTTCAAATATTTGTGGGAAAAATCTGGAAAAAAAATGGAAAAATACTTCAACGTGTCTCCAATTTTCATGAATTTTTTCAAATTTCTTCATTGAAGCTTTCACACTGAGAAAAAAAAACTGATTCACTCTGTCTCGCTGGTCCATTTTGCCTCAATTCATTTTCGCAGCAAAAAATATACAGAGAAAAATGTTTTCTTAATTCAAGAATGTGCAGTCACTTAATTTAAAAATGTACAGGTTACTTAAATTAAGAAAGAAAAGTCACTTGATTTAAGTGAGAAAATTCACTTGATTTAAGTGAGAAAAGTCACTTAACTTAGGTGAGTTTTACTTTCTTAAATTAAGAAAGAAAAAGTCACTTGATTTAAGCGACCTGCCATTCTTAAATTAAGTGACTGCACATTCTTAAATTAAGAAAACATTTTTCTCTGTGTAATGAACGGCTTTGTAATAAAGGGCAATCATGTACCCTATTTCAATTGATAATGCATCTCTTCATTTTATCATTAGGCAAATCATATCATAGTATATTATTTTTTTCTATTCATTAATAATTGATAATTTATAAAATTATCAGTTGCCTCTAGCCTCACACGCGTGAAAGCGCACAGTCATTTTATCCAACAAAGTACATGAGTGTTATGTCACGCATGCATTGCATTGATCGGCGTAACGTCACGCTAATATTCTGCATCGGTAGGAAATTCTGTCACGTTCATTTCTTATTGGCCAATTTCAAATTTCATCGGTATTTGAAAATCAATTGAGAGACATTTTCTACAACAAAAGAGAAGAGAAATGAGGTCTCTGGTAAATTTCAATGTTGAAGAAATTCTGATTATTGTCATTTGATAGATATTATAGAATCCAGAGAAGAATTAACGCACTTTTTGATCGATTGGAAGTGGGGCAGCTTTATTTTACACCAATATAATAATTCGTTGAACACTTGAAAGAATAAAATCGTTTTTTTTTCACAATTCAAAAGAAAAATAATATTCGATCAAGAGTTGAATTTTTTTTTGAGGGTGAAAGCCTTTGCAAAAAAAACAGAAAAAATTCTCCTATAATATATACATGTTGGAGCATCTTCTCATTTATTTCAAATTTTTTTGTAAAATTTTTCATTTAAAAAAAAAAATACAAATTTTTTTTTTCAGAAGAAAAAGGAGTAGAAATTTTTTTTACGCAATTATTTTATATAGGACACTCGCAAAAAATCAATGATTGAATTCCAATTTTGCCCAGAAAGCCCACTGATACCAGTACTAGAAGTAAAAAACCAGAGAAAGAGAGAAACTAAAAAAAAAAATAGAGAATCAAACAACTTCCTACCGCCCACAAAATAGTGCAATATAAAAAGCACTCACTTGTGTGTGCATTGCGTGAGAAATAGTCTATTGGTATGTTCCTGTGAGCTGCTGCTTCTGCTTCTACATGGCTTTATTTCTAGAAGCATGGAAAACGAGTATTGTTTGAAGAAGAAGCGCCACGATACGTCTCTCTGTGCTCCTGGATTGTGTGTGTGTGTGTGTTTGCAGTGCCATTCAGACGTTATTTTCGAGGTATGAGAGAAGAGAACGAAAAGAGAGGGATACGCAAAGAGAAAACCAGAGGATAGATGAGCTGTCTGTTTTTCATCCTCGCAAAAGAAAGTACGCTACCTGTATTTCATCCTGCATTACCCCCCCCCCCCCCTCTTCTCTCTCTCTCTCTCCCTCTTTTATTCTGTCTTCTTCTCTCTATGAATTCCGTAGTTTGACAGCGAAGAGAATCGCGAACGGAATCGCGCTTGGTCTCTCGGAGACAAGGCCTCAGGGGTTCTGTGAGAAAGAGAAGGAGAAAGAGAGAGAGAGAGAGAGAGAGAGAGAGAGAGAGAGAGAGAGAGAGAGAGAGATGGAAAAGCTTCCTTCCAACGTTATTTTCCCAATGCATTTCTATCGCCCCGAGGACTGATAATTACTTTAGTCAGACGTACGAGTTTCAAATCGACATGGCTTATTCCCTTTCTCTCTCTCTCTCTCTCTATCTCTTTCTCTCCACTTCCTTCATCTGGCCTGCTTTTTCATTACAATCACGATTTACCAGAGTACCCTCCAGCACAGCTTCCTACGCCCCCTTTTTCCTATCCTGGAATTATGAAGTGAAGAATATATATTTGTATTTGTGTAGATGTAGGTGTATATATACAGGAATACATGGCAAAACTACGTCGGCGGTCACCCAATGTCTATTCTCCCTCTCTTTCTCCTTTTTTCCCCTATTTTTCCTTCTTCTATACGTGAGCAAAACGAATCAAGATGAGATTGGTAACGGGTTTTTCCTTCACAGGCCCTCTAGAACGAGTTCAAGACATAGGCACAAGCAAGAAAGAAAGAGAAAGAGATAGAGATAGTATATGTGTGTACATTAAAGTGTATATCTACATTTTGCGTTGGGTTAAACCCACTAAGACCACATGAAAGTACATATTCTCTTCCCATAGAGAATAAACCGTTAGTCCTATCGCAATACACAAAACGATTTCCAGTGCTTCCCCAGGATATGCCAATTTTCGGTCCACACACAAGAAAACGTGTGGTATTCTCCCAGGTGTCCAGATAAAACCTTCAGAGACAAAAGAAACATAAAGAGTTGTACAAACTGTGTGTGTATGTATGTGTGAGGGGTAAAAAAAAGGGAGGAAAAAAAAATTGCAAAATTATACAGACAATTTTGTGGGCGTTTCACTGCTCCAAACCACACACACATATATGTATACATTTTTTCCCTACTTCAATTGACTCTGGGAATTTTTTTTTTTTTTTTTAGTGATGGTAAATAGACGAATGAGGAAGAAGAATGAAACAAATACAAGAAAGTAAAATTTAAAATGGATCTACGAGTTTAAAAGCACCTGCTGTCCTCCAAAAACTTTAGCCTCGCTATGAAAATAATAATAATAATAATAAAAATTCAGAGAAAATTAAGATCTACCCTTATTAACTCTTCAACAAAACTTTTGTTTGTGTCAAGACAAAGGAAGAATCTACAAACTTGGTTTGAAGATAATTAAGAAATATCGAGCCAAAGTCTTTACGTTAATTATCGTCGTGGTCACGGAGAGCATCATGAACATTTATCCATTCAATAGGTCTACCTATATATATGTATATATATATATATATATAATGCTTCCAGTACCAACTCCAGTTCCCAACACTTAATGACATATTTTAAAACCGAAGAATCGTCTCTGTAGATGTACATGAACAGAGAGGGGGTGGGGGGGGGGGGGGAGGAACCACGGGAAACATTGAGAAATTGAGAGAAGGGGGTTTAAACCATAGCACGCAACTTTGCCTTATCAATGGTCGCAAAATTACGTACCTACTATGTACACGTAATAGACGTTGGTCGAAGTTCGTGGGGCATTGTGGTTGCATTTATAGGTGCTCGGTTAACGTAACAAGGAAGATGGCAAGGAGGATACAAACCCCCCCTTCCTCTGTCTCTCTCTACCAAGTAGATTGTATAAGTGTAAGGATGGTAGTAGGTATCTAAGATATATAGGCTTGCCTATATACTTGTTACGAAGTTGGCGAAGTCGCAAGGCGTCGTTAATTACCCTCTGGTCTCCCACTTTCTGTTGGAAGAGAGAGGGAGAGGTTAACTCCGAAGGGATGGAGGGGCTTTTCCAAGCATTTCAACTATATAGACTCTTTACTGTGTGTCGACCAAGAGCGTTACATCAAACTGTGGTACTGAGAGAGAGAATTCTCTTCTTTACAGTGGCTTGAATGAGGGCGGGAGGAAGAAGATTTGGTTAAAGGAAACTGGAGGAAGAAGGATAAGTATGGGGAGAGGTTAAAGGAAAGAGATGTATTCGTGAGTCTACAAATTATACTTGCCATGAGAGATAACGCGTGTATAAAATATATGGTAAACGCAAAAAGACACGGAAGGATAATGAAATGATGAGGGAAAGGAGGAGAATACTCCTTTCTTTTACTCAACAAGCAAGAACTATCATAATCATGATATAGAATATTATAAAAGAACATTGAACAACAGAAAATTAATCAAATGAACATTTAGTGAAATTACAATTGAAAAATTGAAAAAGGGTAATTGATAAAGGAAATCAGTTAAATTGTTCACAAAGTCCATAAATTCAATCGAGTTCAACTTTCGGAAGCAATTGATTTTTCCAGAATCAATTAGTTTTCCATTCGAAAGTCGTCACTAAAATATTTCATGTTATCTTATTAGGGGGGGAGGGGGGGGGGGTAAGGGTTTACGCGTGAGAAAAAACGCTTTTTTCGACATATGGATTGAGCAAATTTATTGAAACCTTTTGAACATTATTGAGTATGGATTCAACAACATTCAGTAATCGTTTTATCGGAAAATATTCACAAACAAGACCGGTGACGGAGCTTTTCCGAGAGCGTCTTTTGAAATAGACGATTTGGGGTGATCACTGTATGTCAGCTGGAAATCATCAGAAATCACAAAGCCGTTGAAATTGAGTCAAAGTATCATTAAATCCTCCCCCCAACGTTCTCTGATTATTTTTTTCTTTCATTTTTCAGTTTTTGGCGGTCATTTGAAGTAAAAACTGCTATTTTTTACGAAAAATTGCGCCATTTTGTAGGTGGAAAACCCTCTTAATGTGAAAAAACAATAATCAGAGAACGTTGGGGGGAAGATTTAATAATGCTTTGACTAAATTTCAATGGTTTTTCTATTCCTGATAATTTCCGGCTGAGATACAGGGATCACCGCAAATCGTCTATTTCATTTTTGGAAAGGCTCCATCACCGGCTTGTTTGTGGATATTTTCGCATAAAAAAATTACTCAATGTTGTTGAATCCATGTTTAATAATGTTCAAAGGGTTTCAATAAATCTGCTCAATCCATATGTCTGAAAAAAATCCTAAAAAAGGTGTTTTTTTTCTGCGCGTAAACCCACCCCCCCCTCCCCCCCTTAAATTTTTTTTTATATTTATAAAGTCTTCACGAACTGTAAATCACACAACTATTCAATTACCATTGTAATACTATATATGTATTGAATGTTAAAGTTATTAGGATATTGGTCACTAGTCTCCTGACTATCAAACTCGTATTGTCATTTTGTGTTAATTCGTTCAGTTTGTCCTAATCAATGGACTAATTTATTAAAATAGTGATTCATTAAATCGTCGATAAAAACAATAGGTGAAATAAAGACTGATATAGTGCAATAGAACTGTTCTTTAATTTTAATATTATGACAATGTACATTTATCTAAAGGTATTTCAAACTTTTCTTTTCATTCACGGAATTTTGTCACAGTCAGTTTTTTAAATGTATTTTGATGTATGTTTTATTTTCATTGTATTTATAGAGTCTGAAAGAGCTTCTAAGCAGAAGCGAAACGTCGTGATTTTAGGAAATAAATGTGAAGATTGAGTTTTACTATTCATTCTTCTGTCCAGTATCCCAATAACCTCAAAATTCAATATTTTATGGGCATATGCCTACGGTCATTATCCTTTTCAGAAGCAAGTTATTTTTTGACGACTTTTTCAGTTTACGGTTTAGAATTTTTATATCATTACATATGAGTTGTATACCCAAAATGATGGCACTGCTGTCGCGCCACTATAGTGGCTTCCGGTCCTGAAGAGGTTAATAAATCTATCCATCTATCTTTTTTGCTGCATCCCAAGAAACTTAATTCAATAAGAGAGAAGGGAGAAGGAGTACTTTGAGGTGTAGCGATTATAATCATTTATGCTAATGAAGTTTTCTGTCTGAAACAATGTGCTTTATCAGAACACACGCGCTCGTTCTCAGGCAGACACGCCGGAGTGGTTCTCTCTGCCGGTTGAAGAAAACGAGGTCGAAGAATTGTTGGGCGAGATAAAATTTGGCGAGATATATACTGTTTAAAGAATACGAGGAAAGAGAGGAAGGGGGAGAGAGAAAGAGTGATGAAGAATGAGAATAAAAAGGAAAAACACAGAGGTTTGCAATAATTGCTACGATCCACCTCCGATCCTGACCCTTGTTACTCGGATAATCTTTATCGTGACCAGTGAATTCAATTACTGGGCTTGTTGGAGGCCCGTGGGGCGTATAAGTGTACCTGCGAGCGAACAAATGCACACTGGGTCATACAGTGACTTAAGTTGAGTATAATGGTAAAATGCATGGAGAGGCATATATACAATCTTTGAATTTTTTTTTCCATGATTTTTCTTTATTCTGTTGGACTTTCTTTTTATTCGTATTATGATGGAGTACCGTAATTGTCCCAGTTGGAGATATACATTTGGATGCAAATTATACCATCTGAAAATAGAGTTTGGATGAAATAGGAAAATCTATAATGGAGATACGCCCTTTTTACCTCAAGCCTATTTTGTAGCTCTTGAAATTTTCTACGAAAAAAAAGAATTTGGGCAAAAAAAGCGCTATTCATTGAAAATAATCAGGAAAATGATTCGATTGGTCCTATTCTGCCTCTTCATCATTGAATTATCAGTTAAACAATTGAACATTGAATTTCAATTTGATCATACAATTAAGCTCTTCTTCCCTGTCAGCTGTACTTGTGATAGTTAATTAACCATGATAATGTTTTAATTCGTAACTTCATTCTAAGCTTATTTATAAGAGTGATACATGACAAATCCATTATCCATTAATTGCAATTGCCATCACTTCATAAAACGTTTAAATACGTTATTGAAAATTACACGAGTATGTTGAATATCGAGGATACATTGTCTGCATCATTGAATTGCATTTTGCTCCAACAATTCCGATATATATCCCGTGCTTTTTTTTTGGACATCCCATTGTTATCGGCTACGAGAACAGAGTTCACATCGTTATTCGATATGGAATAATGGTGAGGAAAGAGTCGAAATTCTGTTGAGAGTTTTGGATCTTTCTACTTGACATGAGATCAGAGAGTCTGGAGGTATTATGGAAAAACCGGTAATAAGCCCTCAACTAGTAGAGAATTTCCTACATAAAACATCCAATCATTGTGAAAACTTCAGAGATTACTGCATGCTAGTACTATCTTATTTCAAACCATATTTTATCTAATTCTATCTGATTTTCAGTACCATCAATTTTATTTGCGTGACCAATACCGATTACATGGGAGGAGAGTTATCATTTCTTCTTGCAAATGAATCAGGACGGGTTTTTTTCCGCAATTTTCAGTTAAGCGTAATGATTGAAGCATGAAGCAAGGAAAAATCAACTTCTCTCGCTTTTTTCCCGAAGAACACTTCTATTTAACTGAGTGGTTTCATGCTGGAAATTTAAAAAAAAAATCATGAAGTGGTTTTGCCATCCATGTAGATTCAAAGAGAATAATCAGCTGTGATATATATATTCACTTCATCTCTTCATGGGTGAATGTAGGTCAAAACCATGCTGTTGGTAAATTTTTTCAATGAAAGCTGCTGAATTTAATTTGTCGTTCGAGTTTGTAAAAGAAAAAAATCGCTTTTCAAAGCTCCTTTTTCCACATTTTTTCCGAGTATTCCGAGGTATTTTCCATTTCTTGTAATGACTGAATGGCTAACTGAATCGGATAAACAGATTCAGTGGGAATTATTCCATTTAAAACATTGCAATAGGTGCCTTCGTGCATAAAATAATGAGAAGAAAGGAGATTTATCCCATTTTGGTCATTCCACTATTGAAAAATGAGTATAATGAGTTGCATCAACTCATTTGAACTGATTACGTCAGAAGTCAAATTCTCATCTCAAAAGTTAGTGGAGGCCTTTTTTCATCTCCATTCTTTTTTCATGCAGAATTTTGAGAGCTACAAAAGAAGATTAGGGCAAGAAGGGTGAATTCCTGACAGAAGAGATGGATTTATTCCATTGTTAGCTGATATCTGTTCTTTTTCAAACATTGATGATCATCAGATTCTACTGAGAGGTCACTGAGAGAGTCGCAACATCATCAACTTGAGAATTGACAGACCAAGAGTGCTCCAAAAGATGGCATCATGTTATGACGTCAATATTGACGATAGAATATTATGGGAAAATTGTGGAATTCTATCAGGTGGTGATATCGGTGACCCAATGTTGGAAAGATAATTAGTCTTGCTGGCAAACTTGACGAAACCCTTACGGGTAGATTGTTATTAGGTTAGCTAGAGTTTCATGTTAGAGACACATGACCAGGACCTTACTGGAACCGTCAAGTAACTACGTAGTCAGGTATACATCAGGTTTAGTTTATGAGGTACCAAGAGATAGTTTCTCGTTGAAATTCTCATCTTTCAAGCTCTCCTGCATACATGTAATGTGCCTCCGGATACTCTCTGCTAAGAGTGTCTGCTTTGGACTCGTTGAACCACGATTGCCCGGAGGATCTTCTGACTTTGGGTGCTCTCCACATTTTGCTAAACATGAAACAGTGAGGAAACCAACAAAAATCGGTAGTACTAGTGCCTTTAGGGATGAACGAGTTCTTTCCATGGCAGGAAATGCTTCTATATCCGGATAAAAAGGATTACCAAAAATTCTGGGGTCTAGAATAATATCCTTGAATTAAGCATGGAAAGCATTTTGGAATTCCGAACTTTGCATCCTCAATAAATCCAATTGATCCTCTTAATCATGGAAATTCTTTGAATACAAATAAAATAAATACTCCAAAAAAATCAACAGTGGTCTGAACATCTTCCGACTGAACGAACTTCAACCATGCTTGATTCTTCGCTCGATTGAATCAGGCAATCGCAGGTCTGAGGAGTGCCAGAGCAGACGAATTTCATCAAATCTAGTCTTTTGTGGTATCGAGCTCATATTGGGGATATCTTCTGATCCACTTGGCACTGCTCAACCAGACAGGGTTCAAATGAACTCGCCTTTTTATTAGAAAAAAATTATATTCTGAAAAGACATTCGAGGATATTTTTAAAAAATAATCATTAATGTTTTTTGCCGGATGTTTGCATCTTCAGGGCTATGATCTCCGATTCTGAGCTTCATTTTGTTTTTTTCAAATGCTTTTATCGATCTGAATTTTTTTTACAAATACATAGGGATATTGAAATAATAGTACATTGTGGAGTGATGTTTTGATTTCTGCCTCGGTGACTCAACTCAAATTCGAAAATGTAATTAGTTGGTGTTTACAAAAGATATCTTCTTATTCAGAGGATGTACGTTAAATTTTTAGGAAAAATCTCAAAAGTGAAAACCTAATTAGTAATTTTATTTGAGCTTCATTGGCAAAGGGTAGTTCTTACATACTCTCCGGGTGAGTGGAGAGGGTAGTTAGTGGTGGGGGTAGAGCCAATCAGGAGTTTTTAATTGATCAACTGGTTCTCTTATACATCTTCATTTCTCAAAACTGTTGAACATGTAGTCTTTTCCTCCACTGAAAATCTTCACTATTAGCGAATTTTTCAATGATTAAATCATTTACTTCTTAATCATGAAGCAATACCATCTCGAATTTTACGAAAATTATGCAAGATTTTATTGAAATACTTTGAAATTAGCAGAATTTGTAAATTGAAAATGAAGTATTTCAATGGGTTTAATACAAAGTTTTTAACGCTTGAATAAATCACTCACTTTTCCCGATTTTACGTACCACCCCTCAATGCAATCTCTTCAGACGCTTGAGCACGAGCCAAATAGGTACGATATATCATACTGTAGTGTGCAAGGTTTCGATGGGGATGGAGGAGGAGTGGGTGGCTTCACATTATTAAATCATGCTGCAGTTGGTAATTCAGTTTCCTCCAACGTGCCCAAGCAGTGGATACGTGCTGCCTGTCGATTATCGAACGACAACAAGTTTCCTCTGATACTGAGAGAAGCAAAAATAAAGGAATTATGAACTAGGAGGAAGATAGAATTCAAGGTTGATGGATCATTAGAGAATGTTAAAGTGAAACGAGAGACAGTGACATATCGTTAGTGTATTCTATCATGGTGTATTTCTGAAGGAAGTAAACTTGGGAAAGACATGTGGTATGGGGAATAATGAATCATCTAAATTTACGCAGATGCGCAAGGGAGGAAGCTTTGAAAAATTGTTTTAAATAACGGGAATCTTAATATTGGATGCTCTCCCTTCTCGAATTTTTTTTATGGAAGAAAACATGAAGGATTTTTGTCAACGATTTATTCATTATATAAGAGGGTGTTCATCATTACAGTCAATTAGAGCACAAAGATGACTGTATTTTAGGATGATTGTTTTTTTTTAAGTGAAACTTCTTTGCTGAGGGGGCAACAATTTTCGAGCGTCACGAAAATTCGTCATCGTGTGAGGGGAATAGCTAGATACGTGGTGGGAAGAGCAGGAGGAGAGGAGAGTGCGTCAGCAGCGATGCCTGACTCTACACTCTATTATTTTTTCTTTTCAAATACACGGAGAGAAAAATATGGGAATTTATCTAAATGATTTTTTAAAAAATTACTCAAAATTGTCATTTAAAGGAGGATTTGTCATGAAATACGACCGAATAATATCCATGCTCCGCCTCATAATTTTTGCTTTTTATTTCTTGAAAAATTGCCATTTCACACTTGGCTTTGGATTAAAATATCTCGACAACTATGCAAAATTTATCGAGACATGCTGTGAATAAAATTTAGAGGGAAGATTAACGAATGAAATAAGCAAACCTCCGTTTTTTTACGACTCGTAGTTATTAAGATATCGATTTTTGAATGAAAAATTCAGAAAGGACGTCCAAGCGCTCATTTATTTGCTATCGGGCCTCATCCATTGTTTCTGAACTACTCATTCAAAAAATGATATCTCTGAAACTACTGGTCGTAGAAAAACAGCGTTCTGCTTATTGTGTTCGTCAATCTTCCCTCTAAATTTCATTCACAGCATGTCTCCATAAATTTTGCATAGTTTTCGAGATATGTTAATAATCCAAAGCCAGGCGTAAAATGACCAATGGCTCATGTATAAGAAGTTTCACTTCTGTCGCGTGGGTTCCACGCACCCTCTTTTAAGAATATCTAAGGAAATAAGCGAGATGAGGCTTCGGCAAAAGGCTTACAATCAAAAAGGCGTATCTCCACATTAGTTTTTGAGATATTTACGTGGAAATAATCATAAAGATACATCAATTTGTCCTGTTTCACTTCTGCACTACTGAATTGTTCTTTTTAACAAGAATAATCAACAGAATTTCACAATGATTCATTGAAATTCATCGAATGTTCAAAATCATAATTGCAATTTATCCGGTACAATGATTCTTTGTCATTGTAAAAATTCAGTAGTTGTATCACAATCAAACTCCACTTAATAAATCATATCCACAATCAATAGCAACAAAATCCATCAGTTAAATTAACAAACGATCAATTCATGAATAACAAATGGTAATTAAAATTTTCATCGAAATATTAAATAATGGAAGTACTGGAAATTCCATTAAAATATTAAATTTCACTCAATTGAATTTCCATTTTCAATTGAACTGGCAAAAGTTTTCATCAAATTAGAATGTAAGAAAGATGATTAACAGACTTGTAATTTTCTCCCGAGTCAATTAAAAAATTCTAAAGTTATCAAACTATAGATATTCAAATAACTGATTTTCAATGGAAAAATAAGAGGAAAAAAGAAAGAAAATGAGGAATTGAAGTCAAGGTACATACACTCTCTTCGAGTGCATAATTCCGTAACTTGTGAGGCATTTACATTGCCATAAATGCTGATTCAGTGGCTCAGTGAAAATCCTACGTAGGCTGAAACGAGAGCGAAAAAAAAAAGGAGAAAAAAAGAAAAATGATCGAAAGCAAGGAGAAAAGAGTAGAGACTGGAAAATGAGAAGAAAAAAGAAACGAGAAAAGAAATAAAACAAGAATGAAGAACAAGAGGTCGATCTCGTTTAATCGCTGTAGTAGTAGTATGGGTTTTCCAGAAAATGACAAAAAATTGCGGGAACGCGTCAACGACGAATTGTAAGTGGATTGAGAGGAGCCTGTGTTCGAACACAGGCATAGATATAGAGAGGAATAATAAGGGGTTTGGAGGATTCAACGAAGGGAAAGCTTCAGGGGGAGAAGAAAAAACAGAGGGAAAAAAAAGGGAAGAAGAGAGGTGAAAGAAAACGATGGAATGGGGGGGGGGGGCGGATGACTGGGATGAAAGTGGACGGGGTAGTGGCAACCTGAGAGAGATAAGGAGCTTTAGTAGTTTCAGAAGACAATGCTGCTCGTAATTGGATCACGAGGCTCCTGCTCCAGAATTCTTAATTTCGTCGATTGGTTCAACTCAGCCCACTTTGGATAGGAAACCATCCTCCCATCCAACTGTACTTCCTAACTTGTCTCTTTTATACATTTCCCGTCTCTCTCCCTTTTCCATCATTTTTCCTCGCCCTTTTGTATTTCTTGCATTCTCAGTTGTATACTCTCATCTCGTATGAGCCTCCACAAAACAATGATAAAATCGTTCGGTTAAAACTTATATATGACGTCATATGTAGGAACGAAATGGAAATGAAATCGATATTGGCGCCCTCTACTTTTCCAGCCATTCAAATTTGAATTAGTAAACGATTCCTTACGCATACAAACAATTTTCTACAATTTTCAATCACTTCACAGTGTTGAGCTTCATTTTGCACACAATGTTTCACTTGTATTCCACGCTTAGTAGTCGCCATCAATGCAATTCAAGTCCACAGTCATCGTTCAGTCCAATCTCATGTTCCTACCGATGACATCATATGTCTGTATTTTAAAAGCGTTCTAATCCGAACAGTTCCATCAATTGTGCTTCTGCCTTAACTCGGAAACTAATGGAGATACGCCCTTTTTGCTCTTAACTCTAATTTTTGTAAAAAAAAATGACTGCAAACAGTGTTCAACTCGTGAGTTAAAATTCACACCGATTTCAAGAAATTTTCCCCGTTTCGCCATTAATTCTTCCCCCAAAAAAAAGGATTCGCTTTTGATTCAGCGGTTTTGTTTATTCAAATTATGTGCACTCGTTTATGGAAGGATGAGTAATGTGTAGTAGAAAAAAAGCCTTTTGCCATGAGGGTGATAGCATGTGGGAGGACAGAGAGAGAGAGAGAGAGAGGATGGAGAAATTCAATATTGCAAAACGTATCCCGCAGGCCGAATAACTATGGAGTACTACTGTACTCGTTTCGGTTTGTATTTGGACACGCGCGTATTCGTTGGACGGGTTCACCAACCAAACAAATCGAACCCGATGTTTGCACGTACAGTGAGTGGATCAGTGTACAAACGCCCTTTCTACAATCATGTATACATATATTGTTAGAAATATATATGTATGTACAAATTCTGTGTATATAATACAATTGTACTTTGAAAAGGTACGTATATATATATAAAAGCCTGTGGAAACGACAAGGAGACAGACTGCTCTTCATTAATTCAATTCAAACGGGGTAGAATCGTAACCAACGAAGATAAGGGAATGGGAGAGGAGGGGACTGGGTCCAAATCATTATTCGATTAGAAGTACGTTGCCGTACAGCTCGTGGATGTTATACAGGTACAATATATCCTCTCTTTGCCTTCTCTTTTACTCCCTCTCCAATTGTATAATCTATTTTCTCACTCAATGCGCATCTCTCTACGTACTTGCACAAATTCAATTTGGATCCACTGGGAATTTTATTGTAAACATAAATTGAAATACTGGATTAATTCGTTTCCCGTGCTAGTCCACATTGTCACAGTTGAAAGGAAATAAAAGTGGGAGAGAGGCTGAATCTATGAAATGTGTGAATTTAATGGTCCATCATTTGTGTCTAGACACATTTCATTTTATTTTGATATGTAGGGGAGACAAAGGCAAAATGGACCTGTTTGTCAAAAGAATTAGAGACTTTCTTTAAAAATGAGGACCATTATGAAAAAATCCTAAAAAATTCGACAACAATATTTACATAGTGGAGCATTTTGTCAATTTTTTCCAGATTTTTTCATCGAGTCCTTCATTCCGAAAAAAATCCTGAATTGTATTGATTTGGAGGTCCATTTAGCCCCACTCTTCCGTATTATTAATATCTCTGGGACCATGGGACGTTGGAAGAAAATTAATTGAAAGTTAATTCGAAATTACGAATAAAAAATTGAATTAAATCGATATATCAAAAATACTTGCTACTCTTCACACAATTCAATGAAAAAACAGTCACAACAATAGTTTTCTTTCTTCATGTTTTCTTTTTTCTTCTCTCTTTATTGACAATCTTGTCTCTCTAACCTCAAAAGTTAATACTATACTAATGGGCCATACAATCATCACATTAACTGAACAATTGAATGAATAGATAAAACAAACATTAATACCTTGACATCATTAGCATATAGTTACCATGAAATTAATTACATCCAATCGGAAATTCGATCCATGCAAAAGATTTTCTGTTGATGCAGTATTTTCACTCAGCAGTAACCATATTTGTGTACCCTATTCAATTCCTTCCACATTGTTTTCGTGATTTTCTTCATCATTCAATATGTGAAGGGAAATCTGTCATTTTTCCTGATAAAGATGACTCTTAGACCCTGACTTTTTTTTTCATGCCATTTCACCGAACAATTCAGAAGAAGAATGAATCGAAAAGAAAACAATGACACGAAGAACAAGAGGAGTCACTTAACGATACACATTTTTTTTGTTGTCGCTGTGTGAATATCGAAGGGTCGTGTGTTTTTGACTGGCAGACACATCAGCCAGGAAGTCTTATTATTCCAAACATCAACGGGAGAAGCATTACGGAAAGTGCTGCTGGTGTGTCCTTATAAACGCGAAAATACATTTCCTCTACTCTCTCTCATTTCACGTATGGATGTACAAAAAGAAGAGGGAATAAGAAAGAGAGAGAGATTTTGAGTGGTTGGGTTGTTGAGCTGTCATTTGCAGTGATTGTCATTCGCCAACAACGAATTCAATTCCTCTGTGCAAAGATATTTTTGCGATAACCTACCAGCACACAATGGAATAGGCTGAAAATCGTTTCACTTCGATTTTCACAAATATACTTCAACCACAAAACAATATTCCAATGCCAGTGTAATCAATATGTAGGCAACATTTGTTCAGTCTAGAATTCCATAATTCACATAATTAATTGTACATAATGTTGTCCTAAATTCTCTCATCCTGTGTTTTGGAAATCACAAATTAGGACTCACAGTGCAAAATTTTCATCTGGAAAACACAGTGCAAGGTTAATTGCAATCACACAAGATTTCATGAAACAAACATTGGATGCCTAATTAGTCTTTCCTGTTATGGTACAACTGCCTATATACATATATGCCTGTCAATAGGTCTGAATTGAAATCGATCAGAATGTGGGAGGGATTTGGAGCAAGGGATGCTGACAGTCCCCATCGGTTCTGTGACGGGCTAAGCTAAATTACGAAATTATTCATGGGACAATTGGAAAGTTTACGGGCTTTATTAAGCCTCAACTGATTAACAAAAAGCTCTATACTTATTTAATATAGGTATACTGTTGTTTGAAGCAAAATAAATTGTTGTCAAGAAAATTTTCCCTTTTCATGTCAAGTCAAATAATGAATTTTTTTATTCTTCTCTATTTTCAATTCAACTCATCCATTTCCTTCGTTTTATCGGAACAATCTGGAGGGGGGGGGGGGGGGGGTATAATTACGCTTGAGAATGGTCCACTATATATTTTTTTTCGTCCCTTTCAGTTAATCGCTTTTTTTTTCTTCGGTAAAGTAAATTCTATAATTGGGTCTAGAAACGTAATGAGACTATTGTAAAAGCTGGATCAAAGGTTTTACAAGGAATATAGAAAAGCTTTGTAGGCTGTCCGTCTGATAAGAGGTGAATTGTAGTGCTGAGTCAAACGAAGCAGCTGACAAGGTGTTCAGTGTTCGTCTGTTCAATGGAAATTGTAATTTCTTGGAGTCAGCGTATATTGATGTATGTCGATGAATCAGGGCAAAATCAATGTTGAACATCAAAGCCTCAACACTGTGTAAAATAGACATTTGAATGGAACAGCTTGAGATGGAAAGTTTCCGATGATCTCATTGAAAAGCTGTGAAACTTTCTGATGGAAAACATGTTTCAGAATTGTGTTTTTTGAATTTTTTGAAAATCCTACGTTTTTTTTCCACATGAATGGAACGTCAAACCCTGTCGATTTTGAAAATTTTCAAGTTTTTCAGCAATTTCGAATGAAAGATGATCTCAAATTGATCTCAATTGAGTCACTGCAATCAACAGAACCACAGATTCTTTTCAAAAAATCAACTTTTCCATAATATAGGAACTGAAATGTCCCATTTCACTCCTCATCTTCTTTTGACTCTACTTCTCCCTAGATGAACGACTTCAAAGTTGCCTTTCATAAAGAAGACCATATAGTAAATTAGTGTTAATATTAAAAATATATAAATTTAATAAATTAAATTATCATTTCATGAGAAACCCTTTTTTTTTTTATATATATCAGAAATGGATTCTTTTCACGTCAAAATGTATCAAGATAATTGCATTATAGAATTAACAATTATATAAAATTATAATAAATCCCGTGTGAGCATACAAATGGCATTTGAATTATTTGTCAGGAAATAACAAAAGTAAAATTAAGTTTAATATCGACTAATGAAAATGTCTTTACAAAAACCGATAAGAGAATTAGGGCTACTTATCTTTATAAATGCTCGGTGAGGAAAGAGGACGATGCCTCTTTTCAATTATCCTTCTGGTCTCGGCATCCCCTCTCCAATTATTTTTCTTAACTGGTGGGAGAAGCCATAGGTGTGGGGATAGGCGTTTAGTGACATATTTTAACCGTTTCATCACAACCAAAATGCAGAAAATTAGAAGGATACATAACATGATGCTTTTCACTGAAATATCATTTGTTTCTAAAATCGGATTAACTGTGAATATCTTCGAGTGCTTTTGTAGAATTGGATTCAATCGATTTTTGAATGGAAAAACAATTGTACGCGTCAGTGATCGCATTTGCAACATGCATAATCCAGGGAATCACCAGTCCACGTGACCAAAGATTACACTTGTATTGGATACATATACTCTCTATTCGCCTCCTCCATCCCTCTTTCTCGCTCTCCCAGTATAGAATTTCAGTGTTCCCCGGCTATTGGCAATTTGCAGCAAGAGAGTGAGAGGAGCGTGTTAATCCTTTTGAATGAACACAACGTGCTGTGATTGATTTCAGCGTTGATCGATGTTTACCAACAACTTTGATAAGCCGATTAGTTTCAATCTATTAAACATTTGATATTTTTAGCTGAGTTAGATGGGAAAGATTATGGATTTTTTCTCTTTTCTACTCTATAATAAATACAGGAAAAAGATTATGGGAAGCTGGCATTGACGATAACGAGAGCTTTTGGATTTTTTCCCTGTTTCTGATTCCAAATAGAAATCGTGCACTAGCAGCATTACATTTTGAGATGTCCATTTCATTATCATTTTATGGAATTTCATTCTATTGACCATGTATACAGAGCATAACTACTATAGGTGAAGGTGGGGCAAAATGGACATCAGGGGTAAAATGGACACATCTAGATTTTTAGGCAAATATTATGGAAGACTCTTGAAATTTATGGAAATATTGACGGTAGTGTGTTTTTGGTGATTTCATTGGAAAGCTGAGGAAATTTTAGGCGGGGAACAAGTGCCAGAATTAATTTTTATTAATTTTTGACGATTTTGACTTTTTTGAGCAATCTGAGGGATAAATTCTTACTTTCTTTTGAAAATTTTCAGTTTTTTGAGAATATTTCCGGTTCTATTTGTCGTAGCGTAAAAATTCTAACGGGAGATAAAAGGTGAGATTATTTCCCATCGATTCATAGGGTTTTCGATTTAAAAATATCGATTTTTGAGGTATTTTTGGGCATTCGTGCGGAACATTTTTTCGAAACAGTTTTTGGCCTATAACTATGCCAAATAGTTTTCAATTCAAAACCCCAAATGAGCTCACCTTTCATTTGAGCCCAACCCCGAATTGCTATGACCAATAGAACCAGAAATATTTGCAAAAAACTGAAAATTTTCAAAAAAGGAACTATTTTACCCCTCAAAAATGCCGAAAAATATCGAATTGTCCAAAAATCGAAAAAAATACATCTGACACTCGTATTCCGGCTGAAATGTCCTCAGCTTTTCAATAGAATCATCGAAAAAAATCCATCTCTAACCGTTTCATTACACTGCCCATTTTGCCCCACTCTCCCCTATATAGTTGCTGTTACTCTCGTCGTCCATGATGATAGATAATAATCAATATTCAAAGTTAATCTTCACATTCATTTTCTAATATCGTGACGTTTCGTCGTATATATATAGTCTAATTATGGATGAGGAACATAAGCACTCGATAATCAATGAACTTGAGGTTATGGAACTGCAGCTATATTTGAGAATCCATAGACTCTTCCTTTTAATTGAGTCAGATACGACCTCCAATAATCACTCCATTATTTGCAGAAATTAGTTGCTTCCCTATTCGTTTCAGTCGAAGTGCACATGCGCGTTATCATCGAGTCGTTCCTTCAGTCTTCGGTATTTCCAATTTTGGAGTATAATGCCACAAGCATACCAACGTTCGGTTTAAAGTAATTAAATAGCACTAGGCCAAATATTTCTGAATAAATTTGGAAATATCTGAATTTGATCTTTTTTACTTTGAGCAGAAGAAAAAAGTCTTTTATTTGAATATCCCATATCTAAAATCGCTTTTTTTTCATCAGAAAGATCATTTTACAAGATATCAGTTGAAGCTGCATGCGACTGGGAACCTCGATTATTCTTCTATGATTTGAATTGAATTAATTCGAATGAAGATCTGGGAATTATCGATTATTCTCGATGGAATTGGTATATTTATTTTTGACTTGTTCACTGATGCACTGTTTGTAAACATCAAAAATCAAATATCAGCATGCATTACCAATATCAATATGGCGATTTTAATGGAAATTGAGAGAAATATTTTTATAATTTCATACTTTTATGAAAAATTCAGAGAGGATATAATTCTCGCTAAATATTTCATTTTTTTTTTAAATTGAATTTTTACCGATTCAATTCAATTTCGAGATTTCACCGCAATTCATTGCAGGATTTTTATCAAATTATGGTTCATTATAAAAAAAATAAGCTTGAATACAAGCTGTGAACGAATAAATGAAAAATTCGTGGGAATTTATGAAAATTAATATTAATTTGTTATTAAATCTTTAATTTATATTGAAAAATTAAAATTTTCGAATTCAAATAAAGATTTTTTATCTAAAAACCCTAAAATAAAAATGAAACAATGAGAAATTCTCTGCAAAATGAGATAAATTCATTAACCGTAACATTTTAATTATCATAAAAAACGATAAAATGAGAAATGTGTCAATTTGTAATTATGAATAGCCTCAATCCTCTTTTTTTTCTCTTTAATTTCATGAAGCGAGAGATATTCAATATTTATTCTCTGAAGGGGACAATTAAACGCAACCCTGTCTGGATGCTACGGTGGTGTGGGAAGCTGGAGGGAGATGACTCGGCTTTCCAATTTGGAAAATGAGGGTTTTGGATCCTCGTTGTAGAGTGGGGTATATATACGCTATATACATGAACAATTGGAGGGGTGACAAAACCCAGCCAAGTTGTGGTCTCGATAGACCGCGTAGACTCCCGCGTACGTGAGAAACAACCCATCGCTTGATTCACGTCCAAACCCACCCCCTTCTCCTCCTTCTCTCTCTATTCTTCCATTTCTTTTTTTATTCTTACCCATTACTCAAACTATCGTATTCTATTCTGAACGTGCCTGCAAGTGAAATACATCGAGGTGAACGCATTTTCAAGGAATAAAAAAATTCGCAAACCCAGCAAATTAAAGATGGAGACTGGGGCAAAATGGACCTGTAGAAGAAAAATGAACTGGATTTCTTTCCGGAGTCAAGGACTTTGCCGAAAAATCTGAAAAAATTTGGAAAGATGGTCCAGTATGTCTGTATTGTTAGAGAATTTTCTCAAAATTTTTTGTAAAGTCTGAAAGACTTAAAAAAACAATTCACTCCAATTTGCATCGAAGGTCCCTTTGGATCTGGTTTTCTCTAGACACTTGTGTATTTTCTGTATTCCTCAAAAGCCACGATCCACAATTTCAACCCTACACACAAAGCGGGAAATACTTACCTCTTCTGCCTTTTATAACCAACGAAAGAGGAAGGAGGAGGAGGAGAAGTGATATCTGTCATGAAAGAAAAACGCCAGAAATATGGGATCTTTTTGTACGAGTAATAAATTTCCATTCTCCTTTCTCACACTCTTCTTCCTCTTCTCTGCTCTTATTCTCCAAAGGTTGAAAAAAGAAATAAGAAATAATAATAAAAATCCACGAGAGGACTGTCTATATGTGTGTACGTGAGGATGGGTGAAAGAGCCGCAATGGATTGGAGTCCCTTCCATTCATGAAAGTTGAATGAAATATCGGTAAGTGTTTTTGCTCTTTTTTTTTTCTTCCTTTCCCACCGTTAAAACAATTAAATAATAAGTATCATTCTCATGTGTGTTTGTTGTGTATTTTAGTGAAATACGTTAAAGTGAGAAGCATCAGCCATTACTGTATTCGAGGTGAAAATAAGAGAGAACGACGAAATGGATAAAACGTCAGAGGCACCGGCACAAACATGGCACGTGCCAGGGCTTTACACAGGTATACACGAAAATAACTCAATTTTACGGTGGCTCATGTACACCAATGGAATGCCCATATGTGCCTTCGGTATAAATTCAACTGGGGCCCACTTTATAAATTAAAAACAATTTCATCCTGATATATTAGTTTCATAATGCAGGGTTGAGCGGTTCAAAATGGACCCACGAAGAAAAATGAATTTGAACATTTTTAAAAAAGCGGCGGCTCTTCCCAGAAATTCGAAAAAATTCATCAACAATATAGACATGCCAAAGCATCTTGGAAAATATTTTCAGATTTTTTCGCCAACTCCTTCACTCCAAAAAAAATTCCTCGATCATTTACAAATCATGTTCTGTAAAATATCTCACACAAGTGTTTTTTGAATGTATTAAACGAATGATTTTTTCTTCTTTTTTATGGTGTGCGCATTATTGCTATCGGAGATTATAAATTCTCTTATATACTAAACCGGGACAAATGAAATACGAGGGGCGTGGTGGAAACCGGCTCACTATCGAAAGCTCTCTCTCTCTGTCTAACTCGTTACTAGCTTCGTTTCGTTTGAACAGGAAAATGTGGTCAGAGAGACTTTACATTTTGAGAACACAGTGTGGATAATACGGTGCCATGTCCGTTCGACCAAATCGAGGTTGCCGATCGTTTCGTTTATATGAGGCTTAAGACTTTAATCATATATGTGTGTGTGTGTATTGCTGACCCCCATCGTTGTATACTGTGTGTCTCTTTCTACCTTGTATCTCTTGGTACACGCGATAATAATCTCCGATTCTGACGTTCGTCCACTCACATATTACTCCAGTGTTCATAATACTTTTGGACGTCGTCATAATGGTATTTGACTTTAAAAATTTAACGTCACGTAATTTATTTCAGCCGGTGTTCATTGAGGGTCTGTCAATCGAGAAAAAAAGGGGGGACGGAGAATGTCGGAATTTTTATTGATTTTTTTTTAGAGTTCTGGCTTTTCACCAGTTATGTAATCAAAATTAATTAGACAGGAAATTTGTGAAATTTTTTATTTTCCCTTTTTTGGCCAAATTTTTAAAGTTACTGATAAGGATGAGGGCTGAAAGAGCATATCCATTAGCTCAATTTTAAAGGAGTGCACATAATTTTGAACCTATTTCGATTTTTTTGGAGGGCATATTCAAATTCTTAGAATATACCTATATGTCCATTGCGCATTTAGCTGTGCAAAGAAAAAGAAAAAATAAATGAGTGTTGGGAGAAGGGGGGTCAAATATAGAGAATGCCCCTGGTGGAACAAGTCAAATATAGAGAGAATTCTATAGCAAATTCTATCAGTCAAATAGTTTTCCATTTTTCTCGTCTCAATATTGTTGTATTCTCTCCCAAATGACATACGTTTCTTCGACCAAAGGGGCGGTTATGTTTTATTATTCACAAAGATGCGTTTTTCACAAGATTCAGATGAAGAGGACACTTCAAATTTCACCCCAAACACACCTTAGCAAACACACAGCATTCATCTTTTTACTCAATGTTGTATCCCAGAATATTATATATAAAAAAAAGAAATATTTAACCTCGTTAAATATTTCTCAATTGTAATCATTTGCATAATCTGTGGAGAAGTTGCACTTACTTCACATATTATGGAAGCTCAGCATTTTTACACACTCAATCGTGTAATAATGTGACACCAATAATTTAATATAAATATCAGACTCACCGATATTCGGGAGTCAGTTGTTAAAAATCATTTCACGTTATACATTAATTAAATCTGTAAATTCTTTACTCAAAATGGAAACATTTTGACAATAAAGATAATAATTCATTTTTATTAATTCTCCGAGTTAAAGTATTTTATCCACTGTAGAGGAGATCTCTATAGATCGAACCTACTCAATTTCCTTATGACTAAACGGGTCTAACATTTTGGTGGCAGCGGTGGGATTCGAACCCACGCCTCCGAAGAGACTTCTGCATATCCATAATAATATGTACAATCTACTCAATATTTTGCATTTCTCAATTTGCCTATGCGCAGACTAGTGGAAAATGTGGAAAAAAATTAACCAATCCTCGTCTTAATAATTTCCAAAGTTTCGATGCAGAAAATATTGATAAAACTACATGATTGATTATACTTCTTGCAACTGGGTAATAAAGTTCTCTTACGCTTTTGTAGACTTTCGCTTTCTCAAGAGTATAGCTAACAAAGCATGAATATATCTTGATTCGTTTTTGGGTAGAGGAAGAAGGTGGTAGAGACGGTGTGTGATGTACGGAGTGAACGGAACGAGAGTTTGGCCTCTGTGCAGAGTTTTGTTGAACTGCACTATCACGAAAATTTGCAGCACCGAAGGGAATCCAGTCGCGAAAGAGCCTAACAAACGAATGAACAAGAGAGAGGAAGATAGATAAATTTATTCAGTCCTGGACTTAAGAAATTTAAGAAAGATCATGTAGAGATGTTACATAGTAACCTTACATAGTTTTCATGTAACAAAAAATAATTAAATTTTGTAAAAAGAGATTGTGAAAGAAAAAGTCAAAATAATAGAAAATAACAAAAAATCTAATAAAATTATTAAAATTAATATTGTGGAGGAATTTTCTGGGATTAGTATTTTTTTGAGATACTTTCGTTTGGGGTATGACGATTCTCAAGTGGCCAGGGCCTACGCCACATTAGTCATGGACTCCCAGGAAAAACTGCGTCGCAGGCGTTGCGATTGTTTATGTATCCCGATAAACATTTGGGATACACACGGACAAAGGAGCGACTATGATCGTGGTGGACTGGCCCGGCAACAGGGAAATTTGAGGACAGTCCCCTTGGAGGCTTGGACCCGGAAAGACCTCGCTGGTCTTATTATATTTCGATAATACCTTTTAAATCTTTGTTAAAAGAAGTCATGGAGTTTATCCAATTGTTCTTAGTTGAATGATTGAAAATATTGTGAATAAATCATTTATAATTATAATTTAATATTTAGTAAAAATCCATTTACTACAATATTAATAATAATAACTTCTTCTACTGTTAAATTCGTCAAATCAATTGTTTATAGTTTCTTCAAATTTGCACTCGATAAGACGGATATTAATGCAATTCAAGACGAATTATGACTCCTGCCAGGGAAAATAAATAAATAATCCGTAATCTAGCATGGATCGAACAAACGCTTTGTTCCTGTCATCGTGCAACTCGAAAATATGACTTTCTCATTACTATCACTGTTAAATACATTTAATTATATTTCTGATTTTTGTTGTACTTCAATTCTTATAACTGTACATATTAATATGAATGTATGATATGTATATATTCAGCAGAATAAACCTAACGATTTGAAATGCATTAATAAAGAATAAATAAAAAATTATGACTACTGTTCGAAAAGTGGATCAGATCGACGATCAGCTTCGGAAATTTCTTGATTCATTAGAAATTTTGATAAAATGCCTCTAAAAAGAGAGACATCAGATAACTGATGCAGAGGAACTGAGAGAGCTGGACGACTACTGAACGAAACGCTATTGAATTTACATGTCCACACAAATGCAGTATTCACTCGATTATCGGATTGAATTTGTTCTTTTTTTACCTCTCCTCTTCTTTCTTTTGCTTCTTTCTCCAGCATTTTTTTTGTTCTTCTTTTTGTTCACATTTTGTATTTCAATTCACCCAAGGTAATACCCATGACCCCGCTCTGGGTTATCGTGAAAACGTGATCAATAAAGTTCCAGCGAATTTAATAACGATTGTCAGCTCTTTCTGATTTATACTTCATGATTTTTAATTTTTTTTTTCAAATATTAAAATGAAAATTGAAATGTTGGAATTTTCATATTTTTAGCCAAATTCAATAGAAATTGCTGTAATTTATGAAATTTAATTACGTATTGAGTTAACATGGCTTCCAATTAATGTAGCTAATACTTTTAACAAAAAAATTTTTACCCCTTTTTTTTCTCTTTCTCTTTTTCCTCGATTTCTTGATTCAAAAGCTAATTGGTGAATACTCGGGAAATTAAATCACCAGAACTAATTGAAAATTTTACCGTACTGCTATTATTAATTTTTCCATTCATTTACATTGAACAATAAGTACTCATCAATTGGCACATATCACGTTATTCCTCTCTCTCATTAGCAGAATATTAAATTTTTTTTCTCGACAATTCAATAATTTTTTCGGAATTAAAGTAATTCCGAACACATTATGATTCATAATTTTGGGAGGATGAGCTTAATCGGTAAAAATTTTCAATTAAAATGGGAAAACGGGCCAAATTGCACCAAAATTTTTCTTTCAAGTGAAGAACTTCATTGAAAAATAAAAATTTCTTAATAATAGCGATATAATGAAGTCTTTTTCCAAATTTTTTCAGATTTTTTCGTAGAAGTCTTCACTCCAGAGAAAAAATCTGGTCCATTTTGCCCCGTAGGTCCGTTTTCGCCTTCTTTCCCCTATATGTACAGCCATGCACTAAATATGTATATATATATATAGATGTTTAAATATATATATATATATATACATGTTCATATATATATACCTTGCAGGTTTGCAGCGAATGGAGCGTGGAGATCCGTTACAGTTGAAGCGGAATTTGCGAATATATATGAGAAAGATAGAGATATAAATTTGTGAGTGGATGCAAGAGAAGAGAGCGAGAGATATATAGGTTGTGATGTCTCTGATATCGACATGGGGGCGATGGTCGACGGGGCTTATACCACTGTAGTCTGTGACAAACGCAAATCGGGCCACTTCGACATTACTCCAGGAAACATATACCAGTTTTGCAGTGTACTCCTCTCTGTTGCAGGCGTGCCCATTTGCGCGTGAATTTACTCTCATTCCATCTCTTTTCTCCTACCATTCACACTAATCTTCGTCAGTACTCCAACCGTGATCTGTGGCTTCTGATTTTCACGCTGATCTCACTAGTTTTGAAAGTTTTATATATATATATGTAGGAAGAGGGGGGGGGAGGGGTTTTAGATGAGGGGAAATGGAACAACTGACTAAGCTTATGTAGATGAGAATTTCCAAAGTTTTTAAGAAGAAAATGGAGATTTCTGAATGGAAATTGAGGGATTTTTTACATTTTTCCGATTTTTCATGAATATCACAGGATATTCCTACTAAAGCCGAATGAAACGTGATTTCACTGATTATACCTCGAAATTTCGATTAAAAAAAAAATTGAACGAATTATCGTTCAAAATCTGATTTTTGTAAAATTCCACTCGTATCACTGAATTTCAATCGAAATTTGATAAAACCGAATGAATTCCATGGAGAATAACTGCAGCTTCCAACCGGAGCTTTCGTTTCAATGTGCTGTAATGAATAGTATCGGAAATATTTGTGGAAATGTGAAAAACTCAGTTTTTTTCCAAATTCTGATTCGATTTTTCTCAGATAATTCATTTATTTCTTTTATCACTTTTTTTTCGAATAATCTATCAAAAGTCAATGGAGATACGCTCTATTCCTCTGAAATTCTGGTTTTGTCGCTCTTAACAGACTCTAGAAAAAAGACCACAATAAAAAGGGCGTATCTCCATTAATTTCCAAGATTTCCGCCTAATGTCTTAAAAAAATCAACTTATCCTGTTTCATCTATCAACTCCTGAATTCCCACTGGACTTTAATCAAGAGTCAGAAGGTCCATCTCGCTCCACCTTCGCCCACATAGATATGCAATAGGAGATTTAATGAAAAATATACGAGGTCAAATCTCTGAACCGAAACCAAACGAGGTACCATTCAGAATAAAAAGAAAAAAAAAAAAGATGTTTAAGAAATACACGAGTAGGAGGCGAAGAGAGAGCACATTTTCTCCATCTACACTCTTATTTCGTGTTAACCAAAGATACGTGCGAAATTTCTCACGTTCAAAAAAAAAAGAGAGAAAAAAAAAGATCATGTGTGTAGCTATGTGATGCGTTATCCCACCTTAAAATCATGACAAATAACGCCTCCTGTATGTGTTTCACAGTCTTCTCTTTTTTTTTCTGTTTCATCCTTTTTCTTCATTTATTTTTTTCTCTCTTTCCTGTCATCTCATTAACTCCGAGCATGCTCTATATATAAGCAAAGACACGAGCAAGAAAAAAAAAAAACTAAATTATATGGGTTAGAAGTCTATGGTAATGTCTGAAATGACAGCATTTAAACTTCATGAATTATTACTTAAATTCCAAGTTAGCTGAGTCAATTAATCATATTCACAGTAATAAATGTCACTATAATTAGCATGAAAATTTTGCGTGACACGAGTATTTGATGAAATCAACATTTTAAAAAAATCTTGAAACACTTCATTTTTTTTTTACTATTTTTTTCCTACATTTCTTCTTCTTTTGTGAATAAATTGTAATCTCTACACTTAACAAACAAATATTTACATATTGATTTACGCTTTACCATGAGAAGAGTGTTCCTTTTTTTTTTTAACATTTTTTAATTGAACGTAAGAGTCTCTTAAATATAGAAAGTCACGCATTCGTCATGATCATGTAAATTTTCTCAATGGCTATTGGCATACCAAAATGATGTTTTCGCATTCCTCAGTAAAAAAAAAGGCAATGACGCAATTTTTGAGCAATTCTTAATTTCTCATGCCTTGATAAATTGAGGCAATCATCGATGCTAATAATTAGAGGAATAATTGAATAACCCACGAAAAAAAAAAATTGCCCCACTAAATCAAAACCCATTGAGCAAGCATATTGCCAGTGTCTACAATATTCTCCAACAGATTTGTAGCGAACGAAAAAAAAAAAAGGCATTTGAAAAGGCCCCAGAGATCTACGAATAAAGAACCCGAAAAAAATTCAATTGACTTGATATATATATATTTTTTTTTCTTCCATTCTATCTCTCAAATCATGCAGATGTGTCACTAGCAAAAGGCCAGACGGTATAATACCAGACAGTTTGTTCTGATTTTCGCGTGACCAGAAATAAGTCGCTCAACGGGGGTGCACTCAATTCATTCGCTGGCGGGTGGCCCAACGTTTGTGCACGGGGCCCCGGCAGTGAGATTTAATTAAAATTGGGAAGAGCGAGAGGAGGAGAAGGGGGGAGGGGGTTTAGAAGCCAAGTGTATGCTTGTGTAGATGCAAGTGAGAG
Organism: Aleiodes alternator; assembly: GCA_963921955.1. Taxonomy (NCBI): domain Eukaryota; kingdom Metazoa; phylum Arthropoda; class Insecta; order Hymenoptera; family Braconidae; genus Aleiodes; species Aleiodes alternator. Next base: position 12,011,837 of record OY998099.1, on the reverse strand, counting down.
TCTGGAGGACTGGAGATTGCAGAGCGTACCTTTTCTCCTCCCTCCCCTCCCCCCCCCCCCCCTCCTCTTCCTTCCGATGCAACAGCCCGACAGCAAACTGACTAACTTAATGCACGATATTGGAATTTTGGACCCTTCATACTCCTGATCTGCCATTTCTTCATTTCCTTCCTTCTTTCTTTGGTCTTTCCGATTTTGCCTTCTTTTTTTCCGCTATTCGCTTTCTTGCCTTTCATTCGATTATAAACGCAACGTTATCGAATTCAATATTATCGAATTAAATTAGTAATTAGATTATTAAATTACTTCTAAGCCACCTGTGTACTTCATAATTTTTTCTACAAAGACACTTTGTTACTAAATACTTATCTGTACACAGAAAAAAAATGTTTCCTCAATTTAAGAATGTGCAGATCACTTAAATTAAGGAAGAGAAGGTGACTTGATTTAAGTGAGAAAACTCTCTTGAATTAAGGAGGTTGGTCACTAAATGCGTTCAAATGAAAAAATTCTGAAAATTTTCAATGTTATTGTTGAATATCCCATACGACTCGTGTTAAATTTTTAATGCGTTCTTGAACCTAGTTTGGACGTAATAAATTAATGAAAATCCCCGGTTATACACAGCCTCTTATGGACATACTGAGCCATACCGATAATTCGGAGACAAAAAATTGAAAATCTCGTGAATGACAATTGAGATTTGATTGGAAAACTGATCAGTACCTTCCTTGAACAATTAGGAAAAATAATTGACCATTTTTTCGGGGCCTTACAGACCTTTTACACTTGCAATTTATGGTTTTATACAATTTCTCGATCAAAATACACGTGTCGAGTAATTAACATGGCATCGCCGCGTGACGTAGCGTTATGTCTGTGAGAGCTCGGTATGTATGTGTGGATACAGTTTGAAATATATTTCAACTGCAGCGTTGTCAAAGTTCCCGAGCCCATCTCGCAATCAATTTTCTTTCATTTTTTATGACATTGACAACATTTGAGGTGATTATTTATTTTCAAAAATTATAAGAGGGAATAAAAAAATTATTATGATGATTTTCAGCGAGTAATTAACTGATTAGAAGTCAGAAAAATGTTGTCTATTTTCGTGTTCAGGAATTGGTATTAGCTCGGGATGCCTATGCTAAAGCATAGGCATTCTCCTCTGCCCGCGCACCCCGCACAAGTGGTAACCAACCTCCTTAAGCGATTTTTCTCACTTGGATCAAGTGACTTTTTCTTCCTTAATTTAAGTGAGAGCACATTCTTAAATTAAGAAAACATTATTCTCTGTGTAATTTCAATTGTATCGCATAATTTCAATCCTGTTATTGGTCTCGGCTGCTGGGTTGTTTGAGAAATGAATGAATAAGTGAATAGTCGCATCCAGAACTATTACATCACGATTATTATTGACTATGAAGGGGAAAGTGGAGTAAAATGGGAATTTCAATGGAAGGTTCCGAGATAGAAAATTTTGGATGATTCCATTGAAAAGCTGAGGGAATTTTAGACGGACAACATGTGTTAAAATGATTTTTTAATAATTTTTTGAAAATTTTTGGTCATAATTTGAAGGGGTTTCCCTTGCTAAAATTGGCAAAATTCTTTTTTTTAAGGATATCTCCAGTTCTATAGGTCCTAGTGCTCTGGGGCTGATCTTAAATGGAAGGTGAGCTCATTTCCCATTAATCTATGTAGTTCCATTTTTTTACATCGTTTTTTCAATTACTTATCGCCCATTTCCTTGCAAATCGATTTTGCTCTATATTTATTGGAAAAATCGATCATTTTTCTATGATGACTATGAAAATCAATGGGAAATGAGCTCATCTTTCATTTGAGATCAGCCCCAGGTCACTACGACCAACAGAACCGGAAATATCCCCGAAAAAGTGAAATTAAAAAAAAAAAAACAAAAGATCCTCAAAACTCGACCAAAAAGTTCAATTTTTGAAAAATTCTAAAAAAAATCAATTTGACACACGATTTCCATCGCAAATTTCCTCAGCTTTTCAACGAAATCATCAGAAAGAACCTATCTCCATTATTTCCATTGATTTCGATTGATTTTCACAATATAAAACATCAAAACTAAGATGTGTCCATTTCACCCCTTGTATCCTTTTCATCCCTCCTTCCCCTATTCCTGGAGATTACTTCAGAAAAAATTCCCGCAGTGTTGTCGAGTGAACGGGGGCAAAGGGAAGGCATGTCGAAGGGCTGAACTGAATAGAAGTGATGCGTGTGCAAAAGAATCCGGAGAGAGGGGAGAAGGCAAATGTTAAGGAGAAAGTAGAGAGGGGGGATGAAAAGAGGGGGGGGGGAGAGAGGAAGGACGACCTTATTATACCAACGAAATGCGACTCCCCTTCGAGAAACGAGTTACACGCATGAGAAGCACGCTATCACACATACAATTTCTAGGACATTCGTAAATATATATATATATATACATACATATACGGGCTTCTGTACTGCAGTCTAATTCTTTTCTCTATCTCTGTCTATGATTCTCCCCCTGTATCCTTTATCTTCCTCGTGTCCCTTTAACTCATTCGTGTCTCAGCGAAAAGCCAGCAATAAGACACGTTCTAAAGCTCAAATGTCAACAGGACATGGGGACCCATTCTACAGATGTCCTTAGCTATTTGTTTCAATCTTCTCTCTCTCTGCGTGTGTCCCTCCTGTATATATGGTCCTTTTTTTTCCTCCTCCATTACATCCAAACTCTCTACTTTTTTTCTTTTTTGCCTTCTATTTTTATACTGTTTCTCTCTGCTCTCCACTTTATATTTCCTTTGATGAAAGAGAGAAAAAGCTCATCTCACTCCTCTTTGATACAAAAAAAAAACACAAAACGAACATATATATACGTATACGTGGGCTCTTGATTTTCTTCGCTCATTCGGGATGCTGAGTTGGGTGACTGATGAAATAAAAGTGAAATGATGCACGCAAACAAAAAAGCATTAATTTCAAAAGAATTCATAATGATAAAAGACACAAAATGAATGCCGAAAAAAAGGAGGAAAAATATATATATATATGAAAGAGGGAGAATTTTTTGTATGAATGGGATCATTTGCGGTGAGGAAACAGAAACTCTTTGCGTATTGAATTTCCATTGAAAATTGTTCTCACTCTCTCTATCATTTCTTCTGTTCCCCTCCCCCCCCCCCCCCCCCCCCCCAGCATCCAGCTTCAAAGTGAGAAAAGCCCTCATCCCGCCTACAATGATTATTTTCATCGTTTTTTTTTATTCTGCTTCTCTTTCTCTGCCTTTATTTCTTCTTTCTTTACTGAAAAGTGTATAAATTTTTTACGGTACCTTTATATATATATATTGACAAAAATCGTTCCGCATTCCGGGGAGCCCTAGCCCTCCAAATAATGTGGATCAAGCGCTCTCTTGTGGGCAAACGCCTCCTCCTCCTCTTCTTCTTCTTTTCAGCATTCAATGCTCGTGCCTTTACAGAAAACAGGAGGGGGTAAACAATTGTTTATAGTGTCGATTCTACGAGATGGCCTGCTGTGTAAATTAATGTTTTCTCCTTTGTTGTAGCTTCTCTTTTATATTTAATTTCCTTTTTTTTTTTGTGATGATTCGTGCAAAGAAAACAGTAGACCTCCATGAAATAAGAGGAAACCGACTGTTTTATTTCGACAGTTGCAGATCGGTTGTGGGTCGATTTTCTCAGTCTCCTGGGAACATTCATTAATTCAATAGAGTTTCGATTAATGATTAACATTTATATTTCAGTTAATTATTAATTTTATGAAATTTAAAGGGTTGAAGAAGTAAATTTATTTCTGTCGCATTTAACCAGCAAAATTTGCAATTAATTGGGATTTTTTTTTTTTGAAATATTTGAAGTAAATGATTTTTTGAGCAAATAAAATTCAAGCCAATAATTCTTAATTCATGGAGAATTTAATTTCATATGTTATTGACTTAGAATCGAAGGGGCGTAAGTGCTGATAATATATATAGCACATACGCCTCTCCGATTTAGAGACCACGTTATTATTCAAAGTTTTATTAGAATTTTGACAGCATATTTTCATCAAGATTAGAATAAAAAGGGCGTATCTCCATTAATTTACGAGATTATTCTCTCAAGAATTCAAAAAATAAATTTTCCTGTTTCGAAAAGGATTGAATGAAAATCTGCGATTTTCAATGATCTTCGCGTGATTCCCCCCCCCCCCCCCCCCAAATAAAAAAAATCTATAGAAAAAAAAGAAAATAAAGTAGAAATTCACAACAAATGCTGTCAGCATGAGAATTAAAAAATCACTTGACAGTGAATTAAAATCCAAAGGAGCATGAAAAAAAAAAAGAAAAAAAAGGTGATTGCACACTTGCACCGATAAATACACACTTGATTGCTAGTAGAAAAAAAAAAATCACAGCTGATAAAAACGATCGGATTGAAGTAATAGAGCATCGCTGAACACCTGTCGTGAGCAGCATTCCTAACAGCTTGTAAAGCCCACGGTATAATAGGAATGTCGTTGTCATGAAGCTTTTTTTTTCTCTTCCCCTCTCTCTCTCTCGTTTTCTATCTTTTATATATCATATATACGAGGAGTTAACGCTGATCGAGTCCAAACGAATGGGGGATGTAACACGGAATATAGAAGAAAAGGGAGATATATTTGATTCCACGATCTTTACGTGGCATGATATCCATCGTAGATGGTCCCCCCCCTTTCCCCCTTCTGCCCCTTTTCTTCTTATTCCCCTTGAGCCTTAGAATAGTGAGAATAGCGTGTATTTCCACTATTATCAAGGATATAGGAATTCATACATTCTTCACCCATCCCCTTGTTCGGCAATAAATGCCAAATGGTGTCCTCTTATTTGTTTTTTTTTCTTCCTTTCTTTTTTTCTATCCTACCGTAGAAGAAGAAAGGAATGAATAAAAAAAAATTGTCAATTCCCCAAGGGAGTGAAAAATAGTAGCATTTATCCACAATTTTTCAATTTTTCAATATTTTTCTTTACGTTACAACTGAATTTGATTATTTCACGTTGATATCGAAAACGTAACTCGTGCACTACCTGCCAACTGTCTGAACATCAGAAAGACAAATATTCGACTCGCGTTCCCCTCTCCTCTTTTACCTTACCCCCCTTCACCCCCTCTCCCTCCACCTCCTCTTTTTTTTTGTTCCAGTTCGCTTTGCTTCTCGTTGGTTTTTAGTATAAAATACGTATTTTCAGTGGAAGAATAAGAACGAGAGAAAGAGAAATGAAAGAAGGAGGGGGGAGGTGGGAGGAGGAGGGGGGGATAAAATGCGACGATGCCGTGAGCCCAGAAGAAAAAGTAAAGGGGTGTGAGTCTTATTTCACTGGGGAGGGGGAGGGGAGGGGAGAGTTTGAGGGTAGAAAAGAGCGATATATCAGCAGGATTTCTCACTGAAACTGAATATTGGATTTCTCACGGTAGAGAAAACCAACATTTTTCCAACCCCCAGTAAGTGAACAGTATAAACGGTATTTTCAACATAGAAAAGGGGGAAATGTGGGAGGAAAAATGAGGGAGATAGCATTATTTCAGAGATTTGCGCGTTATTAAGGCGTAACACCACTTCAAAAATTTTTAAAAAGGGGTTTTTGGGTTTTTTTTTATAGAAAAAGTGGCAATTAAATAATGACATTTGAAGGAGTGATTGGGCATGTATTTGAGTCTTCAGGAATAAAGATTCATCAAAGAATATCAAGAAATGACGACACAAGAGCCATTCTTGCGGGGCCCCTCGACTTTGAAACATTCTGCGGCACGCAGTGTAACTGGCGCACATTTCAATTGAGAAAAAAAAATTGGCTCAGTCTAGATACACATAGCTACAGGAATACATAGGGGATTTCAAAAAATATCGTTTTTTCTAGGATTGATGGCCATTTTCATGAAAAAATTCGAATTTAGGCCAAAAAATCGGTGATTTCTTATCAATAAAAAATGTGCTAATCAATTTTTTGAAAATTCCCTACGTATTTCTGCTCGAAATATTGTTTTCAAGATGCTGTGGAAAATTCAAATGAAAATTATTGGAGTTATGCTGCGTGCCAATTTGAAAAATCATGTTTCGAGAAGAACACGATTGAAGTTTTTACTCAGGCTATGAATACGAAGAAATGTCTTGGGAAAAATTCAAAATTTCATGTGAAATAATGGATTTAGAGGTGAACGGTGGCTCGTTCGGTAGAGTGTCGGATTGCCAACGATTTGCCAACTCGAAGGCCCGGGTTCAAATTCTAGTCTCTGCCGAATGACACATCACCACTGTAAAATTATTTACAAGTGCTTTGTCCACAGACGCACCATGAACCTCCGATGCTGATTGGCATAATCTTAGCGAAAAAATGGTGACGTTAAATAAGTATAAAAAAAAAAATAATGGATGATAACTTTTCTTGCCCGTATTCTGGGAGGCCCGAAGTGATTTTTGAAGCATGGAAAAAGAAAAGATTTTTTGAAAATTCTACAGTGGTGTTACCCTATAAGAGGGAAAAAAAATATTGGCAAAATGTGGGAGTCTCTCTCTCATATTGGCGCACGTGCTCAAACCATATTCTAGGATGCACTTGGTAATACCCCGTGTATGTCCCGCACGCGCTTACCACGCGGATGTGTACATGACCCTATACGACCTCTTCTCTTTCTCTCTCTCTCTCTCTCTCTGTTTTTATTCGCTCTTTCTTTGGCCAGGTGTGCCGACTCCCGTCCCCGTGTGTCTCTTTTACATGTGTTAAATTCACATGTATGTACACACAAAAGAGTAGCAGAGTGCAGGTTTTGCTATTCATTCCTTTGGGCTGAATAACTCGTGAAATAATTGAAATTACGATTATGCTTTTTATGGTAAAAAAAGGAACAATATGAGTGAATTAAAAAATGAGAAAAAAAAGGAATAATGTGTGCGTTTTTATGGGGAATACATGGGAATTCTGCGGTGTTGGGGAAGAGAGTGGAGGAAAAAAATTTGCAAGATAATTGAGAGTATTCGGAGCTCAGGCCGAGTGCAAATGTGTTACAGTAACGATTCGTTACGGCTGTAATATCCACCATAATCTTTTCAAACATATGACACTGCTGTATGCTACTACTCAACTCGTGTATTTACATTCATTATTTACTCTGCTGAATAGCTTTTTTTTCCGTCTTTTTTTTCATTTCCCTTGATTCTATAGAAAAACGTGCGTGAATCATGTGAGAGGGGAATTCGTTACAGTACGTAGCATCCAAGTGGTATTAATTTTCAGGGAATTTACCAGAGAGCTCAATGTTTTTTTGAAGACTAATTGGCTTTACTGATTCGAGTACATAACAATTAAAAGGGATTTATTAAGGGTTAATCCGGGAATGAAGAGGTAGAACAATCGATTTTCTCTTTCTATTTTTTTAATGAAAAACCTAGAAAATTAAGCGAGAGAGCACGAATTTGTCAGAATTTTCTTTTTGCAGCTCTGATGTTTTCTTCAAAAAAAATAGGAGAAAACTTGGGGCAAAAAGGGCGTATCTCCATTATTTCCCAAGATTTCAAATTTTCTCAAGACCAATTATGTTCTTCATTTCCATGTTCATAAGACCAGATGTAGAGATCATGGGGTTAATTAAAAAATTTCAATGAAATTAGATTAATTGAATTAAATAAAATACTGGTCTTCCAATTGTTTAAGAAGAATTCTTATAAACAACAAACTTCCGTTTCCTCTCTTAAACTCAAAACAATTCTTTTTTCCTAATGTGTTCAATAAATCTTCACAAAACCGATAAATAAACGATAATAATTACAAACGTTAATACCTTGGCATCATTAGTATGCTGTCACCATAAAGCTAATATTATCCAATAGAAATCGAAACATATGCAAAATTCTTCAGAAAATTATTTTTGGAAATACCGAAATAATGAATTCTCAATCACTTCAATTCGTAATGATCTATTCAATGATTTTTATAGTGGCATTAGGTCAAGTAGATGTATTTTTGATTTTAATTATCATCAATTGAGGTCATGAATTTCCCAATTTATTGCCGAATATCGAGGAATAGCTAATGGGAAAACCAATGAATTATTTCGGTTATTTCACATTGATTCATCAATACGATAAATATACTGGGAACTTTGTACTCGAGCTATTTTGGTGAGGTGAATCAAAAATAGAAATGAAATATCTTCAAAAAATCTGAAAAAATCGTGACATGTTTCCTAATTTTTTAACTGAGGGTCTTTATTTCAGGAAAAAATTCAGTTCGTCTATTGCAAATGGAACATGATCTTTCCCTTTCACTGCTGCACAATGGCATTAACATTATTTGATAATAATACCTCTATTATAATGCCCTGTAGCTCTGGCTCTATTGGTATCTCATGATACAAATTCGGAAACCGTAAACCTGCAGGGTACGAGGAGTTTGCTTGTCAATCCTATTCATTGACTTTGCCCATACTCCTTGAATTAATCCGGTAGGCTCTTCAGTCAAGTTCATTGTCTCAAGCAGAGATCCATTAAGGGGTTTTGGACATCTAGACTTAGTTTAAAGCGAAGATAATTCCTAATACCGTGATAATTTCGAGTTTACACTGAGGAGAATTCCCACGATTAGATTAACAAATTGAATTATATTTAAAGAAAATTATAATTATCAGATTTAATATTAGGAGACGAAAAAAAATTAATTCAATGGAATAGAAAACTAGATAATAAGCAATTGAAAATTCTTCACAACAATCTCTCATTTTTTCTATTACAAGAAAAATTGGGTATCCCATTAATGTTTTAATGCTTCCAAAATTTTTAAAATGATTTAATAAGAAAAATCGACACTTTAGATAACCAAAACCATTTTTCAGATGTCCAAGACCTCCCTAATTCCTGTTGAATTATTATAATTGACGTTCAGAATTATATCAGTAACTGACAAAAACTAATTATGTTTGTAGTAAACAATTTCTATAATTTTCTAATTGTTTAAATTTTTGTATTTATTCTTTTCGGAAAATGTTTCATTTTTGATAAAAAAAAGGACGAAAATTCGAATTTTTCAAACACAAAATTTCAAACTTTACATATTTTAACAATTAAACTCCGTTTTTAAAGTTGAACATAATGAAATGCAAGATGATACTCGAATCAAGAATTTTTCATAATTTCAATCATTGTTCATCTCCTTTCATCAAGAATAAGTTTAAATGAGTACCGTATCATGATGAGGACCTCACATGAAAATTCAAACGTTGGTTCACAATTGAATATCTTCAATTAATTCATTTCAACTTCTGCAGTGATCCATATGGCTACCTTCATATTAATCTAATTCCTTTGTAATCATTTTTCCATCGAATTCCACTTTTTCCAGTGAAATTCCTCTATATTTGACTCGCCCACCCAGACCCTTTCTCTATATTTGACAAATCCTTTTGTGCCTTCTACATCATATTCATTTCTCATATGCGTAGGTCTGTGCAGCCAGAGGGGCAGTCAAATATAGAGGATGGTCAAACATAGAGGATGGTCAAGTATAGAGGAATTCCACAGAATCTCATCTGCATTTAATTTTATGCCTTGTATCAACATAAATAAATCTAACTCACCAACTCGCAATTATCATTTTGTATCAACTCTGTAATTATTGATTTGTAATTGCAAACATGTCGCTATGATTTGAGCTCGTCCATCAGATAATCTTGCTACATGCTAGGGATGTTATTTGTATGTTCCAGTGTGGAGGCACAGTCGTCGCGAATCACGAACCAACGGATTCTATCTGTGGCAAATTAGAGATTGCTTCAATCAGTCAAACTGGATACAGTATAATCCATGTTACCATAGAGATAAGTTCAAAGGGCCAATTTATCCTTTGATATTAGCCATTGCATGCATGTGTGTGAGTGTGTATGTGTCTATGTTATATGCGTGAATATAGCTTAACCACGGGCATTCCCTTTCCCCCTGCTGCTCCTTTGGAAATTGTGTTGTATTAATTTCGTGATATTGTATAACTTCATCATCACATAGCGTTGGTACATATTACGTTGATATTCTTCCATAAACGTATAGATTCGACGGTATTTACGTTTGTCATTATTGCTATTGAATTAATGATTTCAAACTCATTAATGCGTAATTTTTCGGGTTTGATCTATATCTTTACATTTAGGATGAAACCGGATGAGAACAATTTGTGAGAATTTAAAATGAATGATGTAGAAAGTAAGTTTATCGACTAAGGAAAGAAGAATTGATACGAAAATGAATAATCAGAAATCAAACTATTATTTGTATACTCTATGAGTCGATTATAAAAGGCAGTGAGACACCCCACTCTTCCTCTTCCTTTCTTCGACCAGCAAAAAGATAAGTACACTGATTTCTATGGGTACCCAATTTTAAAATAGCATCTTGGACCTTTTTCCTATAAGATTAGCCAAAAATTAAAGATTAAAATAACAGTGATACATAAATTTGAGAGAAAGTAGCTTATTTCTTTTATATTATTCAGACTTTTTCTTGTTATAATTATTATTAAGTCAATTGCTATTTTTATGAGAGAAATATTTCCCTTATATTTCAAATACTATCTTTTCATTTGACGACAATTATGTATGAAATTGAACGAGCATTGAAAAATGTTATTATACTACTTTATTGAATGTTTAATTATTTCTTGTATTATTTTCTCACTCAATACTTTTATTGAAAATATTATATTTGACTCGAATATTTGGTGCAAAACGTTTATTTCTTTATTTATCTGCCTTTTAGTCATCAAATTTTATCAAATTGTCATCAGTGTTATTGACATAAAATATTTGGATATTCTGTTGGCTATTTTAAATTAAGAAATTATTTTGCTAAACAACCATTCTTCTAAAATATAAAAAAAAATTTATTACAAATTCGATTATTCTGTCCATCATTTGTTGAGAATCTCTCAGAAACCAATGAAGATACGCCCTTTATGCCCCAATCCTTACATAGCTCTTGAAGTTATCCACGAAAAGGGATTAGGAGCAAAAAGGGCAAATGATCATCAAGAAAATCAAATTATCCTTGTTTGGGTTTTGATGATTTTACCTGTAAGATGTTGTAGCCGAATTGTTCAATTTAGTGGACTGTATTTTTTATTAATTGGAATAGATGAATGCCCCCAAAATAGCACCGACGCTGGTCTGAAATATGGACAGGTATCTTTGAAATAACGAAACCGCGTTTCACATAAAATAGATTTAATTTAGCACTTTCGTTATTATGATAAAATACATAGATTTTTTATCCAATGAATTGCCCGAGCCGTTGGATAATTCCGGAGTAATTAACATGGATGATTAACCGATACCGAAAGCAATAGATAAAAACCGTTACATTGATAGAAAACCACGTTTGCACTTTGTCAAACTTTGATGAAGAGTGATTCGTAGTGCGTGAACTGTACAATGGCTTTTTCACGGTTGGCCCACGCGAAGATGATCGAGTTGACCCGATGTCACTCGACTTCGCCTCTGACCTTTTCTCCAGACTTTTCAAGAAAAGTCTGAACATACCGCCCGCCTCGTCTCCAGACGAAACTAACTCGCTGATGCCTCTGATTCTGCTTCAGAGTCCGATGCTTGATAATCCGATGATTGATAATTGTCCGACATCCTTCTCTGATTATCTGCCAGTTCAACTTCTACTGGATTAATTGGTAATGGTACCAACTGATGAATTGCCCTGGATGTTTCTCTCTTTTTGATGAAGCTGTACTTGGCCAAGTACAAGTCCGCCACCCTTGGATGACCGTCCGGACCATAGTGAAGTTTGGTGACTCTGCCCAATGGCCATTTTCCTGGAATCATTGCATTATCAGTGATTAATACAAGTGAGCCTACCTTGATGTCATTGTGCGCCTGTTTCCATTTAGATATGGATTGATAACGTTGGAGATACTCTTTGGTCCACCGATCCCAGAATTTCTTTGTTTTTTCTGAGATGATTTGCCACCGAGTTAGATGTTGGACCGGTAGATCTTCCAGACTTGGCTCTGGAATGAGTGTTGGAGGTCCGCCGATTAAAAAGTGTCCAGGTGTTAGAGCTGAGACATCTTCTGGATCCTCTGATAGTGGGCACAGTGGTCTCGAATTTAATATAGCCTCGATTTGTGTTAACAACGTTGTCAATTGATCGAACGTCATCCGGGTATTGTTGGTGATCCGTTTTAGATGGTATTTTGTCGATTTAACCGCTGCTTCCCAGAGACCGCCGAAGTGTGGAGATTGTGGAGGGTTAAACTTCCACTTTGTACCGTCCGCTGCAATGATGGCCGCCATTTCTTGATACTGTTCCGAAGCTTGATCGAAAAGTTGGGCTAATTCTTTTTCGGCCCCAACGAAGTTTCTTCCACAGTCACTGTAAAGGGTGCTGCAGAGTCCCCTTCTGCTGATGAACCTCTTGAATGCGCCGATGAACCCTTCCGTTGATAGATCCGCCACCAGTTCTAGATGTACTGCCGATGTAGCCATGCAGATGAACACAGCGATGTATGCCTTGAATGTTCCCGGTGCTGCATTTGCTCTTGTAGTGTTTTTCCACTTGAGGACGATGATTGGCCCTGCAAAGTCTACACCCGTGTGTAGAAATGCCCTGGATGGCGTGACTCTTGGTGTGGGTAATTGTCCCATCAATTGTCGTGCTCTTGTTGCCCGATGCCTTGCGCAGATCACACATTTCCGCGTGAATGACCTGACAGGGTTCCGTCCGCCGATGATCCAATACTTCTGGCGAGTGTATGCCAAGGTTAGTTGATTACCGCCGTGGAATGTCCGTTGATGAGCTTCGTCAAGAACTAACCAAGTAAATCTTGATGATCTTGGCAATATTGCTGGGTTGATTTCTTCCGGATCCAATAGAGAATTTTTTAGCCGCCCGCCGAGCCGAAGAATGCCTTCAGCATCCAGATATGGAACCAATCTAGATAATGGATGATGATTCTTTAGTGGATGTCCAGATCTTAACCGTTGGATAACTTCTCCGAAGTGTTGGTGCTGAGTCTTCTTGATCCAGTACTTTCTCGATGTTTCTAGCTCTTCCGCCGTTATCACTGGATCCTCCGGATTAGCTTGTCCTCTCAATCTTCGGAAATATCTGAAGATTCTTGATGAGATTCTCAAGACCTTTGACAGACTCGAGTACCTGTCCAACAAATCGTCCTCTAGATGTTGCTGTACCGGATAGGATTGAACTGTTTGTGGTCTCTCCTCTAGAGCCACTTCTTCTGGAGTTTCCATTGATGATGTTGGCCAATTATTTGGAGATAATTTCAACCATTCCGGTCCATTCAGCCAAAGTTTGTGTTCCGCTAATTGAATTGGAGACAGTCCTCTCGATGCACAATCCGCTGGATTGTCCTTTCCGCTGATATGTCTCCATGTGGCCTTGGGGATAGCCTCTTGAATCTTGATGACCCGATTCTGAACAAATTCTTTCCATCTAGATGGATGTCCTTTGATCCAGGCCAAGGCAACCGATGAATCTGTCCACAGGAAGACCTGAATGTGTTGATAGTTTAACACTTCCTGGATGTGTGCCGTTAATTCCGTCAAGATGAGAGCCGCCGTCAGTTCCAGCCTTGGAATTACCATCTTCTTCAGTGGTGCAACCTTGGTTTTGGCCTTGATGAGGGTGATAGATGTTTCTTTCCCAGGATTTTCCACTCTCAGATAGACTGCCGCCGCCATTGCTAGATTTGATGCATCACCGAAGCCGTGTAATTGGATGCTGGAGTTTGATGATGATGAGTTGAACCACCTTGGTATAGACAAAGTGTCCAACTGCCCGAATGATTCACGGAACTCTTTCCACCTCTTTACGAATTCAATTGGTAGTTGATCGTCCCAATTGACCTTGAGTAGCCAGAGTTCCTGAATGAAGATCTTTGCCCTGATGACCACTGGAGCTATGAGTCCCAAAGGATCAAAGATTTGGGCAATTTCCGATAAGATTTCTCGTTTGGTTGAAGCCGGTTTTGTGTACTTTCTTGCTTTATACTTGAAAGTATCACTGGATGGATGCCAGCCGAGTCCAAGTACCTTGATAATAGATTCTTCAAGTTCTTTAATAGATGAAGAGTCTCCGGATGTTAATTTCAATTCTTGCAGGACCCTCGGTTCATTTGATACCCATTTGTGTAACGGGAAGCCGCCCGCCGTGCAGAGTCCTTGCAAGTCTTTGATGATTTTCTTCAAATCTTCAGCCGTTTCTGCCCCTCCAAAGATATCATCCATATATCTTCCCTTGGACATTGATGACATAGCCGCTGGATAATTTTCACCTTCGTCTTCTTTCAATTGATCAAGTACTCTCAATGCTAGAAATGGAGCGCAGTTGAGCCCGTACGTGACCGTGGATAACCGGAATGATATTGGTTGTCTATTCTCGTCAAACCAAAGGATTCTTTGAAGATCTTGATCCGATTGATGTAGTTGAATTTGACGGAACATTTGAGATATGTCCGTACCGAAGACCAATCGATGTAATCGGAACCACGTCAAGACATCGGAGCCGTCCAATTGTAGATTGTGCCCAGGATGTAATATATCGTTGAGTGATATACCGGTTGATGTCTTGCTGGATCCATTGAAGACCACCCGTAGTTTAGTTGTAATGCTTTCTTCCCGCAGTACACCGTGATGAGGAAGATAAAATACTGGAGAAGTAGTAGACAACTCTTCTGTTGCTCGAACTTGATGCATGTGGCCCTTTTCCAGATAATCCTTGAGAAACTCCGTGTACAATTGCTCGAACACGGGATTGGTTGATAATTTCCGTTCAGTTTGATAAAGAAGACGTAATGCTTTTGGTCTGGAGTCTCCTAGAGCCAAAGCAGAGGATTTGAGTGGAAGCCGGACGATGTACCTTCCCGTTGAATCCCTTTGATAGGTCTTCTTGAAGAATTCTTCGCACTCAAGCTCTTCTTGATTCAAGAGCTTATCCGGATGTCGATTATTGTTGGCTTCCTCTTGGCACCAAAACCGCCGCATTAGATCCAACAGCTGATCTGCACTGGTCTCCCGTACTGCAGTTAGGGATTTCCTGATGCCGTCGTTGATGCAGCTGACTGGACCGTAGATGACCCATCCGAAGATGGTTAGTTGCGCAACTATTTTGCCGTCCGATGCCTTTTTTATGCCGTTGCCAATAATTTTGGCATAATTGTCCGCTCCAATTATGATGTCGATGTGCCGTGATTTGAGGAAGTCGTTGTCCGCCAGTTTGAGTCCCTTTGTGATGTTGATCGTTGATGATTCACAACCTTTGGATGGTAGTTGTGCCGTTAACCTTGGCAGAATGTGAGCATTAACTCTCACAATCTGTTCCGGCTCATGATTCGATTGTAGATGAAGTTCCGCTGTTCCCCTGGACGATGTGAAGGTTTTGCCACCGATGCCCAGGATTTTGATAGATGCCGATGTCCGATTGAGCCTTAACCGTTGAGCCAATGCTTCCGAAATGCAAGTTATCTCTGATCCTGTATCGATCAGAGCTCTTGCCGGAAGTTTTGCAGTACCATGTGCTGCTATTGCCTGGACTCTAGCAGTAGCAAGCAGTACTACGGATGAGGATGAGCCGCCTGATCCGTGAAGCACCGTTGCTTCATTTGATTGATGATGGACTTGAAGATTTGTAGATTCTCGATGGTAAGCAACTTCACCAGCTGCTTTAACTGCTGGAGTTATTGATGATGTAGCCGTAGTAGATGATGAAGAGCTTATTTCCGATGATTCTTTCGTGACCTTCACGATTGATGCTGGTTTAATTGATGCTGCCGCCGTGATATTCCCATTGCATGCCTCTTTCACGGCACTATTCGTTGATGAATCTGTGAAAAGAGGGGGAAACCGGTTGAGTAGCCGTAGGATTGATAAATTGATAATAATTCAATGGCATACTCAACTTGATTTTGGTTTGTCCCCCGCTGATGTCGATACCGTAGCCGTTGATGATGAAGAGCCGCTTCCTGATGGTGTTGATTGACCTTGCTGACCTGGAGCTCCCTCATGGATCAGCGTGTGGTGCTTGCCCTTGCACTTGAGGCACCGGAAGTGACTTTTGCAGTCGCCTGCTGAATGTGGCCCGAGACAATTAAAGCAGCGCTTCTTGCTTTGTACCAACTGTCTCCTAGCCTTTGGATTCAGCCTGATAAATGCCGAGCATGCCGGCCCGAGATGATGATCACCCTTGCAGCAAACACACTCCAATGGATCCCTTTGCTTGGGTGGATCGGGTGGAGTCGCACCGTGATAGATGCCTAAGGCCGCCGCATTCTTTTTCGATTGTCCTTTATCAGCCTGTGAGTGTTCGAGAGCCCTGGCCCTCGCCTGGATGAACTGGATGAATTGATGTAACGGGGGAGATTCAGTGGAGTCCCCAATCTCCACTTCCCATGCCTCTCTCGTCTCGACATCGATCAGTTCCCGCAATCGAAATGATACCATCGAGTCCCAATATTCCGTGGGCTCTCCCAAAGCCTTGAGGGAATCCAACACCTCCGAGAACGTGCTGATAAGTGATAAAAGCCCCTGTGCCGACTTCTCCGTCAATGGTTTTAGCTTCGATAGTCTGGAAAAGAGAGAATTCTTTATCCACCGTGGATTTTCATATCGGCTTACCAATTTGCTCCAGGCCACCGAGTAATTTTCTTTTGTTGGGCTGATGTTCTTGATGAGATCCGCTGCAGGACCAGTGAGCGCCTCTCTCAATCTGCAGAGCTTGACCACTGGGGAAATGTGATCCACATTCCCCACCATTGATAAAAAGAAGTCTGCGAATGGCCTCCATTCTGCATACTCCCCGCTGAACTTTGGAATCTGGATGTTTGATAGACTTGGTGGCTGGTTTGATGATGGAATTGATGAATTTACCGGTGGGAAAGCCGCATTGATTTTGGCCCGTGCCAATTCAATCGATTCTACCGCTGATGCATGGATAGTTATAAGCTGTCCATGCATATCTTCTTGGATATACTTGGAGGAAATGAATTCTTCCGCCGTTTCCTCACACAATTTTTCATGAGCGTTTGAAAATTGGCTCCAATAATTATTGAGAAGTTTCTCCCAAGCCTCCAGATCGCTGATAGATTGTTTGATTATTTTCACCCGATGTATTCTTTCCGCTAAAGATTCGATTGCTGACCACCGTGTTAATTGTGTCTTCAATTTTAATGCTAAGGGTGTGACCGTGCGAGTAGAAGCTTGGCTGTTGGAGATTGATTGCCGTTGAAGAGGGGGTCTCTTGTCTTCCGGATTGTCAGCCGTATTTACTTGTTGATTAACTGGAGGCTCTCCTGCTTTAAGAGCCGCCTCTTCTTTCTCACGCTCCAGCCGTTCCCTCTCAGCATCCATTTGTTGAGCAAGTACAACTTGCTCTGCCCAATCCAGAGTTTTGTCGTCTTCCTCCGTTGGAGTTTTAAATCCTCCCTCTGGATCCTCAATTATCTCCTCGATAATTTTATCCACGTGTGACATCGCTTGGATTTAAATTCCCTTGATGCGTGAAGAGTGGGGATGAGTCACACGAGCTGCCGTCGATGTGCGAGAGAGAGGTAGCGTCTTCTGTCTCACTCACTTCCGAATAGATCCGATGCCGACCGAACCGAACTTCGGCTTCACACTGACCGTGAATTTGAGCCGACTCTCAAATGTAAACAATTGAGTGTTTATGACACTCGACCGAATTGTCCCTTTTGTTCCGTTATTTTAGATGAAATAAATTCTACCAAATATTAAAATAATGTCTCGAATATTCGATGCCTGTTGCTAACCGAAGCCACTGACGTCACAAGAATTTTCTCGAAGCGTTACTTTGATTTTTACCCGTAGATTTTAACCGAGATAATCACTGGATAAAAAATTACCGAGATACCTGTCCGATTGATTTTTTGTAGATTTTTTGTGTCCGAATTTCACCGAAATTGTTCACTCAATACGATTACGTCACCCGCGTGGAATTTAATGCACTGAGAGTTTTTTTTGTTGGATGCAATCGAGCCGCCGATCCGGCTCGAAGGACCAATGTTTGGGTTTTGATGATTTTACCTGTAAGATGTTGTAGCCGAATTGTTCAATTTAGTGGACTGTATTTTTTATTAATTGGAATAGATGAATGCCCCCAAAATAGCACCGACGCTGGTCTGAAATATGGACAGGTATCTTTGAAATAACGAAACCGCGTTTCACATAAAATAGATTTAATTTAGCACTTTCGTTATTATGATAAAATACATAGATTTTTTATCCAATGAATTGCCCGAGCCGTTGGATAATTCCGGAGTAATTAACATGGATGATTAACCGATACCGAAAGCAATAGATAAAAACCGTTACATTGATAGAAAACCACGTTTGCACTTTGTCAAACTTTGATGAAGAGTGATTCGTAGTGCGTGAACTGTACAATGGCTTTTTCACGGTTGGCCCACGCGAAGATGATCGAGTTGACCCGATGTCACTCGACTTCGCCTCTGACCTTTTCTCCAGACTTTTCAAGAAAAGTCTGAACAATCCTGTTTTACCTCTTTGCTACTGAATTATCGGCAATATAAATAACGCAGATGAACAAAGTAATGGATAACAACTGCATTTGCCAGTTTGCATGTAGTCCCGATGATTATCCTATTGATACTTCTCGCATCCTGCTGCGATCCTAGAAAGAAGTCGTCCCCCCACACTTTCGTGAACAATATTCTAAATGACCCTGCGAGAAATCCCTCGCATTTATCGGATCGTCGACCAGATAACGGTCGAACTTGGGGCCATCATTCACCCCAAGCTGGAGCCTTTATGCTTCCGGATAGAGGCTCACTTCTGGTATTCGTTGAGGATCTATATCATTAGGAGGTAGTCTGTGAGATAACTGATCGCAATATTCGATCGGTTTATTGATTTTCGGTAATACTCTGTTCATCGGACTTTGGAGCCAGTTTATTTAATTAGTGGGTCTCAATTAACCTTAGAGTGGTCGCCATATGAGGAATTTTACAGATTCCGGCGTTCTTTTTTCTTTATGATCAGTTGATTGAACGCAAAATTATGGAAAAATTGACTTTCTTCATTTAAATGTTCAATTGACTCCTGTATTGTAACGGAATCAGGAAGTCTACATTGATTCTTCTGACTAATGATCAATGAATAGTTAGTGAAGTTAGCTGCAAAAACAATTGCTTGTCAAATGAGAAATACAAAAGAGAATTCATCATTATTTTGCACTTCATGTCAAAATGTCATAGCGTAGAAACATAAATTGAATGAAAGGTTTTTCGAAACAATATTTAAGAGTTGCCCACTAATATTGACCCTTAGTGGGCACCCGGGGTAACTAGTTACCCCAAGCATCGAAAAAGTGAAATTACAGGTCTAGAACACTTCGAAATTGATATAAGTAACTACATCTATTGGTATCAGAAAAGTGTAAAATGTGACTCCATGACAAAGGAAGCCGAAAAACAGGTCATATATATGACCACTTTTTTGAACGCCATCTATAAACTGACCAATAAAAATCATTAGGACTGTTGAAGAACTCTTCAACAAACATAGAACAATCGTCCTTATAATCAAAGTGGTGTAAGTGCCATGCCCATACACAGTCCTTGAGTCCCTTCATTCATAAGGCAATCACATTTGTGAAATTAAAGGAATTCCAGTAGATTTTCTTTCATGCAGTAACGTTGCCGAAAACTCGAAACATGTTTCCGGACAGTGTAGAGTGGATTTGGCAACATTGCAACCGAAATAACGCGCTAGGATCCCTCACCACTCGACCAGAGTCGTTAGGTCTCTGATGGTGACCAGTCTAGGGTTAACACGTTTTTAGACTAAACTCTGAGATTCTGCGAATGACGTAGAGAGTTCCCTGAATACGATGCTTCAAAACTAACGCTACACAGCCAGAGGTAATATAAACCCTTTTGGACACTTTATACGACGTCTAGAAAGCCCCTCAAGTCTGTAACAAAACCCCGAATCCTACTCCAGTCACGTAGGACAAGAAATCAGAAAGTTCCACGATAATTACAATTTCCATTATCAACATAGCACTTCCTCAAAACTTCAGCAAATTTTTATAACTTCTTTTTTTTTTTCTTTATGACTCTATTCTGTGTCAGGGCTCGACTCGATTAATTCACAGATGTGGCGGAGGATTGTGGAAGATCTTAGATACACTTGATGAAGATCCGGGAAAGACTAGACGCAGATTTATGACATTGTTAAAGATAGTCCACAGATATCAACGTCAGGCTTGATAACCTCTTCAGAATTTTAACACGTGAAAGTTCACCTACATTTAGACAGGTGTAGTAGACCTAAATCTCAGTGGGGCTCTAGTAACTTGAGTTATCACAGATTTTAACAGTATTCAATTATCCTGACAATGTAATTTCACGGATTGATGAAGACGTTTATATTACACATGTGAATCTAAGAATACGGTTACTTTATCACATTAGCATATATAAACTGAGGGAATTCTTTCGGAGTGTGGAAATAAAAAATTATGGAAGAAGAAGACCTTGACTGTAACTATTTTTGTGAATGATGGGAATGTTTATTCTGAAAAGAGATAATTCAGATAGAGTTTGGTTATATAGTGATTATCTTTACAACTATTTTCTTATTCTGAACAATCACTTATTGACTAGTAATTTATTATTTCAATTCATCTTCATGAAATTTAGTTTTCTGAACATTAATTTGACTGAAACATGTTTGTTCATTATGTTCTGAAGAATCAATTCGATGACAAAGTATCAAAAAATGAGTGCAATTGAAAGAATGATAAATCAGAAAACAATGATTGAGGTTATGACTCCTATAAATAACATGTATTCATCAGCATAATTGAGTCAATTAATTGAATGTATTTGAGGTAAAAAACATTAAAACATTTTAATTTTATTGTACAATAGTCTAAAATATTTTTTGATAAAAAACAATCAATTTTGTATTATGAATAATTTTTATGGATGAATAAATATTCGTATCCTGAAGAGGGCTTCACAATAATAAGAAAGAATTTTCTTTGTAACTTCATTCAAAATCTGCAGAGACCTAAAAGGCCACCTTCAACAGCTAAATGAGATAATTCATAATTTTTCTTTTTTTTTAAAGCTTCTAAAGTTTGTTATGATTGCCAGTAGAAAAAAGTGCCCTCACTGTAATCGATGTACCCCCCCCCCCCCTTCTCGATTCTCATTTCTCGTTATCTTTCCAAAAAAACGATACGAATTTTCATTTTAAAAATCTACGTGGACGATATAAACCTGTATATCATTGGAATGTTCTAAAGGTACCATTTCAGAAGATATTCAAGGAGATGGCGTTACTTATAGCCTCTTATATTCTTCCCTCTTCCTTCCTCCTACATACACATGGGATATATGTATTCTTCATGTACATATATATATATATATAATATATTATTTTTTTTTCATCTTTTTCTCGTCTTTTTCATAAATATATACTCAAGCCTCAGAGAAAAGGAGAACGAAGAGAGAATAAGGAAGCACTATCACAGGGTAATGGTCCCGGGACACTCAGTCGCCGCACACAGCTTCCATGGAATGATAAATTATCGTGAGCCTTACTACCGACTCGCGGTCCTCTTCAACTTAATGGACCAAGATAGCACGTAAATGATTAGCAAGAGAACGTATAGCATATTTGATTCAGCTCTCATGACGAAAACAATTTGTACAAAATTATTCTTATATATATGTATATATGATAATAATAATAATAATAATGTTATTTCAATTTTTAACTGTTTTAAAATATTTAAATCCTTCGAAAAAAATTCACTGTTCCGTGATTGAAAAAGTTAATGGTTGAAAAAATCATTATTTCACTGTGTGAATATCGTGTATTTGTATTTGGTCCATTAATTAATTTTTGAAAATGCTTTCAATTCTTTCTGTGCACTCTTTTATTTATTTATTTTTTTTGTTCACTCGAATTTAATGAAATTATTAATCACCTTTAAAAGGCGCTTACTGTGTATTACATAAAATAAATTCGTTAGAGCAACGAGGCGACAGTGGGGGGGGGGGGAGAATAAAACGCGTAGTGCATTCGTTACATATATACAGGTAAAACCTAGGGGTCAATAAATCCGTGGAATTTATTGAATTCTGGTCTCGACCCACATTCGTAAAACTGCACTCCATATAGGAGTCGTTAAAAAAAAAAAAATGTATCAGCTCGTAAATAAAGAATTGTACACTATATCCATTTAATAATAAAAATAGCAAATAAATGGGATTTCGTAATAATAATAAAGAAAACGTGGGGTTAAAAAAAAATTAAAGGCTTGAAATAATGAATAATAAAAATGCAGACTCACGCCCCCGTAGACATTTACAGTGTCCAGTTACATTTAAAAGTCACACGCCCTCTTTACAGCCATTGATCTCAATTCTCTTCTCAATTTTTTTTTATTTTTTTATTTTACTCTTTTTCTCTCTGCAGCAATGCACCATCTCGAGTTACGCTTCTCGATGCATCTTATAGGCAAAAATGCTGGAGAAAAAAATTCAGATCTTGTGCATGCATGTGTGTTTGTGTGCAAGAGAGATAGATATATAGATAGATAGATAAAATTTATTAACTCTTGGACTTAAGAGTCCATCAGAACAAAGTAATACAAGTTTGACGACTTAGAAGTCTCTGCACATTTTCGTTTTCAATTTAATAATTGAGTTATTAGTTAGTTATTTGGCCTTGTGGTCAGGTAAATGAAGAGAAAAAAATAAGAACTATTAGGTCATGACGTCAACGTTTCGATCCTGATTAGAATCCATCAGGATGTTAAACAAATCTTTATTCTTATATAATGATAAAAATAATTTAATAGAAGTTTTTCAAATTTAAATAGTGAAACACCATGCTCATAATGCTATTAGGGAGTTTATGGAGTCCATGACATGAAATCATGAAAACGTATTATTAATAATTAATTAACATTAATAATTGAGAAAAATGAATTTTACACATAAATTGTGAGAAGAAAAAGTAGTAATTTTATCCTTTGAAGATGTTTCTTGATGAATATGAGTTAATACGGATATAATACGATATATCGTATAGAAAAAATCAAGATTTCTCGAGAATTTCAAAATTTGAGATTAAATAGTCAATTTTTTTTCCATCAATAACAAATCAAATTTTCAATTTTTTGTTTTTCATATAAAAAAAAAATTAATAATAAAAAAGAAGAAAAATAATAATGAAAAGTTTTCCATAATTCTCTTGAAAGTCTTTTCAATAGTGAGAGAGACAGAGCACGAGGTGTATATGGTAATAGTTGTGTGTGGGTGTCAGTCAGCAACGAGTTGAGAATCTGTGTATATTCACAATATTCCCTTCATTCGAAAGCCATTGCAAATATCACGTTGTATGTATTATTATATATACGAGTAAAGGGCTTATGTATGTGTGCGTATATATTATGCATCAGTGTGTAATTCCTCTCATCCCATAGTATCGAGATTATGTTGAGAACGTGCAGGGGCGGACACCTCTTAGTATTATCGTCATTATCACGAGTTATCGTTTATTATATTAATATTTCAACAGTACTCGAATGGAAATAAAAGCAAAAAAATCAAGTTGAGGAGAAAGGTAGAAAAAAAAATAAAAATTTCAAGAAAAAAAAAAGGAAAAAGATTCGAGGATAATTTACAATCTCACGAGGATATCTCGGGAGTTTTGGGGGAAAAGTGCGTTGAATTTTTTCACGCACGTGAATCAAGATTTAAATTTCCAAGACTGAGAAACACGTTTTACTTTTTTTTAAAAGCCTCATGTTTCAAATGTGATGATGAAGAAAAAAAAAGGGGGAAAAAAATATATACTGAAGAAATAAAAGTGGAGGAAAGAATTGAGAGAAAAATTTTCTACTATACATACACAAATACACAAGAAGGGAGGTTCAAAGTAAGGGTCAAAGCCACCAAGAGTCAACGTTAGTTACACTATATCCCTGTAAATTTACGACGTTTCGTCATGTTATGTGTTAGTGTGTGCTCTTCCTGTTTAATTAGTAGCCAAGAATAAATTGGCCAATTAAACAATTATCCAGAAGATAGAGATGGAGGAAGGTTAGGCTTCTTCGTTACACTGTATAAGACTGTATTTAATGTGCTAGCCAATCTGCTTATATATATGTATATGTGTGTGTGTGGGGATTGATAACTACGAGGTTGTTCCTTCATTTTTATATATATGACGCACTTTGGAATTCAACATGTCACTCAGCATCTCTAACTGTATCCCAAGCTCATAAAATTAAATTTGGAATGCGTTCGGTTCGAAATTTCCCTTTTTTTCTCTCTCAACGAGAAAAAAAACAAGTAGTTTTTTTTAATCATTCGATTTTTCACATTTTTCCATAATTAATTAGATTCTCTATAAACATAAAAAAAAATCATTTAATTTAAATTCGTGAATTTTACGATTTTTCAAAATTAATTGGGAGTTCTAACGACTCGAGAGAAAACATCCAAGAAGAAGTGAAGAAAAAAATGGTAGATAAATGTTAGAAGATTATGAAAAATATAATAAACCGAGAATTCAGGTTTTTTTATTACTATTTTTTTGCCACCAATGTGTGTTGTTGTAAATGAACTCCATTTTGAAATTCCACGAATAATTATTGTCTTTCGCAATCATTGCGGTCAAAAGAGATAAGATATGCCAGTTTTGTGTATTGGTAAGGTAATTTTTTATGCTTCAATTAAGGTAATCCTAGTGGCTGGTTCAAATGATCGATTTTTATTTTTTTTTTCCTTTTAGTTATTATAATTACTACAACTATTTCGTTTTTTCAACATTTTACCGATACTAGAACGATGTCTAAGATCATAACTTGTTATTAGATAATATTATGAATATTCAATATTATTCCGAATTTGAATCACGCTGTCCCAGTATCTAGGACTGGGATTGAGGGATTCTCGGATTTTAAATACCAATATTTCCGCCATTGATTTTTTCATATAATTAATTGCATTAATCGTCGTTATATGTCCGGTAACATGCATTTTTCATGACTTCAAAACTTATTAGCCATTCTGACGAACGAAAAACATCTAAGGTTATATAAGGAAAAAATAGGTCTGTAATCATGAATTTTCGCAGTGAAACTCAAACTGAATCTCGCTCATAGAGTTTCAATGTTAATTTAATTATTTTCAAAAAATAATTTTGGCCTTATTTGTCCAGCAACATAGGGTAAACTAAATTTTGGAAAAATCTCATGCTAATCTATCGAAAGTGATCAAAATCGAAAAGGGAAAATAGATTGCTCGAACCACTAGGATTACCTTAAACACACCATCAAAGAAATGGCTCTTCCAAAATGAAAAAATTAAAGTAACAAAAAAAAAAATGAAAATGCTGGGGTCTTTAATAACTTGGAGACACCAATGCACGCATATAACACTTGACACTTAACTTCACTCCTCCTTTAACCATCATTCTCTGTATTAAAACTCGTCCTTTACTCCTCATTCTCGCAATTTCATGTTGCAAGAAAAAAAAAAACATTAATTTCGCGAGCTCGTCACACTACTGGTGTGAAGCACATCAGCGCCAAGCCCACGTATTTTTTTTACTCATCCTCTTTCTCGTGAGAGCAGAAACAAGAACCCAAGAATTTTTTTCCCCATTTTTATTTAAGAAGAGATTCATGGGAAAATATTGCAGTGAGAAAATTCAGCAGAAAGTCATATATCATTGACTCAGAAAAAAAGGGGAGTAAGTGCTATGCTTTTATTTGGCACTTACGCCATTTTGCTTTTAAGGTGACCATATATTTCGAAGCAATTCAAATATAATGGAGGAGCGTGAAATAATACACGTGCCTATTACAAATTGATTCCATTGAAATTGTACCCTTTTCATGAAATCCAAGAGATTGACGCATGAAGAAGGAGGTAGGGGAGAGAAGGGGAGGGAGGGATATTCTATGTGATTGAAGTAACTAAATGTGAATCACGCACATTGGAAATATATATATGCACACATGAGGGCAATGTCCTTTCAATTGCATATATATACCTATAGGCTCTTCTTCTCATCCCCTTTTCAGTGTCTGTGTTCTCCCCCCCCCCCCCCCCCCTCATGTGGCTCTTATCCAAAATAGTTAATACGTTTCTCATCTCACGAAGGCGAATTGGATGCGCCAATGTGACATTTCGAAACGTGGCATATACTTGTTGGATTTGATTCGTCACAGATAAGGCAAAACGTGACTCACACGCCACGAATTCATTGGCCTGAGAGGAAAGGGCTTTTAGGAAGAATAAGAGAATTAATAGGGGAGTACACATGTGTCTATTAGGAATAAGATGTATACTTTTGTATCTTGATGTGATAGATGAAAATGGGAGTGGCTGCTGCGAGTTGAACGCTTGACATGAAAATTATTTCTTTATCTCAAGAAGTAAATCCTGATTGAATGAGAAGAATTAATTATTTTTAGGAATATCTATTTGGAGGAAATTCCAGTAATCAATGTTTCAGGATTCGTGGGGAATATATTTAATGAAATTCCATTTGCGAAGATCAAAATTGGATGAGGTGAGGTTATATTGGGAAATGGAGGTTCATGATAAATGTAAAATATTGAAAAATCCGTTGGTTTAAGTGTGCGCGCATTCAAGCGTTCTAACCTCGCTGATCCTATTCGAAATTGAAAAAAAAAAACAGTGGAAAATCGCATTCTCATGTTATGCTTATAGCTTTATCTGCTAATTCATTAGCAATTTGCTTCCGAATGGTCATTTTGAATGAACAGAGTATAATTTTAGATTGAGGTCCTTCGCATTCTCTCTCGTTGATATATGAGCACTCATTACGAAGAACGTTTGGAAAATTCACAAAAGTTTTGCACTTCATTTCAGGAGTTTTTATTTCATAAAATCCATTGTTCACTATAATCAATAATATAGTCAATAATATAATGTGCTGAAGCACAATTTTCCTCGGATTTTTAGGAGAGATCTCCATTTTGACGGAAAATTCCGCCATTTTGTGCAGATAACGCAAGTAGGTATTTTGCGCTGATGAAAAGGTTTTATGCGTTAACAAAAAAAAAATAGGGAGTATTTCGATCGAAAACGGATCCAGGACACAGTACTGAGGATCGTGAGGGTTTCCATTGAGCCATCCACACAATGTCATCAGCAAGCCACATCGCAGATGTTCTGGCTTGATAGGTAGTGTGGGTCACTACAATACAGGATTTTCAGATAGAAATACCCAATAAGACTACTGGGAACTAATTCCATTATTTTGATTATCACTCAGGGGAAAATTTTCAGTATACGATAAAATTGTATGCATTATGATATTAGCAAGTATATTGTTGAAAATTTATGTTTTGTTCCTTCTCTTTTGCAGACTACGCTGTAATTAGTTTAAATGTTGAATAAATTTTTTTTGAAAAATTGTAAAAAATTATCAGAAAATTCATGAATGAAAAACGCCTTTAAAAGATATGAAAAAATTCGTGAAGATGCTTTAACATTTCCCCATTATTGTGTAATTTTTTCACGGAGTCCATTTTTTTTCATCTTTTTTTTTGTCTTCACCATCTCTATTTTTTTTGTGTTTTTTAACTCTTTTTTTACTTTATCTATCTCAATAATTATCTAGAGCCCTTCCCTGTCAGAAAAAATCCTTGTTCCCTTTACCTCACAAACCCATTTTACCCCATTCTCCCCAAAACCTTAAAAAATTCAAGTACAACCCAATACAGTCTCACCCAAAACCTATTTCTCCAACGCTGCCAAACATTTATCAGAACCAGATCCAAGATAATCCAGATAAACCGATCGCATCTCCACCTAATCTACTCCCTCTATATATATATATACGACAACAGGCGTATCTAATTAAATACCACCTCGCCTACGTAAAATTTTCAATGTGAAAAAAATTTAAATAAGAAAGACCGCCCAATAAATGAAATTACGGTCCAAAAAATATTTCACACATTATAATTACAAATACGCGCATCAGCATACGTCAAATAATAATTAACGATCAACAAACCAGATAGCAGAATATTCTGTATATGGAGTCTGCAGAATGACGGGCGTGCCCGAAAGATGCAATATTTCGTGTGTGGATGCCTTTTAAAACGAATACGATGTAAGAAAGCGTAAAAATGTACAGTTTGAAAACGAAGAGAAAACTAGTTACCGATGAGATAAACAACTCGTTGCGTATTTTATATATAGCATATCTCTCTCGTATGTGTCAGAAGAAGAAGAGATGCAAGAGCGAGACAGAGATTATTCGTCGATCAAATCGATGAGAGAAGCCCGTAGTCTCAATCAGCTCTGGCTAATTGCGACCAGTGAAGTTCGTTTTGGAGGCAAACAAGATTCTCATGCTATATAGTGTGTACGAAAACCGTCAGCCTCTTCTCCTCATCTTCCGTTCGAATATATATGTGACATTTATTGTTATTACCATCCGAGACCATTATAATTGAGACATAAACTTGGCTTTCACCTCTCCTCTTTTTTCCCCTTTGCCTAAATCTCTCTTTCTCTCTTTCTCTATCATTTTGGCTCCACACACACTTGATTCCTCAACTCCACTCCCCTCCTTCCGTTTTAATCCCCCCCCCCCCCCCCCCCAATTCCCTTATACAGATGATGATGCAACGGTACACACGCTTAATGTTAGATGGACTTGGTAATGACCTCTCTCATTCTCCGGATTTCCTTCTTTCTCATTCTATGACGATGAGAAAGAAGAAAAAAAAAAGAAAGAGGAACACAAAATTAATGTCGAGTTTTATACAGCTTGAGTGTGCGTCCTCACGCGCTCTCTTGTATGTGGAATTTTTTTAGGGAATATTATACACGTGCCCGTTTCAGTTGAATGATTGAAGAGAAAATACAGAGATACTGAAGCCATTATAACAGAAAAAAAAAGAATTAAGAGAAATAATAATAATAATTTTGGGATTTTTCACAGGGGTATTGGAAAATTATTTACAGCATCAATTGTCAAATTGTAGATTATTTAAATTTGTTAATAATTTACTAATTTTTCATAATTCCAACATTGATTCAAAAGTATAGAAATGAATCCAATAATTAATAATGATAATCAGAAGCTTCTAATCAGAGGCGAATCGTCAAGATTTTAGGAAATAAATGGGAATATTGACTTCTACTATTTATTCATCTGTCCAATATCCCAATAATCTCGAAATTCAATATTCAGCATCATGGAGAACAACAAAAATAGAAATAATAATAATGTTTGGGTTATTTCGAGTGGAGAGTATGTTACAATATGTTCCGATTTTTTTTCCGAAGTGAAGGGGTTTATTAAAAAATTTGAAAAAAATGAGAAAGACGGTCTGAAAGATCTATATTGTTGGAGAATTTTTAAAAATTTTTTCATGAAGGCCTTTCGAGAAAAAAAATCATAATACCAAAATAATGAGGTCGGAGTATTTGTATAGATTTTTTTATGGGAATTTTCACGGACTTTTTCACAGTAATAGGCAATTTGTCAATTTTGGGGAAAATTGAAAATTCACTTCAAGTCAAAATGAATTTCAATTAATTATCATTGGACGAATCAACGCAATCCTCACCTGTCAGTGACAGGCATCAGAGGCATTTAAAAATCTTTTTTTTTTTTTCGTTTTTCCATAGAAAACATCGTTCATAAATATAGAAGGGTATTAATGGGATCATACAGAAGCAATGCACTGTAGTACATTGGATATCGTTCGTGGATTTTGGAAAATCATAAATTCATTGAATTTTATTGCTCAATAAAATCTATATTTACATTTTATATCCGGATTTTAACAAATCACTTTTATTCGAAATATCATTAATTTTCCCCCTTTTGTACCAATGAAATACGAAAAATCAGAAACAATTTAATGGTTAATTTTTTTTTTTTAATTCAAAATTAATTGAGTGGAAATGGAAAATTTCCATTACTGTGTATCAATGATTTACCATTTCCCATTGGAGCAAAATTCCACTTTTTACCTCTCGAAAGAGAAAAATTCTCTTCCATTGATTGTTTTTATACAATAATTCAATCATTTTCCTCAAATCAAATCAAATTACATTATCTAACCGTAGAATCCGAGAAAGAATATTTTCTTTCTCGATCATGAGTATTAAATTTCGAAAATTACATGAACTCATATTATATTTCAATTCCACGAGATATTAAAATATTACGTAAGAGAATGATGAAGGGGAAAGAATAGTAAAGAAGAAAGAAAGAGAGAAAAAAAATGAAAAACTTTCATTTACGTGAAAGATGAAAGATAATTTGAACTAATATTATCACTGGCATCTCACTGAACAACTCTCTACCACGATGGGAATATAGACCCTTGGCTACATTACGTCCATTTCTTAGTTGTCGTCATAAATTGCCACGAGTTTAAGCTCCTCTCATCGTCGTTCATCGTCAACGATAATTATTTCCTTCGTGAGTCATGGAATGAGTTGAACGACGAAATGATATTGTCTTGAACAAAACGAGTCTTCCTCATTTGTTACTGGTGTTCATCAACTTTTCCGTTTTTTTTTCTTCACAAGTAAATCATTGAATTGAGTAGAAAAAAGGTGAAACAGGATATTCAATTTTACTGCCCCCTTTTTTGCATGAAATATTTCGGCAACTAATGGAGATACACCTTTTTCATGTTCATCCCATTTTTATAGAGATTTTTGAATGCTGCAAAAGCAGCTCAGAGGCAAAAAAGGGCAGATAACCATTATTCTATAAGATGTTTTTCAAAAAATTTCCGCATTAGAAACATTAAAATCGAATTAATTGTTTTTGAAAGGCTGCATATCAAACTTGAATTATCCATTACCACGAAGCATTTTGCAAAATCTAAAAATCTTGAAAATTGTAAGAGATATTGAATTTTTTATGCAACACAGTGAGGGGTTTCTATGACATAGGAAAGGCACTAGGGTCCATATACGTGTATGGACCCCGTACTTGAGGGGCTAAAAAAACCATTTGCATCGGTTTTATGAAATGGAGATGAAGAAAAAGCCCCTAAACGAATGAGAAATCGAGTATATCAAGGTTTGGTCAATTGATGCAATGAAGAGTGTAATATTGGAAAAACACAATTTCTCCTCGTTTTCATTGGAGAACGAGGGGGGGGGGGGGAGGGGAAGAACAATATATAGTTGTTTTCTACCTTTTTTTTCGCTCCTCACTTTATCTCATTCACTCTGCCTTTTGTTCTGGACTATTGGCAGACGTCGTATTCGTGCTGAACGAGTTTTATTACACACACATATATATGGGTATACATTGAGGAAAAATCACTCTCGTATGGATAATGCCCGTAAGCCTTCTCCATCAATCCAACAGTTTGCTCAAACTGTATACACCATTTATATTGCATTGTTAAATTGCTTGTTGAAATCCAAATGAATTTCATTCCCACTTCATCTCGTCATTTCATACATCACAATGAGACCGAAAAAAAAAAAAATTAAAAGAGAGAGAAACATGAAAAATAAAAGGAAGAAAAACAAACAGGTCCAGTATCAAACGATGTGATCATAAATTTTAACCATGGAATAAAGTATGAAAGAATAATTTGCCACTGGAAATTCCAGCAGTACAATTAACTGCCAGAAAGTCAGGGTAGGAAATACCTCCTGGAGCTCGGCAAGTGAGGGTGTAGAAAGTGAGGGGTTACGTGTACACTGTGTGTGGATAATAATATATATGTGTGTGGGTGTAAAAACACAGGCAAATGGAGGGGTCTCCACTGCCATGTTTCAAAAGGAGAGAAAGAGAGGGAGTGTGTGGAGTGGGATGTATATATATGTATATATATACGGTGAAAACGTTGCATGGTGCGTCATAAAGCAATTAGGGGGAATAAAAGACGCAACGTTGGGATAATGAATCCTCCTGAGGGGGAGGGGGGGGAGGGCTTATAACTCTACGGCTGGACATTTCAGCTTGTGTGTGTCTAAAAACAACGCAATTATTGATCACACGCTCCATAAATTCATCGTTTCCTTTTTTATTATTCGATGCAGTGATAAAATATTGTAACGTGGAAATACCGATAATTTTATTAAGAGGAAAAAAAGGGGGGAGGGAGGGAGGGGGGTACATGCAAGAAGCGCAAAGAGTCTGACACGGATGAGGAGGCTAACCACGTATGCCACGAAATTGAGGTTAATGCAGAAGAACCGGGGAGAAAAAGTAATATGTATATATATATATATGAATTTCCATGAGTTAACGCGTTGAGGGTGGGATTGAGACGAAAGGAGGAGGAATGAAAAACAGGGTATTTTAATTAACTAACCCAAGTGGAGTGAAATGAGGGGTAACACAAACTGGGCTTTTTTCGTTGTTTTATTTCAAGGTGTATTCTCACCAATGTTTTTTTCTATTTTTAATTCTGTGTTTCACACTGTTTTATTTCTTCTACCGCGGGGTTTTTATCTAAGAACGCCCTCTTTTTTATTATTGTGTGGAGGAAGGACTGGGGTTCATATGAAATTTTCCTACTGAAATTTTGCTGGGGAGGGGGCAATCCGCAACGGGGAAAGGAGAATGAATGGAAAATACTGAAGGGATTTTTTTTCTACTGGCATGACTGTCTATCAGGACATGCGGTAGTGTCTTGCGACAAGTATGCGACCATTCGCTACAGTGTTTTTTCTTCTGTTACATTTTTATATTTATTCTTTTTTACGCACCACGTACACTTGCACTCATAAACAGTAGATAACTAATTGCCGAATTATCAAATGGTTTTTTTCTCAAGTGAGTTTATTTTTAAGCCTGTATATAGGGGAGACTGGGGCAAAATGTTTTTTTTTTTAAGAGTTAAGGTATCTACAAAAAAATTTGTAAAAATTCATCAATAATGTCCACATATTAGAACATATTCTCAATTTTTTTTCAAATTTTACAATAAAGTTCTTCTCTACGAAAAAAAAATCCTAGATCATACTACCATGAAGGTCCATTCTACCCCATTCGCTCCCATTACGTAAGAACTAAAATTCCCATTTTCCATCAAAATAATTACCAACAATGTTTTCATAGTCAACATTTTTTCCTATCATATTTTTTAGTTTCACACCCCAAATAATTCACTCAGTAGAGAAACTAAGAACAGGGCTGGCTCAGTGTTACGTAACTCAAGGGCAGCTTTTTTGTGAGCTTTCGTGCCTCCACTATATATTTTTCCTTTCTTCCTCAATTTACCATTCTCTCCCTCTACGTTTTTGTATCTTACTTCGGGAGGCTGAGGCATAACGGGAAAACGCGCAAGGTGTCGGCTCGGCTTTCACTAATCTTATAAATAATGAGCCTCTTTTGCTGGGATTGCCGTCTTGGAAGATTCTCTGAGCAATGGGAGACCACCTTTACCATACCCATCTTGTCGGCATATCTTTATGTGTTAATGATTATTGAAGTAACAATCAATATTTTACTTTGGGGTTATAATAATTGGACATTTGATCAATTTGATTAGAGAAACGGGAAGAGATGACCGTATATGAAGGTATATTAAATTTTTCAATGATTATCATTTGAAATTCTCGAGGATTAAAAAAAAATTTAATAGGATGGCTTATTGATTTTTTTCATTGATAATGCTAATGACAGTGTTTATTTTATTGAAAATTAAGTAATTAGAGATGGGTAGCTTGATGGAAATTTGATTCATGAAAACTGATACTTTGTTGAATTTCTTCTCTTTTTTTTTTTTTCTTAACCAGTCTACAATCAGCACCGAAATTTCTCCATGGAATTCTTTTGAATGAATAATAATTTATTTGAGCATTAAAAATATTCTCTTCATTTTGCTTTTGAAATGAAAAATTGTTGACGGTTTAAGTGAATTATCCGGGGAAAAAAATCATTATTTAAATCAGCAAGTGCGCAGTTGAGAACAAAAATGAGATAAAAAAAGCACATATTGATTAAATTTTTTCAAACAGACGCAGTTCGTTTAACAATACACACTCTGTTCTTATTCATAAACTCGAAAATTTTTAATTCAATGACTGAAATGAGAGGAAAAAAAAATTTAGAGATATTTTATGTGAAAGTGACTGGTTATTGCTGGCAGAGAGAGAAGAAAAAAAAACTACATCGTCAGTTTAGGCAAACATAAACGAAATAGTAGACAATAATAAATGCGATGGCGGTATGAAAGGAGAGTTATTTAGGGGGGGGGGGGGGGCTGAAAAAAAAGTTTGTGAGTTCATTTTACGACCATGTGATGAAAGAGAGGAAAAAACACACTCGAGAGACAAAGAAGTCATGGAAGTAAAAAAGAATTTGAAAACATTCATGGGGGCACAATGTGTGTGTTAAGTGTTATGAAATCATTGAATTTGAGTGGTTAATATTGAAACGTATAAAAACATTTTTTTTTTATTGCTGGTAATATTTGGGAGAATTTTGGGAATTACATCTAGAG
The DNA here is from genome assembly GCA_963921955.1 of Aleiodes alternator. Classification (NCBI taxonomy): domain Eukaryota; kingdom Metazoa; phylum Arthropoda; class Insecta; order Hymenoptera; family Braconidae; genus Aleiodes; species Aleiodes alternator. The sequence continues at coordinate 11,977,301 of OY998099.1, read as the reverse complement.
TGAAAATAATTAAATTCATCTGAGGAATTAATTGAAATATACTCTTCGCTTTGTATACAAAAAGAATTACTTTACTTTCTCAAGAAAATGAATTTTTCATTGTGATAAAATCATGATGAAGTCTACAAAATGACGAATTGTTCCGATTTTTTGAAATGGAATGGATTTTTTATCAACTGAAATTCGAGGGAACAAATGAATCCGAAAAACCTGATTTCTAAAGATATTTTCCAACTAAATATCCCGAAAATTCATCGAAATACACCGTTTTCCCTGATTCTCATTTACACAAAATTTCAAGAACTGCAAAAAAAAAGTGTGCACAAAAAAGGCACATATCCATTAGTTTCCAGGATATTCTCCAAAAAAGGACAAAAAAAAGACTTTTTCAGTTTCACCTCTTCGCTGCTTGAATATTCGAATCCATTAAGAATTGAAGAATTCCCTCGATTATTCTTCTAAAGCCCTTATTTTTCCGCTGCATTTCCAATAATTCTCATATAAGACATTGAAAAATAATAATAAGAGTGCGAAAGCAGAAGAGCAATAATACGAAGAATTCCACATCACTGCAGCACAAAAAACCCCTCAAAATTAAAAAAAAATCAGATGTTCCTCCAATTTTAGGGGTATACCACTGAATGAATTGAAAATTAAAAAATTCTCTCGATTATTCTTCTAAAGCTCTAAGGGTGCGGTAGCAGAAGAGCAATAATACAAAGAAATCCACATTACTGCAACACAAAAGGGCCCTCAATACAGTATAATTTAGTATTAATTATTCGGCACTACCATTATCCCTCGTCAAAATTAAATGAATAAGGCATTTATTCATAAATCCTATTTTTATCATAATCTCGAGCAAAACCTCTACGATAATAGATCCAAACCAGTTTTAATCTCTTAATGGATCACACATACATGTATATATTTATGTATTATATCGTTGTGTTTTATGCTAGAGTACGTAGAGAAATGCGGATGAACACAGTGAAGTGATGTAGAGTCTCTTGCACGCGTCATTTCCACCAGTCTGAGCTTCTAGGAGCTTGTCCAAAGCTATCCGAGATAACTAACGACTGTCTCTGCCGATTTTCCCTCTTGTCTCTCCTATTTTCTCTCAACTTTTATACACATATATATATATACATTTCTTTAGTCACTGCCATCATTTTGTTTGAAACAGTGAAAAGGAAGAAAAATCCGAGAGAATCATTCCCATAATTTCCTTTCTGGTATTCTTGCGGAAATTAACATTTCTCTTCTAGCAAATGTTATATATATATATATACATATTTTCCAAAAAGCAAAAGGCACAAGGTTGAAAAGGAATGAGACTCAAACATAGTCTCATACACACAAACAAGTGTTCATGATGGTTTATATACGCATGAACTGACACTCATGTCGACCTAACATTTACCAAGCAGCCCCCATTTCATTACAGTGCGTTCCTCGAGTTTCTCATTTTATTTTAATAGTCACGAGTTGAAAATTAGACTGTATGTGTGTGTGTGGCGTTTTGATGGAAATTATAATTTCCTATTCACTCGTAATTAAAACACTTTTCTATGAAAATAAGGATTAATGAATACCTTGGTGGGGATCAAATGTGCGTGTTTGAGTCTAACTGAACAGTTGAAGTTATTAAAGATAAATTAATAAAATTACTATCGCTTCAATTATATCATGAATTATTGGTACTTAATTTTATCTAGAATTAACATAAGGGGGGGGGGGGGGATGGAAATCACTCAAAATGATTCCAAAACACTGAGGAAATTTCCGGTGGTAAATATATCACCTTATGAATGAAGGGCCGTAAGTACTATGCTTATGCAGAGCACTTACGCCACTTTTTTTTCTAAATAAGTATTTATTTGTGCCATACCGGTGAGACATAAGTGAGAGTTGGTCTTACTGATGCTTTGTAAAATTTCATTTTGATTTTTGTAGAGAGTGCTTTAGCTTTGAATGAACAATAAAGTCTGCCAAGTATGGCTTTTGCTTTTTTATTGACAGTATTACACAGAGAAAAATGCTTTCTTAATTTAAGAATGTGCAGTCACTTAATTTAAGAATGTGCAGGTCACTTAAATTAAGAAAAAAAAGTCACTTGATTTAAGTGAGAAAACTGACTTCATTTAAGTGAGAAAAATCACTTGATTTAAGTGAGAAAAGTCACTTAATTTAAGTGAGAAAAGTCACTTAATTTAAGTGAGAAAAGTCACTTAATTTAAGTGACCTTTATTTTCTTAAATTAAGAAAGAAAAAGTTACTTGATTTAAGTGAGAAAAGTCACTTGACTTAAGTGAGAAAAGTCACTTAATTTAAGTGAGTTTTACTTTCTTAAATTAAGAAAGAAAAAGTCACTTGATTCAAGTGAGAAAAGTCACTTAATTTAAGTGACCTGCCATTCTTAAATTAAGTGACTGCACATTCTTAAATTAAGAAAAAAATTTTCTCTGTGTAATGTGCTCATTCCAGGTGAGTCTGGCATCGAGAATTACACCGAGATATTTGGCGAAGCGTGATACATCTATGTCAATATTATTGATATGAAATGATTTGATGAAACACCTAAGTGGAACTTCACTTTCCGGAGTTTTTTTTTCAAAGATTTCTGTTAAAAGATGAAATTTTTTAAAAATTAATTTCGACTGACATTTTTCATCGGAAATATCCTCGCCTTTCCAAAGAAGACACTAAAAAAACTCCAACCTCCAACATTTTCATCATAATCCCCATTTCCCTCTCTATTCTGCAATTTTTTTTTCATTTATAATAAAACGAAAGACGAAATTATTCGAGAAATTCCGGAAAATTCAATCAGGATTACACCTAAAAATAGATATTTCAATCACCCAGTCAATCAAGCCGATTAAATCGGAAATATTAACGTGATTATTCCTCCAAAGTTTCTAATTGTCGAGAATGAAATCAAGCTTCAATTGGGAAAATTTTCATGTCAATTATTGTATTTTATGTTGCATGAGGAATGTCTTTTTTTTTTAAAGGTGTCTCATAATCTACAGTTATAAATCACTCGGAAGTATATTAGTGGTGGAATCTTATTGGTGAGGTATGAGGGGCCAAAAAAAGAAGAAGTATTACGATCACCTGTATCGAGAGAAGAGCCAAGTTATTTCGTTAAAAGTTTCCTGCCGATAACCGAATCCCAATGCAAGCAATAAATTTTACTCTCTTGTCTACGATGCATTTTCGTATTATATAGCTCTTCCATCCCATTTTACACATGGCACCCTAAACTTCATATATTATATATCTATATATATATATATATGTATTGATACACATATATACATGAAAATGTCAGGTAAATTGGTGGTGGATACATATACATTCAATGGCATTGGATAGAATCTAAACGTTGTTGTGGTGGAGAAGAGGAGGGAGAACCAAGAGCCATGAGGAATGTCCGGCTCTCAGGCGGAAATGGACGAGACAGGTCGCTGACGAATTATCTACTCGGCCACTTACAAACCGCCTCCTCTACCTCAGCCTTCATTCTCTTCAGTACTAACTGAAACAACAACTATAAGGCAACGTTAGAGAGCTTATGGTATGTAGTGAACTCGAATATCCCACTTACAAACAAAACTATCTCAAGTATTCGTTGAAAATTTTTTAATGGCCATCGTTTACTGAAAACAAGAATTTTTTCCCATTGGAATGAGGGAAGAAATGATAGATCTTGTGGATTCGCTTAGGAGAAATTCTATTATGATTTCGTGCATGCACCTGTTTGATATCATTAGGTAATTTGTGAGCCATGACTCCACCAGTTTCCGGACGATTAACGGAAATTGGCTCTTTGAATGACATCTTTGAAATTTGATATCGATATTAATGATTTTAATGAATACGGAAATGATTAAATTGAAGCTTCAAAGAATCTTCATCATTGAAAATTCATATCGTAATTCATTATTAAACAGGAAATCGTTGATTACTTTCGTTCACAGGATTTCATGAAATTTAGTAGAATTCAGTAGCGAAGAGATTTAATAATATATTGGAAGGTGGCCTTGTCGGTCTCTGCAGAGTTGAACGAATAATTTTAACAATAAATTTTATGAGTTGTATCGACGTTTCTGTCTCTTTGCGAGGCCCTCTTCAGGATACTCATTTTTATTCACTAAAATCATTTGAATTGACAAAATATTCAAAATTACATTCAAAATTCGTTAAAAATTATTGCATAATATTGAATATAAGGAAATAAATTATTTATACCTTAATTATTATAGATATATATTAAAAATCCGAGTTTAACTTTTTGGTCATGTTAGATGACAATAAAACATAACATTTCAAGACATTCAATTGCTTCCATTTTAATTTATACGTTAAAAGTTAAACTCGGATTTTTAATATATATCTATAATAATTAAGGTATAAATAATTTATTTCCTTATATTCAATATTATGCAATAATTTTTAATGAATTTTGAATGTAATTTTTAATATTTTGTCAATTCAAATGATTTTAGTGAATAAAAATGAGTATCCTGAAGAGGGCCTCGCAAAGAGACCGAAACGTCGATACAACTCATAAAATTTATTGTTAAAATTATTCGTTCAACTCTGCAGAGACCGACAAGGCCACCTACCAATATATTATTGAATATTTACGGTTGTATATCCTCATCATTATTAATTAGCGAAGAGATTTAATTGCGAATGTCACTTGCTTCCAGGATCGAGGACTTTGCAGTTTGCATCTTCAGGGCTATGAGCTCCGATTCTGAGTTCCATGGTTAAAGGATAGTTCTTTTATGGCTCTTCCTGTGAAGGGCGTAAGTAGAGGTGGGGGTAGAGCCAATCAGGAGTTTTTAATTGATCAGCTGGACAATGAAACATTAATGACAATGGCCGCGAAAGCCTAAAAACTAAGATCGGAGCATCTTCCCAATTTTTTCCAGAAAGCCCTTCAAAAAAATACAGCAACAAATGCTAATTTATTTCACCTCGCAAGTCAGTTTTGGCCCACATCCCTCAAACCATCAAAGAAATTTAATCACGCTCATCCACAAACGGACGATTGGCTGCCACGATATCGCAACGTGACGTCAAGCAGTCTGGGAGCGTTAGCATTGCACGACCCATCATCGAGAATCAAATGAAAATTGAGGAGTGGAAGATACAGAGCAGCAAAAAATGACAGAGAAATACCATTGGACAGGATAGAAGAGGATTTCGAGAGAGTGGGCTTTTGCACTCTCGCGTTGAGACTAAAGGGGCAATACACACAGCCCTGGCAGCGTTCACTCACTCCACATTTGGGGTCGATGGGTGGTTGGGTGAGTTCGGGTAAATATGCGATAACTCGGCGTCCGCTTATAAATCCCGTGGCGCTCACGGTGACAGGTCACGCAGGCACACAGTACCGGCGTCACCATGGGCTTATACAGCTCCCCTCCTCCTCCACCCTTCCTCCCTCCTGCCTGCTCGTAACGCTAACTCGTTGGTTTACCTCATACAACAGAAAGCTTGTGGTAGTCTAGATTGCGTAACCTGTTTTACCTTTAGCCACCTTATCCAAATCCAACTTTTTACCTCCCTTTTATACACAATACACTCTACTCTGTTATTTCTATCTTCCTCTAACCCAAGTCAAAATGTTGAATTTCATGGAAAAATTTTAATACAATTCCCTCTCATGTGCCTCTGTATCGAGCAAAACGTTATCGCTTTGCCACGCAAGGCCCTTGTGTGGCTCTGTTTCAGTTTTTCTGCTTTTCTCTCCCCCATTTTTTTTTTTTCATTCCTCTATCTCTATCTCTCTTTTTTTCCCTGCTTTTCAGCAATGAGGTCAAAAAAATATAGCACATATTTTCTGTGGTGTGTTTCATGCATTTTTGTGAAAAATAGATCTGATATTGTGCAAAAGAGAATGAAAAAAAAAAAAAGAAGAAAAAAAATTTAAATATATGGATTCCAACTTTTGACGTTACGTGACGTGATACACACACAGCAATGGAATTTTATACGCCAATAGAAATAGTATAATACACATGATGTTTTTGCTCCTATCAGTTTTCAAAGTCTCCCTCAGCTCGCTTGATTATCAAGCTGATTAAGGTCATTATAATTGTTAGATGGTTGGAAATTTTGATGTTTGGTTAATTGTTTTTTTTTCGAATTTGATTAGATTAATTCAGTGTGAAGGTAGCCATGTAGGTCACTGCAGAAGTTGAAATAAATTAATTGAAGATATGCAATTGTGAACCAACGTTTCGACTCTCATGTGGAGTTCTCATCAGGATACGATGTTCGTTTCAACTACAATTTATAAAAGAAAGAATTTTTTACAAAAATGTTTATAGGAGAGAGTGGGGCAAAATGGACACTGTAATGAAACGGTTAGAGATGGAATTTTTTCGATGATTCTATTGAAAAGCTGAAGAAATTTTAGCCGGGAAAACAAGTGTCAGATGTATTTTTTCGATTTTTTTGAAAATTCGATATTTTTCGGCATTTTTGAGGGGTCAAAAAGGCTTTTCTTTCTTGAAAATTTTCAGTTATTTGCAGATATCTCTGGTTCTATTGGTTTTGAATTTAAAAATATTGAATTTCGAAATAGTTATAGGCGAAAAACTGTTTCAGAAAATTGTTCCACAAAAATGCCTATAACTACCTTAAAAATCGATATTTTTAAATTGAGAACCCTAAGAATCGATGGCAAATAATTTCACCTTTCACCTCCCGTTCGAATTCTTACGCTACGACAAATAGAATTGGAAATATCCTCAAAGAAGTGAAAATTTTCAAAAAAAGAAAGGATTTACCCCTCTGAAATACTCAAAAAAGTCAAAATTGCTAAAAATTCGAAAAGATTGATTCCAGCCCTTGTTCTCGTCTAAAATTTCCTCAGCTTTCCAATGAAACCATCAAAGACGATCTACCGCCAATATTTCTATTAATTTCAAGAGTTTTCCATAATATTCGCTTAAAAATTTTGATGTGTCCATTTTGCCCCACCTTCCCCTATAGTTATTATTAACTATTATCTATTCGTACAGAATAATTATACAGTCGAGTCGCGTTATGAACCCGCCTACGGGGGTGTAGGGGAATATAATTCTAAGAATTCGTGTACCCCCACCCTTTCAGTACAGGCAACGTTCGTAAGTTGAACTTCCCCTACTTTTTAAGCGTGTGAGTGTGTGCGTGAATTTTTCCAATCTCGCGTTATGAGTCCGTTCGATTATAATGGTTATTTATGGCAGTAAACAGCCAGATTCAGCGTAGTGTTTTGAAATAAATGGCCTAAAAATTATTTACATACTTCTTCTATGTAATTAAACATTTTAAAACATAAAAAATTAATCGGTAATGTTATTTTTGTAGCTAAGTTAAAAAATAAATAGCATTTTACGTTGAATGAAGGCTGAATTTATTCCAATAAAGATGCGGTCTCATAACGAGATTCTGAAATCAATTTTTTTTTGCACCGCATGGAGGGGGAAGCTCTTCCGAGAAAATCCCGGCTGCCGGACTCATAACGAGCGGTCTCATAACGCGATTTGACTGCAGTTATTTACCTCATTCTTGATAGGAAGATGATAATCAATGGTTAAAAATATGAAAAATTCTTGATTCAAGTGTCATCATGCATTTCATCATGCTCAACTTCAAAAAAAGGAGTCTCATTGTTGAAATGCGTAAAGTTTAGATTTTTTTGTTTAAGAAATTCAAATTTTTGTCTTCTTCCATTAAAAACTATGTTTAAAAAAAAACAAATGAAAAAAATTTTAAGAATTACAAAATTATAAAAAATTCTTATTCTTTAATGTTTATTATATTGTGTTTTGTTCTCGTAAATGTCTCACGTAGAAGTGACGAATGATACAGACCATAGTTGCCTGTGCGATAATGTCATCGTAATTTAGAGCTTAGGATATCAATCGTCTCGAGTGTTTATTACGGACACGCTCATTTCACTTTTTTTTTCTCGTTTATTTTACAATGTTTAATAATGATAAACATCTGGATTAATGATTCCTGGTACTGAATTGAGAGGACTCGTATGTTTATATTCTGATTAAACATGCGCTAATGCAATTTTGCATTGTTAAATAATCTATCGTATTACGTTAAATATATACATATATATTTATTTGCACTTTCACAGTAACGTGCGTAATCGATATTTCCGATAGTGCCTCAACAGATGTGGATCAATGTGTGTTTTTTTTTCTTTCTCTTCCATTTTTAAAAACAGGGTCATTGGTTCGTGTCAGGGATGACCCACAGATGTTGTGTCGTGTTTTGCCTCAATTTTTGGGGGCGAACATGTGCGAAACTATGAGGAATATTTATTCTTTGTTCCTATCTCTATCTCCACTTTTTTTTTTCTTCTTTTTCTCTTCTTCTCTCACGATGAAATATATGATAGGTCCACTTTGCACGAATCCTCGATTTATTAGAAAACAGTGTGTGTCAGTGATGAAGTGATAAACGATAAAATAATAATAGAGAGATATATATTTTTTTGGGGAGTGTATCTAATTGTGTTTGTTATTTAATCAGGAGTGTCTTTGAAAGAAGCATACAAGATTAAAATGCGAATTATTACTGAATAATCAGTACCATCTGCTTCGACATTGTAAACAATTAGTATTTTCGAGCATAACGAATAATGCCTAATTGATAGGCATGAGAAAATTGTATTGTATTAAATGGTGATTATATAAGGATCTAAAAGTTATTCAGGCAAATCGATATTGATTCAATTTTTTTGAAAATACTTCAGAATTTGGCTGAGATGGAGTCACTTTCATGGCATTTTTTTTTATCTGGCTCTGACGTTCTTCTACAGATCTGAAGGTAATCATAAAAATTGCTCTATCTCGCTTACATTCCAAGATATTTCCCCGAAAAAATCATGATTATATAACTATCTTCTTGACACGCTTGAATAACAAACCAGTAGCTCTTCTCATGTTCTATAAATGTCTCTCACACCATCGTGTCCAACAAATGGTTAATTTCGTTTTCGTCCTCGCATCAACGTGACTGGAATGTGTCTCTGGTTCTAGTTCCGGTAGTCCAACGACAAGAAAAACCGGACGTGTGAAAAGCTCCGTTTTTTTTTTCGTCTACCCTCCTCGCTCTGTTCCTCCACGTTTTTTCTCCTGTATTCCCTGCATCCCGAGTAACTAGCAACTGGGCTCTCATGAACGTCCAAGAAAACACACAGACACAGACAGTGACACACCCACGCATACACAATTCCCAAGTCCCCCCGGAAATATCCAAATGGTTATTTCATTTTTAGTATTTTAACTGTGTATCTACGAATGAAAAAATAAGGAAAAAAACAACTGGCAAAACTAATGTGTGTCGTACGACACACACACAAACACAATGTGCGCCTGTATAACCGAAATGAGAAACTAAGAACAAACTGTCATCGAGAGAATCGTGTTACAGACGCGGCAGATACAACGCAGATGCCTTTCTCTCTTATTTTTCAAACTTCAGTATTAGAAGAGAAAGAAGAAGAAGAAGAAGAAGGAAAAAACGTCTTACCCCACCTAGAGGATGGGCTGCAACAATAAATCAACTTGGCACGGGGCAAAAACGAGAAATGCACGCGTTTGTCCTCGTTATTGCTTAACAGAATGAAGAGTAGAGAGAGAGAGAGAGAGCGAGAAAAAAGAGGCAAAAGGGAGCTTGTAAAAGAATCGTGTAAAGCACTTCTGCATAACTCGAGAATTTATCTCGAATTAACATTTTTCATTGATGCCAGTGCAAGCGAACATACACAGTGTTCTATACACATAGAAAACCCACGATAATGAACGTTCCGGGGGGGGGGGGGGGCTGAGGAAACCCGAATGGAAAGTACAAAAGGGATGGCCACCAAATCCTCGACATGTGTGACCGATCTGCAACATGATTCATTGGGTGATTTTGGCTTTTACCGATAATCGATCGATAATTAACGTTTTAACATGAGATGCCATACACCAGGTTGCTCCATATATACAACATATACATATTGGAAAAGCCCTCGTACATTTTGGCTGATGACGAATCTCGGAACTCTGCGTTATACACTGCAAATTATTCCACGTCATTCGTCTCTTCCATGTGTTTGTGTGTTGCAGCAGTCCGTTTTCCATCATAATCAATCAATAATTGAGAAATAATGGGTGGAGAGTAGATGAAACAGGAAAAAAAAACTACACGCAAAACGTTAATTTATGCAGTGATTGAAATATTATCCATGATAATTACGTAATTATTGTTAAATCAGTGGAAATCAGAGATGTTAAAACATTTTGACAGTCGAAAGGATGTATTAATAATTCATGAGTTATTAGCATACTCGGTATTGATTTTTTTTTTTTCGTTTTTTTTTTCGATGAAAAATAACATTTCTCAATGTATCGATGCGAAACCAGTGAAATTTTGGATGAAACTCGCTTGCTTCAGCCTCGGAATCAGTTGAAACACATACTCTCTAGTGTAACGTGTGCCTGGAAATTAATGGGACGAGATCCGGTAGAATGGTATAAAGCGATAGTGTCACCGGCAGGAGACACACGGACTGCGTATAGCCTCCATAATACCAGGGCAAGTGTGTGTGAAAGAGAGAGAGAGAGAGATGTGGTTTTCGTCTGATGCGAAAATACTAACACACAAAGGGCCATCCTCACACACAGATCCAATAGCTTGAAGTTGTTAGTTTTCAGTGCCAGAAGAGAGAGTTCCAGCAGAAACTACCCGAAACTATGTGGATCAAGTTGGAGGATAGTGGTTATCTGTGTATTACTTCACCGTTTGCCTTTACTCTCCCAAAAACCCCACGGTCCAACCGGGCAGGATACTACTGCCACGTTTGGATTTTCACCGTGCGGAGATTGTTGGAAAAGGGACAGAGAGTCAAAAGGCACAAAGGAAAACGTTATAATCGGGTGAAGGCCCCAGAGAAAGGACCGATCAATTGCATCGTACCGATAGTGTCACCCCTCTTGGAGAAAAAAATTTTCCGGGTAAAAGTCAGCTATTGGAGCTCCAGTAGAATGACCGAAAATAAAAGATTTTATCTCCATTTATTTTTTCGTTGGGTTTCTCTTTTCTCTAGTCTGCACACACTATGGCAATCAAGTAATAAAGGGCCTGAAACTCTTATCTTAACGAGCAATTGTGTGCGTTTTGGGGAAACTCAATGTGGAGGGTTGATGCCTCCAACGTAAATGTCAGAAGGAATCAAACACATTGGGAAGGGGGGGGGGTGGGGGTTTTGCTAGGACGTGGCACGTCAAGGCGAAAGTCATACGTCGGAGGGTGATTTTGGCTCTTCTCTCTGTGCTTAAACAGTATGCGCATATCCTGTACTGTTTTGGAACCCTCAACCGAGGAAAGCCTGACGGACGTTGTATAGGATGTACACCCCAATGAGTGGGGGCCCCCATCGTCCTATGGAAATACTCAAATCTATTGATTTATGAACAGATCGGCGGAGACTGGACGTCTCTCTAGAATATTTCGAGCTACTGGCTTGTCTCATATCGTGTTTGGGAAGAGGAGAAAGGGATACAGTACAAGCTCGCAATAAGAGACGCTTTGAATAAGATACTTTGGCTCGCGTAACTGCAGAAAGCTACCGACACTTCTTTTCAAGTGTTAAAGAGGGGAAAGTCATTCGAAACACTTCTTTTTTTCTTTTAAATATGAATTAAGAACATTTTCTCATTAAATTGCCATTTTTTTGTTAGTTTTTTATTGTTGCACTTTTTTCAAAAATATAATGCTTCTGAATGAATTAATATTTATATATATATGTAGGGGAAAGTGGGGCAATACGGGCATGAGGGGTAAAATGGACACTTCTGGGTTTTTATGCATTCATTCTGAAAAAACATTTAAATGAATGAAAATATTGGAGATGGATTTTTTTCGATGATTCCATCGGAAAGCTGAGAAAATTTGAGTCGAAAAACTTGTGCCAGAATTAATTTTTTTTTAATTTTTTGAGAATTCGATGTTTTTTGGTATTTTTGAGGGGAAAAAGCCTTTCGATTTCGGAAAAATTCAGTTTTTTGGAAACATCTCTGGTTCTATTGGTCGTAGCGATCTGAAATCAATTTTAAATGAAAGGTGAGATCATTTCCCATCGATTTATGGGGTTTTGAATTCAGAAATATCGATTTTTCATATAGTTGTTATAAAAGAAAAACTGATAATCATAATTTTTCACAAAAGCTCCCCTATCTGAAAAATCGATATTTTTTAATTCAAGACCTCATAAATCGATGGGAAATGATCTCATCTTTAATTTGGAATCGGCCTCAGGTTACTGCGCCCAATAGAACCAGAGATATTCCCGAAAAACTGAATTCGCTCAAAAATCGAAAGGCTTTTACCCCTCAAAAGGCCCAGAAAAAATCGAATTCTCAAAAAATGGAAAAAAATCAATTCTGACACATGTTTCTCCACTAAAAGTTGGTCAGCTTTCCGAAGGAATCATCAAAAAAAATCTATCTCCCACTGTTTCATCACAATGTCCATTTTGCCCCACGTTCCCCTATGCTTTTTCTGAGAATTTTATTGCCCTATAAGAAAAATGTTATTTGAAGCGTGCACTGTACTTCCTAAATCCTCAGGAATTATCCTTTTTTCCAGCTATATCCATTTCAAACTTTTACCAACAGTTAGAGATATTGATAAAACCATTTCAAAATTGATGGAACAAGCCTTTGATAGGTTCGAAGTGGTTTGAATGAAAATAGTACGAAGTATCTACAGTTTCCACCCAATTTTTCACAATTCATTGGCAACTTTATTTTCCATAGACAGTTTAAATGCTCGAGTTTATGGGTACGAATGAAATTTTATGGACGATTAAAAATATTCAGCGAATGAACGAGAAACAATATTGCTTTGAATATTATTAATTCACTCGATTCATTCGTAGTATTGTGTTATGAATGAACGATCAAAGCTCAATGAGTGTTTTCAATTTAACTTAGCATTTGGTTTCGGAACATTGGTTAATTAATTCACCATTTTATCTATGAACGGTTAATTTAATTTGTCTATTGGTTTAAATTCAATGTTATTTTTTGCTGCTTTTTTTTTTTTTCAATAAATGTAAAAGTTTTTATCATTCAAAAGTTCATTCTGTCAGTTAATACACATTGTAAAACGGGAGAATACATGTTAACCACAGAAACAAATAGAAAACCACAATTCCAAAAAGCTTACTCATTGAAAACGACACTGTTTTCTCAATTTATTTTATATTACAACTCGTGTAGGAAAAGTTCTACTTGGGTCAGACACTGTGGTATTTTCATCTATATGCTAACTTTCTGTTGCTTTTATTATTCTGCTTTATTCCAGTATCGTATTAAATTATTCAACCGAGGAAAGGATAAGGAAATGAAAAAAAAAAGAAGAAGGGAAACCAAACTATCACATATAGTTCTCTTCTTTTTCTTCTTTTAACTCGTTTCTTCTGGTTCAATTGAAGTTCAGGTATTCAACGGGTGGAAAATTAATCGAATTTAATTCAACTAAAACAAAAGCCAGATGGGTTTACATCGACGCCCACTAGCTCAACTCGTGCGGAACGAGACGGGAAACGAGTCAAGTTGCTATGGGAATTTTACTATGTACATTTGCCTTTTTTTTTTTTAATACTTTTTGCGTGCACAAATGATGGTATTACATATATTATTTTTTAATGAAAATTAGATAAAGGGGTGGTGGATGTATAGCTTGAGTTTCAATATTTTCTCTATGGAATTTTGTTGATACACTATCTGCTTGGAATAAGACACTTCTCAGGGGACCAGGAAAATGAAATGATCAGGAAAAATATGCTTACATTTTTTTCCAGCCTCAAATTCAATATCCTAGTATCACTGGATATTAAATTTCAGTTTAATTGTTTGTTGATTAATAAGAAAAAAAATTGTTTCTTGAAAATTTAGTAAAAATAGGAAAATTAAAAAAAAAAAATTGAAAATTCACGTCATTTTGATTCTGAATATTCATGTTCAGAGGAAAATTCAAGTAATTTGCAGATTTTCCGTCTCAATTCTACTTGACTCATAGATTCCTTTGAATTTCATCTGAAACTCACAGATTTCTTAACCATCCTGCAATTAAGAAAAATTCAATATCACGTTTATGAAAATTCCTATCAAATTGTGCCCATGCAATTTCCATTTTCTTCCAAAAATGCAGGAAAGGAATTCTGGCCTGTCTCTTTTAAAAATTTAGGGCTAAAGTCACTCAATTCACGTCCTTTGGACATTATTCTATAGATCCCCAAGTGGCAATTACAATTCAACATCAGTATTATGATATCTATATATGTATATGTGCAGGAAAGTGCAAAACATCTTATCCAAAACATGAACGATACTGAAGTAGCGAAAAATATGACAGAATGAAGATGAGAAGAAGAAAAAAAAAAGCATTGAAAATGGTAAACGTGTGTTTCGTGCAAAGTGCAGGTGCGCCAGACTCGGTAGTTTGTCTTTAGCATAACAAACTAGTTGACAGTTATGGCAACTCTTGCATCTCAGAGTTGCGTGCACAAATCTCATTAATATTGGACATACCGCTAAATATCTGCAACGTCTGTGTTTTTCTACATTTCTTTTATTTCAATGGGTTTCTCCTCGAGATGTGTACAAAACCCTTGGTTTTCCAAGTTTATTTTCTCCTTCATATTTTTGTTTTCTGCTCTTCAGAGCGAAGAGGGAAAAGCAGGAAAACAATAGGCAAACAGGAAAAACATAGAACGCATATTTTCATATTTCTTCCCCTTTTTTTTCCTTTCTCTGAAGGATTTATCGAAGGGGAAAAGTGTAATATGACTTAAGTGGTTTTATTTTGGCTGGTGATATCATAGTATACCTCCAAAGTGATCACTTCAATATATGAAACATATCATGAGTTCGATTTAGATCAACTGTGATTACTAGCGGAGCGCTCACGCAATCCCTCAGGGAGGTTACGAGAGTATCAAACAGGGGTAGGGAAAGAGGGGCAGAGAAGGGGGCGGGGGTGAAGTATACGGAGGAGTAGGACAGGTCTAGCGTTTGCCTCATCAATAAAGATTGAAGTTGATGGACGGATATCATGTCGATGGCCGGAAATGTCCTCCACTAGATGATCCGTGTAATTTCATCTAATCTACGTTGTCTACCATGTTTTTTTTTAACCGGCCCTCTTCTTTTTTTATTCATAAATATTTTTTGGAGGTAGTCATAAATTTTTATGATGTAAATTAGCAGTGAGTGATGGCCTCTGTTGTTGACTTTCCATCAGTTATTTTGATATAGGGAATAAAAGCAACTTCCTGAGATTGAGCTTTTACATTTTTATTCAATACAGGATTTTGCGAATATTTGAGAATCTTATTGAATTAAATAAACAACAGTAATTGTAATATTTTCTCTCCGATTTTTTTCAGAGTCTTATCAGATGATTCTAATAATTTCTGGAAAAATTCGAAAATCTAGTTATTTTAATCAAATTGAAAGAATTTTAGTGCAAAATTTTTTTGAACGCATAAATACTAAATTAATGAATAAAAAAATTTAATTAAAAAAGCCTTCCCAAAATCAAGAAGATAGCACTAAACTTAACGGTTCCATCAGAAAATATAGGCGCTCAATCATTTCTCGCTGTCCAGTAAAAATTAACTTCTGTTCGATAAAATCAAAAATTACGAGACAGCCCAGTAAATAAAAAGTGCGAGGGTACTACAGTAAAATTTAATTGGACAATTATCCCCAGCAGCCAGAATCTGCCTAGTGAAATTTGTTTCAACCAGTTACTGTAAAATTTTGACTGCACGCAAAGTCCAAAATTTCCTACAAGTTAAAAAATTCTAATCACAATAAAATAATAATTGTCGGCAGTATAACACAGTTATTCTCTGAAAGCGAAAAAAAAAAAAAAATTTTACCTCTACGTAATTTTTCTTGCACTAATGAATGTCCATTAAATTTAACGTTTTCCAGATAAAACCTACCTACTGGATGAATTTCATTCTGCGGAAGAAAATAGTTAACATAATTCCAAAGTGTTTACTTTTCTGTGAAAAAATAAACATAAAAAAAAAACATCCCTCTTTTATGAATTTTTCCATAAAATTGAAAGATTTTTCGTCAAACCAATTTTCTTCTTCTTTCACTTGATTATACACATCAGGTTTTTTTTGCGAAAACCATTTCTCCCTAATAAAACAAGCTTCCAGCATAAAAAATGAATAATTCCATCTCGATTATTTGAGATGAAAGAGAAAGAGATACAGAAAATTTACTTTTGTGTGCTGGGAAAGGGAGAAAGGACCGATCAAGTTAGCGTATAGGTACGAGAGAAAACTAGATGACAAATAACAGATGAGCACTCAGAATGCTGGACACGTAGAGAGAGACCAAACCTCATCCCTCTAGTCAGACCCACACATTCACATTCAAGACAAATACACAAATATACAAGGGTCGTTCGTGAAAACCTTGTTCATACCTTTTCACGTTTCTCTCGTGTGCAAGACACAACCAATGTTGTATGTGTGTAGCAAGTCAGCTATAAAGCTTCCACCTTACTACTATACCGTTTGGCTTTCTCCTTTCTCTTTCTCTCTTCCTCTTTCGGTATCCTACGAAGGGTGATTTAATGCCCCCACGTTTGATCCGATATTCTTTATAAAGTTTGTCCTACACCGCTACAGCTGCTTCTCCATCTCGTCTTCTTCCTCCAGTTCTTCCTGCAAAGTTTTTCATCCAAGTGAAGAAGGAGATGGAGGAGGGAAAAAAAGAACAATGAAGAAGGAGGAAAAGTATCTGGAAAACAGGGTGAGAGCCATCATCACCGTATTTAGTTGTAACTTTCACACCATCCTCACCTTCTTTCTCATCTTTTTCTGATTCTTTTCAGAAACTCACACTGATTTCACCATTGACAATCAGAGAGAGAAAATTTCTTGGATTGTGGAACTTGGAAGTATAGCAGAAAAAAAGAGCTTGACTATGAATATAGTGGTGGTTAGTATTCTACTCTGAAAAGAGA
This sequence comes from Aleiodes alternator, assembly GCA_963921955.1. NCBI lineage: Eukaryota > Metazoa > Arthropoda > Insecta > Hymenoptera > Braconidae > Aleiodes > Aleiodes alternator. Next base: position 11,960,231 of record OY998099.1, on the reverse strand, counting down.
CAATCCATAATAGTTCATGTACAGAAATTCACATAGATATCGTTGCCTTGAAAACAAAGGGGCATACACAGAAAAAAATGTTTTCTTAATTTAAGAATGTGCAGTCACTTAAATTAAGAAAGAAAAAATCACTTGATTTAAGTGAGGAAACTCACTTGATTTAAGTGAGTTTTCTCACTTGACTCGAGTGATTTTTTCTTTCTTAATTTAAGAAAGTAAAACTCACTTAAATCAAGTGAGTTTTCTCACTTAAATCAAATGATTTTTTCTTTCTTAATTTAAGAAATAAAACTCACTTAAATCAAGTGAGTTTTCTTACTTGAATCAAGTGACTTTTTTTTTATTTCAGTAACCTGCACGTTCTTAAATTAAGTGAGTGCACATTCTTAAACTAAGAAAACATTTTTCTCTATCGAAGAAATGGTTTTCAGAGGGCCTTTCCATTTCGAACCACTTTCTCCCAAATAAGCCAGATAGTCAATCGTTAGCAACCCCAAACAATAACAGTGTAAAAACATCTCAACCAACAACGATAGAGTCTTAGCAATGCATGTCGGGAGGCGACTTTTTTTGTAAAATTGTAACTGTTATAAAATCTTTTGTTTATTGTAGACATTGTATCACATAACTGTACACTGGCCTTTTTAAATAAACACTTATAAAAAAAAAAAAAAAAAACATTTTTCTCTGTGTAAGTGCTATGCTTATGCATAACACTATATAATTTTTTCTTGCTTTAATGAATTTTCATATTCCTTCTTTGAATCAATCATTAGTAGTTCAAGTATAAATTTATGGATTCTGTATTGTCTTAGCCGAACATTCCATCGTAAGCCCGCATGGAAAAAAATATAAGTCAAAATATATTCCTAAAATATAAAGAATGTAAGTGGTATCTCTGCGCTTATAATTATTATATGTATAGCATCTATTTATTTAATATTCAGGGAGGATGTTTTTGGCCACTCATATATATGTGGAAAAAAATTCAAAATGTATGCAATTTTATAGATCATATAGAAAACTTTTATGTGTCACAAATATTTCTTATCGCTCACATATATTGGAAATATATTTTCGCATATATTTTTCCTTGATGGGAAAAGTGTGGGTGATGATACAGAACTCGCTAACAGAAATAAAATATAGCAAGGGTTATGTTAGACCTCTTGATTCAAATTAGTGATCTTGGAAAGTAACCATAATATGATAATTCTAGGTCCACTTCCTAATTTAATAGTTCTTTTTGACCTCAACCCGAGGATATTGCGTTCATAATCAGAACAAGTAGCTGGTGCAACAAAAATCCTCTCAACGTAATAGAAAAAGGATTGATCCCTTCTAAAACAAGATAGTCTTCTGTGTCACCTAACTTTTCTCACTATCTTCTGGTGTCGACATAAATTGAGGAAATAAATTAGACCAGACGTATGGGTGAAGAATGTATATTAGACAGACGACATATTGGTTAGTCGTGCGGTCTACGCAATCCCAAGTTTCTCTCTCTCCCTCGAAATTCAACTCATTTTCTGACACTTCTTTTTTCTTCGGTTCAATCTTCTTTGTTTTTTTTTTTCCTTTTTTTTTCGGAGCTGCCTGTGCACAGAAATGCAGTTAAGGAGAGACGAGAGCGCACGTGCTGCACACCCGGTCTCTCGGTATAGGCCAGGCTTCTTCCTCTACACAGTGCAGAGTCTACACACAGTGTGAGATTCTCTCTCACCATACAGACATCACACTGTTCTTGTCCTTTTATCTTTCCAAACGTGGCGTTTGCTACGCGCATAGACTCACTTTACTTCGCATCCATCCTCTTTGCCAATAATAAATGAAATTATGAGGGAAAAAAAGACAAAAAAAAGGAGGAGGAGGAAGAAGAAGGAGAATATAAATGAGGTGAATAGAATTCTGCAGTGATTGAGTTTCATTGAAATTGGTTTTTTAAAAAATCTTTGCGAAGCAAATCGAATAATCGTTTCGTTGTATGGCTATGTTTATTTGATAATAAAATTATTAATACAGCCAATTTCTAAATGAGCATTCATATATATTTCGATAATTATAGTGGATAATCAAACATACGTGATCTATGGAATAATTATATCATTGATTTGATATAATTACACTCAGTCTCTAGCAAAATTATGCTCATCAAATATTTGTCGAATAATTTGGGTTAATTTAGTAATAATCATAATATTAATAATGTCATCAGCAAGTGTTATGGAGTCATTCCACTCTCTCGGGCATTCAGTTATTCTATTCAATTTGTCGGATTTTTTTTCCACATTTTTCTCCCGGTCTTCCGTTCAATTATAATAACTGTGCATTTTAGCGCACGTGCGATGGACAAATGATTAATTAATTATGAACACAGAGAGAGAGAAAATTTGAGGAAATTTCGGACAGAATGCTGCAGGAAAAATTCACCTGTCGGGATTGCATACAAATACACCTGCCAATGGTCAAAAAATTTCCTAGGGCGATTTTTCTCGATTCTCCTGCTTATTAACCTAATGAAGATAAATTTCCAGTCAATTCTGAATTTTCCTACTTCAATTTAAATTTACCAAATATGCACTTTCGAATTCTCATGTATTTCCAATGAGGTTCCCCATTGACTTTGGATTTAAGGATGTTCTACTGGTATCTTATCGAAATATAAAAATGTACGAATTCAATGAAATTTTTTTCCAAGGTTCTCCAATTCATAAAGAAACCGAATGCAAAATTTGGCGTTTTTTTCATACCTAGTTTAAAAGTTAAAATTAAAAAAAAAACCATCTTTTAACATGTGCTCTTATGGGAAATTCACTAAATTATAAGAAACTTTTCGAAAAATTCTTCAAATTTGATGAAACTTCGGATATAGGTGAGAAATTACCCCCTGCACAAATGCTTCATTTTTATACGACGATTGGGTCAATAATTGGCATTAAAATTAATAGAAATGATTGAAAAATTGTCACTCGCACGTGAGTGCTGCCAGCTTGTGTCGCCAGAATTACCTAGAATGCAACGTTTTCTTCAAAATAATTCTCAAACTAATTAACTAAAGAATAAAAAAAATATTCATTAAATGTGATGATAACAATATAATATTTGAACACCCCCAGCATTTCATAATTCCCTGAAAATAATTTTGATGAAGAATTTAAAAACTCATTTTTTCATATTCAGAGATTGAAACACTGACGGAATCACTGCCCCCCTCTCATGCCACACAACCCCTTCTTACAATACCTGTAGAACATCCTTAATGAGAAGATTTTTCAAATGGAAGTATCGACAGGAAGAATATCCTTCGAATTTAATCTCCAAGAATTTCAATGGCAAGAGAGAGACAGAGATAGAAGTTTCACTCATACATACCAGAAATGTCGTAAAAGAGAATGAGATGCGAGAGAGAAGCGGCATTTGTGGTTGGACATTGCTGAGCTTCTCTTCTGCTTCAGTATCTTGAGAAACAGAGTAACAAAGTGGATGGCTCGAGCAAAAGAGCGAAGGAGGGGGGGGGGAGGGAGAGATAGAATGAGAGAAGCAGATTGTGTAACGGGCAAGGTGGAGGAGAGTGAAGAGAAGAAAAAGATAAAAAAAAGAGAGAGAGAAATAAGAGGGCACCCGATGTATAGGGACAGCAAAGAGTCGGGAACTCGCGTGACAGTGACACATATAGGCGGCAAGGCAAACAGTGAATCGCTCGGGGGGCGCCTTAATTACATGGCGGCTTTTTCTACCTTTAACTCTGTGTGGCGTTTGGCTGGTTGAACGAGAGAAGAAATGTTAGTAGATGGGGGCCCTTTTACTTTTACGAGTGACATACGAAGAGGACAGACTGGACAGACGTGTATATGCCCTTAGAAAGAACGGTAACGGGCGTTGTCTTAAAGTTTCACCCTTTTTATCGTATCATTAAGTATCCAACCAATAAACGTCTATTTAGGTGGTATTGATTTTTATCTTATAATTTTCTTAATTTTCTCCACTCAAATTTCAGGCTTTCATCGATTTAGACTCATTAGTAAAAAATTATTCCACGTAATTGTGATGAGAAGTTAATTATTTTTTTCTTTAGTTTCTGTTAATAATATTGATTTCGAATGATAATATAATTAATACAAATACCATTTTGTTTCCCTTTATTTAATACATTTGGAACTGGAAAGTTCATACTGCTAAAGAAAAGTACATATATATATTATAAAAATGACACATTCCTATATGAGGAGCGATAGATTAAAAAAAAATATAACAAATAATATTAACACACAAATATATTAACATAAATAATATATTTTTCACTAATATTAATTTTTCTCAATCGATAGCTCTGTTAATTATAAATAAATCTAAATTTCAGTCAACTGACGTTTCTTCTGAGATAACACATCATTCGTTAACTATTAACTAAAGGTCCATTCGTCTCAACAGAAACTCCCTGAAGACATTTTTTTATTAGTCCCGAAGACATTCCTCAAATATTAACAAATATTTGTTCGGTTATCACCCCAACTAATATTAGTTAATAGTTAACAGGCTCGTTGCAGCCAAACGAATCGTATTCTCAGTGTGGATGTGTGTGTGAAGCAATGAAATTCCAATTGTGGTTGTCTTTGATCTCTGATCTTCCGGTAATTTGATCGGATCATTCGGACCCAATGGAAATCAAATTTTTATGAAATAAAATAACAGTCAACCTAATCCCCTTATTTCCGGTTGTATCCTCGGATAGACAGGCGAAGGAGGGGGAGGGGGGCAAGAGGAGGTAAAACTTCGATGGCGGGGTCACGTGCAAACACGTGCTATCGTTCGCACGGATTCTCTCGGGGGTGCCAGAACAGGCTCGTCAAGTGTGAAAGGCTAATGTGTTCATCCCAGCGTCGAGTTACTGGATCTAGTAAAGGGATCACGTGATATCGTTTCTGGTGCGCTTCGCAAAAAACCCCGGTTGAATTAGCATTGGGTCTCTATGGCAGATTGGAAATAAAGTGCTTTTTCTCTCTTTCTCATTTCACTTTTCCTACCAATCAGTGAGATTATACACTTTATGGATTGAAGTTGGCTGTGTGTTTAGGGCAATGAACAGTGGATGAGATATAGAATAGAGAAGATTCATTGGGACTTTTGAAAAAAAAAAATTTTTTGTTTTTTGAGTTACACTGTTAGAAAAACATGGAAATTTCATAGATAATTTGATGAGAATTTTCATAAACGTGATATTGAATTTTTTTTAATGGAAAGATTGTTATGAAATCTGTGAGTTTCAGAGGAAATTCAAAGGAATCTATGAGTTTTAAGTAGAATTGAGATGAAAATTCTACAATTTACTTGAATTTTCAATTGAACATGAATATTCAGAATTAAAATGACTTGAATTTTCATTTTTTTTTGTATTTTCCTATTTTTACTAAATTTTCAAGGAACAATTGAACTGAAATTTACAAATTTCATTGATATCCAGGCGTGAAATTATTTGAAAATCGATGATATATTAATTTTTCAATAAAGTGATTATCTGAAATTTCAGTAGAAATGTAACTTATTAAAAATTTCCGTGATTTGGCACGGAAAATTCAGATGGAAATTTTTAACAGTGTAATTATTTTTGGGGAAATGAGGTTACACAGAAAGGGGGGACTGTAGTCAATTTTTTAATTGGTAATATTGGGTTCATTCTTTTGGCTCGACATGGAGATTTGAACATTTCTGATTTTTTAAGGGTATCAAAGATTTTGATCTTCATTGGATTAATCAAGGATGTTCTTACAAGTGTTGCAAGCGGGGGCTGTGCGGCACGAGAGGGGCAGGGATTTCGTCAGTGTTCCAATCTACTAAAAATCACTTTCATACAAAAATAATCGAATAAAATTTGGAATAACGTCTTTTATGAATTAATTGAGTTTGAGGCAATTCGCAAGAAATTAAGGGATTATTGAATTCAATTTTCCACTTTACGTATTAAATGAATTTTCATCGGAATGTAGCGAGTCACATACTCTTCGGATTTCTAATTATAATCCTGTCTTAATTCGAATAAAAATCACGATATTGAAATTCGATGAAAATGTCGTTATTAAATTCTCACTTTTCTCTCAACGGTTTCGAAGAAATTCTGTAATTGACAAGAAAGTCTTTATTGATAAACGAAAATTGTCTTTTAATGCAATTAAATGTGACGGTCCATATTCCCCAATTATGTAATTTTCCTTATAATATTGATTAAAAGAATTAAATGCTCAAATTTCAAATCTTTTATCAATCTTTCTCTCCTTGTCGTAACTTTTAGAAATTATTTTCTACTTTTCTATTTTTTTCCATAATTATGAGGAAAATACTAAATTTTCTAAATTTGCGAAACCATTTTTTGCTCACAGTAATTAATTGTTTTTATCAAATTATTTCTTTTTTTCTTCAAATTAATCAATAAATCATGGTTTTAACGATATAATATTATATTCATAAATTAGACGGTAAATGTTGCTGAAATTACGTGAGTATGGTTTTATCATGAGATTCATTCTAAATCAAGTGTTTTTAATCTATGTTCAAGTCGATTCCCTCGAGAGCAGCTCTGTCGAAAAACTAATTGCCCCAGAATGAACAATATCACCTTCAATAATACTTCAAAAATTCCAGTATTAATTAGCAATTGACCTCAATACTTCAGGACAATGAGAAACAGCAAACTCATCAAAAAAAAAAAAAAGGTAAAGCTTGAAAAACGAACAAAAAATGTCCATCAATTTCCCAATAAAAAAGCATGAACCAAAGAATTCGTCAGATGATCCATTTTACCTGCATTTTTTTAATGAAAAATTGAAAATCAATCTCCCTCAAAATTCTGTTTTTAATCAATCAAAATCGTGCCTTTTACCCCTCCAAAAAAATTATAATTCGACTCTTTGAAGTCATGATGGATTTCTTTTTTTTTTCCACAATTTTCCTACAAAAGGAGAAAGTGTAGGGAGACAAACGAGCCGTTACCAACGACAATCTTCTGTCTCTGCCCTTTTTTTTCACGTTGTATTCTTTATATTCATTCCTTCCACTCTTATTTGATGATGATGATGAAGGAGGGAGGGAACATTAAACACCGAGTGGCCCATAACTGCCCCCTGCTGTGTTCAGTGGCGTGCCGATCGAACGGATGCCACACAGCAATGACAATATCACTAACGAGCAATTCACAGAGTCCCAATATCGTAAATCAAATAAAAATCATCGTGGCATTCGAATGTACACATATTTTTTGATACACCTCTAACCATGTGTACCCAAAGTCACTCATCCCTTTCTCTCTCTCTTACTCATTCAATAACTCCAACGATCCATTGAGAATTAATGAAACGCCTCTGAAGTACAGGTGCTATCTACCTGACCATTCCTCCTGGAATAAATAAAAAATAATTGTTGAAAAGAAGAAAATTATTCAGGAATTCATTTCGGCATGAGGGAGTTTGTGAAAAAATCTGAAAAAATTTGAGAAGATGCTCAAACATGTCCACATTACACTGCAAAAACTAATGTTTGATATTAAGACATTTTTAAAACATTTTGAAGATTTCTTTGGTAGTGACGATTCAGTTATCTCTAAATGTTTGAATCTGCCAAAGTGGCTTATTTTTCATTGACATGATCTATAAATGTAAACATGTCCTTCATAGAATTAGAAGGGAATTGAATGAATTTCTCGAGACTGAAAGGTTAAACAAATAAATTTATTAATAAATTTTTTAAGAGAATCGAATTCCGGAAAAAATATGTAATGCGCAAGCAGGATTTGAACCCACGACCCTTTTCGTTTCGTTTCAAAAAGCAAGTTTTATTAACAACATTCTATATAGTTACAGTTACACTTGTAGAAAAACCGACTTACAAACTACAAAACCTTAAAGATTATACTATATGTGCTGCGCTTAGCAGTCTCAATAGTCTACTCTATTTTTATTTTATTATCAATCCTTAACATTTTTGTTTAGAAATCTTTGACAAAACAGGTTATTCAATATCATGACTTTTTTTTTCTCTTTGGTAAAAACAGTTTAACGAAAAATCCAAAGCACTTTAGAACCCACGACCCTCTGATTACATGTCAGGTGCTCTACCGCTGAGCTATTGCGAGTTACTATATTTACCATCGAATTTTTGATTCTCACATCTTTTCTCCACCTCCCATCCACGAGGCAATGTCGCCATTAAACAAATAAATTTATTAATAAATTAATTTTTTATTAGTAAAAAATTGATTAAAATTAGTATATTATTTTTTCCTCATTTATTTGATCCACGTTATTATTGTTACCCTATTTTTGTAGGAAATTACAACACTTGACTGAGACACGAAAAATATTTTACACCGATGTGTCTGAATAGCAGTTAGCAATTGAGCTTCGCCATATACCTTTAAGCTTCAATAACTGAACAATCGAAAAATATCTTAATTTCAAACATAAAAAGCAGCTGAATATATTTATCTTAACTTTTCAGATACATAATAATGTCTTGTCACTTTTTAAAACATGCATCACTTCCCAATTTCAAATGTTTTCCAGTTCAGTTACCCAGCTCCAAGATACTTTCAATTTTAAAATATTTTTCTATAACTGATATCTTAAATTAAGAAATCTGTGAAATATTAGTTTTGCAGTGTATCAAGTAATTTTTTCCATTTCTTTTGTGAAGAGGTCTGTATTGAAAAAAATAATCCCGGACCATTTTCCACCGTAATTCCATTCTGCAGTTTCAATTTTCCTAATGAATACAGAAATAAGCGCAAAAGTAAAATACCCACAAATGGGAATAGACGAGAGTGAAAAAATTCGCAGATCCATGAATAAAAAAAAGAGTTTTGTATCTGTCGGAAATGTCAGTCAATCATGACTAATGTAATTATCGCCCCTGGGCTCCAAATGTAATCAAAATAATGTATATTAAGAATTCTCCACAACCTCAATGTGTCCGTTAAAAAAATGGCATATATTCAATTAAAGTAATTAAAGAAACTTTAATATTCTCATTGAATGAAAAAAATTGCCCCCATAAGAAAAGTCTTTCATTCTGTTTCAAAATCAATTTTAAGTGTAGGTGGAAAGATACAAATGTGTATATGAAAACGATGGGATGTGGTTTAACGATGATAAAACATTGACTGAAGGAAGTTGGTAACGGGGGCGGCAAAGAGGCCATATATATAAAATAGAGGCTATGAAGAAAAACTAGTTATAACGAATATTCTCAGAAATATAAATGCCTCTAAAGATCTTTCTGTCCCGAGGGGCATCTTAACGAGGACATCTCCACAGTCTCTGTCTTTTATTCACTCTTTATCTTTCTCTGTTTTCCCATCTCTATGTCTCAATTTTTTTTCTCGCTCCCTCTCTTGAAAAAAAAAAATTTCATAAAAATTTCGAAAATTCTGAAAAATCTCCAAAATTACAATAAAACAGATTTTTATTTATTTTTTATTTTTTTTTCTCTCTCCATTTATTTTATTACTATTTCTAGAGGCTTGAAATAGAAGAAAATGAAATAAAAGGTAGATACATGCATGTTTTTCTCTCTTTTATTTCCTCCTTTTTTGTTGGAGATGCTTGAAACTGAAATGGAATGAGTCGATTGGTGTTTCCGGTGTAATGATTGTCCACATCCAGTATAACGCCGAGCACATCAGGACCTAAATAAAAAAAAAAGAGAGAATCCTATCGGAATCTCTCTCTTTTACCGAAAAACCCAAATCTCTTCCGTTAAATCAGAATAAAATGGAAAAAAAAGAAAAAAGCTAAACCAATACATACATCCGATCTATTTTAGCTGATCTGGATCATGCGGCATATGGATGGTACTCGATTTGGAATTGCAGTTGAAGTATGCGCGAAAGCCGAAACTGTGGATTCCACCTCTGTAGTTAAATAGAAAAAAAACGAAAAAAAAATGCGAAGAGACCAAAGAGAGTGAGTTCAGCAATGCCTGGATCGGCAGAATGTTAACGTCTGAGTGTCACGCAAACACAGTGCGGGCAGTTTTGCTATCGCCCAATGTGCCCACTACATCTCTCTCTCTTTTAAACAACCCCTCCTCATCATTCCTATCCCACCCCTATGATCCTCCACCCTTCTTGTCTCCTTCATGAGACTCTCTCAACTTCTAGCTCGTTACAATAAATTCTCCCTTGCTTGCTCATTCTGAAATGCCTTTTAATTCCTTATATCCCTCCATGTCTTCACGACAGACACAGTTTGCCTAAATATTTGCGTATTTGAGAGACGAAAGACGGTCCAATATGTCTAGAAATTCGTGGAAAAAGGGGGGAAGTGGAAGGGAAGGAGGAAAGAGAGACGAGTTAAGTTAGAATTCACACCCACCCCTCTCTAAGCCCCTCTTTTGTTGGTCGTGGCACTCTCACAGGTCTCTAAGCATGAATTTCCGCCGATAAACCTTATCGGCGCCGTTCGTGACTTCCTTGAAATCTGCACGATCTTTCTCTTCCACTCTTTCGCCTCAAATTCTCTCTCTCTCTTCCTCTCTTTCACCTCCCCCACAACTGTTTTAGCATTGTACACAATTTTGCGCCCCAACTTCGCCTTTATTGATTGAGAAAGTAAAGTGCGGGTAAAAGGGAAAGGAGAGAGAGAGAGAGAGAAAGTAAAAAAGAAACGAGAAAAATAACATTTAGATTTCATGGGATTTAGTCAACACCCGTGGCTATTTAGCAGTAGTAGAATGAGTTACAGCTAAACCTGTCCCAGTCTGCTACTGTAAACGAGCTTCGTTTTATATCCCACTTTCCTCCTCTCTGCTTTTCTCCTCCAACCCTCCCCTCCCCCCCCCCCATGTCTCCTCTCATTCGTTACCCCGAGATATCTAGATGAATACTTTGTGACTTGAGTGATTTAACGCAGAGCCTTTTTCCTTTTTTTTCCCCCCACATTTTCCTACTTATTCCCTCCTTTTTCTGTTACGATTTATCCTCACTCTATTTTTTTATTCACCTCCATTGCTTGTCGATTAGACCACTCGTTCTCTGATTAATCTCGCGTGTCAATTCACTTTATTCTGTTTTTAATTTTCATATTAAAAAACCTCTCTTTTTTCCTCCATTCCTCTCCCCCTTTCCCTCCCCCCCCCCCCCCCCGTCACTCCCTCTCTAGTTAAATACAATATCACTTGTTATTTACATTGTGATTAATTATATAACTTCAAAGTCACCAGTGTACAAGCATTCAATCGAGACATGAAACAACGAAAAAAAGAGAAAAAAAATCAAGAAAATGTGCATTGTCACGAATAAAACGAGTCGATATATCTCATGATTGAGGCGCTTGCCCTCTTTCATGTTCGGCATATTACTACAGATTAAATCCAAGGGCTCTCTTTCTCAAGTTCCTTCATCTCTCTCTCTCTCTTTCTATCTCTCTTTCATTCTTCCTGGCCGTTTGGATGAAATCAATTTTTTCATTCTTTCCCAATGAATTGCGTGTACACACGCGTGCCAATGTGGCATGGTAGATTAGTTGCCTTCTGCAGATACACTGAAGTGAGATAGAAATAGCCACCTACACGTCAATGTCATGGCAGTTGTATTGTGTAGTACATAAACGTTGCTACATAAAATTCAAACCGGGGCCCAGGCACGTCCATCAATTACGAAAAAAAAAAACCCGTTGGGCATGTATGTGTGTGAGGCAACCAACAGATAATCGTGATAATAACGATCTCTCTGCATTAAACTCTTTGGCTCTTTCTCTCTCTTTCGCTCTTTCTCACCCACCATGATCCATTATTTAACACTGTGAATTTTCAAACATTTCCACGCGTCAACACGCGGTGTAGTTTTCAGTTAACCGTTGGAAAACGGTATTACACCTATATAAACCGCAAATGCGGTTTCATAATAGCCCTCTTCTCTTTTTATTTTTCCTTTTCTTTTTTTCCTCACTCGTTTCCTTTCTCTTTATTTTCTCTTACGCTTTTCACTTTATCCTTATTTTTCACATAATTTTTATTTATTTTTTTCATTTTCTTTGAAGGCTTTGTGAGTGAATTTCATGGCAGCAAGCATATGCAGAAGCACCCATTAAAGTTTCTCATTGGTTCACCCACTTTAATTCTCTGATGAGCCAATCAGAATTGAGTTTAGAAACGTTTCGACAGTGTTACCAAACCTTCAGGAATATTATCCCCAAAGCATTCTGGAAAAACCACTGAATTCGAATACAAACTCTCCAAATTGGAACAGAATGATTTTTTTTTCCTTAATAATTAAGCTTCTGATTATAAGCTTTTATGAGATTTTAATAATACATTGTCATCATCATGAACAAAACCAACGATTGGAACTACATTGGCAATAGCTGCAGAACATGCACTTTTACCATAATAAATAAGCACACATTACAACACCATCCAGCAAAAGTTGAATTAATCAATCAGGCGTTAAATTTGATTCACTTTTCGTTTAACGTATGAAAAAATTGTTGGGTAATTTTTTCAGGAAATAAATAGAAATTTTCTCGCCCAAAAATACCCTCAGTTAAATTTAACCTCCAAAAAACTCGCTGAGAAAATTTTTTCCCCAAAATTTAGGGGGAAAACCCCCAAGTTGGCAACATTGCGTTTCAAATGTGCTTCTGAACGTATTTTAATATTCTGCGCATTTAACTACGCAGAGGGAAATGTTCTGCATAAAAGTGGGGATAAGGACGAAACTTGTCAACTTATTTGAAAGTCCACTGTAATGATAGAGAAGAAAAAAATAATGTATTTTTTTTTTTTGCATAAAAAGGAAGTGTTTATGTGGCAACACTTATTTATTCCAACACACGTGGGAAATTGTGTGAACCGCACCAGTTTTATAATATATTGAAAAAATAAGATTGTGATCAATATAAGTGTACACGCATTTTTCCTTCATTTTTTCTTTTTTTTTCATTAGAATAGTCACGTATTTCCTGTGTTACAAAAGTAACACAAATTCACACTGTTCTGTCATATTGAGAAGGCTGATTGGATATTATTTCGTAATTACGTGAGATATTCCGTTACCTCTTGTTGTATACTGTTTTTTTATTTTTCTTTCTACTTTATCACCTAACTAGTGAATCTCAGTCATTAAAAATGAAACGTGAAGAGGATATAGGATGAAGAAAAAGTACGAGAGAAAACAGCCAATTATCTGAATTGAATCGAGTGAATTAGATCGTGCAACTAATTTATATAGTTTTTCAGTTGATAATTGAATTGAGTGAAATGGAAAAATTAGGGTTGAGTAATCTTTTCGGTAGAAAAAATCCGTAAGATCTCTGGGAATCTGGGATTCGTATTGCAGTAAGGGTATTATTGATTATTTTCAAGTGTCAAAGTATAAGGGAAGGATGGGGTGAGAAGAAGATGAGGGGTGGAACGGAGATATTTTAGTTTTCATGTTTTATATTATGTAAATCGAGAGAAATCAGTGGAAATATTTGAAGTACGTTTTCTTTTCATGATTCCATTGAGAAGCTGAGGAAATTTCCATTGGAAAAGTCATATATGAAAGCTCATTTTTTTATAATTTTAGAAATATTTCGCTTTTTTAGACGAAAACTAGAGCTATAAATATTGGGAAATCAATAATTTACTTTGAAGCCACATAAATCGAAGGCAAATAATCTCACCTTTCAGCTTCATTCGGAATTTTCACGCTACCACCAATAGAACCGGGGATATATCTTCAAAAACCTCAGATTTCTCAAAAATTTCATTTTGCTCGAAAAAACTAGGATTTTCTAAGAATTTCGGAAAATAAATTTTGATACATGTTTTCCACCACAAATTTTTCTCAGATTCTCGATCAAAATGGTCCAAAAAAAATAATCCATCTCACGCCAATTCATTAGAGCACCATTAGAGCCCGATCCAGAGGCAATAGCCCTTGCTTTGTGAAAATGACCATTTCTGCTCTATCGAATTCTCAGAACCGTTCGAGATACTGTTATGAAATTTTGCAGGTTACTTTCTGATGACATAGGCAGTATCACTGTCAAATGTCATGGAAAAATATGTCATGGGAAAAAAGTTATGAAGATTTGAGGATTGCGGAATGACTTGTGCTATCTACTTCTGCTTTTTGGAATAGTTTGAAATAAATTCAAAGTGCCCCAGAGGACTTTTGAGACATCCGTTGGGGGAAGGAGGATGAAAAACATAAGAAAACACTTGGCGAATAAATGTCACCAATAAGTGTCACTCTACATTTTCAATATGTCAGTTTTCTGATACATCCAGAAGTATCAAAATGCAGCTATTCCGCCAATTATCAGTGATGGATACAGCTTTCTATCATTTGTTATTCAGAATAGTCTTCCTCATCGTGATGGAATGCTCCTGTTAACAGTTCAACGGATTTTTTCTGTGTCAGAATCTCACATTTTATGATCTCTTGGTTTCACAATTAGTCAGTTTGTTTTTAGAACCCGGGTAGAATTTTAATCGAGTTTGTTCTCATTGGAGGAGCGAACCAGATCCAGGAGCGATAAATTCACCTGGCTTATCTCAGATGAGGCTCACAAGTGGTTTCCGTAGGGCAGACCTGAGAATATGGACTCCAGTGATGTCCGAAGAGGCCTCGGACTATGGCTGTACTAATGGTTAACTTATGGAGGCATACCTTCAGCTAGCCTGATGGAGACCACCTGAATTCAATTTACGTGAGATGCATGCAGATGGAAAGCAGACAGACGGGGCAAAATGAAGCAGATTTATTTATGAGTAAAAGTCTCGACTGAAAAATCTGAAAAAATTAGACAATGTATTCATGATTGATCCAGGATTTTTTCAAGAGTCCTTCACAGAAAATTCTGCAAAAATTCTCGAATAATATGGACATATTAAAGCGTCTTCTCAATTTTTTTCAGAATTTTTCATGAAGTCCTTCACTCCGAAAAAAAGTCCTCGATCATCTTGCTTTGGAGATCCATTTTGACCCAATCTTCCCTGATAATTAATGTATAAGTAGAGATTTCTAGGAAATCTATTTACATTTGAAAGAGCAATATTTTTGCAGCGAATAAAGTATCTAATGGATTCCCTTGCGAAAGCAGAAGCATTATTCAAGACAAAAGTTGGCAAATTATTGGAAACATACTTCTCTCCAGCCTCCCCATGTTACAAAGCAATGAGTGAAGAAAAGAATTCATCCCTCAAGGAGCTCACAGCAATCAAAGGGATTATATGTAAAAATATGTACTCTCCAAAGAATGGAAAAAATCGAATTGAAATCCCAGGAAAAAAAATATAATTGAATAAAAAAGAATCAGAGACGTGTTGTTCTGTGAAATACAGACATTTTTATGTAAGAATATAAAAGGTGAGCTTTGAGGAAGAATATTGACAAGATTTCCTCTTCAAATGGAAAATGTATCTGTTCGAAAGTACACTGAATGTGCGATATACACCTTTAGCATGGTAATTCAAGAATTTTCCCCTTTTTATAACGAAATTCATAAATTTCAGACTCTCATTACATTATGTAAATACAAAACGAATTGATACATATTTTAATCCCAAATGATAATCGTTTGGCACCGAGCAAAATTTCATCACGTATAATTACTGTGAACCAATGAAATTAGAGTACAATATCATGATTGATCATAAATAATCGATTATTCATTGTGATGGTGAATTTTTTTTTTCAAGCATTCAAGCTTAAACGTTACACAAGACATTCAATATGCAATTTGGGTCGACAGGTACCATCGATAATTTTGTGTCTCAAATTCAACGGTTATACATGTACACACATACTATATATATATGAGTATGCAGATACATATATATGTATTGGCTCATGGATACGATCTCATGACTATTCATAAAGCAATTTGGCGAGGGCCATCAGCGTCCTCTTAATCTTCACAGAATCAATAAACTTCCACCTCGTTCGCTTCTATTTCCGATCAATCAGTTGACAGCGGCAATAAATTAACTGACCAAAACGATTTGTAAAGCTGAAGCATCAAGTTGTCTTGTCATCGAGATCGAATTCCAAGGAATCATCTATTGTCTTACGTAATTTTATTTTTCAATACAACAAATTTCATCAGCAGCATGCATTCGACGTAACAATGAAAAGTATGAGTTTGTAACACAACACTGCAAAAACTAATGTTTGACATTACGACACTTTTAAAACATTTTGAAGATTTCTTTGGTAGTGACGATTCAGTTATCTCTAAATGTTTAAATCTGCCAAAGTGTCTTACTTTTCACTGACATGATCTATAAATGTAAACATGTCCTTCACAGAATTGGAACGGAATTGAATGAATTTCTCGAGACTGAAAGGTGGAAAAAATCGATTAAAATTAGTCTATTAATTTTCTCTTATTTTTTCAATCCACGTTATCATTGTTCCCATATTTGTGTAGGAAATTACAATACTCGACTGAGACACGGAAAATATTTTACACCGATGTGTGTGAATAGCAGTTAGCAATTGAGTTTCGCCATATACCTTCAAGCTCCAATGACTGAACAATTGGAAAATATCTTAATTTCAAACATAACAAGCAGCTGAATATATTCATCTTAATTTTTCAGATACAAAATAAAATGCCTTGTCACTTTTCAAAACATGCACCACTTCCCAATTTCAAATGTTTTCCATTTCAGTTACGCAGCTTCAATATACTTTCAATTTCAAGATATTTTTCTCTAACTGATATCTTAAATGAAGACATCTGTGAAACATTAGTTTTTGCAGTGAATGATAAATTTATCCTATCATAACAATTTCAATCATCATACAAACCACAAAAGAAGTGACAAATGAATATCAAACTTTGCACAGACAATTCAATATAACACTGGCTATTATTCAAATATTAGCTGTATTTTGTTTGCCATTTGTGTATACATATGATATCTCTCTCATATTGCCCAGTTGAATGATCATAATTGTGGTACCTAATAGCCTCGAGGAACTTCGAGTTAACTGGAACACTTTCACTCAACAAACCAGGATAGCACATGTACACAGATACAGAAACACACACATATACACACATATAGACCATTACTTATAACTGTGCTACACTATTATTTTCATTTGAACGTATCCAAAGACCTATGAACATGCTATATTTTCTTTTCTCCTTGATCCGGTTTTCAAATTCTTAACCACTTGCAAATACCACAGCATGATCCACTTAGAAATCATTACAGATAACGTTAACTTTCAATTTTTCTACGACCACAATCAATTTACCATAATTTTCTCTGTCTTTATCTTGTTTTATTTCCTGTAATATGCGATATATTGAACATTCGTAATTCCATATATTGAAGAAATACAGGAGAAGTTGGAGCGAAATGGACATGAGGGGCAAAATGGACACATCTAAATTTTCAGGCAAGTATTATGAAAAATATTTGAAATTGATAAAAATAACGGCGTTAGATTGTTTTTGATGATTTCATTGGAAAATTGAGGAAACTTTAGGTGGAAAAGAAGTGTCGGAATTATTTTCTGTGAATTTTCGGGGATTTTGACTTTTTTGGGCATTTTAGAGGGATAAAACCTTTACTTTTTTTGAAAATTTTCAGTTTTTTGAGAATATCTTCGGTTCTATTTGTCGTAGCGTGAAAATTCTGATGGTAGGTGAAAGGTAAGATCATTTGCCATCGATTCATAGGGTTTTCAATGTAAAAATATCGATTTTCAAGGTATTTATGGGCATTGTTGTGGAACAAGTTTGTGAAACAGTTTTTGACCTATAACTATTCCAAAAATTGATATTTTTTAATTCAAAACCACACAAATCGATGGAAAATGAGCTCACCTTTCATTTGACACTAACCCCGAATTGCTACGACCAATAGAACCAGAGATATTTGCAAAAAACTGAAAATTTTCAAAAAAGGAAAGCTTTTTACCTCTCAAAAATGCCAGAAAAAAAACGAATTTTCAGAAAAATCGAAAAAAATACATGACATTCATTTTCCGGCTGAAATTTCCTTAGCTTTTCAATGGAATTATCGGAAAAAATCCATCCCTAACCGTTTCATTACAGTGTCCATTTTGCCCCACTCTACCCCATATGATAGAGTAAATCGGGGCAAAATGGACCTCCGGAGCAAAATGATGCAGAAATTTTTTCCAAATTAATGAAGTTTCTGGACAAATCTAAAAATAAGTATTCATTGAATATTTTGGAAAACAGTAAGAATCACTCGAGATAACGTTAACTCCCTATTTTCCCAAAACCACAATCAATTTACCACACTTTCCTCTTTATTTATCTCTTTTTATTTCCTTTTATTTGTCACTTTTCATTTTTCTTCCAACCGCTTTTTTTCCTCTCTCTCTTTCTTCTTCTTCTCCATACATTTTTTTTCTCTTTTTACCTCCCCTTTTTGCATTTTACAAAGACCAAGTTCCTGGCTGAATATTTTTTATTGTTCAGAGTCAACGTGGCGTGACAGGAGTCGTCGGTACTCGATGTTGTGGAACCAAGCTATGATGGGTGGTAGTGAAAAAGAGGGGGGGGGGGGGTTAGGGATAGAGTGGTGGGTTGAGGTCGACAGAGTGCCGCCAACGATTCTAACAAAACACATACGATTCGACACACAATGTGCTATTCTGATTGTAATAAAGTCGTATGTGGCTTTTTTTTTCTCGTCTCCCTATTATCAATGGTATTTTCTATTGATAATAACAATGTATTGGATGAGACCAGAATGTACTGCGGTATTAGTTGGATATATAGATATTAATGGCTTTGAATGTATGTGATTTTGTGACTAACCAACAAAAGCATTACCCTTTGTTTTCAATAGCTACCCCACCTCTTCTTCTCCCTTTTCGCTACTTTTGCCCGTTTTGATGAAAGCTATGTGTATGTACATACGCTGTGGCCCGACACAGGGAATATAAACCAGGGGTGGGATGGTGTATATATATTCGTAATTCGCGTCAGCGGACGTCAGGATTTATGAGCTTTCAAAATGTCGACTCGTCGGGTCTAGATATTACCGTTTAAATAGCCACTACCACGTCCACAACTGATTATAATGGGCATCATAACGATTTCCCCATAGTGTTTAACGAGTTTTACATATTAACAGTGTATTGTGCTTTAAATTGGCATTAAAAAATCAGAATGTGTTTTAAACGAAAACGAACAGGTATTTCGTTCGTTCTTATCTACGAATTGATGGATGTGTTTTATTTTTGGATATCAAAGTAGAATTTTCATTTATGCAATGTAACTGGAACACTTATTCGACTTCAACTATTCTCACAAATGTCACTCGAATTCGGGATAATTCCATCACTCAATCATTTTCTGAGAATATCTCGTCAATTAAGGAAGATTCGACCTTTTCTTTCCAAATAGAAAGTTTCTACTCGAAAATTAGGAAAAGTTGTTCAATATAGCAGCTATATTGGACCATCTTCTCAATTTTTTCGAATTTCTGGAAAAAACGCTTCAATTTTGAAAAAATTCCATTGTAGTATGATTTAAAAGTAGAGGAATATGAGAACAAATAATGAATTCATTCATTCAACTGTCTATTCCAAGATAATACTCTAGATTCGCAGGTGAAAGGTTCTACATTAGCGTCATGATCAGCAAGCTGATGCGATCGAACCAGTCAAAGTCTCGATCAATCTTCAGAATGATTTCGTAAGAAACCTAACAAAGGATTTAATATAATTGAAGAAAAATCTCATTCCTTCTCTATTTCCTCTCAAATTTCCTACAGTTGAAATCGAGTAAGATCCGAATTAGTTGCACATTTCCGAGAATTCACTACAGCTATGACCCCGAACGTGCAGGAACCATCACGTAGATTGATCCCGTACAAATCCAAAAAGAAGATCAAAATCAAATTCACCATAGCTAAATTTTCAAGAAGCTTCTGGAAATTCTGTACACGTACACTGGATAGACAGCGATATCATCAATTGAAAATACTAAATCTTCATTTGATCCGATGCGCATTTAGTGAATTTGCTCTCGAATATATTGACCTATTTCGAAATGATGCTGAACCAAGTACTCGGAATACGAATAGTTGTAATGATGGAGGCTACACTAGATATTGATATACTCGAGCAATTTTGAGAGGTTCATTAATAGTCAATTGATTAGAAGTACCCATACATCTCTTATTGATTATTTCAACATTCCCATTAGTGGCGGAGATCCGTTTGCCAATTATGACCATCATTATATGATCCTTTTGAAATGACTGATCAGGTGCGTCCTGTTGGACTTGCAATAATTCCCCTATTATTGAAAAGTTACATCAGCCTCTCTGTACAAACTACTTGGACATGAAATTCAATAATACTATTGGCATTCGTACAGTGAAAGAGGAAATCAGAGTGAAGTAGCTTTCAAGTGGATTGCAATACTCAGTCTACGATTATGTGGGACGGTATTGCTGGTGTAATGCATCGTAAATGATTCTAATAGAAGTGGTAATCAGGGTTGGGAATATCTGTCCATGTGAGAGTATCTATGGGAACCGTAACTGACACCATGACAATGCAAGTATCCGAGGTAAAATTCATCTGAATGAAAATGTTCATAACAAAACGTGAGATGTATTGCTTTATTAAAATATGCGATTTTTCAGATTCTCGTTATATTTCTGCAAAAATGAATACATGAAATGAAGATGTATGGAATATTGAAATGAAAATATATCATCACCTTGGGAACTAAGTGACGTAAGTGTTATGTATAAGCATAGTACTTACGCCACTTTCTTTCTCAATGGAGTAAATATATTATATTCGAAAAAATCACTTTTCGACAATGTCTCCAGTTTTATTTTATCTCATTTATCGCTATATATTGTGACGTAATTCCTGAGCCTAACGGTAAGCTCAGCAATTAAGCACGCTTGAAAAGCACCCAATAGCCAAAACAAAATTTAAAACAAAACCAAAATCAAAATGGGCGCCAGGATGTATCTCAACATCCGATCAATCTTAAATTGATCTAAACAACAACAACAAAATTAAAAATTCAAATAATTTAACCACAAACTCAAATACTCCCTTATTCAGCACGAACTAGTTCAGTCTCATAACATGAGGGTTTCATAACATGAAATTTCGGTATTTGTTGATCCATCCAGAAAAAATTGTGAGACCTAAATTGAATTTTCTTTGCTTTTCCTCTCCTTCTGTTCATTCCCATGTCATTTATTTCTCATTCGACCCTTCAGATAATTCATTCGTTTGTCCAACAAAAAGGATAAATGAAGCCATGACCATGTTGAACGATAAATACGAGAACGCTGCCAGAAAAAAAAAAGAGAGAAGGGTAGAAGATTACATTTGGCAGTGAGTTTGGATGGAGATACGTCCCTCGTGAGAATATTACAATCACTGATAACGAGACTTTGATAAACTGAATATGTTGAGAGTGTGTCTGGGCTTTTTGCTCTGTTTGGTATAAAAAGAAATGAATGCCCATGGGGGATGAGAGAGGCAGAGAGAAGAGAGATGGAGGAACTTTGGTTAGAGTAATTGCATCACGGACAGTGGATGATAAAGGACTTTCTTAGTACGTAGGAATAAATACATTCTATGTGCATTCGTTCTGCCTTTTATTTTATTTATTTTAATTACAGAGAAATTAATGCCTCACAACAGATACACATATTTTTTTTTCTTTCAACTTGCTTCTTCTTACTTCATTTATATATAAATATATATAGATATACATATATATGTATAGTTTTTTTTCTTTCATTATCTCCTCTTTCTTTCTTTCCCGCGGGTAAAATGTTGCGGCGTAAATTACATCCGAGTGTATTCACCGCGGAATGTTTTCGCCGGGTTGCGAATCGTGGAAAATATAATTTGAAAAGGCCCCCACAGACCGCACTGTTAATGGTCTACGCATGTAATTAGGTAATTACCCGTTGAGATAGGAGAGAAAATACAGAAACAAAAGGTTGAAGTGAATCTCTTTTCTTTTTCACCTCTTTTTTTGTAATGTTTCTTTTCTTTTTATTTTTGTTAAGTAATGAATATATAGAGTATATATACAGCAAAGTGAGAGAGAAGGAAACAAGCAGCAGCCAAGTGGAATACAAATTTTTTTCTTTTTCTCCCTTTTGCAATTCACTATCTAAAAAGCTCAAGGTTCATTGGGCAAATTACCAATCTTGAAGTTATCTTTTAACAAAGTGCACGAAAAGGAAAATCACTTCTTTGGTTAAATAAAAAAAACACTCTCTCTCTCTCTTTCTTCTCATGTTTTCCCCCTTTCTTTTCCCTATACTTGCAAGCACAAGATTTACGCTCTGTTGCATTGAACGAAAACTTTTCAACTTTCTGGAAGCTAACTTGTTTGGAATAGGTCGCTTGAATTTGCTGGGGAGTTTTTACAAAAAAAAAAAAAAAAAAAGTAAACAAAGTGTGAAGACAGAGAGGGGAAAAGGAAAAATAGTGATTGACCACGCTACGAAAGTACATAAAAGTTTGCATAAAATTTTTTTTCCAAACTCAATCCATTTGTTTCAATTGAACGTACAAAGAGGGAAGAACTTTGAAAAAGTAGATGTGAAAAATCACCGGGGGTTGGATATTGACGACGAAATTTTGTAAATCACCTGACACGTTGTATTGGACAAGCTCAGTAAACACGGGCATTGGGCAATTTCCAGTAGAGCATCTTCGATACTGTGGTTTTGTGATGCATGCTTTTGGCCCAAAGGCACTTTCCGTCCATCGCCTCATCTCTCTTTTTATTATCTCCTTTTTTTTTCCCAAATTTTTTCCCCCTCTTTTCCCTCTGTCTTTAGAGAGCGCTTCAACTCCTCCTCCAGTAGCAAACTCGGCTCGCTTCTCTTCTGGGGCCCTAAGGTGGTTTTTGCCAAGCGCTCGCAATTTCTGATGCGTCGCGACTTCTGCATCAATCTTCGTTGCCAGCCACTGGGAAAAAATGGACATAATGTTTTACCAGGCCACTTCGTCTTTCCACTCTGTCTACCCTCTCCTCTCTTGCCGCCCTTCCCCCCTCTTCTTCTGTATCCCTCTCGCTCCCTTTTCTCCATCCATATGAGAGGGAAAGAGAGTTTTTTTCGGTATTTGATTCCTCTCTTAAACCATTCTGTGTGCCTTCAAAAAGAGCGAATCGGCAAACACACTGGGCCTCCTCTCTTCTCACAACAACTGTGTACTTCCATAACGAACGCGAAACTATGCGCATCCCATTTACGAATTGAAATTAATTCAGCAATTTGATTTCTTTCACGTTGAACATGGGGAACAATATATTATGTCGTCTCTTCCACCGTCAAATTGTTTGGCAATAAAGCGTTTTGGTTTTAACGAGTATCAGACCTACACTTGATATATAACACGAGCCAACATAAAATACGTTGAGAATAAGCCGAAAAAACGCAAAGTATTGAATATAATCATTTTGAAAATAAATAGTGAACACTAAGTGGAATTTTATGTCGTGCAACTGAGAGATTTTTGACAGAGTACGGATCTAAAAAGTATGGTGGAAAAAGAATCTGGCTATAAATAGTTGCTCCAAAAAGAGACAATTATTAATTTTTCACTTTTTCAAAATCTTCAATGCAATGATCTCAAATAGTAACCGCAAAATTATAATATGGGGGGCAACCACTAATTTTATAGTTCGTTCTAGCCTCAATTGGATAATATTGCATTCACAACGAAAACGAGTTCATGCAATTATTCAGTGAGAATTCCCGACAAATTTTCGTCAAAGAACAGCTCAACTCTTTATGTCGCATAATACGGAATTGCTACTCACCAAGTTGAAGCTCTCTAAAACAATCTGCCGTGTCACCAACCACTGTAAGGAAAAAAAAAAAAATGAAAAATGTTACAAACAATATCATCACCAAACTTCTGGCTGTGACGCCAGAATAAAAGGAAAAACAGAGAGCGAAACAATTAAGATTATTCTGGAATTAATCGAATTTGCTAGGAGAACTATCCAAAGCAAATCTCAGTTGTTCACGACAACTTAACGTTACTGTGCATTTGAATTTCTCGGCTTAGGAAGCACGAAAGTGGTTAGATGAGTTTCCACAACGTTTCCAACCCCGAGAGTCTTTGGGACAGTAGTGTCGTATAGAGAGAGAAAGAGAGGGTCAAAGTTCGCTTGGTGGTAGCAAACTGGTGGTATGCCATCAACAGCAGACGAGAGGGAATATATAGAAAAGCAAGAGGGAATAGAAGAGGCCCAACATACTCACGGGCTTTTGTACACACACACACGTACATATGAGCCATGGAGAGTATGGCCATGAGCAACGAACCGAGAGAAGCTCGGTCAGTGCTTGGAGTCACGCGCTCAAATTCGTTTAACGAGGATGCATCGGTCCAGCGAGAATCGAACGTGACGAATGCACCAAAGTTGGCTTGCTCTGCGGCATATCATCGTTTTTCCTATACGACAGATAACCTCAACACACATCATATATCAAATATCGTTCCTCGGTATTTTAACATAAATCGCAATTTGCTAATTTCATTATTGCAATGTCAATTTGCGGATGGAGGAGGAATTACATTCTGTGTAATGCATTTCCCATTAAAATGCTCCATTCAGTCTAAAATGTATGGATAAATATGTTTGGAGTGTAAAGAAATACATTTCCTCCTGTTAGAGTTCGAGTAGCGATGATATATTTTGTACTATAGTTTGGGTAATATATCATCACCTCAGAACCTAAGTGACGTCAATACTATGCTTATACATAGCACTTATGCCCCTTTGTTCCTAAGGTTTCAAGATAGCTATATGTAAATATAGATATCTTGATAAATGTTATAAATGGATTTTTTTCTATTCATGGAGGTATTTTAGATTGTCAGCAATAAGAATCCATTGAATGTATTATGGAATTAACTGCAGTATATTTCATAATATGAATAAAATGTTTTGAAAAACAGTACATTCATTAAATTTTCATATTTGACATAAAATTTTCGATGACATATGTTGAATATTAAGAATTTCCGAATGATTTCTAATCTTATTATAGTCACAATCCACAAATTCATATGATAAATGGTAACACTCGATGTCGTAAATGAGAAAAATTATAATTACTTGCGGTCATGGCCAACTACTGGATAAGATGTTGAGATCATAGCTGTGGTGAAATACCAAATTGTCTCGATGTCACGGGAACATTGATAGTATTATTCGAAACGAACGAGATGCTTACTGGGAAATTGGATATCCTATGTATTTATTCAAAGGCCAGTTCTTAATGCGATAAGAATCTATTCACCAGCCTGATGAAATAGAGCACATTCAGTTCGAAATATTCGATTTACTGTGAAACGAAAAAAAAGTAATAACGGATACTCCGTTAGTTGAGACGTTCCGGAATGATCTCCTCTGCAGCCGGTTGATGTATTCGATCTACGGTAGTTCGTGCTGATAGTGTTCCAAGTATGAATTTTTGAAGGGTGGAAAATGGCTCATCCGAATCTATCCGAAGTCTGATATTGATCTGAACAGCTCAAATAGCAATTAATATTCCAATTTTTCTCCCCAAATTGATTCTGCGTGGCGAAACAGACCTGTGGGGGAAAATGGATCAAGATGTTTTTCTGAAGCAAAGGCCTTTACAAAAAAATTGAAAAAAATTACCCAAAAATGTAGACACATGAGGGAATCTTCTCATTTTTTTCAGATTTTTTCGTAGAGTCTCTGACTTCGAAAAAAAATCTTGGATCATTTTAGAATCTCCTCTTCACGCACACGTGTCGTGCGTCTCATCTCTTCTCAATGATAAAATAAAAAAATTGAGTGTCAGCAATACGAATAGAGAAGCTTCCGTAATCTCGTGATATTTTCGGGGTCTGTCACGGTTCAACACCGAGACCAGAGTGCCCTCTCTGACCCCTGAAGGGTCTCACCCCATAGCTACTGCCATCATTCTAGTTTAGCCATGATTTTTATTTTCCGCTACACCATCAAAATTCACTTTGTCCCATGCATTTTCCCTGTAGTGATGGACCGAAATTGTAATTTTGTATTTGACTGTCCTATCGGTCCCAATTAAATGCCGTTATAGGGAGACCGAGGCGTGTAAGGCCGTGGAGAGGCCATGACTGACAGCATACAAGAGCCTACATCATCACCAATACTACTCCAAACAATTAATTGACTAGCCGATATAAATTTCTTCTTGGGTTGATGAAAAGGTTTCACTCATTCGAGTGGACAGAAATATTAATTCTATTTATAATGGTTCTCGTTCAGAGATTCCGAGCAGCTAACTCTCACAAAAAATGCTCTTCGGATCTGTCTCGTGAAATTTCTTGCTCCGAACCCTTCGCCTCTTTCTTTATTCATGCAAATAAATTCTGGGAATTAATTTTCCGTTCATAGAAATGAATCGGGGCTAAATGAACCAAATTCCAATGGATGCACCTTCATAGAAAGTGTACTTTAGAAATATTTAACAATTGAAATAGTTTAATATTGATCATTGCGTGTTAAATAAAATTAATGCTGATTTAAATATTGATACAAATTAATTAATTCCTGATTGATTATAAGGACGTTAATTAATCTATGTCCTTAAATCAAGACATTTCGACATTTACTGATCAGAGAAACACCGATACTCTCAGCTATTGACAAACAATTGTGCAGCAACTACCTTCATTAACTATTCATTGAATGATTAATTAGAAAAAATCAATATGAAATTAACAATTCTGTTATAATATTAAGGGGAAAAAAATTCTACGGTTACATGTCTGAATAACATTACCAAAAATAGCTCATGCAATGATAACACATAGCAATAATCACACAAGCAGTGTCAATACAATCCTGCATGAGTGAAAAGAAAATTCTAATAGTTCAATATTAATTGAACAAAATTCCCGGTAAAATTAAATATATTCAACTAGTATTTTATGATGTAGCTTTGGAGTCAAGGAACCGAGAGAAGTGGATGCCCGGTTGTTGCTCGCATTTCATCCGCTGCTTCGCAAATCCTGTTTCTTACACACACTGATAATGCGCTATTGCCCATTCTCTGCTTCTATCATCAGCAGCAGCTTCTTTTCTCCTCCTCGCTTCTTCTTCTTCTTCTCTCTCTTTCTCGCTTATCTGTTAACCATCGAACTGAACACATCTCAATACACGAACGCAATGAGAGTATGCACTCCTCATGCTCATATTAAATGCTACCATGTGTGCATATTATATGCACATATATATAATCCATATTCAACGTATATACATTAACCTCAGTAACTCGGTTGAGTTCGCTCGACTAACGCGGACACACCCTTTTCCTGGCTTGCATGCCGGAGATTAGGAGAAGTTGTCTGTACATACTCGCAAGAAGGCTAAGCGAAATATTCCAACGTACGCCGAGCACGAGCCGCCTACTTGGAATATCCAGCTTCAACTCTTCTCATCTCTCTTTCTCTCTTTCTATCTCTCTCACTCGCTTCCTCTTCATCCAAAACTCTACTCCACTCCATTCCAGCCATCCATGCATCTGTATATATAACTCTGATGCAACAGCCTCCTTGCGCCCAATATCATCGTTTCAACAGAAATTAGGTAAATTTTCGAGAGCACGTAGATTATTCGAACTGGTGTACTTTCTTCCGGAATGCACATTATGCATATACGTACGTTGTAATCACGATTCAGCCTCCCTCTCGGCTCATTCAATTTTCAACAAGTTTAAAAGGTATGCATTAGTGAATTAAGAGATTTAAGTTTGAAAGAAAAAAAGATTGAAGTCCACATTCTTCAATGAAAGTTCTTTTTGAGTACTTAGCGCAAAATAAGGGAAAATGGACCTTCGCAGTAAAATGATCCAGGTATTTTTTTCCAAAAGCAGAGGCATTTACGAAAAAATTCGAAAAAATTACACAATAAAGTACACTGAGAGAAAAAATATATTTTATTGAGAAATAAAAAGATTGGAAATTTCCAATATCACGTGAACTTTAAATTGAATATAAATATCATTACACTGAGGAAAAAATGCTTTCTCCCAACAATTGAATTTCTTGAAACTGAGAAGAGTCAATGATTATCAATTTTTAGAAATTAGTAGATTGGAATTAATTAATTTTCATTAGTTATTTAGAACGAATTGAAGATTTTTCAGATTGATCATTTTATTGCTTGTTTCAACAATATACTATTTTCAGAGAAAAATTTTTACGTCAATCAATTAATTGATCAAAAAAAATTTTTTTTTCTTCAATTTAAAGACAAATTTCCTCAATAAAATCATTTTTTTCTCTTAGTGTAGACATGTTGGAGCATTTTCTAAATTTTTTGCAGCTTTGTGCATGAAATCCTTAGATTCAAAAGAAATTCTCAATCATTTTGCTTCGATCTGCTCTATTTCAATATTTTTAATATTTTTGTTGGAGAAAAAGACCTTTTTGAAAAAATCTTTAAAAAAATAGGGAAATATGTCTAGCATGGGTTTATCAATGCTGATTTTTTTTCGCAATTTTACCATTTTTCCTTAATATTGATCACCATACACATATCCCCAGAATATGATGCGATATTGTTTTTCATCAAGGGCAAAAATATCTATTGTATTTCCCCAATAAAGAGAAAAAATCCAATATTTCATCTCTTTTCATGTAATTAAAACAAAATTCTGATTTTTTTCCCTCTCTTTTCTAAATTGGATCAGAATTATTTGGATCATGTTGAGACCTTTGATCTCTTAGTGTAATATAATACACCATAGGGTAGATGGACATGGCATACTCAGGTGTCAACATGGTGGATTTACTACGTTATTTTCTAGAGGTAACAACCCTCGTAATGCCAGTAGAGAAACAGGAGAATAGCCATGGGTAGGATATTTTTTTTTTTATTCCCTCAGTCTTTTTTTGAAGGGGAATCATGGTTCTGGACCGATGTGCCACAGGTCGTAAAATTTTAATGCCCACTACATATCGTATGTCCAGGGGACTCATACTGTGCACTTATAACGATATGAGTTGCAAGTGTAAATAACTTTATGGTGAAATAGTTCCAGTGGGGGAACGAGATTTAAAAGAGAGAAAAAAGAAAAAAAAAAAAGATAATTTAAAAACTGGAATATGAGTCAGACGGTTTTTTTTAAATCATTTTTATTGAGAACAGGATCATTTTCTTATCTTGTAAATTCTCACGGTTGAGAATTCTAATGTATTATCAACTAATGACTGTGTTGGTGGACGAGTTTACGGTCTCCTGCACTTGTGCATTAAAAAAGAAATGAAAAAAAAAAAAATTGATAGCAAAAAAAAATCAGAGCGATGAAAATAAATAAACAGCTAAAAATACCGTTAATTTGCTCACGGATTGAAGCCCACATTATTTCGATTCATGAAGATAGTGCGTTCGCATGCTCAACCTCTGAAGCATTGCCCTCACAGCCCTGTCTAATTAGCGACTCCCAGGGGCCTTTTACTTCTGTCTTAAATGTGCAATGCTGTTACATTAGGTATACAACTCTTCTCTGGTTAAGTGCAAATCTTTGGAACACAGTATGTAAGTGGTACTGGGTTCAAATAAACGAATGGGAATGAGAGAAAAAAAAAATAGTGGGCAGGAGAAGAAATTTTCATGGGCAAAGACATTGTCCTTGCTCAACTGGTCACGCGACATTCAAAGTATACATTATGTATCTTTTTTCATCTTTTTCTCTTCGATTTTTCTTCTCTAAAAAAAAAAAAAAAACATATTCTTTTTTTTTTACACGGTATATCTTGTTTTTAATGTAAAGCCATCAATCTCATTTTACGAGCACATGTATCTGCCATTAATGTCTGATGCTCATTTTTCCATTCCAAACTGTTGCCATTTCCCTCCTCATTTTTTTTTCTTCATCCACCTCTAATAATGTCAATCAGTATTTATATATTTATTTTTTACAGAACTCTTTAGTCGCTCGTCTTTTACTCTCATTCATATACAAATCGTTTTATTTTAACAAGAATGTATACCTGAGTATCATTTATTTTTCATTCACATTAATGGCAGAAGAAATGATGAACCATAGAATGTCAATTATTCAGAGATATCCGAATTTTTTTTTTAATGCAAAGAATTTTATACGTTACAAAATCTTTCTATCTCGTTTAATTTCCGAGATATTTTTTCAGAATTGATAGCCAAGCAAAATCGCCTTATATTGTTCAACCTCTCCACTACCGAATTATTATTCATCGCAAAAAAAAAAACGTTTGAACATCGATAAACATCGAAGAAGTATTTAAAAGCAAAAGAATATTGAGAAAAAAAAAGAAGAGAGAAACAAATAATTTGTGTATCGAATACGATTGTGTATACTTTGTCCGAAAATGTAACCGATCATCTGCAGTGCCATAAACAATTTGAAATAAATCCCCAGGTATCGTTGGACACGGTCGATTATATTATTGCACTTGGCGGATTGGTTTATCTCTCTGGTCCACGGTCTGATACACAAATGCACACACACAGTCATATAATATTATAACAAGTATAATGTGGTTATACAACGAGAGGTTGGACTATCCCGGTGGAAGGCTAAAGGGAGAGCGAGACAAGAGAGATAGAGATAGATAGAGAGAGAGAAACCTGCTGGTTTCTGCGGACACACAGTTTCAGTGGAGACCGAGAGAGCCCCTAAGGTACAAAAGGCCCGTGCGACAGTCACATAAGTTATTGCCAGGCCCATTTTGCGGACAAGTCTTCCCACCGCACTACTACCACTCTCCCCGCACACATCTATATACAGAGGAAAACGGGGCAAAATGGACCCCCGAGTAGATATGATTTGCGATTTTTCTTTCGGAGCGAAGGCCTCTCCAAAGAAAATTGAAAAAATTCACCCACAAAGTAGACATGATGGATTATTTTCTTAAATTTTCTAAGATTTTTTCGCAAAGTCCGTCACTGCAGAAAAAAAAATTTAAATAATTTTGACTTGGAGGTCCATTTTCAACCGATTTCACCCAAACTCAAGACTCTTACTCAGTCGCCCCACATCCTCCCTGACGCATATCCAATTGAGAAAAGAGTTAGACAATAGACCTGAAGAAGCGAGAGTGGAGATCCCCCTAAAATCATTCCTCGAATAATCATTAATCCACCGAAAGGAAGATTTAAAGTCGTATAAAATCATTTTGCAAATGCAATGGGAATTGTTAAGAGGGAGCGAATAGTGGCGGTGAAAAATGAATTCGAAAAAAAGGGGGAGAGGGGCATCGAAAAAAAATCAAATTAAGAAGATGGGTTAAACAATAAAAGAAAGCGAAGGTGGAGCGAGAGAGAGAGGGAAGAACAAAATTCGGAATCGCTTTGTCTCGCGAACGCTTGATCATTGGAAGGACGCTTTCAACCACACACAGGTCTCTTTCTTAACGTCCACGGTGAAACAAGTGGCGGGGGTAATGATGGATAGAGGCAATTAAGCGAAGCGAGCCGCTCTGGATCGCTTCACGATGGCTCAGTTCTCTCCGCATCTTTCCTCTTGTCCCCTTCGTCTCATGGACCCTTCTACTTTAAACATCCTCCTACCCCCTTTCATTCCCTCCTCTTCTTTGCCACCAATTCACCTTGCCACCATGCTGAGAAACACATACCTTTTAACATCCACTATACTCGGTGTCCACTGGATCGGCAATGAAGCCTCTTTTTTTCTTCTCTCTTCCGTTTTTTTTGAGATTGTGCAAAATATTTGAGATCGTTTCACGGTGATTTGAAGTACCGTCAATTGTTTATTCAACACAAACATGTAATTCACAGGCCCATTTGAAACATTTCACGTGAGAAATTCTAGACCTTTTTTTTTTCTTTTATTCCGTGTATTTTCCCTCATTCGGTTATACATTCCAGTGTTTGAATATCAAAATGGTATAGAAAAACATTGTATCAATCGAGGTGGAACTATTTCTGTTTGTTATTTTGAGGAAATATTTCAGACTTGAAACACTGGTTATATTCACGTTTATGAATATTCATTCACGTCAAAAGGGGAAGTATACCCTAATGGTTGCCACGTTTTGTTATGATTGCATAGACGTGAAATGCAATCAGACCCATCCGAGAGGTACCCAATTCTCCACAGCATCTGACAGGCCGTTCTCTGTCTCTCTCTCTTTTGCCTCCTCTTATTCTCTCTCTCTCTCTCTCTCTCTCTCTGTTGCATAAATTTGCGTTCAGTACACGCTTCGAATAAGACATATCTCGGGGGAAATGAAATTCTCAGAAAAAGCATAACCTAACTCTAACTACGAAGACCACTTGGAATAAGATACCCTAATTATTAATATTTTTCTAGCATATTTTCCACGAGAATTGAAATTAATTTATTCATACGAATGAAAGTCTGCTATTACTTTGAAGAAGCTTTAGAGTTTGAGGCAAAAAGATGCATTAAATTAGAAGCACATTGCAAGGATAATAGGGAACGATAACTCGCAATGAATGATTAGTGATTATGAGGTTCAGAATAATAATAATAATGTCAATAGGTTAATGAAAATTTTAGCTTTTTAGCAAAATATGTACTAGGGAAAATGGCCAGAGGAGATGGATGTAAAACAGTTATTGTAACATCAATGTATATACTCTATTCTATCCTATCATTAACACGAAATGAATAATTCTCAATTGATTATGAAGACGTCTATCAATTTGTGTTTTTACATCAAGACATTTTGACATCAACATAACTATGATCAGTAAATACAGTAACCCCCCATACAATATAGAATCATTTCTCACCTTACACAATATCCATTCACTGCGTCTAATTCACGACTTTTTGAAAGAATGTAAAATTAAAATTTAAGAAAGATTGAAGAGGAGAAAAAAAAAGCGTAACAAAATAAAACCAAGCACTAATAATAAGTAGGCGAAGTATTACAATAACAATAACAGAACAAGTATTATTATAAAATTGTGAATTCTCCAAGGAACATTATGCACATTTCTATGTAAAATTTTTTTTTTCTTTGTATATATATATGGCTAATAAACCTACCACATAGGTTTCAATGCACTAAATAAAAATAAAAAAAATAACTATGATCAGCATCTTTTTTTTTGGGTAAAAGGCTTCATGTGAATATTCAAAAAAATTACCCAACAATGAGGATATAATGAAGGATCTTCTCAATTTTTTTTTCTGATTTTTTTCATAAAGTTCTTCACTTCCAAAAAAATTGTGGATCATTTTCCTTCGATGTTCACTATAAAAATAAAAATTTTATCAAAAAATGTTCCTAATCATGATTTTTTATATCATGAGAGGCTCGCGATATCTTCTCCCTTCCAGCCTTTGGCGAAAAGTGGGAGTAAAGTATTTTTTTCTGAAGGTATCTTATTCAGAACGTGTACCGTATCAACAAGATTGTAAGTGTATTAAAACACGAGTGAATGTATTCATAAAAAAAGGAATACATAAGTGAGGATATATATCAAGGGAATTTCGAATTTTTCAAGGTGATGGCAATCGTTGCTGTTTCTTCGATCCGTGTGGCATGAGGAAGGATACCGAGATAGTCGCCTCCGGAGGTGGATCATGAAGATCGATACGTCTCGGTTTTTCGTCGAATGTTCGTAGATATGTAGAGAGAGACTTTTTGAAAAAGTCTGAAAGACCGGTGAATAAAGAAATAAAAAAGATCATGTTTTTTTTTCAAATAAAACAGAATGAGATAAGCCGCACAAGAGAGTGCGAGAAAAAAAGTGGCGCGTTCCCCAATAATGGCCCTTCTAAATCTCTGATCTCGATAGCCCGAACACAGTCACTAATGCCGTTGCTCTGGGTACTTAACATGGTGGCATGGCCAACTCAAACATGTATCTGGAGTCTGTAGAGAGATACGAATACTGGAAAATACTTACGTAGAAATATATCTCGCAATCCGGACATCTAAAAAAAAAAATAAACGAGAAAGATGCACGCCCGTTTCAATATCAACATTCAATACAACTTTTTTTCTCTTTATCTCTTATTTTCATTCAAAAGTTTGTTCGATTCTGTCTTTTTTTGTCTGACACGATCGAAGTCGTTGATTTGCATAGGATGCGTGGGACGCAACTCTTCACATATATACGCACACACACACACACACGCAAATATAAAATTCATATTACTAACATATATTATACCAAGTGATCTTGAATGTATCGTATGAGACTCATGCCTTCAACTTTTACTTCGGATTTTTTTATAAAGAATCAATTCGCCGCGGGACCACAAAAATATATATACCAAAAGGACCTCGTCACACACAACGGGGGGATACCAAAAGGCGTGTGTTTATATGTATAATTTTTATCCAAAATTTTTATGCTTTTTTTTTCTTCCTTCTTTCAATTTTTTCTGTCCCGTGTCTCTTCATAATAAGGCATCAGTGAAGAATTTTACCATACCAAAAATATTCATGATCCATAATGTGTATGTATATGCATGTGTACTTATTTGTATTGGTTTATCCCCCAAATATATGTGTATGTGTATCGCGTGATTATATGGCCCTGTCGATTTTATATTATCGCCAACACGCCACGCCTGTCGATATAACCGGGCCCCCATCTTGAATGAGAAATTCAACGATAACGACACACAACCAAAAGGGTTTTTCATCTGCAAATAATAATAATAATAATAATAGTATTGAAATTTTTTTTGATATCAAGAAGGGAGAAAAAAAAATGAGGAAGATTGTAAAATTGAATGGCCACCGATTATTATGAATCCAGTGCACTGCTGGAGATTTTCTGATTCTGCACTTATTTCTTTGGCCAGTGTAATATCGCAAATGCATATCTCAAATTTATATACAAATTAATATCTTTAAATTGCTTCAATAAATGTTGCAAAGAAATTCTCGCAAAAAAAAAAAAAAAAAAATTTTTTATTGAAATTCTCGTTTACCTTCTCTCTTTATTTTTTTTCTTCCCCACTTCCTCACAGATGCAAAGTGGATATTGAGACATCGTGGAAAATTTCAAGGCTATAAGGTACAATGTCGAGTAAGCAAACTGGAAGGTGAGGTCAACGCACACGTGGTTAAGTAGCGCGATATAACCATCGAGTATCTTATGCACACACAGTAGAAGCCTCCGTCTCGATCCTCGTATTTTTTTTTATCTTCTTTTATAATATAAGTACCCACACATATTAATTCTTTAAACAGATACATCCCCGGTGGCCTCCAAGGTACACACAACGTGGCAATACAGAGAGAGGAGCTGGCAAGCGCCCTCTCTTGCTCGCACAAGGTCTGCAAAAGGGGGAGGGAAGGGGAGGAAAGAAGAAGCGAACCGAGGCGACTATCTACATATCAGCAATCTGTGACAAGTTGGCGTAATGAGGGCTCCCTCTTTGTGGAGAAGAAAAGAGAGAAGAAGGACGACAAAACGAATGGCGTAGGGAGAGCAAGAGAGAGCAAGGGGAAAGGGCAATTATCGGGGCAGCCCAGCTTCTCTTCGCCCTTGGGCGCCCTCTCATACACTCCTCTCCCAAGTTTTAATCCTCTTCCATCCTCTTTCACTTTTCTCCTTCATGCGAAGAGATAGAGAATGGCATAAGAAGCGAATGAGAGGTGCCCAATGCACAGACAAGCTCAAGACAAGACGAAGAGCCTAAGAAAATGAATTCCCCTTTTATTTGTTCTTTTTCTTTTTTCTTCTTCTTCTTTCGTTTTGGAAAAAAAAAAAAAAAACGTGCAACTAAAGTGAGAAAGAAGGTACCAGTGTGGAATGTCCAGACGATCGGTTTCGAAGGTATATAAGGACGAAAACGATCGCTGGGATAAACACCTGCAATTAAGATATGTTAATCACTATAGAACACACGTATCCGGGGCCCCCATGGTCCCCTTTAACACACAAATACGTATTATTTTCAGTTTGTATATATATATGGTATGTATTTGTGAATGTACACACAGAAGAAGATGGTACCCTGGAGATCTTTCTCTCGAGTTTGCGCGTGAAATGCTCGTTTGCATTTGCAAAACGTGCCAAACACGAATATTGGAGAGTAAAATTGTATAATATGCAATATAATGTATATATATATGTATATGTTCCTCATGTTAATGTAATTGTATCCCGGCTCGGCCAGTTTTGTATTAATTGGTATTAAAATTAGAATATCAAATTTCATTAGAATTTTTAATGACAATGAATAATTATTATAGTTTAATGATAATGTCACGTCAAATGTTTTTCAACGAATTTACATTTACTTGATTAAATTGTGTACTTTTTCTAATGATTATTATTATTTTGTGAATCCCTTAATCAAAGTAATACACAGAGAAAAATGCTTTCTTAATTTAAGTGAGAATAAATAAAAAAAAAAAAAAAAAAAAAAATTTAAGTGAGAAAACTCACTTAATTTAAGTGAGTTTTACTTTCTTAAATTAAGTGAGTTTTCTCACTTGATTTAAGTGAGAAAACTCACTTGATTTAAGTGCGTTTTCTCACTTAAGTCAAATGACTTTTTCTTTCTTAATTTAAGAAAGTAAAACTCACTTGAATCAAGTGAGTTTTCTCACTTAAATCAAGTGATTTTTTCTCACTTAATTTAAGAAAGTAAAACTCACTTAAATCAAGTGAGTTTCCTCACTTAAATCAAGTGACTTTTTCTCACTTAATTTAAGAAAGTAAAACTCACTTAAATCAAGTGATTTTTTCTCACTTAATTTAAGAAAGTAAAACTCACTTAAATCAAGTGAGTTTTCTCACTTAAATCAAGTGACTTTTTCTCACTTAATTTAAGAAAGTAAAACTCACTTAAATCAAATGAGTTTTCTCACTTAAATTAAGAAAACATTTTTCTCTGTGTAGAGAAAATGTCTTTGTAATTTTTAAATTCATGAATTTGATTTTTTCCAAAATTAAATTTTTGGAGAATTAAAAAAAATTATACTCCTGTAATTTGCTCTATAGATAATGAAACTTCAATTCACATATTTTACGGGGAATTTCCAATTTTACTCTTGTACAGAACTAATATATGGCCACAAACATAATCTGAATAATCCAACAGTATGAAATTCTACCGAAAAATGAAATTTCATTTGGATTATTTATAAAGAATGTTGGCACACCAATGGCTATTTTCTGGAAAATAATGCCAAAGAATTTTAACAAAATGAAATACTTGAATAATCATATGCCGGAAAAGTAAGACACATGAGGGGGGATGAATGGCAGCATTCCTATTTTGCCCCATACATACTCATGAATATTGCATGGTCACTTAGAAGCATTCTGTCTTGGGGGTTGTGCTTTTCTTGCTTCTGTTGGGGGACTAAGAATGTTCCACGATTCTCTAAATATTTCCCATTGACTCATTCTTCATGGCATGTAATTTTTTCATGGAGAGAAAAAGATTTTTTTGGTTAAAAATTTGCCAGAGAACCTTTTGAATTGGGTTACTGTACTGAGGTAATTTTAAACGGAATAATTGATGAATTATGCTGAGTGAATTTTTTTTTGAATTATTCTGTTTAAAGAGGCACAAGGAGGCTTGTGAATGGAATGAGGTCTGCAGAAATATAGATCAAAGGAATAGTGCACTAAAGGCACATTATCAATTCTTCATAATGGAACTTTCGTCACAAATCGATATTGTGATTTTCAAATGACTTCCCCTTTGTTATTTATTCAGAATATAGGAATGACAAACAATGAAGAAAAGGATATTAAGGGTAGCTTGTTAACTACTTGACTCGACTATCAGTAGATCTACATCTTTCCTGAACTTAATCACTTCTAATGCCGTAATTTGCTAATTGATGTTGAAGTAAGTAAAATTTATTGGTTAGAAATGAGCACCGTAGATTTTCGCATAAATAAAGGCGATACGAATCATGTTTATTGCTATGAACTGAGAATAGATTCAGAGAATTTCTGTACATTGAAATGCCAAAATCTCTTGGGATGAGCAAAAAAAAAAAAAAAGAATCTACCCATCAGCATTGAACCTATCCCACTTCACTACTTCACTACTGGAGTATCTTCAGCTCCAATTATCACAGGCTATTGGGGTTAATTGGAAATTGTAGCTGAGATCATTTCCCAGTGATTTGGTTCATTGCAAATTAATTCTTCGTATGAAATCGAAGAGATTGGATCAAAAAACGAAATTCCAAAAAAAAAATCACACCTTCCTCAATCTTCTACAGATATTAATCCGCAATGGGTCAAATTCAACGGGAAATGAGAATACAGCAGTGAGCTGGAAGAACAGGATAAGTCTGTAATGATTCCCTATCGACTAACCCTGTTCTTCTGCTTCAAAATCCAGAACACTGATGATTAACTCAAAATTATTGAAAAAAAAAAGCAGAAAAAAGCGCATGTGATTGGCTATCCCCACTCTAGCACCATGGGTGCGAGTTATTCCTATTCAGCGTTAGATGGTTAATTCTTTTCTGATGTCACAAACTAAACAGCTGAACCTAATAATTCACATGAACTTTCACTAGCGACGAAAATGACAATCAGCACTCGAAAGATTGTAAATATTTCCCATCCAATTCATTGAAATGAAATACAGAACGTCAATAATTCATATCCCAATGTTGAATGTATTATGAGCCCATTTAATGTCATTCAATAGACTCGCGTCTCTCTCACACCACTGTATCCACAAAAACTTTTTCATAATTCTGTATAAACTCAAAGGGTGACAGCAATATAAAGAAAAGTGTAGAGAATATAAAAGAAATGAAAGAAAATTTTGTTTGCAGGAATGAAATGAAGGAGTCTTGTGGAATAAAACAGGTGCGGAGAGCTCAAGCATTGATGGATTGCCTGACGAATAGAACTGAGCAATACACACAGACACAGATGGACACAAAGACACCCGCAAGATCCGCAAAGTGATTGAATATCTCGTGGTTCATCTCGACTCGAGTGAAGACCGATCAGACGTCATTAGGACAACAAATATCATTGAGTTTATATAACTGGTGTGAGTTCTGTAGATGGCGCACGCAACGGGATATATATATATTGATACAAGTGTTGAATATTAATTTCGTGTATAATTAAATTGATTGAAAGGAGAAAAGAAGAGAAACAGATAGTCTGGCAGTGTAGAAATGATATGTATTCGACAGTATATTGGCATCTGTCGATACATTGGAAAGAAAAGAAATGATAGTAATGTGATGTATCAATTATCACAATTTACGAATGATATATTGCATTCGACTTTGCCATTATCTTGCGGAAACTTCACGCCATTGTGATTTATAGACGGAATATTTTACACGGAGACAAAAAAGGAAAAACTGCAAAGAATTAGTAGAGAGGTTCGATAGGACTGGGGCAATTGCATGATTTCTTGTCTGCTGAAATAAAGAACATTTTTCGATTGATATCCAATCTGGGACTCATTGATTCAGGAATGTCTGAGTCCATTTCAATGAATTTTAGATGAAGTAACTAGATAATTCAGAGTTTATTGGAACACTGGGCAGTTTTTAATAGAAAGTAGCGTTGATTGAGAAATTAGTCACTCAATCAAAGGTGAGATTTATCTTTAGATAGAGAATTTAAAGAGTTTCGGGAGCTCTTATCGATCTATAAAGTCTTGAGAGAAATTCATTAGATTTGAAATGGTATAAAATTTGAATGAATCCGAGCAATGACTTCATTCTGACGTCGATTCAAATTCATCAATTATAGTTTTCAGTTTAAAAAATTCAATTTTTCTCCGGTTTTCTCAATGATAATCCACAAAATCGTGATCAATGAATTTGATAACATTAATTTCCATCAAGACTCGAATCTTCCATTTAATTCATACCCATTCTCGTTCCCTTATTATTTTATTTTGAAAGAAATTCATCTGGAATCCATTCTCCATATTTTTTCCAGCAATTCTCCCTGTGAATTTTCGTTCGAAAATTTTTTCCCTAGACCCTCATGTATCCCAAAGAACCGGGAAATATTTTCAGTTTTTCCCTCATATTCCCCTAATGCCCCAGTGAATACCTTTCCAAGATTGCATGGAAATTCATACCCTAAGTTTAGCAGGTTAAAAATCCCCAGTGCAAGGCAGACGCAAGTTTTCCCCCTTCATCACCCATTTCCAGTAATTTTCCACCGATTTTCCATGAATTTTCCTCTCCCTATCACTTCTCTCCATCCAATTAGCAATTGTCCTAATCTAATGAGAATTTTTTTTCCTTCATCTACATGAATTTGTAAAATTAGATAACTTTACAAATTAAAAAAAAAAATTATCTCAAACTGCGTTGACCACACAAGTATGTGCTTACTTTGGCATTCTCGCACAGGACTGTTAGGGTCCTCCGCAATGGCCACACATTCGGGGGTAAATTATAGGTTGAATCCAATTAGTCTCGTAACGCTATTGAGATAGAGGTTTGTGTCCGGTCAAGTTTGGGTCACCAGGCATGATATTGGCAAAGAGAATTTCCACCTCTCTTCCTCCTCTCTTCTACTTCTTTTTCTCTCCCTCTTCCTCTCATCGTTGTGCATTTCCTTCTCTCTGTCACACAGAATTTCGGTTAGCGGGAGCTCCACGCAAACATTGACACATTGGACGTCTATACCTTTACCAACTTCTGAATTGGTTGAAACCCCCATGCGTTCTCCAATTATTCCAGCTCAACGAAACTTTCACCGTATCACTAATTGCAGACTCGTTCTATCGTCAGTGCAAATTGCACTTTGAGGAAAGAGCCATTTTTTTTCAAGTGCATTTTTTTTTTCAAGTAAATTTATTTTTAAAAAGTAGAATTTTCAGAAGAAAAAAATGCAATTCTTGGCACGTTTTCCACGAGAAATTTGACCATATTTTCAGTGGAAATAGGGGAAGGAAATAGCGCAATATGGACATAAGGGGTAAAATGGACACATTTGAGTTTTTTATGCATTTATTATAAAAAAATCTTTAAATGAATGAAAATATTGGAGATGGATTTCTTTTAATGATTCCATCGGAAATCTGAGGAAATTTTAATCGAAAAATATGTGCCAGAATCAATTTTTTGAGAATTCGATTTTTTCAGGCATTTTTGAGGGGTAAATGAAGGGATCTAAAAGATTGTTTGTTATGGCAATTAAGAAATAATCAACTCTGTTAATTAGATCACTTCATTTATTATAATTGTAATTATGTGAGAGAACTGTGCTATTGATGAAGTTACAAGTGACGCTGAATTAATATATTTTGCGAGACTCGAAATTGTGTCTGATCGCAGGAGCGTCACCTCGCAGAGTGACGAGTAGGCCCGCTAGCCGGGGACCCACTACGTCACGTGGTGAATCGGTTTTCGCGCCTTAATCTAGAATATTATATTTTGTCAAATTCGCCGCCGCTAGATAAAGATTTTCGATTTTTCAGCAAATTTAGTGTTTTGGAAATATCTCTGGTTTTAGTGGTCGTAGCGACCTGGGACCGATCTCAAATGAAAGGTGAGATCATTTCCCATCGATTTATGGGGTTCTGGATTGAAAAATATCAATTTTTTAAATAGTTATAGGGCAAAAACCGATTATCATAATTTTTCACAAAAGTTCCCCTAAATATCTGAAAAATGGATATTTTTCAATTAAAAATCCCATAACTCGATGGGAAATAATCTCATCTCTGATTTAAAATTGGTCCCAGGTCGCTACGACCAATAGAACCAGAGATATTTCGAAAAAATGAATATTTACCCCTCAAAAATACCTGAAAAAAATCGAATTCTCGAAAAATTGAAAAAAATTAATTCTGGCACATGTTTCTCGACTAAAATTTCCTCAGCTTTTCAATAGAATCATCAGAAAAGATTTATCTCCCACTGTTTCATGACAATGTCCATGTTGCTCCACTTTCCCCTATTTGTAAAAATTCAATTTTAAACTGTTCCATCAGAATTCCCACTTGTCCCTATAATAAAAAATATTTTTATAAAATTATTAATGAAAACTGAAGTGTCTCGAAAAATTGCTAATATAATGAAATCGTTCTTTGGAGCAAGATCATAATATCCTTAACGTTCCCAAAGCGAATTACCATAAGAACGACTTAAACGTCTCGTTAGAGACGAAACGACTTTTGCGTGGTGGAAGAAACTCTGAGTATATTTATTCGTGCAGTCTCTCTCTCTTGGTGCAGCGCCGAGTGTCCTGTGGTGCACACCAAGACGATATAGATTGCAAAGATTTCAAGTATAATTTCCTTTTATTTTTGCACTTTAATTCTCCACTTTTCTTTCCTTGCAAATATTAAAAAAAAAAGAGGGGCAATCCTCTAAACTAAAATATTTAATCCAGAGATAAAATCGTAATTGCGTCAGATATTAAATTTAAAAAAAAAAAAGAAAAAACCAACTTGAACGAAACTGACAGAGGGCGAGAATTGGAGCGACATGGGACAATGTGCCCTTTTGTGTGCTCTTCTTTCCCATTCGGAGATTAAAATTCTCAGATACGATGGTGTGGCAAAACATTCAAGAATCATTATGAGCCACGTCGCTCTGCCAAAAAGTAAAAGTGGGAATAAAAATTAAAAGAATCAAAAATAGATGGCAACAGAAGAAGAAGAAGAAAAAAGAGTAACAAGACAAGCGGGTCAAATTCAACGAAAAACAACTGAGAGCAAAAAGAAAAAAGTGGATGAAAGCAGGACGGTTCTTTTAATTAGTCAAAGGTGTGAAGAAGTCGGTGTGAAAGTGTGCGAGGATATGGGTTCTTTGGTGAAGCATGCGTGAATGTGTGAAGCACACAGGAAAGAGAGAGA
The DNA here is from genome assembly GCA_963921955.1 of Aleiodes alternator. Lineage (NCBI taxonomy): Eukaryota > Metazoa > Arthropoda > Insecta > Hymenoptera > Braconidae > Aleiodes > Aleiodes alternator. The sequence continues at coordinate 11,917,460 of OY998099.1, read as the reverse complement.
GAGAGAGAGAAAGAGCCAGTAGTAAAGGAAATGAGTCTGTGCGTGGAAAAGAGAGAGAGAAGTATATATAACCACAAGAGCTCAACCGAAAATATGCCCATTGGTATCTCTCCAGTGCATACTGACGCACATACCCTTGTCTGTGTATGTGGATGCACGCCTGGACCGCGCCTCGTTCTTCTCAGTTTCTTCTTCTTCTTCTCATTTTTTCATCCTTTTTCCCATATCTTCTCTTTCACTCCTTTTAACTTCAGGGGAGAGAACACACGGGGAGTGAACCGGTTCTCATTCTTGCTCTATTGAAATTCCTACCGCGTGCCACTATGCTACTTCATGCGCTGGCCGATGGCGTCGAGTCTCGCAGGGCACAGCATCCCCCCTCTTTTATATTTCACGATCTCAGTGTTATATATGCCCCCCACTATCCACTTCATGGATGGGTGTTAATTTCTTTAACCCGCAGGATACACGCGACCATATAACGTCTCATTTTTTTCTTTTTATCTCCTTCAAAGTTCTAAATCAACTACGTTAAATTGGCATCATTTTGCTTAACGATTCACTGACCTCCAATCGTTTATTTCTTCATTCTTCCTTTTTTTTTCCATTCCATTGGAGGTTCATTTTACCGCCTCTCTCTCTCTCTTCGCCGCTCCTTGCCTCTTCCCCACTGGTAATTCCTACGAAAATTGAACGAAAACGACAATCACGGTGAGACACGTCAGGTTTCCCTCCAGCAAGATTAATAAGAGGGACGAAAAAAAAAAAAATGGGAAGAAAGAAGAAAAAAACAGTGGAAGAATCCTGAGGAGACAATCTCACCCTCTCTCTTCGTTGGACGACGAAGTTAGGAACGCAATAGTAATCCTCCTCCGAGGGTAAGGGGAGGGGGGGGGGGCTGGCAAGTTGAGGGAAAAGGAAAAATACTCAAAATACTCTGGGTACAGGCTGCTGTCACCGCACGTGGGGTATTTTCACCAGTACGAAAAAATCCTTGACAGACAGCTTAAGAGGAGGATATGGAGGGCGACAGTTCGTCGGTTGGTTTTGTATATATATATATAGGTGTATATAACAGTGGAAGAGGTTAAGATAGGGAGGAAGAAGAAGGGGAAGGTCGAGTGGACACAAAACTTTTTTCATCCCTTGGGAGGAATAGCGGATGAAGGAGAGTATAATTGAGAAGAAGGGAAAAAAATAAAGCCAAGTGAAAAAGAAACGAAAAAAAAAAAAGAGTGACGACTTTTGTCCAGGCTAATTGAAACGCCATGCTTTCTTCGTTCATGTCAAGACAAAAGAATGAAATGCACGGAAGAATGACATTTTGGCGGTGGATTTGTCTCATGGACATGCCAAGTTCTCTGTAATGCTTTCCTTTTTTTTTTCTTCATTTTCTACTATTTTCACTCTAACCCACAGACGTCGTCGCCAAATGGAATTTTTTAGTCAGTGCAATTTCGGAAAAAGTTTAAAAAGGAAGTGGTGCAAGCGAGCATCCACAACTTTTCATCCATTTCTTTAAGGATGAGAAAAAGGCATTACGTTCATCACGAGTCAAGCTATAAATTGCATGCTGCAAATATATATATATATTGTATGTTACAATTGCGTGTAATTTCAACTGAATAAATATAATTTTACTGAAAAAGAGAAGAAAAAAAAAATTGAACTTTTTTTTTTAATTTCCCTTTCTTCCTTTCTTCTTTGATTACCTGGTGAATTGCTGAGTGACATTTTTAAATGGCACTGAACAAACACGATATTCATAACAAGTCCTATATACACACACTGGATTTTCTACTGAAAGTTTTTGACCTCATGTATGCCATAGAGCAGGTCATTTGAAGCACACGCTACAGAGTGAAAAGGACTAGGGTTTCGTACTTGATGACCGCATACGAGTAATTATCACGTTACATGCTAGCTCGTTTGGCAGACCATGCACACATACACATACATATATATACATATATCGTTGGTGTAGTGAAAATTTTCATACTAGAAATTTTCATATGGACCAAAAAGTGCCAATGTGCCGTTTCGTTTTACGAGCATCCCACTGAGCTCACTTAAAAACATGCGTTACGCCGCATTATTATTATTATTATTAATTTATGTTACATGTCTCTTCTTCTCGTCGTGCGCATGACAAAAATATTTCACCACTCGTTGATATTCTACTGTGGCTCATCAAAGGCATACCAAAATCCTCACACTACTGGGATTTCGAAAAAAAAAAAAAAACAAGTAAAATAAAACAATTAGGAGAGAAAAATTAGTTGTCCGTGTTCAGTTCTCATTCGTGGAAAATTACTCGAGTCAAAGTCATTGCGAGAGACTTTAAACAACGATATTTCTGGCGCCCCACCAAAATTACTGTAATAAAGATGCTGTCGGGGACGTAAGGAAAGAAAAATAAAAATTTGAGAGAAAAAAGATAATAAGTTATGAGAAAGAAGATGGCAACTGCCACACACATGACACGAAAACAAGAATAAATAATATTTATTGAGGCAAAGTGTTAAACGCGTCTTTAATAACTTGCCATCCTAAGCCTTCTCCTCTCTTCTCGTGGTAAAGAAAAAAGTTGGAAAAAAAATAAATGAAAGCTTTTTGCCTTTGAGAGCTCGTCTCTTTGGACGGTGTTATCGAGAGATGGGTATATAGGCCGATGTGTTGTGTCTCTTCACTCATTCTCCACTTTTTTTGCTCCTGTTATCTTTCTATTTTGCTTATATCAAGGGAAGGCAAAAGGCGAAGAGCCGGAAAAAAAACTTGGCCACATGGTGCACACACACACACACACACACACACACACACACACACACACACACACAAAAGAGACTCAAATGTAGCAAGTGCGAGAGAAATAGAGAATTTTTTCTTTTTTCTGCCTATTTTCTTTCGGCAATAACTACACCAATGAGGCTTGATAGAAGTTCAAGGATGAACTGGTAATTCTTTGTGTATTAACTGTTTTTGAATAATTGTGTAATGTGATTGGTACGCACCATGAATTTATTTAGGATCAATATGACTAAATACTGAAAACGTCAAGGTAATTTAATGCTGATTTATATTTACTAATCGCAAAGAAATGCGAGAATAATTGTTGTAAAGGTTGCAAAAGTTAGATTAAACGTACGAGATTGTTAAATTCAAAAGGTTGTGTTCAATTTTCTTATTTATTTGATTTGTATGTGCATGAATAATTTGTAATTTCTTTTGCTTTAAAGAATACTTTAATATGTCTAAAATCCGAAAAACTTGGTTTTCTCGAAACTTTTTTTTAAATTTTTTTTTCGATGCCATGATTACTCAGAGACTACTCAACCGATCGGGCCAAAATTTTGCACACGTTTTCAGAACATATGAGATCAGTCCGTAAACCTCTGAAAATTGAAAATTTCTAAAAATTTACTATTTTTTTTATAGCGAAGAAGAATTTTTTTTTGAAATTTTTGACTGTTTTGATTTTACGTCCGCCATTTCTACAGTTATTGACTTATTATCAAGAAAAGAGGTTTATGGACTGACTACAGGCATATCTTGACCGCATCTTTTTGGATTTCTGTTTCAGATCATTTCTCACGACGCCACCCTTGGCACCGTAAAGAAAAACGGCGTGACCATGCGAGTTCATTGGACTATATCTCCATCAATTTTCAATATTTTTCCATTGCTAAAAATCAAAAATACTCTTCAAAATAGATATAATAAACTGTGAAAATTTCGGAAAAATCCATTCATTTCTTCCCCTTGAAATAAATTCCCAAAAAAAGGCTCAATTTCGAGGCTCTACAGGGTTGTCCCCCTTCAAACGAATCGTCGCAAGTTGAGAATCGTTTAGTATTGTTATTTACCACCTTCCAATTTCCCATGAAACTGAGAAATATTAATTATTGATATGGAAATCAATCCACTGACAAAATCACTACACTGTTAGAAAAGTTTGTAATTTTCAAGTAGCAATATGGTAATTTTAATTACGGTCACGGAAAATTACAAACATCTTGTCTAATCAAGGCATAAAATTTTGGTAAAGTTACGAACGATACGTGCTGTACTTCTGCGAATTTCTCATCAGTTTGCGTCACAAAACGTTTGTCAATTCACGAAACCAATCTACTGTACTCTCACAAGCCTGTTGTCAGTTTAAGTCATAGAATGTGCGTAAATTCACCAATAATATGTATTGTATTTTTGCATGCGTCTTGTTAGTTTGAGTGACAAAATATTCGTGAATTCACTAACTTGATGTGCAGTACTTGTACAAGCATGCTGTTTTTATGCTGCCCTATTTTTCTTTACGTTTCACTCAATATTTTCCTTGAATCCTGCTCCATTGAAAATGTTTGTGAAAATGAGCAGAATTCTTCGAACAGTGTACAGAATCACTGTATTGCTTATCAATTTATGTACTATACGAAATTATGCAAAGGTGCGTTCTAAATTTTCATTTTAACTGAAACATTGGAATAAATGTTTGTATAGTTTACCGGTAGTTTCGAGCATTACTTCCATTTGCCATTTCGATATTTTTCCCTTTTTTTTATCCTCGTATCTTGTTTACTGGCGAACTCTTGTTTATTAAATACACTCACCGGTAGCTACAGGGAAAATATAAATTTTACATTATTATTTTTTTATTCTTATCCCAAGAATACTTTTTCATATTGCTTTTTTTTTGCATTTTAATGATTCACGGTGTTACAACTTTTATCAGATGTACTGTGCAGAGAGGCGGAGAGAGAACTCGTTTGTATCTATTTTAATAGAGAGAGGAAAACTCCATTGCCATCCCACCTCGTTGATATACCAGTGATGATTGCAGTGTATCTTATTTTTCAATAAAATGAAGGAAATAATAATAATGATAATAATGAGATGAAATAAAAAAAAAATAATAATGTGAATGCAGGAAGCAACATTTGTTTATATTCAAACATGTGTTTTTCGCCTGAGTTTAAATTGCAGAAAAAAATAAGCGTATAAAAAAAAAGGAAGAATAAGCGAATAAATGAGAAACAGAAGCTGGGGTGTTAAAAAAAAGTGCGCAATGTAAATTTAAACTTGTGCCCAGGGATGAATTTTCGACATTGAAAAGCAAGGTGCTGTGAACGTAAGCAAACCAACGAAAAACGTAAAAATAAAAACATCAAATAAACAAAAAAGGAACGACCGGCACTTAATATCACAGAACCGTGAAATTGTGTTTTTAATTAAACAGCAATTTTCATTCGCTCTAGCTTTGTATATCTCTACTACAATAATGCGACAGAATGTTTTCTCATGACCTCCATTGCAAAAGAGAGTAGTAGTATTAGTATAGAAACAGTACTTGGCAACGTTGTGCACGGCGTGGTAACGGAAGACATTAAAGTAACGAAAAAAGAGGGGGGAAAAGGAAAAAAATTGGAAAAAGAAGGAGATGAGGAGAAGAAAAAAAACGGATGTAAGATCTGTGCCAGGGTGAGTCTCTAGATTGAACATAAATTCTTTTAAAAAAAAATGAAGCAAAGACATGGGGGATGGGAGGTAAAAAAAACATATACTCGTTCTTCAGGGAGTAAGAGAACGCCCGAATTGATATAGGCGGCTGGGTGTAAATATAAATTTTTTATGAATACGTACATTGGATAGAAGAGAAGATAGAGAGAGAGAGACGAGTGAATGGATACCATTTGGTCCAATAAGACGATCAATGTCTCCCAATGGGAGACTCTTCTTATCCACGTATTTTCCAGCCCCTATTTCTAGTACATGATGAGTGTACAATATCCCAAGACACGTGAAATTTTGGAGCACAACCAATTGGTACAGGTCTTGGATAGTTGTGCGATCTCACCGCGTGGAGTTTGCTGCGGACGAAAATGTTGCGGTGAATGCTGAAGTGAAAGAGAGAGAGAGAGAGAGAGAGAGAGAGAGAAAGAGGGAGATGGAGCGAGAATGGGTGCTAGAAAGCGGCCCTCAGAGATGGATGGATAACAGGGACCCCGCCCGTTCTCTACCGGCTGTGGCGAATACCCAACAGACCCAGAAGAGAAACACGAACACACATAATACAAGTCCTGTGGCCTCGGTGAAAACCCGTATATATATACACTAGAATAGACTATAAGAACTCACCCGATATATATATGTACAACGAATGTTGAATAAGGACAGAGGAATATATAACGCTGGCATTGCCACCTTCTTTCGCAGACTCTCTTTTCATCTTATTTTTATGAACTTCGCATTTCTTTATTTATTTATTTTACCCCTCTGCTCTGCATTTACGCTTGGGGCCTGTAAGGAGTATCATAAACAGAAAGAAAGAAAAGCGTTTTTATCATGTCAAAAGGCTCCAAGGCCTCCTATGGACAAAATTCAAGATACATACAGATCATACAAATATTTATAAAAATATTAGCATAATGCATAACTGTTGTGATTCAGAATACACCAGTTCACACGTTACACATAAAAATGAGAGTACAAGAAAATAAAATAAAAATCATCAGTCACTGAGTGTATCTAATATCAATTCTTCATGACGCGATTCATTGTAATTCAAACTAAAGACTATCCAATCATTCAATCAATGAAATACAGTCATTTGTTGATTCAGTAGTGAAGAGGTGAAACAGGATAAATCGACTTATCTTTATGATCATTCTGAAATAAATATCTCAGGAACTAAGCGAGATGAGGCGATGTTACCTATCTTTTTTTGGGAGAGAATCCCAAGAGTTACAAAAGAGCAACATTGTTTTATCTTGCTTATTTTCTAACGTATTTCCAAATAACTGTATGAGAAAAAAAATATACTTATCTCGTTTCAACTTTTCGCTACTGAATTAATAGGTTTACTGATTATCCTAGTCCTTTCGATCGTTAGTTACATTTTTTCCTCATCCATTTATCATTTATTATTCATTTATATTTATCATTTATCAGAGAGATAGATAGAAAGAGAAGCAGAGGCGAAGGAAGTGGCAAGCATCCTCCCGCCCCCCCCCCCCCCCCCCTGCGGCAGCTTCTCGTTTTCGCGTGAAAAAAAAAGAATGGAAATAATATAAGTGTTGCACGCCCGGGTGTTATGCTTCACGGGACACAAAACAATTTAACCGCAATACCAGCACACGGGGGACCACGAAGACTTGCTCAGGAGAGAGAAATGGAGGAGAATGAAGAAAAAAAAAGAAGAAAAAAAAAAGAAGTGGAGAAGTGTTTAAGTGGACAACTAAAGTATTAAAGAGAACGAGCGAGAGGAGCAGAGAAGATGAGACACAGAGAGATGATGATGATGCAGGGAGAAATATTATAAGTGAAGGAAAAAGTTGAAAGGAAGAAAAAAAAATAAAAAATAAACATGAAAAAGGATGAAATGAGTTTAAAAAATAAAAAGAACAAAGTTACTGCCGCCACAAAACTCATTTGCGCCCGTTAATGCTGGAATATGTGCGTAAATTGTATTTGAGGTTTTTTAACTGTGAATATTATACATGTATATATGGATGAGTATATTTTAGTTGTATGTATTATGGATTCAGAAGCAACAAAACTCCTCCGGATAACAAACCGAGCTCTCTCTCTCTCTCTTGCAAACAGGAGGCTTCAAAATTCATGCAATATATCTCCCACTGGAGAAACTACTTGGATGCGAAAATTCAACCAGATGAACACACGAATGTGTGTGTGTTGTGTATATATATATATATATCTATATATGGATGGTTTGTTGGTGTATGTCATCTTTACTGATAAAGCATGCAGTTGTAATGTAATGATGCTATTCCAGGAATATTTAACATTACTTCTTAATTACATTAGAGAATTTGTTTTCAGATGATGCTGGAAAATTCATAGGAATTTTACCTCAGGGAACATTTCTGTTATTAATTTATAAATAAACCAAATATTTATCAAAACCTAATATCGAGTCTCGCACATGACTGCGCCAAGGCTCGAGATAATTTGAAAAACCTATTTATTTTTACAAAATGCTATAAAACTTAGGGATATTTCATATCGATGTTTAAAGTATTGTTGTTTGCTCTGCCAGTGTCATTCATAACTCGTCAAGTCATCCTGTTTCTTTATATTTCAAAAATATGATAAAATTAAGAATGCACTATTGTATCAATTATTGCCACTATTTATGTTCATAATCAAATGTGAGTGCTAATGTCAAATTATGTACCTCCACTGTCATAGGCAAATGACCCTGCAGGGAGAATGTTATTTGAATAAAATTAATAAATAAAATAATCAATTTATAAATGATGAAGAGACAAGTATATGATTCGGGAACTGCTCAATGATTTCTCAATTCTGCTTTATTCAGCATTAATTTGAATTTAATTACTGATTTTAATTATTTTCACGATACACTTTTAATTATAATCCATTTCGTTGAATCTCCGTAATGAATTTAATCTGCAATACATTTGAAATGTCAATGTTGATAAAATTGTACTTTTTTATCGTAATTTCTGATTGAAATAATATGAGAATAAATAAAAAGTATCTGGGTCAACTCGTTAAATAGCAGTAATTATTCATAAAAGTAGATGCAATTGATTTCCATTTGTGTTACAGGACCAATGAAAATTATTCAATCACTGAGAAATAATTTATTATCAATCAAATGTGGAGAATGTATTTCTGGGGAAAGGAAAAAATACCATTAGGGATTGGTTCGAGCGAGTACGTATTTAATAGGCAGCTTGTATGTGGCAGGAAAAAATAATTGATTGATGATTAATTTGCAGCTGGAAATCGAGATATTTCGAGCAAGTATAAAATTATCACTTAACATCAGGTTCAATAAACGAGATAAAATGAAATATGCAAATACTGCATATTCAAAGTAATTAGAACATAATTTTCCATTTTTATTCCTTCTGATAAATCACTTCCGGAATAATAAATAAAAAAATATGCACATTCTCTGTATGCAAAATTTTTTGATTGATTAAAAAAAATAGTATTTTTTCGAATTATCAAGAGAATCGAAGCTTTCCAAATTAATAATTAATTTTTCTCCAGCAAATAATGAAAGCCCTCAACCCAAAACGTATTTCACCTCATAAATATTATCCACAAACAATTGTGCAAAAAAAAAAAAAATAAAAACCTCAAAATATTATGAATTAAAACAAATGAAAATGATAATTGGATTTCTTAAGTAATTAGTTCGTGCAGAAGAATGAGGTTACGCCTGTATTAAGATATATCAGCCTTCAGGACAAGAGAGCTCAACACAGAGTAACGTTGAAATTTGTTCATGTATTTGTGCTATTTGATGTATGTGTTTGGCTTTGCGAAAGGAGCTGAACGTACTTTTATTTGCAAGAGTTGTAGACGGTATTTGAACCTTGGATTTGTTAGTGATTGCAATAGTGGGAAAAACGCGCGTGACCACGCCCGATATACAGGGTGTTCGTAGAAGTGGTGACTCTTTTCTCACGGTATCAAAATACTTAATCGGTTCGTGAAGTTTCTCTATATATATATATAGATCTATGTATTGAGGATACCAAGTGCATAATACACTGAGCGACTAAACGAGTAATGCAAATAGAAAATGGGTGGGCGATGAGAAGAGAAAGAGTTGAGAGAGAGAAAAAAAGAGCGGAGGAAGGCGAGGTTTGCTCGTCGATGGTGTATTATATCGCTTGGATTTAATCATCCGCAGGGGCTGCTTCTCTCTTCCACGTCGACGTTGTACTTTAAAAAAAAAAAAAACTTTTTCTTCATTCCCTCTCTTAGTATCCCATGGGGGGGCTTACGCTAGCAATGGCTATAATGGCAGTACCAAGGACTACGTTATAGTTGCCCGCGGGACCGATAATTGAACGTACCCGTTTCACAAAACTATATACATATATATAAACGCAATTTCTACTTCTATGCTCTTCTAATAGTATGAAACATCAGAGATATTCAGAGTTATCGATAACTAATTTTTTTGCCATCTCAACTTGAGGACTAATTCTTCAAACGTCCACGTTATTTTGCTCTACTTTGATTTGTTTCTACATTCACTTACTGTATATAATGTATATCTTATCATTCCGGTTTAACGGTTCTTACATTAAGGGAATTTTTTTCAGAGTGTAGAACCGAAAAGTAGAGTAAAATAAGACTTTGAAGTCAAATAGGGAAAAATGAGGTAAAATGGACTTTCCAATTAAACGGTTCGAGATAGAAATTTTCTGATGATTTCATTGAAAAGCTGAGGAAATTTCAGGCAGAAAACATATGTCAAAATTTTTTGTTTCCGTTTCACCCCATTTTCTCTGTACTGTTAGTAACTAATTTGATGAAAAAGAGTATTTTCCATTCTAAAATTAAATTTTATTCACTTTCAGTATAACCATCGACTATTAAACATGAGTGTAAACTGTCATGTCAAATTCGATTCTCATAATTTTTTAATAGGTGGCAACTTCATTGAAAGTCTACTGTATAGCTCGTTTTGACCTCAACTGAATAATATTGCGTTCGCAATAAAAACGAGTAGTTCCCGCAACTATTCAGTGCGTACTAATGATAAATAGTTGAATAGTCGTCAGAAAAAAATTTCCCTCAGCGTGTAGTAGTTTCCTATAGTTGTTTTTTTGCCCCTTTCAACTTGACGACTCATTCTTCAAACATGCATGTTATTTTGCTCTACTTTGATTCATTCCTGCATTCACTCACTATATATCCTATCATTCCGGTTTAACAGTTATTCTTAGTATCACTTTTATTTTTTTTCCTACCTTTTCCTCCAATATTTCACTAGTTTTTTTCCATTGACGTTGGCTTGTTAGCTCGAGGATAACTCGACAGACTTCAACTTCCCCAACTAACTGAGATCCGACATTTAAACTTTCCCAACCCCTTACCTCCCCATCCCTTCTCATACTCTCTGAATTATTTATATTCAACTTGTTACACACTCACTAGTCCACAGATGATTTATTGAAGATGTTCTATTTACATTTCTCTTGTGGTTCCTTCAGCAAATTCATTTACAAGCTATAAGAATAATAAAGAAAATCATAAAATCCCCCAGGATGATAATTGCTAATATTTTCATCGTCCATGATGATAAATAATTAATTAACTTCCCGATAAGGAAGTTATTGTATTTGCCCCGAAAATCAATTTTCGATTTTTCATCAGATCTCGACGTTTCAAGATGCTGACATGACTTTCTGAGAGTTTTTACGGAACTGTCCGTGTGTGTGTGTATGTATGTATGCATGTATATGCGTATGTGAGAAAATTTTGAAAAACGATTCCACTGCCATTACTTATCCGATCAAAATTTTTGTTTAATGGAATGGAATCATCTTTATGTAACTTAGCCCTGATTAGATTATGAGCCATGTCAGCTCATTAGTTTCTGAGTTTTTTACGGAAAAGTGATGAAAAAAATACGAAATTTGTGAAAAATTCCCAAATTTCAATCAAAAATACGTCACTAGTAGAGGATGATGGGGCAAAAGGGACCACCCTGCGGTAAAATGAAACCGGGAGGGGAGGGGTGGGCCTTATCGTAAAACGAACAGCCCATTCACATTATAAAGAAAATCGGTAGCCAGACAATGAATGAATCGGGAAGTTTATTTTGTGACCTCTGAAAGGTCAAACACATTCTAAAACCAACGCGACAACACTCCTCCATTCAGGAACGAGCGTAGCGAGCAAGCCAGAACGTACCCCAACTCGCGAGCGAGCGTAGCAAGCGAGCAACAACGCACCCCAACTCGCGAGCGAGCGAGCAACAACGCACCCTCGTTTAATAATTAATTTAGAGGTTAATTGGAGTATTGGACTGATAAATGAATATTCGAAGTCAATCTTCACATTTATTTTCTAAAATCACGACGTTTTGCTCCTGATTGGAAGCTTCTTCAGGCTCTATAGATCATGACAATTCACATTAATCTAAAGGTATTTATAACATGTTCAATATCAATACATAATGTTTGAGCTTTTCTATATTGCAGTCGATGTATTGAATCTATGTTTTTGTTTTATCTATAGAGCCTAAAGAAGCTCCTAATCAGGAGCAAAACGTCGCGATTTCAGGAAATAAATGTGAAGATTGACTTCAAATATTTAATGATCAGTCCAATATCTCAATTAACCTCCAAATTAATAATAAAGAAAATTCAGAAGAAAGTTGTACTTACGTGCACCTAAAAATTCGATTCCTCTCGAAATTATGGGAATTTTTTGGGTATTGGAATGGCGTTTTTTTTTTCTTTAGCATTCTACTGTACGCCTAATCGTACAAATTCAACAGATTAATGCAATGGGCTCCCTGTGCCCAGCACGTAACTTTCCAGACGCCCAAAACTCATTATAAACAGGAACCAATAACGTACATCTCGCTCACTCCTCGAGCATTGAATCCTCAAAGGCGGGCTATAACCACTCCACTAGCTGGCCAAAACTGAAAAAAAAAGAAAAAGAAGTAGTAGAGAGAAAAAAAAAGAAAACTTTTTCAACTCCTCATCTCCCCAGCAAGCCCCTTGCTCCCTTACTTTCAACAAGCGCAGATGAAAGTTCTCATCCTGAGCCTTTTATGATGTCTGCATTTGTGGCTGTGAACGATGGAACAGTTAAAAGTTCCTTCTTCTTTTTTTTTTCTATTTTATATATTTTGCTTTTTTTTTCATTCCCTTTTTCCTTCAAGTGGACTTTGGGCACTTCTTTTTCACATCGCTTATTTTCAGTTTTTTGTCAAGTGGAACGGAGATGGAGTTTCAATCATAGGGATCACCCAATGAGAGTAAGCGAGTCAAAAAAAAAGACAGAGAGAAAGAGATAGATGGCTAATGGACTTTCGACTGAAAATCGTTTCACGAAACTTAATTCACTTGCTCCAGATTGTCTGTTAATTGAATGTGACGTAAATAATGAAGCCGAAAAAAAAAAGAAATTTACACATCCTTGAAGGAACATGTATTGCATCATGTGATATAATGGGCGTATCGTTTTCTCAATAAACTGGATATTGCAATAGCAGCGATTCAGAACTCTCTCTCTCCATGTGCCTTTGTGTTTTCGGATATAAACCATTGAGTGAAAAGAAATTGCCTTCAGTATCATGGCTCTATTGGGTGTGAAAAAGAAATGGTGAAATCCCAAAAAAAAAAAAGTTCAATAATATACGCAAACGTGTAGAATCCTTTGTACACAAACAGACACACACACACACGTGTGAGTGTCCCAATAACCGCGTGACTTGCATAATTCTCATATGGCTTCTTTTCCCACCTTCCAAGATACCTGCATTATTCATGTGTCTTCATAGCCGTCAAAGTATGAGTTTTACTGTATATTCAATGGGTGCGAGTGTTCAAAGTTCTGGCAAAGTTTTTCGTAACATCTCTCATTGAATGTCGGTTCGCACGAAGAAAAAACCGTTTGACGACCAATTCATGGCGGAAAAAATGAGGATGAAAAAAGAAGTGTTATCATTACGGCACTGTAATTGGCCGATGAAAGAATCCACATCCTCGTGGATAGCTCGTTTTCTTTTCTCTCCCTCATATGTTCGCAAATATTTACCTTTTTATTCACCAGCTCGCCTGTAATCATTTACTCTGGGTGGAAATTAGTGCAGATATTTAGATAACTCAAAGTACAAGTATTGACTCTAGAAAAATTACGTTAGGAAGGTAATTTTTTAAATCCTAGATAGAACTTTGAGCATTGGAATGTCTGCCTAAATGCTTTTTTTTGATTGGTCGTCCTGTTGGTCACAATTAATCGCAGTGAGGAACGGGATTGTCAAAGATAGAGTGGAAATCCAGTCGAATATAAGGGGCGGTCAAAGATAGGGAAATTTCACTCGACCTTGATTAGATCAATTTAATATGAAGGTAGCCATGTCACTGCAAAAGTTGAGATAAATTAATTGAAGATATTCAATTTCGTACCAACGTTTCGACTCTCATGTGGAGTCCTCATCAGAGTATGATATTTATTAAAACTATAATTTATAAAAGAAAGGATTTTTTACAAAAATGTTTATACAGTTATAATTATTTCTCATCTATTCTCATAAAATAATTATAATTATTTACCTCATTCTTGATAAAAAGAAATGGATAAACAATGGTTAAAAATATGAAAAATTCTTGATTTGAGTGTCATTATGTATTTCATAATGTATAACTTCAAAAAAGGAGTCTAATTTTTAAAATGTGTAAAGTTTGAAGTTTTCTGTTTGAAAAATTTGAATTTACGTCTTTCTTCTATCAGAAACCATGTTTCCACTGTAGTACATATAGATACAGGAGGTGTCATTCAAAAGAAAAAATTTTTCTCAATTTTTCTCAACCAATCGAACATAAACAATAAAAATGACGGAAAAATCAATTTTTATCTTCCAGAGCGTTGTTTCTTCGTGAAAACTAATTGAATATCAATAAACTGATCGCCTGACTATAGAATTCCAATTTTTTAAAATTCTGTCTCTCATTATCTCAAACTATTTTCAATAACCGAAGTGAACTTATTAGCAAGAAAACATTGTGCATCAGCAGGAGACTTTATCCTCATTCTCTCTTCTTCTTTATTCTTCTGCTGTTACCTCAAGGCCAAATCGTTCCATAATTTTTCATGTTTAATGGCTAAACGGTCGGTGGTTTAGTGGAATAGCAGCCGACAAGTCCAAGTGGTAGCGCTTGAAGAGCACAAGAAAAGAAAGACGAAGAACAAGATGGCGGTGTAACCACGAATCTTTGAAATACTCCCGGACGCATCGGGAGCAAGTTCAAATGTGTGTATGTAGAAAATGGAATGAACAAAAAAAGAGGATAACCACGTTGTGGAAGAAAGTGGAGGGGATGAGTTTACGAGACCAGGTGAAGCCACACTTGTTAAAACTTGTGTAAGAACTGCAATTACTATAGTGCAAAGACTATTAAATATTTCTTCGCTTGGACCAAGGACTTTAACCAATGTAATCCACAAGTGTTGGCTACTAGGAAATACTTAAATGGTGGAAGCACACACAGACACACATATCAAGGACAGTGGGAAAAATGGACCTGCAGGGTGAAATGATTCGATATTTTTTTCTTAACGATGCCTCCATGAAAAAAAAACGAAAAAATTACACAACAATATCGACATGTTGAAGCATCTTCTCAAATTTTTTCAGATTTTTTCAGGAAGTCTTTCCTTGAAAAAAAAATTGCTGGATTATTCGAAAACCGATAGGTCCATTTTGCCTATAGATATAATCATTTTTTGCAGAACTCCCAACATACCAAAGAACTGGGCAAGTGTTGGCCCGGTAGTTAGCGCTATGGGAAATAATGATACGTTGATTATGGCAGAGTCAGCAACAATATTCCCTCCACTTTAACCAAACATTATAACATACTATTTTCACTCATTTTTAGTTCCCAAGTCCCCCTTTAACCCAAGTTCTCCTTCATGCGTATATATATGTGATCCACACGAGCAAGTAATAGATGTGAATGAAAATTAAAGATAAAAAAAAAGCAGCTATGTGTATGTTTGTTGCACATCGAATGGCCCTTTGTAGGATATCATCAGAGAAATACTCGACGTTATTGAGCTCATGGGTGAGAGTATAATTGGAGCTGCCCTTTGGCTCATAACCATGATACATCTATCAATGAAAATCTCGTCAGGAATTTTCTAACTATAACCGGTACACATACACATATATATATACACACACACACACAGGCAGAGACAGGATAGCGGAAGGATGAGAAGCGAAAAAATTTGGAAAAACAATCTCATGGATATTTTGACAGACTGATTGCCTGTCGACACAACCTAACGGATTGAAGAACCAAAAAAGATGAAAAGAAAAAAAAAACCATAAATGAAGGGAAAACAGAGAATAAAAAGCAACAACTCTGTATTCTCAGTTCAAGTAACTTTGAAACCAACAATTATTATTTATTAATATTCATAGATGCGCACGATCGATATGTTAATTTTTTGATTTATATTGCATCGAGGGGACGAACCGATCGGTTGTATATATATTCCTATATCGAGAGGCGTGTGCACGTTCTTTCACGTAAAACAGTCAGGCTCTCTCATCCGGTCGAGCGTTTAAAGAGAGGAGAAAAGAGGAAAAAAAAAAAGAAACGAGAAAATGGCGCAAGTGAGAAAGAGTGATGCAGCGGAACAAGGATAGGAGCAATCGATGATGATGGTTTCATTTAAATATTTCATAAGATCCCAGACTTATCCTGTCCATCGTGCACCTATTTTCCATGGGATTTTCATCTATTCTAAATCGATTGCATCTTCAACACCCCCTTTTTCCTTATTCTATCTTCCTCATTCTTTTTCTCTTCTCTTTTTTCGAATGGGATCGAGATTCCCGTGGGTGCATCATATCAATTCTGTAACTGCGGTTTTCCGTATCGATGCTCATATATCGATAATAATGTTGCGAATATTTTTTCTAACTTTTGTTTTTTTTTCATCTTTTTTTTCTACAACTGGCCAAGGCAAGTTCCGATGCAAGAAGAAAATATTTCTATAGGTTATAGGAAAAAAAATAAGAAGAGAACAGAAGAATTGTGAAACGTGGCTACCGGTAGATATGATTGCATTTCAATTCTCTTCTATTAAAGAGCCTACGTGCATCGATTCTGCATTGAGGTACTTCCTTTCAAGTTGTATGCGATAGACGCCCTGCGGCTTTCTTCTAACATATTTCCGATCAATTCCATCATACCTATAGTTATGTACCTCAGGCTCTTCCTTTTACTTTATATATACCTTATCTATTGTATGAATGTAATAATTTTAATAAGTGGCTGTGGAAAATAAAATGATAGTGTAATTATTTGTACGTTTTGATGCTGGAGATGTTGGGGGCCGGATTGTTGGGATGATGGACATGTCGAATTCATCGAAAAAGATACGATTATTTTATTGAAGTTTTTTCTCCGACCATTGTTTAAATTATTATTATTGGATATCTCATCGGCCATCATGGTCATTCCCAAAAAAAAAAAAATTTTAATTAATTTTTGAATTCAATTTGATTAATTTTAAGCACCAACGTTTCGTCCGCTCTGCGTGGACCTCTTCAGGGTGCATTGTTATATATTCTAAAAGTTATTAATGAAAACATTAGTCAATTTACATTATTTTGACAAAAACGGAAAAGTAAATGGTAATACAAACGTCTCCTTACAATTTAACATTGGTTCTTTCGAAAATACATATTTTTTATCATTTTAATTTGTCAAAACAGAATAAAAAAACACTGTACTATTTTTTGACATAATGTGTCATGTAGAGACCTATAAATTTTAGGTTATGAGAGTCTATATACAATACAATTTTTTTGGCGGCAATTTCGGTTCAGTTCAGAAATTATCTATTGTTCAGATTCCATCTCAGTATTTTTTAAGATTCAATTCATAAAATGTCAAAAATTTAAAATTGATCAGAAGTTATTAAAAACTCTTTAAAATCTTTAAAATTAAAGGTAAAAGAAATTATGATTATTTTAATCGTGAAGGAAGATTCAATGGAATTGCAATAATTCAAGAGGAATTTTATTAAGGAATTTTTTTGAATTGACGATTTTTTCAAGAAATTATTCAAAAAATAACCAATATCATGAACACTTTGCCACGAAGGTCCATTTTGCCCAGGTCTTCCACATATATTGTTGGGAAACTGAAGCTCTCTGAAAAATTCCCATTCACTTCCCTGAGAAATTTTCGATTAAGCAAATAATTATCTACTCAGTATCTACTGATGAAGAAATTCATTCTCTCTTCATTCAAAAATACATCTATTGCACGGAAGTGTTGTAACTGACAGGACGTCAAAGTGATGGTAAATTCTGTGTCAACTTACCGAAATAGGCTCAACTATACTGAGAAGACTATGAGTGACACACACCTGTGAATGCCACGCGATGCTTGTCGAATCCTGACAGTGGCTCAACTTACGAAAGTTGAGTAAATGCGATCCAATTTATTGCAGAAAATAAAAATAGCTGTCTCAATATCCTCAAATATTTCATGACTATTGATTGAAGCGGAGCATCAAATTTTTCTGACTTACACAGAGAAAAATGTTTTCTTAATTTAAGAATGTGCAGTCACTTAATTTAAGAATGGCAGGTCACTTAAATTAAGTGACTTTTCTCACTTAAATCAAGTGATTTTTTCTTTCTTAATTTAAGAAAATAAAACTCACTTGAATTAAGTGATTTTTCTCACTTAAATTAAGTGATTTTTTTCACTTAAATCAAGTGATTTTTTCTTTCTTAATTTAAGAAAATAAAACTCACTTAAATTAAGTGATTTTTCTCACTTAGATCAAGTGACTTTTTCTTTCTTAATTTAAGAAAGTAAAACTCACTTAAATCAAGTGAGTTTTCTCACTAAAATTAAGTGACTGCACATTCTTAAATTAAGAAAACATTTTTCTCTGTGTAATTATTGAAACACAGTGCCACTCTTTCTCCTCAAATCGATATATCGATGAATCGGATATAAAGCAACGTGATTCGAGTGAATCCAGAAATTCATTTATATAATTTTTTTTTTAGATTTTAAACATCCAATGATGAAATCTGTTAAATAAATTTGAGTTGTACCAATGAAATTCCATTTCATTATTTCAAGATTGTCAGAAACATCGTGTTTCACGTGTTGACAAATGGATTATGATTATGCACGTCATTGAAATGTCACGATTTCCCACGAATTCGTGCGATACGAATGAATAGGTAATCTATAAAATCAGTAACGCAATGTTGTCAATGATTGATTGAAAGTACACATAATTGAGAAATTAGTACACATTCAGGGGAAAGTAGAGTGAAAAAAAAAATTAGAGATCTAACCCTTTTTCCAAATTGAAAATTTTCACTTTCACCTCGGAGAAATGAACACCAGTCAAAAATTGAAAGACTCTGACCCTCAATTTCTGCCCAAGAAAATTAAACTCCCAAAAAATTCAAAAAAAATTATTCTGACACATACTTCCCACCGGAAATTTTCTCAGCTTTTCAATGAAATCATTGAAAAAATTCAATTTCAAGTCGTCTCATTGAAATCCCCATTTCACCTCACTTCCCCTTATATTTTCATTCTGAAGATCAACGATAATGGAGATGCGATGAAAATACAGAGAAAAAAAAGTAACTGAATATTGTGTGAAAAAATAGAGAGAAATAGAAAAAAAAGTAAATCCCAGTAGTTGGACACAAGTTGATGCCACAGAAAAAAAAAAAGAAATGTCTTCAACAGACCTCCACAAACCACACATTTCCTCTGTTCTTTCTACTCTGTATAAACCATCCAACCTTATTTTCCACCCTCGAGTTATTTTTTTTTCTCTGTCTTTTTTTTTCATACACTTTTGCGGGCTTACTCTTCTATATAACAAATTGTAACTTTTCTCCGTGCCACACTCTTTGGAGTACACCGCAAGCTTCCGTGGCTAACTCAGCCTCGGGCACGTCCTACATCTTTTCCATTCTCGTGCTAAACGTCTCTAATATACAGAACAGGGCTTTCATAGATATATACATTTATATACACGCCTACTGAGTCTTCTCTCTTTTCCTCATTCATTCTTTATTTTATATGGAACCTCAGATGAAAAAAAAGGAATGAAAGAGTTGATGGTAATTTAGCCCTCTGGAAATTGTTGATTACATTTTCTTCTTGATATTGTGTATCTGCACCTGCTTCATTATATTCGTATGACTAAATGAAAAAACAATTGTTAGAGTAATTTCAGGCCAGAATAAAGGGAGAATAAAAATTAATTACCTCAATACCTCTATGAAAATGCAGATATTTCAAATATACACAGAGAAAAATGTTTTCTTAATTTAAGAATGTGCAGTCACTTAATTTAAGAATGGCAGGTCACTTAAATTAAGTGACTTTTCTCACTTAAATCAAGTGACTTTTTCTTTCTTAATTTAAGGAAGTAAAACTCACTTAAATCAAGTGAGTTTTCTCACTTAAATCAAGTGACTTTACTTTCTTAATTTAAGTGACCTGCACATTCTTAAATTAAGTGACTGCACATTCTTGCATTAAGAAAACATTTTTCTCTGTGTATGGATAAATATATTTTGAATATGAAAAGAAGCATTTAGGAATATATCAAATAATGTAATGCATGTAATCCTTATTTTACTGAACAAATCACGATATTTATGTGGCAAGATTTTTGGGTCTATTCGTTGATTGGTTATAATTTTGAGAGAGGGTGTTCCTCTTAATGCTGAAATATTTGGCACATGGGCGACGTTTCCTTTAATAGAGAATCAAAGGCAAGAGACAGAGAAGGAAAAAACGGTAACTGGGTCAGAAGGTTGGAGGAACATTTTTTTTTTCGTTGCTACCGTATGTAGTTGTAGTTTAAGTGTCACGAGAATGCACAAGAAATCAGGGAGAAATCCTCTCAACGTACACTTCAATGCTCTCTCTGTGACAAGCCTCAGGGACTTAAGCTCGAGTGTTATTTCATTAGCAAGCTTTTTTCCTCTATCTTGCTCTTACTTTTCATTTTATTTGAACCACAAGTTTTTCACAAATTGTCATGACATCTTGACTTACCGTCAATGACCCAATTAATGCCACTAAGAGACCTATTCTGCCCCATATCTTTCATAGAAAAATTATATCTTATCACAATTTCAAATTTGATTTTTCCTCGAAAGAATTAAGGGTCTGGACTGTCATTTACATTAATTATTTTCATGAATTAATTATAAAAATTATTTAACTTATATTTTTGAAAATATTTTGTCCATGGCCCGATTCATGCCACCATGTGGCTCGATTTCTGCCATAGAGGGTCCCAATAATTTCCATCACTGATCGTTATTTTTAAATTATTCGTCAATTTATATGAAAGCCCAATGATTTTGCTAACAATCAATACAATTTTCGATTTATTAAATACTTAAATTTTCTCAATATCACACATCGAACTGATGAGGCACTCTAACCCCACATGAAGAGCTTTAGGGCTTTATCTTGCTGAGCACGCTGGTCGCATTTAACGGATTAATTCTAGAAATATATCTAGTAGAGAAATA
The DNA here is from genome assembly GCA_963921955.1 of Aleiodes alternator. Lineage (NCBI taxonomy): Eukaryota > Metazoa > Arthropoda > Insecta > Hymenoptera > Braconidae > Aleiodes > Aleiodes alternator. The sequence goes on along the minus strand of OY998099.1, from coordinate 11,896,378 downwards.
TTGGATATTTTGATTGTTCGGTGTCTTCAGAATTTTTTTCTAGCCACTGTTATCAATTACTTAGAGTTGAGAATTCGAATGAGTTCAATAATCACGAAAATGTATGAAAAGTGGCATTAATTGGGCCATTGACGGTATTTCGAATGATATAAAAAAAAAAATTGCGAGAAATTTTCGATAGAATTCAATCTGACGATTTATTCGGAATATTCTATTTTTTGAATCTACATTGAATATTCGAATTACGTAATTAGAGATTTCCCCATTCACTTGTTATGAACGCCAAAGATCCTATCAATAAATCATTGGACAAGGAGAGAAATTGTGAATTTCAATCAAAGTGAAAGTCGTGACGTTGGAAAATGAAAGGTATTATGAAGTGTTCATTAATAAACCTTAATAAATGAGTTGTCGACGAGTCAGAAGATCGATGCACATTTTGTTGAAGTAATAAATTGTACTTCACTTCTTTAACACACCTAAGTTACCTCGATATAACGATCGTTGAAATGTGCATATTTCGTGGAAATTTCATTTCATCCGTTTTACAGAATTGGAATTAAAATTGGCCCAAGAGGGAAAAGGAACTCACGTCACTGTACTCTCGGTTACTCAGTAAGAGTGAATATATATATATATGTATATATATGGAACCCTGGGATTCTATCTCACGGGCGTCACCTGGCATTGCTCGTGTTTCTGTAAAATTTTCTCTCACTTCCCCCCTCTCTCTCTCTTTCTCTCTCTCTCTCTCTCTCGTACTCATTCGGTCTTTGCGGGTGTGTCATTCATGAACGACATACAGTCCTCGTGCAGAGATTACGAGTTAATGTGGAGCACGTTAATATACGCTTCTACCCATGGTACATGAAAACCTCTCCAATGTATATCCAACTGAACTTTGCTCGTAGAATTAGATGGGTGCTAGAAATGTGAATTCCTTTTCACTAAATTTTACACCGAGATAATTCAAATGCTGAGTTACTCTTGAATTAACAATTTTTGAAAAAATTATCAAGACTGATTCGAAGAAATAATGTTCATTGAAAACGTCATATCTAGGCTTTTAATGAACCAGTTCTCGTCCAACATGGGTCCAAAGCTTTATTTATGCAAAAGACATTCATATAATTCCAAAAAAAAAAATTCTTCATGTAGAGGGAAATAGATGGATTCGCATCTCGATATATCTCGATTATTGCACTATTTTTTTTCATCAGTTTTTTTATGGATGCTGCGGAAATTAAACGAGATACCTTATAACTTTTGGAATTATCTGCAAATGGATCATAAGAATAATAAGGACCTATCTCACGCAGTTTTTTTGATATATTTCATTAAAAATTACAACAAAAAAAATCATTTTGTTGAAATATCAGAAATTCCCGAAAAATATCAGAATATTTTTTTATTCAATTCCTTTTTATTTTTAACTTATAACATAATTTTCTGAAATGAGAATTTCCAATTTTAATTCCTGACATAAATTTTCTGAGAAAAAAAGAAAAAAATGATAAACGGTTTTTCATTTTTGATAAACATTTTCAATTAACATGTAATTTTTGAAAAAAGACTGAATTATCGCCAATTAAATGTATCTGACAGGCTATTATAACCAACAAAAAAATATCTAGTTCATGACAGACAGTAAAATGTGATAAAATGTAATGTTGTTTGTTGTGACAAGCCAAGGAGACAGAAACTTGAAATAGTTATTTAAAAAAAAAAACCAAATGTTAAATTGTAAGGAGACACTTCTGATATAATTTATTATTCTGTTTTATAAAGAAATGTAAATTGATTATTGATTATATTGATGTTTTTAGAATAAAGATAATGAGCATCCTGAAGAGGTCCACGCAGAGTGGACGAAACGTCGATGCAATTCAAAAATTAAATTTAATTCAAAAAAAAAAAAAAGAAAAATTAAAAAAATTTTTTTTTTTTGGGTGTGACCATAACGGCCGTTAATTTACCAAATAATAATTTAATGAATGGTCGGAGAAAAAACTTCAATAATCAGAAATTCCCATTTTTTGAATGAAAACTGTATTCAACTAAGTGCACAAATAGAAGTGATCGTATCTGTCAGTGAACCAAGTCCATTTTCAAACAAAGAAAGGATTTTAAATATTATTTTTCACTATTTTCACGTACCATAGTGGTCGTGCTACATTTCTGAACTACTCTGGTCGCATGTGTACAGAGTGCCGCACATTCAAAATTTATGAAAGGTAAATATACCTATTCTTGCCAGTGTCTCTATTCTCGTTTTCTTGCTTATATGTGCACTGTATTTTAATCAATGGAAATATTTTATGAATTCTGAAATTATATGATAATTGTTCCATACAATTCATCCATCGTGGGTGGAGAACGGAAGTGCAAAATATCTCAATTACAAACGTTCAACGAAAATAAGTACAATTGCTTCGAAGAAATGATTGTGGGAGTCTGGAAAAAATAGAAATGAATCTCCGATAGATTCAGCACTGTGATAGTGTTTAATGTAGCACAAGTGATGATTTTCCGATATTTAAATTTTTATTTCCGGTCGGCTATTGATTTTTTCTCCTACTGAATACGCCCAGATATCGCTTTCATAAGCTCTGAAAATAGATATCTCATCCTTCCTATCTTTTTCTGTGCTTTTATACAATTATATGCCATGAATGGACGAGAATGAAGCACTTGGCATATTAGCGCCATCAATGGATTGTTCTGATTTAACTTATTGCGAAACATTTGTCTCAATCCTATTATTACAATTTGGGAAATACTTTGTGCAATAATCATTGGAATGACCGTGTTTTTTCGAAGTTTCAGGAGAGATTAGGACAGAAAAAACTGTTTTATTTTTGAAGTTAAGACCTTTACGTGGAAATTTTGACAAAAATTGATAAATGTTCCAGCATGTCTTGATATTTGCAAAATTGTTTCATAAAGGCCTTTTTTCAGGAAGAAAATCCGGTGATTAATTCAGTAGTGAAGAGGTAAACGTCGGTTTTTTTTTTGCTTGTTTTCTGAAGATATCTCCAAAATTAATGGAAATACGCCCTTTTGAGCTACAAAAAAGGATGCGAATAAAACCGCACTATCTCACTTAGTTTCCGCGATCTTTTTTTAAAATTGTTTTTAAAAAAAAATCTACTTATCCCGTTTCACCTCTTCGCTTCTGAATTAATTTCCTGTACAGGTGTGAGAAAAAAAATGCATGTGCAACTCGAGCCTAACCCAAGCCACTCTTGTTCGTGTGTTTATCACGCACGACTGCACCTCACTCGACCAATCAATTTTCGCAAAAACAGCCCACTTTGTGCCCTAGTCGTCCAATCTCCCCTGATTTCCCCATAGATTATGGTTAATATTATCTCCCCATTGCATAATTACTGAATCCTAATAAAATCATAATTTGCAAAATTATACCGATAATTAATCCATAAAATTTTAAAACAAATATGAAATATGTAAAAATTTCATAATTAATATTATTAGCAGTGACAATAATTTTACTGCAAAATCACAGTGCTATTTACTAATTTATTCACCTAATTTTCTGGATATTTTTCAATGGAATTTTCCCTCTATGCAGCTCGGAATGCACAGATTAACACAATGGAAATCATTAGAGTGGAATTTCATAGCGGAATAATGCAGTTGAATAAAACCGTTAAGGTATTTATCACAATGAGAGAAAATTATGATTAAAAATTGCAAAAAAAAAAACCAGAAGTACCCTGAAAAATTAAATCTGGATCATATTACTACTATTCCCCCTGTCTTTTACAATTATTACTGTTTAATTCATTATGAATATCACATTAAAAAATATCCTCAAATGATACACAGTATTGTTCGAACGTAATACACATATATATATATCTCGGTGTAATGAATTTAATGCAGTGAAAATGAATGGAAATGAACATTATTAATTATCAAGAGTGCATTAAAAAAAAGCACAATTGAATAATGCCACTGAAATAAATTATTTTAATTACAATAAAAAAAAAATTATAATTAATTCACTACATGTTTTCTGTTACATCATATTACTCTGCACTTATAGCTTTGAAGAATTGTTTTCCTTGGAGTAAAAATACGAAAATTGGTGTAGTGGTAAGAGACGAGTCAGATAAGAATCGCGATGAGTTGAAACGTGGCGCTAGACAGGGGCTAGAATAGAGGGGTAACAAAGTTCACACCATTCTTAAAAGATGGAAGACACTATGAAAATCCTTTGAGTCTAGGGGCTTATAACATCCCCCCCCCCCTCTCCCTCACGCAGCTCGAAACGCAAATGGGATTGAAGACAGTGAGGAATTACCTGTACTAGGCTCGACACGCACATCCACTGTCTACTTATAGAAGTGGAGTATGAACATATATATGTACATCATACGATTTGGATGAAGATGATAGAGTATAGCATTTTTGTTGATATATTCCTCACTCAGGGGACTAGGAATTTAGTTGTAACGAAGGCTTATGCTTTCGTACAAAAAAATCTCGTTGTTCTAGGAAGTTTAGCTTGATATGACGTGCACGTGGAGACTAGTAGGGCAAAAAGAGCGTATCTCCATTAATTTCCGAGATATTTTCAAAGAAAAAAATACCCAAAATAAATTCCTGAGGGTAATAAACAACGCATACAGAAGTACCCCGATTCAAACACTCCATGATATATCAGGTATTGAGTACATTACAGATTTCATTGAAAAATTGACAACCAGCTTCGCTGCCAACCTTGCCAATCATCCTAATCCACTAATTAACAAGCTCAATCCCTATATAATTTCCCAATGGTCTAACCGACCGCATTAACCTCTTATTCACCATCTGTCATAGGGTTTTTTCTTATAAATTTTTCCCTATCCCCGAATTCCCACTCTCCACAAACCCAAGTTCTACAAAAACCCACACCAATCACTTAAATATACATAAAAGCCTGAGGGCTGAAACTATGTAAATAGTATTATCTGTGTAACTGTAAATATTGTGTAGTTACTTCACTGTATATAATGTTAATAAAAATCGTTTGAATTTGAAAAAAAAGAAAAAAATCAAGTTATCTTATTTTCTCTCATGTCTCATAAAAATAGAAGAAATTAAAAAAATTGAATTTTGAGGTTATTGGACAGAAGAATAAATATTAAAAGTCAATCTTCACATTCATTTCCTAAAATCGCGACGTTTCGCTTCCGGTTAGTAGCTTTTTCAGACTCTATTAATACAATAAACATAAAATATACATCAAATGAATGAATAAGAATTGAACAACACCTGAATGACCCTAAGAATACCAATATTCTCAAAGAGAATAAAACAGCATTGGCTAGTCACCATTTTGATAATGGATGCTTATATGAAAAAAATAATGTAATAATATACTTATATTGGTAATAAGAAGTAAAAATATCTTTAAAAATCCATGAGATGAATAAAATGGAAACTTTCCTCGCAATTTTTTAATTTCAGCAACTTTTTAGCTTGAAAGACAGTCCAACAATTATTGCCCAATTTTTAGGTCTTTTTATTTTGATATCACTTTGATGAATCAGTCTCATTTGAAATGATAATTTAAGCCTCATGTAGAAAACACGCAGGTCGAGCCACTTTCGTTCAATAAAAGACTGTATAATGGTAATTTCTTTTTTTCTTTCGAGTGATAATAGAATGGATGGAATCGCAAAATGTTATAATGCAGTCAATTGTACCGCAATAGGTTATGGAGGTGACGTGATGAATAAATAGTTAAATTGTTGGAATACATTGCGAACAATTAAATAAAAATATTTACATTGTCCACAAGTATTTTCCATGTTTTTTTTTCATCATTTTTTGTTTTTTCAAAATAAATTTACCATTACTGTTTTAATAAATCAAAATGCAGATTAGCATAAAGTTCGTTGACTTGAACAATTATATTGATCCTAACAAAGTCTTCATAGTTATGGGCTTCAGCGCAGGTGTCACTAACAGAATTGTACTATCAAGGTAGAAACCTCGTGAATTGAGGCATGCTACTGTTTATACTGTATAAACTTCATGGAAGGTTCGTGTGTGGGGTTCATGGGCCATGCAAGTGAGGCTTTATCAACTACCACTGTATTGTTAATTTCGAAACTCCAAAATGAATTCAAAATGTCAATGGCCGGTATATACAATGCAACACCTGCAAAAACGCATCACATTGGTTTCAACGCTTTTATTTTTTGAGTATAATAATATCCTGTTTTATTGAAATTTCAGTTGGCTAGCAGGTGTACGTCAAAATTTGAGAGACAACGTGCGTTAAATAATTGAAGGACACTTTTTTTTATTAATTTCGTTACTCAATTTAATGATTCAGTTGATATTGATAATTCAGAAAAAAAAAATTTTATCTCAAAATTTTTCGTCACCGAATTTTGACCATAAAAAAAGGCTTTTCGCACGGCGAGTAATAAAATAGGACGAATCGATTTTTATTGCCGATCTTTTTTGGTGAATATCTCGAAAATTAAGCGAGAAAAAAAATGGCCCAAGAAAGGCGTATCTCCATTATTTTTTGGAATATTTTGTTGCGAATGATGACAAAAATAAGTCGATTTGTTCTACTGATTCAATGCAATTGAAAGAAACTTAATTTTAAATGAGGATTGACTTGTCCACTTTAATTTCACCTCTGCCCAATTATTCACTTCACAAATGTATAATTTTCTTGCACTTTGTAATAATTTTAACAAACGTTATTTCAATGTAAAACGTGTTATTGAAGAGAAAATATAATTGAGTCAGTGAACAGTAAATATTTTTATGTATACGTGGAAAATACATGTGCATGCGTTACTTACGTATATTTCGCACAAAAAAAAAGGGGTGCAATATCGATTAGATAGAGGACTAACGTGTACTCATGAAAAAAAAAGAGAAAAAAAATGGAATAAAAAAAAAGAGAGAAAGAGACTGAACCAGCTGGGGTATTGTCGATGAGGGTGGTAGTTGAGTTTCTCATTTACCCTTACTCTCAACCATCAACGTACAGATAGTGTGCATGGAGCTCGACGTAGCGCGACCCATGAAGTTGATCCTAGCCATAGAGGTACTGTGGCTTGAAGAAGGGGGTGGGTAGGGGGAGGGGGGATTGTTCACCCCTACGAATCGGTGAATCAGCATTCCGTGTGGCCCAAATGCCGTGACATGTACATTTTCTCCTGTTATTTTAACTTTCCATTCTATTCGTCTATTTTCAAGACAAATTGCATGAGATCGAGACGATTTTTTTTTTTTTTAATGAATGCCTTATTACAGAAATTAAATATTCAGCGGAAATGATTAATATGATAGTTATGTGAAATAGTTTTATAAATGTCATTACTCGAGATTAATGGAAAGTGGAAAAGAATGGAGATGTGCCCTTTTTGTTCTGCACTTTTTTCCAGCCTTTGAAATTTTCTGCAAAACAAATCAGAGTAAAGTTGATGAAGACATGAAATAAATTCAAATTAAAATATTGTGAGCATTGAAATGAATTTATATTTTCTCTTGCATCAAATTTCGTTTTTTTTTTGCCAATCACCCCTCGAGAAATCAAAGGATAATGAGGAATATTCCATTTTCATTGTTATGTTATCCATAAATAAAGAACAAAATAATCTAATTAAAAAAATAAATGACAAACTTCAATAACAACTACTGTGAAATTCCTTTCGTATATCAACGAGGGAAAAAGTCTAATGGGAAATTTTCCCTCCAACGAGCCAACGGGCTTTCAACTTTCCAACGTGAATTATTTGCCTCGATAGAAGTCAAAAGGTAAGATACTAACAAGCACAACTTGGCTGGGCACTACTGAGGAAAAATGTCGTCCGTTACCTCCATCGTTTGCTTTTTCCAGCGTCATGTTCTCTCAGCAGACAATTTTTTTTCATTCACCACTTTTTTTTCACCCTTTTTTTTTATACCTCTCTTTCTCTTGCCCCTGCTTTTTTTTCTCTTTATCCTCGGTTTACTGGTTAAAGGAGAAATAAAATCTGATGATTACTGCTTTAACCTTAGAATGTAGTTTAAAAACATCAGGAAGAAGAGAAAAGTGTGTTGGAAGAGTTCATCTTAAGTATAATTGCTGTCACAAAGTATATAATCCATGAATTTTCCAAGAATCTATTTTACTCACATACTTCTAACGCTGCATTACTGGAATTTGAAATACCGTATTACCGTTATGTCTCGCGTTAACTAGATAGAACACGAGATATATAACAAGAACAGAAGGCCTGATCGGTGTCTTTATACTTATCGCTAAGTTGACATAAAAAAAGAATCTTCACTTATTATATATACATAGACTAGGTCATGTGAACGGTGACAAAAGAAATGTAGTTCAAGTCAACTTTATTGATGAACTTGAATAATTTCGTGGAATTCAAAATGTAGATATGTCGGGGCATTTTTTCAATTTTTTTTTGTATATTGCTGAAGCTAGCTGCTTTTTCGCCTCATATCAATGATGAGACCTACAGCATTTCCTCATTTTTACTGATTTAAGGGTGTTACGTAGACCACTAGAGGCGTTTAAAGCGTATTATAATTTAATTTTGAGAAAAAAAGTACTTGGTCCAAGATGGCGACAGAAGTGAGTCCAAAGAATTGTTACACGTAAAAAATAATTAATAAATCGATATTTTGGAAATAGCGCAATTATTTCTCATAATAAAAACCGTTCAACTCCGTTTCTATTCAAAGAGATTTCATAAAATAAGAAAAACAAGATTGGCTGACAAAAAAAAATCGATATTTTTATGTGTCTTAGATTAACGTACTGGAGAGCCTATGAAGAATTAATTTCATAAGTCCGTCCCTATGGCGAATTGAGAGACAATCCTTTTTAGGGTAAGGGGCAAGGTTCTTGGAAGCTCTCAGAACCGAAAATTTGAGGGACGTCATATTTGGAGGGAAGATAGAATTTTTGGTAATTTAATTAGGATTTTGTCCGTCTGCCTTAAATCTTGCCACTGGCCTCTGCTACATCAAGACACATCAATTTAAAATAAAAAACTTGGAAAAATTATTGGAAAATTTTGGAATATATGGCAGAGTGAAACTGACAAATTACCGAATTTTTCTATATGAAAATTTTTTCAAAAATTAATAAATGCTGTCCTTCACTCAAAAAAAAGAAATTACTGAATAATTTTTTAACATTTAAAAAGTCTTGAATTCCTTCATCAATTTTTAAAGACATTTCAACGATTTCTTGATTGAAGTAACCTATATATGTTCATCTCCCACTTGCCGTCATGAATAATAAACGGAATTTCTAATGTTGCTAACCAGAACGAAAAAAGCAAATAAAATAAAATGAAAATGAGGCGAAAATATTTATACCTGAAGAGAACTGCATAAGACCAGGTCTAATATTTAATATTTAAGATTGAATCCCTCCATACAAGAGAAGCGAATTGTTTCTTTCGTAATAGTATCTAAGCTGAAGCTAACCAAGCTCTCTTCTTCTTCATTTTCTTTTATTTTCACTGAATTATTTTCTTATTTCCAACATCATCACATACCCGTTCACATTACTAGCATGTATATAGTTATATTTTATTTTCTTCCCAGTTTTTCGCACGAGACTATCTTTTCCCAAGGGAATTTTTACTTTTTTGCCTCTTCTTTTTCCATTCTACTGCCATCGTTATCGTTTATCCTCGATTTGACGAGTAATAATGTGATTTTTTGAAAAAATTAAAAACGATGAGATAAAATGGAAAATTAAAATAGAAATATTTCATTTTTATTTTGAAATTGATTTTAAAAAAATTTCAAAGTTTTTCATAATTTTTTTTTTGTTTTAAATCTAATAACAAATTGTTTTACCAATATTTTTGGGAAAATATCTAAAAAATAATGGAGATTCACCCTTTTTGCTTTAATCCACTTTTGTAGAGAATTTGAAGAGCTACAGAAAAGGGTCAGAGCAAAAGGGGCGTATCTCCATTAGTTTCTGAGTATTCTGAGATAAATTGTTGAAGGAAAAATTCAACTTATTTCATTTCGCCTCTTTGCTACTGAATTATGGAAAAAAAATTCCCAGTCCAATCAAGTTAGCCCCATCTGGAGATTATCAAGGGACCTCCGAGTTCCCCCGGATATTTCAATTATTTAATTATGTTTATTTCCTATTCATTAATTTATGTGTAATAAAGAGAAATTAGCTGTCTGAATAAATGAGTTTCTTTATTCTAACTTAACTTTTCCCGAAAGTTTTCCATTTCCGTAATTAAAAATCCATTTATAAACAGTTTTAAAGTAATTATTTTCGGATATAAATATATCCTCAATTGTACGAATAGCCTTGACCATTTTTTTTTCAGGGAAGAAAATTAAAAAAAAAAAAAAATCATTTTTCTAATAAATTTCACAGAAACTTTTCCAATCAAATTTTTATATTTCCCATTTTTCGCAATAAATTAATCGCCAGAAAAATCATATTTTCCCCGTTTTTTTTCTCGAATAAAAATGAATTCTGCTGATAAAAACCTTTCATGTGAGAAAAAAGCCGATAAAAATAATGATAAAATAATAATGCTTTCATCACTGAAATTGCTGCAATTAAAAGAATCCATGGAGCTCATTAAAATGTAAATATTCCTCATTGCATAATAAATAAATGAAAAAAAAAAAAAAAAAAAAAATTAATCGCAATCATTAGCAGAAACCATTAAGATCAATCTAGAAATTCTATCTCAAAATTTTCTATGTGAATAACATAATTATGATACAATAATCCCATTATATGTGCTGCAGGCTTTTGTGTTTTGCTCATCTAGTACAATCAAAGAGACTTGAAGCAATCAGTGCTAATGAATCACAATGAACTTGATAACGAAACCTCGTGCAATTAATGTATAAAATTGGTGTTTCAGGCTATAATAGGCAATGGAAGATAGTTATACAGTGAATATCTTTCACTAATATCATGAATATTCCTTAATTAAATGCTGGAACGATAAATCAAATTAAGATTACTCCCCTAGCGAGGAAAATTACCCAAAAGTTTTTCATCTTGTGCTCAAGAGAAAGAGAGCGACGAGAAAAAAAAACGAGGGCAAACTTTGCGAAACTTTTGGGTAGAAAATTATATTCGATACTCTGATTAAGCGGAAAAGATGACCGATATTCCTCGTCGTGAAATTTACGTTAAAGTTTTCGCCAGACGAGAAACTCGTGAAACTAAAGGGGTATTTTAATTAAAACGTCGAAACTATTTGGCTATAAGATACGAAGCAACGAAATTTACTCAAGTATTTCTAGAAGAATCCATTTTTTTCTTTTGCACATTCTTTCGCAAAGTGCATATTCTCATTTTGCATGTATATATGAAGAAATAACATGGAATTAAATAACCCATGAGGTTATAAACGAGATGGATTTCCCAATTCTAGAAAACACATTCTATTGTTATTCTTCTATCTCGTAAAACCACACATCTGTCTCCGAAAAAAAAAAAAAAATAAGTATGTTGATGTATTTCTACGTAAAGTGTCAGTGTGTTATTATCGTGGTATACGATCTTTTACCCAGTTGAAGAAAACTACTCATTGTGACCTCTCTAGTGTGTGACATCTGGACACAACACTTATTTCCAAAGTGATGCACTTTGGAGATAGAGGCAGACACATTAGTGGTAAAATGGTGAATTTCTGCTGCAAAATATGGAGCGAAAACTGGGGAAAAATGGACCCCGGGCTCAAAATGATTCAAGATTTTTTTTTATCATGAAAGACTTGATGAAAAAATCTGAAAAAATTTGAGAAGATGGTGCAACATATCTATATTATGATGGAATTTTTTCACATTCGTGCAGAAAGTCTTTCAATGTGAAAAAAATCTCTGATTCATTTTTCCCAGTAAAATCGTTTTTCCCCCATTTCCCCATTATCTAGACCAGACCATTATCTAGACAATGAAACATACTGTGAAAATCTCATTGCGGTGATGTTGCCTATAGCTAAACGTTTATATATATATCTGGAGATGTAGTTTCGTTTACTAATGGCTTATGGACAACTATAGAAAACAGCTGTCTCATTCATCCATCTGTGAGTTTCTATTTCGAAAATTTTCGAAGGGACTTTACAGTGTGTCACGAGCCGGACAGACAGGGAATGAATAAAGTAAGGTGCAAAAGGGGGATGGCAATTGGTTTGGCAGCAGATATTGAGGAATATTGAGGATGAAAAGAGTATAGAAGAGAACAAAGAGAGATAGAGGAAAAAAAATAACCACATGTTAAAATATGACAGAAGCACGAGCTGAATTCTGAACACGCGAGTAACATTACATTTGTTGCTGATAGACGATTGAATTACTATTATTTATTTCCTCGATTTTTTTTTCACCAAATGGAATGAAATACCAGACGATTTCGTTTACTTTTTTCTTTCATTACTATTATCGGAATAAAATTGGCGAATATTTTTTGTTTGAGATTGGAGTACAGAGATTGGCTTGTGATATTCCTTTTATAAAAAGAAACATGAACATGAGTTTATTTCAGACATGTCCTATATTTATCCTCATTCTTATCAGCTGTTTTATATTGATTTGATTAGTCAATAAAAATGGGAGAATAATTGTTTAATCATGAATATTCTTTTTGGTAACTCACCGAAAAACTCCTCACTGCCATCATCTCCCAAAAAAGCACCAATTTTGTCCTCAATTTTTTCGAGATTTCTCAAGAAAAAACGTATAAAACTATTCTATTCACATATTTTACCGGAACTTCATAAATTTTAATTTATTGGATAGAAAATTCTGCCCGAGTTCACTGAAAAATAATTGATTGAGTGAATAATTGTTCAATGATAAATATTTTTCACATTATTTCAACGAAAATATACGACACACTCGCGACCCATCGACACTGCACTACCCCCCCCCTCTCCCTTCCTCGCGCTTCCATCACCTCTCCCCGATCTGTTTTCTCGCTCAATTTTCCCGCTTACGATCGATTTCATTTTTAATCTCATGAAAAATCCCGAAATTTTATTCCCGATAACTTATTAAAAAACGAAATTGTTCATGAGTTCACTAAAAATAACTAATCAATCATTAATATCCTTTTTTGATAATTTACTGAAGTAACAAAAGACAACAAGTCACAACACGTCCGTCCAGTGCCACTCCGCATTCCGTACTGCCCCATCAACCCCTTCCCGCTCATTTTTCCCGCCAAATCTTGCCTCTTACGACCAAAAAAGCATCGATTTTCTCTTTAAGGAGGAACAGCAGGAAAATACAATCGCAATATTAGTGTTTTTTATTTTTTTTCTCGACACTTAAGTATATGATCAACAAATTGTTGAAATTTCAGTCAGTTTCACCTTACCAATTTTTAATAACAATTTTCCGAAAAACAGTCATTTTCCACGTGATATTTTCAAATTCAAAACCCCATAATTTGATGGGAAATGATCTCGCTTTTCATTTAAAATCGGTCTCATGTCTCTACGACTAAATAGGACCGGAGGTACCGTCAATGGCCCAATTAATGCCATCGGCCCGATTAATGTCACTTTTCATACATTTTCGTGATTATTGAACTTATTCGAATTCTCAACTCTAATTAATTGATAACAGTGGCTAGTAAAAAATTCTGAGGACACCGGACAATCAAAATATCCGATATTTTTCTACTAGATATATTTCTGAAATGAATCCGTTAAATGCGACCAGCGTGCTCAGCAAAATGAAGCCCTAAAGCTCATCATGTGGGGTTAGAGTGCCTCATCAATTCAATGTGTGATATTGAAAAAATTTAAGTATTTAATACATCCAAAATTGTATTGATTGTTAGCAAAATCATTGGACTTTCATATAAATTGACGAATAATTTAAAAATAACGACCAGTGATGGAAATCAATTGATGGCAATTATTGGGACCCTCTATGGCAGAAATCGGGCCATGGTGGCATGAATCGGGCCATGGGCAAAATATTTTAAAAAATGTAAATTTAATGATTTTTATCATTAATTCAGGAAAATAATTAATGTAAATGATAGTCCAGACCCTAAATTCTTTGGAGGAAAATTCAAATTTGAATTTATGATAAAATATAATTTTTCTATGAAAGATATGTGGCAGAATTGGTCTCTTGGTGGTATTAATTGGGTCATTGACGGTATTTCGAAAAAAAAAGAACTCAAAAACACCAGAAAAAATCGAATTTTCCAAAAATTGACAAAAATCAATTCTGGCACTTGTTTTTCGTCTAAAATTCCTTCAACTTTCTGATGAAATCATAAAAAATCCCCACTGAAAAAGAAAATTAGGTCGTGAAGGTGTGTTTCCCAACATAAATGTCCCTGAATACGAAAATAAGCCTATTTTCAAGGCTCTATGTTAAAATATTTGATTGATTCTCGTATTATCGAAAAATGATATCTCGAATTCAATTTTAAAAAAAAAACTATTGAAAAGTCAGTTGAGTTCAGATACTTTATTTTTTATCGCAATCAATTGAAATGAAACATGATGCAATTGAGTTTAACCCATTAATTTCGGAGATTTGAGAGAAAAAAGAGAAGAGGAGGGGGGGGGGTGGGAGTGGCGAATTGAACCTTTCAGATGTATAATCCTTTTTTTTTTGAAAATATCTCGAAAACTAATGGAGATACGCCTTTTTTTGTACGTTTCGATGCATTTTTGGGGAGAATTTCAAGTGCTATAAGAAGGATTAAGGCGAGAAAACATATTTTCATTACTTTCTTTCATATTCTTGAAAAAAATTGCTGAATTACTTTATTATTTTGTTTTTATCAACACAGATTTTCCCGAGAATTTCAATTTTTTCCTGTATTTTTTCTCCCTTATAAAGGAAAATTCATTATTTTTTCGTATCTCTCCTTTTAAATTTGAGTTTTTCTTGTGGGACGGACGAAATGTCCTTAAATCATTCGATCACGCGTGAAACGAGCTACCGAAAATAGATTCTACACATACAAAGAAGGCAGGAAAAAGAGATCTGAGAAATACGACTTCACCAAAATTCCGTAAATGATGGACACATAGTAAATTCTCAAGAAAAAAAAAAGTAGGAGGTGGTTACACGAAAAACTAAATATTTTAGCTACAAAGAAGCCTATTTTAAAATTACTCTCAACAATTCTTAAGTGAGTAACTCGCAACGATATGAAAAAAAACACTGAAGAAGTTTATTCACTTGAGTAGTTGTTTGCACTTCTTATTTCATAACTCTTTGTTTTCTCTATTTTTCAAAAACTAATTCTCCTCGTTTCCATTCATTTCGAGCTGGAATGCTTTTTCATGCACTGACAAGGCTTTCATAACACTTTTCATTCATTAGGCCTTTTTCTTTTCAATTTAATATTTTTTCCTGCAAATTCTAAAAAAAAATAAAATAGCATTCGATTTTGTCTTCCAATAAACTTTCGAGAATATCGTGGAAACTAACCGAGATAGCACGTCTTTACTTTAATTTTTTTTTAAGCTCTCAAAATTTTCCACAAAAAAATAGCGCAAAATTGCTCCATCTTCCTTAGTTTTCAGAATATTGTGCAAAAAATTGAATATACCGTCAATGACTCAATTAATGCCACCAAGAGATCTATTCTGCCACATATCTTTCATAGAAAAATGATATCTTATCATGAATTCAAATTTGATTTTTCCTCGAAAGAATTTAGGATCTGGACTATCATTTCCATCAATTATTTTCCTGAATTAATGATAAAAATGATTTAATTTATATTTTTGAAAATATTTTGCCCATGGCCCGATTCATGCCACCATGCCCCGATTTCTGCCATAGAGGGTCCCAATAATTGCCATCAATTAATTTCCATCACTGGTCGTTATTTTTAAATTATTCGTCAATTTATATGAAAGTCCAATGATTTTGCTAACAATCAGTACAATTTTCAATTTATTAAATACTTAAATTTTCTCAATATCACACATTGAACTGATGAGGCACTCTAACCCCACATGAAGAGCTTTAGGGCTTTATCTTGATGAGCACGCTGGTCGCATTTAACGAATTAATTTTAGAAATATATCTAGTAGAAAAATATCGGATATTTTGATTGTCCGGTGTCTTCAGAATTTTTTTCTAGCCACTGTTATCAATTACTTAGAGTTGAGCATTCAAATAAGTTCAATAATCACGAAAACGTATGAAAAGTGGCATTAATTGGGCCGATGGCATTAATTGGGCCATTGACAGTATTGATGAAAAAAATCGACTGATCCTATTTTTACCCCCGACAGCAACACAGAGGGCTATATGCGTTTGATATGGAATGCATTGGTATGACAACGCGTTTGTAACGCCTTATCTTATTGAAAACGAATTAAAAAATATAGACTTCTCGACTCAAAATGTAAGGATTTGTCCAGAGATAGTTTTAGGCATATATTAATCAAGATTGCGACTCGAATTTTTCTGGAAATTGCGAAAAAAGAAATGATTTTTCAGAAAATAGTAACTTAGATTAGAATTCCCCACGCAAATAGAAAAAATAATGAGTTGATACCCTTGCGGTTTTGTGCTGACATTGGGGTATATACATATGTACATATACATATGTCTTTTAAGCGGGAAAAATTTTTGTGTACAAATGATCAAAAAAGAGAAAAAGCATTATTGAAAAATCGTAAAATAAAGAAGAAAGGAAAAATAAAAATTGACATTTAATAACCCCCAACAAAAAGATTGAAATAAAAAATTTTAATAAAAATCTGAAATAATTAATAACAGTGATATTTGGGAAGAAAGGGAGTCCGGGGACGTCCAGATTTCGCCATAAAATATGCTCTGGATGTCCCCCGACTTCCTTTTCTTTCCAAATATCACTTTTATTAATTATTTCAGATTTTTATTAAAATGTTTTACTTTACCTCTTCACTACTGGATTCCAAAATTTTCCAGATAGTCATGGATATAGCCAGTGGCGTCTCCTTCATATTCACTAAACAAATATAGCATAAACTTACCTATTATTCAGCTAACACAGACTATTTACAGAGAGTCAGATAGCATTGTCACACTTTAGTACCGATCCCTCACCAATTTATTCGTCATTGTACACGCAAGAACGAGCTTCAAGTAAACATAGTTAGTCGTTTTCTCCACCTCTCCCCTTCATCGGAAAGCCTCATTGCTCAACGACAAATTACACGATGCTTCGATGATGAACATGGATTTAAGAGGGATCAACTGAAACTGTTACATAATGTATTTCATCATGTAAATTTGATGAAAAAAAAAAAGAGGATTTTGTGAATAGAGTGGAAAATGTATTTCTTCGTTTAAATTTTGTGGGATTATGAAGCTACAAATTAAACAAATAAATTTATTAATAAATTAATTTTTATTAATAAATTTTTAAGAGAATCAAATTCCGGAAAAAATATGTAATGCGCATATAAATTTCATTGTGTAAATATACATTTAATGTATTAAGTATAAGAAAATATTATTTTTTTTTTTTTCATTTGTTGGTTCTGTTTGAGAGCACATGTAGAAATTTAGAAATCCGATGATTTCTCAATTATTTCCTGCGATTGAAACTCATGATGAGAGAATTTTGAAGAAAATCAAACAGAATTTCTGATCATAATTACTGGGATAATTATGGGAAAAAAATATTGAACTCTCCAGAAATCATATCTCAAGCTGTGACCCACAAATTATATTGCCTTTTTTAATTTTCATGGATTGCTTCTGTCACATTGAAAGATACCAGGAGGTAGAAGTACGATGGTGCATTTCGATTAATTTTCTCGATAATTGAACGATAAAATGGTAATTCTCTCAATGTATTATGCAGTTGAAATATCGACTTTTCTGGCAGTAATTTACAAATGATAAAAGCTTCATATCTTTCGTGAGTTTAAAGAGATTTTTTCTCCTATCACTGCAAAAAAATCTGATGACGTCGATGAAAAAAATTCCTATAAAGACTTTTTTTTTTAGTTCTAACTCTTTTATAAAAAACAAAAACGTGATTATACAAATTGCTCTACTTTCTTTAAATTCTTCGATATTTTCAAAAAACTGATGACGAAATAGAAGTGATTTTTCTGAAAGTACATGAAATTCTTTCAAATCCACAAACTGAATTTTCAAATCCCCATTTCTCTCCAAAATACATACTCTCCCAGTTTCCAATTCAGCAATATTATTTTTTCATCGAATTTTCGAATCTAGAATTTCCACATCTCTTCTTTTTTTCCGCATCATCTATACGTAAGTACTTTCTGTCGACCCAATTTTCCTCCATTTCGTCGCACACAACTCCAATCATTTATTCACCCCTCCCCTCCTTTCCTCCCCTCCTCCCCTTTACAATGTTTCTACTTTATTTCCTTCCTTGTCCTCTTCCTCATGCTGGACTTCGCTACATAACATGGCAAAACAAGGGATAAATTATTCATTGTCAAACGAACCGTAGCAGGTTATCCACATTCACACACACACACACCCACACACACATATACACACAGCCTAGAAAGCGAATCCCAAGAAGAAGAACGAGAAAAAAGAGGAGATCCTAAAAGTCAGTGGCTCCTCCATCAGTGGCTTGTAAGGATTATAACTTACATAACTTGAAAAGATGTTGAGAATAAAAAGAAATTAAGTGAAGAAAACAAAAAATAAAAATTAAAAAAAAAAAAGTAAAAAGAAACAGAGAGATAAACTCGAGGAGAAAGAATGATGGAGGGATGCACCTTCTTTCGTATAAAAGCGCAGGAAATGAAAATAGCTGTGCGGTTACCTCTCGAAGAGTATATATATATATATATACATACATATACAATGTGCAGAGGAGAGACGACTGGTGCGACTTGGACGGTTTGCGTGACGGCTATTCGCCTTGGCGTGAGGATCGTTGGCTCTGGTCGTCTCTCTCTTCCTTTCATATCGTCGTCTTAGAGTCAGAGGGGCGTAAGTCCTGCGTATAAGCATAGCACTTGCGCCCGTTTAATTCCTAGGTGACGATATATACAGTCAACCCCCTTCGCGGGTCGAATAGACAGAGAAAGAGAATCCTCTATACACATAATGAAATGAGAGAGAAATGAAGGGGGAAAGGGAGAAAGAGGCCGACGAAGCGAGAGTGAGGGTGTACGATGGAATTAAGGGGGTGGGGTAAAAAGCGGAGTTGCTATACCTCTCTGCAAACATGGCAGCCGTCACGCAAAGTCTCCAATGTGCCACGATATCGCGGGGACCACCGCAGGCTTCAGGCCCTCTCACTCTCTCGTTCTGTGTGTGTGTGTGTGTGTGTATATGGTATATGCTCTATACCCCCTAAACTCATACGGAATCCCTCCTGGTATTTTGAGAGCCAACCCGAGTTGAGCTGTATACGTGTTGGCAAAGTGTATAAGCACCCCCCCACCCACCCCCTCCCCATTGCAATGTTATAGGTAAGGCATATGCATTGACTACAGTCACGGGAAAAACTCAGTTAAGATCTTAATCATAGCTCGATAATTTTCAATGCACAAAGAGCCTTGTTTTCCTCCAGTTTTTTTTTTTTTTCATTTTTTTTCCGCTTTGTTTTCTGCCTTTTTTTCCTCTCTCTCTCTTTTTTCATCTACCACGTCGTTAATTTATCTGGAATGAGGGGCAATGAACTTAACGAGTTAAAAAATGTGCTTTTTTTTCGTAGATTCTTGTTTTTTTTTTTTTCCAGCCAACTTTGGATATCTTCACATGCTGGGGTGGTACTCAAAGTCTGGAGTTCAATCAATGGATCAACGGCAAACACCTCTATTCTTCCTTACAAGAGTTTTCCCCAAGTTTAAGAGGGCTCTTTTGCACAGGAGGGAGGCGGAAAACCTGGGTGAGTACAGAGTACAGTACTCCTTGAACCGATCAAATTCACGTGTATACACATATACTGTACGGCGTTGGCACAACGTTGTCGCCATTCATGTCGATGATGACAGGGTTTTCTGATTAAATAATCACCCGCACGTACTTTGATATAATTATAGGGAGAAAAGTGGGGTAAAATGGGGATTCTAATGAAATGGGTTGGGATGAATGTTTTCCAAGGATTCCAGTGGGAAGCTGGGGAATTTTCGGTGGAAAAGAGATGTCAAAATTGATTTTTTAGAATTTTTCGAAAATTATCACTTTTTCGATCAAAACGGTCTAGAATTTTTTTCAGATGGAAGGAGTTTATCGAAAAATCTGAAAAAAATTTAGAAGACGCTCCAATATGTTTACATTGTTACCTAATTTTTTCAAATTTTTTTGCCGACTCCTTCACTCTCAAAAATAATCCCAAATTATTTTGCACCGTAGGTCCATTCTGCCCAGGTTTCCCTCAATGCAAATCATGAAAATCAAAATGTGTTCGTTTCACCCCTCACATCCTCTCACCCTCACCTTCCCTTCTACATATATATACATATATACATAGAAGTAATTATTTCAAATGAGAAGCGATAATTGATGAGAGCCAGTCGCATATACTACAAATCCTCATTCTAATTCCTCTTTACGTACGTTTCTCTCATTCTATAGTGACACAAACGAACGTTCCGAAATTCCAAATTAACGCAGTGCACCCAAGAGCAATGGATATCCCACTGTTTTTCTATCCTTCTCTATCCCTCGCATTTCACCTCATCCTGGGAACGTCTGGTTTTCGGGAGAAGGGGCAACAGGAGAGGGGGCGGAGAGGCCGGAGAAGAGTGGGGGGGGGGGAGGGAAATGGGGTGTATAGTAGAATGAGGGCAAACGTAGAGTTTGATTCAACGAACTGGAAAATCATCCGCGATGGGTGATTCGTCTACACTCTCTCCACCCGCTCTCTCCCCCCTCACTAGCCACGATGGGTATAGAGACCCCCTCGGTCTAGTTCACCTTCCACCATTAACGTGACCATTGGTCTACCCCCTTCGAGCGCACCCACACACTCTCTCTTCCACACACACACACTCTCTCTCTTCCTTCCCACATGAAATTCAAACTGCATGTCCCCTTCTCCTCTTCTTCCAATGGAGAAAAAAGCCCCGTATCGTGACAACTGTACGAGCGAAAGAGGAAAAATTAAAGTTCAGGGTTTTTTCAAACGACACTTTCAGTGAGTGAGAGAACAGGGAAATGGGACAGACAAGGACAGTTGTCGGGAGGTAGAGGAGGAGAAGAAAAAGGAGAATTCTTCAGGCAGAGGCATCAAGTGGGAAATTATCGAGAAAAAAGTAGAGTAGATCGGGCCAAAATGGACCTTCGAGAAGACATGATCAAGGAATTTTTTTTAAAGTTAAGGAATTTCCGGAAAAATCTGGAAAAATTGAGAAGATGAGGCAATATGTCTACAATATCGTGTAATTTTTTCAATTTTTTTTAGAGTCACCCACGATCTTTAGGCGAAATTCTAATTCATTTGCCCAGAAGGGCCGAAAGTGCCTGAAAAACAGTCGATTGGTTTCAGCTTCATAGGGGTGAGTAGGGAGATAGAGGCGATGGAAATTAACGCAGCGAACATTAATGTGAGCCTCTCGATCGTTAATCGTGATCGCTTTTATTTGCGTTGGGAAAACGCATTGAACCTCGTTCTCTGACTCTTTTTGCCTTTTCAAATACGTCATTCCCCTTTTTTTTCGTTTATTTTTACATTTGAAAAATTACTGTGAAGTTTCTACACGAGCATATATACGTACAATAAATTCCACATGTGGGCTACATGGGCTGATGGTGAGAGTGGAAAATTGAGGAAACATGAGGGTATCTTTTTTCCTCACATTGTCATTTGTTAAAATTCCTCGCTTCCGTTCGTGTGCTCACCCTTCTGAAAAGACTCTGGGTTTCACTCACGCGTTTTGCCTCATTTTTTTTCTCTTCTCTTTACATTTTAGTTTTGCTTCTACCATTCTTTCACTCGTTAGATTTAAGCCGATCACTGCACGGCTTCTTTTTCCCTCTTGACGACGCGTGTCTGCACGCTCAACCCCTTTACATTATATTTCCCCACATTTACTTCTCGCATGTCAACGCTACCATATTCATATACTCATAATCTTTGTGTATATTTCACTCTGTTGAAAACTAGACAATTTTTTTTCTCCCATTTTTTTTTTTTTCACTACTCTCCTTTCATTTATGTTTTGAATACACGAGAATTCAGAGAAATCTCTCGCATCCTCTTTCTATTTGAAATAATTTCAGTGAGTCAAAAAAAAAATCAAGTTAATGCCGTGAAAAAAAAATTCTATGGAGATTCTTTTGGAATTTTTTTGCGGACAAAATTAAATGCAATTAAATGAGTCAACATTTTTTTTTTCAATTCACTGAAAATCCTGGAAATGTTGAAAAAATAGTGTTGAAATGTGGGGAAATTCATTTTATGAAAGAAAAAAAAATTGAAATTAAAGCATTTTTTTCTTGTTCATGTGGATAATCGTCAGTATCTCATTCTCCTCAATTTCCATCAATTATATGTTTTTTTTCAGAATATTCCGGAAATATAGCTTAAGTTTATAATCCCCATGAACTATCAAGAGTCACGTACAACCGCTGTCATGCATCATATCTACAGTTGGATTTTCATGATAAATAAACATATAAAATGAGAGAATATAATTTATAATCATATTTTCAAGATGAGAATTGAACTTGTGCTACTGGAAATAGAAAATTACATAGGCTAACGCATTCCTCAAAAGTCAGTAATTTTTTCCAAAGTAAAGAACTTGGCAAAAAAAAACCTGAAAAAAATTGAGAAGATGCTCTTAAATGTCTTCATTATTTGGTAATTTTTCAAAATTTCTACCTCAAGCCTTCACTATAAAAAAAAAACTCAAATCATTTAGTTCTGCGAATCCGTTTTGCCCCAGTTTCCTCCAATATATCTAAGAGCCCCCAGGCACTTCAGCATGAAGCATAGTGCTCGTAATATCTTGTACGAGCCAAGAATTCATCTAATCAGAGCTAATGGAAGTTCTTCCACTCTATTTGATATACAGAGACGAAAATTTGAGTTTCTCATTAAAACTAAAATGAGCTCTACAAACTCGAAATATTTAAAAAACAAATAATATTCGAAAAAAAACACTAAAAATTCATTAACTCTTTAAAAACTAAAATAACTCTTAAAAATAACAGTTTCACTGTTTTCCTTAAATTTTTTATTACTTAATAGAAAACTCACAAAGTCTCTACTCTACCGCACATTCTTCGTACTGGCTTTAATACCGGACAAGTGCAAGGGAAACATAACGGTTCAACGAACTCGAAAACCACGGCACGGGACAGATGAGTGGCTCTCACTTGGAATCCCTTCTCCCCCCCCCCCCCCCCCCCTCACCCCCCTATTCGCCATGGTCTTCAACTGCTGAACTGGACTCGCCCAGCTGGCTTTTCTCGTCGTTTGAAAAATCCAAAACCCACCCAATGTAGCTATACATTCTACCAGTTGGTCCCTTCAACCTAAAACCACCTACTGTCTCACTCACTCCTCTAATGTCCACTCGATTTATTCAACTTCCGGTTATCCAGTACATCGTTCTATTTTACCAATGAAAATATCCAATAATAATATGAATACAGTAGTGGCCCCAGTTTCTGGCACTTGAGAGCTATTTTCTGATAGCATGAATCGTAGGCAACAAATAATTGCTCATTGAATGTAATTTAATTATTGAAATAAATTTTTTTTATTATAGAGAACCTCAGCAAGTGAATATTAAACGGCTGGGAATGAGCAATAACGTCTCAATCAACATTTTCTTTAAAATTTTGTAGAATGACCTATTTGAGTGCAGAAATGCTTGTTTACTGACAATACACTGTCAAGAATTTTTTTTTTTTTTTTTATGTTGGTTAATACGTTATTGCTTATTATTGTCCAAACGATACACAGTGTATTCAAATAAAATATAACTGAGAAACTAGAAAAAATTCTCAAACACTAGGACCACCACGTTACAGGATAAGTCAATTTTTTTCGCTAATGTTTCAGGAAATGGAGGAAATCACGTAATTTTGCCTTCGAAGGAGGATTAGAGTACCATCACCTCATCTCGCTTAATTTCCAAGATATTCTTGATGAATGATGATCAGAATTCATGTATCTAGTTTCCCCTCTTCTATAGTTTGAGGATTTTAGGGTATTTTAGATATTTTAGGAAATGTGCCCCCCCCCCTCTTCGCCTACAAGCCAGCGCATTATGGACTAACAAAAGAGCTTTTAACCTACATATACCGCTCATTTATATAAACACATGGATAATCGTCGAATCTACCGCGGGAAAAATTGTGAGCATACCCCAGCGCTCGGTCAATCCCTCAAAACAGGCGATATTGTGCAAATATTTCTCTCTTCAATTTGCAGAGGCAATACCTGAAGTAGGACAGAGACAGAGGGTGGGTGAGTGTCTACTTTCGTGGTCACTATAAACTGAGCGCCTGGGCGTTTTATCGATCCTTCCACCTCCTCATCCCCCTCCTTCTCCCCCCACCATCAACGGGACAAAGCTCTATTGCAAAGGGATCCACTGTGTTCACAAAGCTGCATTCGTATCCGGCTAAAAAGTATATACGTATGTATATACGTGTTGTATTAACGTTGAGTAATAATGAAAGAGTCCAAAAGAAGTCATTCCTTGTATTTCCGTGGGTTACGGTATAAGTTGAGTACGTTGGTACACTGAAGCTATCTCTCTCTCTCTCTTGCTGTCTCACTTCACTTTGGTCAGTATACTGAGTTGTAACGTTGAGTATACTACTGGCCACGTTAATTATTGAAGACGGCTGATTCTCAGAGTGGCACTCTTGTGCTACTACACACTGTAGACCAGCTAAAAAGGGTCACCCCATGCAATACAAAATGCAAGAGCACTCGGACGTTATATGTTTTCTTTTTTCCTCCACTTCTTGTTTTTTTTTTTTTTTTTATTCTCCTTCAACCTACTCTTTCGTTTATTCGAGTATTTTTGTGTTCTGTATTTCCAGGGAAAAAAACGTGGACAATATTGGTGAAAAATAGACAGAACGAGAGAGAGCTAGCCAAAAAAAAACGCATATTGGTGAATAAAATGGTTGAGATAAACGGGGAGAGGGGGAATTCAATGAAGGGAAAATTCAAACGTTAAATTACACTAACTGCACCACGAAATTCAGTCAATGGGCCTTTTGAAAATCTGAATTGTGAACATCAACGATCAACCACGGTTGAGGCTCCATGAGAGTCTATTGTTATGGAGGGATGAATGGTCAATGCATCCTCTTCATATCGTATTCACTTCTGTAATGCTGTTGATGAGTTAGAAACTAAAGAGTGAGCTGTTCAACTAAACGCTTCTATCTACTTGCCAATGGAATCGTGAAAGTGCTGTAGAGTCATCAGTGTTAGCAAGTTTTTGGAACATGATTACACACTTCTGGTCTCATTCAAATGGATTTTTGGATTAAATTTCTGCGATTAACAGTGAATTGAACTTTGTAGCTGTTTGCAAAGAGACAAATATTTCAGGAGATCTACAATCGAAATATCATCAAACGGAATACATTAGGCTCTGCTGTAGGATGAAAGGGACTCTGACCTCATAATTACTAAAGCGATGCACTGGAACATTGATTGAACCTACATTGGCGACTAAATACAGCCGGAGGACTTTAATCAACGGATGACACATCTGCCATAATGTTACATTGAACTGCGACATCACCAGCATCACTCTTCATCGCACCATGAGATATACCGTGTTTTCGGCAACAGCGTGTGATGTAAAATCTCCATTCTCATCATCATCACTATTAATAGTTGAGTTGATAATTCCCGAACTTCAGTCGTTTCATAATTGACTCAGACCGAGATTTTGTGAGTTTGTCAATCATTTTCCAAAGCTTGTTGAGACATTGGTAATCAGACTCAGACATTCACAAATATCGAATGCGTAGGGTGAACAGTCCATTTACGGAACATTTAAGGTCGTTTAAAAGTTTGCGCTTTCGTGAAAAATTAGATATCCTTTTGAAAAAAGTAACAAAAATACTGCTGGAGTCCAAATTGAGTATATTTTGAAAAAAAAAATTAAAACTACATCTTATTTCATGAGAAAATATCGATAAAAATGGATAAATACGTGCAAGTCTAAAAGACCAAAAACGGAACACTTTTGCCATAAGGAGAACATCATCTGTCCATTTACGGAACATCAGATCTTAGAGATTTGCCTATTGCATTTGGCACAAGGATGGAAACAATTCTATTAGCGAAGAAATAGGAGGAGTGAATAAAAGTAACAAAAACACATTTTTTAATCGAATGAACACATAAATCCAGTTCTTTTATTCATGTATTTTCACAAATATGCAAAAAACAACAGAATTATTTTGACTTGAAAATATAATAAACTTGAATCACATTTTTTCGACATTTCTTTGATTTTCTGCTTTCAAAATTTTCGGGAAAGGTTCAGTGGATTGCAAATGGGTTTGTTCGGAAAAACCCAGGGGAAAATTTAGGAGAAAACCCGGATCAGGAAAGTCTAGATACCATAACTGACGAATGTTCCGTAAATGGAAATTAGATGAGAAGCCGACCCAAATAGCGGAACGCCATATATAATGAAGAATTTCAATTTTTTGATGGGAATCAATTATGAAAATTGACGAATTCAAGTTTTTAGATCAATATTAACTTCAACTCACCACATTTGATGATTACAATTATTAAAAACTTTGCTCAGCAAGTTAGCGGTCCCACACTCACAGCTAACTGTTATTGGCCGCAAAGTGATACATAGTACAGTTTTTTGAAAATATTTAATTCAAATTAACCACTGGGATATGAAACGCTTCATGACATCATAGGTAGGGATACTAAATCAATTTAGAAAAAATAATTAGTACGATAGGTCAGCAGACATTCGAAATATCGGATAAAACGTTAAAAGTGTTCCGTTTATGGAAGGTGTTCCGCAAATGGACTGTTCACCCTACTTGCTAAACAATATGCAACTAATACATGACTTCTAAACCGGCAGTTTGGCTGTTCGGTCTGTGTACGGCTCGGCGGATCTACCGGGTTAAGCAGCATTGCGTCTGGTTACTACTTGGATGGGTGACCGCTTGCCGTACACAGATTCGAAGAACAAACTGAACGGTGAGGTGTGACTACAGAGAATTTAATGTGCCTTTCTCGTCAGCGTGACAGAAAGGCACCTTAAGGCTCTGTATGAATCCGACTGCGCTGATCAGGGTTTTCCATGGTTTCCCCTGGTTCACGGCAAATGCGGTGCAGTAATAGAAAGTCGATCCATGGCACTCGCAAATAGGGCAGGAAAGGGTGAGATATAGGAGGAGACAGGCATTTAGACTGGAAGAAAAACTGGAATGGGGTAACGGGGGGACGTACAAAAAGAGAAATCTATGTACAGTACTGGAAATAATATAAAAAAAAAAAAAAAAATACATGACTTCTAAAAAAACACCAACATCTTAAATGTCAACAGATTTTGAGGAAAATTTCATGAATTGAGTATTATTTTGAATTGATTTCAATAATACTTCGAAATTTTCCCGAAAATAAATCTCATTTGTTGCTCGAATTTCCATCAATTCATTCTCCAATTCAAAAAAAATCCTGAATTACTGATCTGAATATTCCATCTTCCAAGCAGAATAAATTTGTCGATAACTCAACCAAATTTCCGATTCTCTTAGTTTGAAATAATTTATTCAATGACCCATTTCATTGAGAGAAATCCAATCTCCAAAAAATAGGTCATCACAAGATTTTTCATATACCCAAACCGAGTTCACCATATCTCACAAAAACTAATATCGATCGATATGTCCCGTTTTACATCACTTTACTAATGAATTATCTTCCAATAATTCATACGACCAAAGATGCAAAATCGGATGTCTACTTAATGAAATTCCGAATGAATTACTTTGAATGCTAGGAAGTAGCAATATTCGAGATGATCATATTGAATCATAGAAATGCAAGAACAGTCATCACTAATGTATCTACAAAATTTCCAGGCTTTCATCACAAAATCATCATTCTGATGGAATGGATATATATTAAATTTACAGTTGACATATTTTGATTTTCAAAGTGCACCATATTGTTACTGTTCTACCAATCCATTTACCTATTTATCCATAAAGTGATTTCCACAATTAATAATGACCTTCTTAAACTGTTCCACAATAAATTACACAAAGAAAAATGTTTTCTTAATTCAAGAATGTGCAGTCACTTAATTTAAGCGATCTGCCATTCTTAAATTAAGTGACTTTTCTCACTTAAATCAAGTGACTTTTTCTTTCTTAATTTAAGAAAGTAAAACTCACTTAAATTAAGTGACTTTTCTCACTTAAATTAAGTGACTTTTCTCACTTAAATTAAGTGACTTTTCTCACTTAAATTGAGTGACTTTTCTCACTTAAATTAAGTGACTTTCCTCACTTAAATTGAGTGACTTTTCTCACTTAAATTAAGTGACTTTTCTCACTTAAATCAAGTGACTTTTCTCACTTAAATCAAGTGACTTTTTCTTTCTTAATTTAAGAAAGCAAAACTCACTTAAATTAAGTGACTTTTCTCACTTAAATTAAGTGACTTTTCTTAGTTAAATTAAGTGACTTTTCTCACTTAAATTAAGTGACCTTTCTCACTTAAATCAAGTGACTTTTCTCACTTAAATCAAGTGACTTTTTCTTTCTTAATTTAAGAAAGTAAAACTCACTTAAATTAAGTGACTTTTCTCACTTAAATTAAGTGACTTTTCTCACTTAAATTAAGTGACTTTTCTCACTTAAATTAAGTGACTTTTCTCACTTAAATTAAGTGACTTTTCTCACTTAAATTAAATGACTTTTCTCACTTAAATTAAGTGACTTTTCTCACTTAAATCAAGTGACTTTTCTTCCTTAATTTAAGTGACCTGCACATTCTTAAATTAAGAAAACATTTTTCTTTGTGTAAAAATGAACAATTATCAACTTCCTTAATTAACCAAAGTCTCGAGTGTCTGACGTCCAACAATATATTTACCTAAAATAAAAATTAAAATATACTCCAACAAAACTTCAACATGACTTCGTGAAATATGAATAGTCTATTATCGATCGTATTATCCAAATATATTCTGACCTTAATTCGATTTTTATCCCATTTCCTCCAACTTCACGTGCTTTCAATGATAAAAACAAAAAAAAAAGTGAATATAGAATGAAGATATAATGATGATCGTTACTGTTTCTTTTTCCATTCTTAATATCTCAGTAACGACGAGAAATTACACTTGCAGAATGATTAAATCTTGAAAAAAAAAAAAAAACTGGACTGAAATAGAAAGGCATCTCTTTTGTTCAAATTTTTTTCATCTCATTCCATCGCACAATTCCTCTTTTTTCTCCCGTTTCTTTTTTTCCTCTTGATAAAGACAATGGAGATGCAGGGAATTACCTGAGTCTTGAATGGTCTACACGAAACAATGAAGTAAGCCGTAAATAATGACTAAGCGAATGCTAAAGTTCAATGTTAATATGTTGTACCAAGTACGTGCAGAATGGTTGAGATATATATAATGGTAAGGAGTAGAGTAAAAGCAAGAAGTCTGATTATGTGAGTACAAAATTTATACTATTTCCGCATTAATTTACATTACACGGTCAATATAATGATCAGAAGAGTATAGAATTATTAAATTTTTCATCAGTTTTAATATATCTGTTTCATTTCAGACAGATGGATGTTTCAAATCACTTTGAACATTCATTAATTACTTTTATTATAATATAATATGCAAGTATAGCATCTTAAAAAAATTTCTAAAAATTATTAGAATTTCGCAATAACTCAATAAATGAGTCATTTGATAACTTTTATTAAAGTAGTTCAATTTCGTATTTTAATCACAATTTTATCATCATCAACTTCCCTATCAAATTCACAAATAGAAAATGTAACAATTATTCAGGCCAACCCAAACTGCAAGAGCAATTTAGCGGTAAGAATTACGTTGGGTTTCAACCGTTTTAATTACGTTAATTATGCGCTGAATATAAAAGCACGTGGTAATAACGTCGAAAAAAAAAGTGGTGAAAATTTTCACGATGGAAAAATCTTTGAAATACAAAATGTAAGGATACGAAAGTATTGGAAAATATTACCAGAACGTGCCATGCGTTAGTGAGTAGAGAAGGGGGCTATGCTATTACCATTTTTTTCCTTCTCGTACATCATTATTATCGTTTACACAATAGAGAGAAGAGAGTATTTTCCACTAAATTCTTTAGCCTCTCTCTTTTGCTCTCTTTTTTTCAGCCCTTGGTCCTGAATAAACACAGGGGTTAAATTTTTCTTTCTCCCCATTCGAATCACTGATTTCGTAGATAATCGATTATAGTTCAATAGCGCAAGGAGCATCGTGTGTGTGCATCAAGTAGGACTACAAAAACATATATATGGGGTAGAATCAAGTTAACTTGCTTTGGTATTAACTTTTGAACTTTTTGCTTTTTTTTTTCTCACTGCTTTTCACATCGTCGACACAAGTCGAGGGGTCCCCCATTAACGTCACTTTATTAATATTTATTGTTACAATGCCTGCACTTGGATTTATTGTGCTGGGAATTTTTGCACGGAAATTCGAAGTGAAAATTAAAAATGTCAAAATTATTAATTGGAAAAGTGAAAATAAAATAAGATAATTTCACACGAACACGGAATTATGCAATGCACTTGGAAATTTAATTTTTTTATTAGAGCAAGAAACAAGGAAGGGGAAGAGGTGAAAATTTTTTTCACTTTATCGATCCAGCATTTATACATATAACGTGATATCGTTATTGTTATTCCACGCGAGGGTTATTGCGATAAGAAGGAAGGCCTCTCCATGTATTTTCCTCCTTGGTGCGACAGCTGCCGCGATTTTATGGTTATTAAGAAAAAAAAAAAATGAACGAATGAGAAAAAATGAAGAAAAAAAAAATTCGATGGTACGCGGCAGCTGGTGTCACGTTGCGTGACGAATTCGAAGGAGCTGACAAAAAAATCGTACCCAAATGTGCTATATATAATGAAGAGACTAAATTGGTATATAATGCGTATACACCCACTGTGACTGTGATTTCTAAGACGTTTGAAGGAGGAGAATAAAGTGCCGTCTGTCGCTTTTCGTCTTCAGATTATGTGCGGAAATAATTCCCAATGAACGATTGGCCCCAATGCCTCTTTGGGTATCACGACAAGGGTGAGCTGAATTACTGACGAATGCAGCCCTATGTCTGTCATTCGTTAGTTTAATTCGTCACATTAGTTGAAAGTCAACTTTCCACTTCTCTACCCAACTGATTCGACTCGGGCGCGTGTACTCATTTCTATGAAGCTATAGGGGAGAAGAAAGCAGGAGAGCTGAGAAGGAACTGCCATTCGATCATCCCCTCCACCAATTGCAAAGTCCACAGGAGTATGCCAACACAATAGGGGAGGGGGGAGAGGGGGAAGGCCCGTACCACAGCACTTATCGATGAAATACCAACTCATTCTGTACTCACTCATG
Source organism: Aleiodes alternator (assembly GCA_963921955.1). Lineage (NCBI taxonomy): Eukaryota > Metazoa > Arthropoda > Insecta > Hymenoptera > Braconidae > Aleiodes > Aleiodes alternator. The sequence goes on along the minus strand of OY998099.1, from coordinate 11,864,825 downwards.
CTTTCTCACTTGCTCTCTCATGTTGTGGCTTTTTCCCTTGGCCTCTTGCCTGGAAAAAAAATTGAAAGGGAACGCACACCTTGCTTCCTTCGACAGTGTACCAACGGCTTTTTTTTACCACCCTGTGTCAACATACACACACACACACAAGGTTATGTTTTTTTTTACATTTTATGATGAGTGGATAATACATTCAGCAAACACTTCATACCGAGTCTAAATATGAATACGAACTTTGTATGTGGAGATCTTGATTTTAATGTTATGGTGCAAGTGTCATAATTATAAGGCAGTGACACTTATTTTATCTTTTTATTATCACTTTATTGCTTTTTCTAACAATAAAGATTATCTGGAAGTACTGCACTTTTTTTATGAACGAGAGAGACTTATGATATGCTAATATCCATTCGATTTTTCCCTAATCTTTGTTTGTAGAGACTATCAAAAGCTAAGGAAAGAATTAGGGCAACGAGGGCGTAACTTCATTAGTTTCTGAGATATTCTCGAAGAATTGTCGGAGGAAAAAAACCTACCGCTTCACTACTAAATTCTTTTTTATTACAGTATACACCGAGAGAGGTAAGGACAACATTCCCACCAGCGTGTGAATTGCAGCAAACACGCTGGTTAAGAATGTTGTCGTTTGCTTCCGAGGTGTACAAACGATTTTTCGTCCTACCTGTCATGCTGAGTTTGACTTTCCCCTCTTTTTTTTTGCGGAAGGAGACTTTCAATTTTGTCTGTGCGAAGATAACCTCCTTTGTTTAACCCTTTTCGGCAGTGATGATGAAGGAAAGAAGTTGTATTTGCACAGACAAAACTGGCACTTTCTTTGAACTATCGCGAAGCATTATCAAGTGAAGCTCATAACTCGGGCCGGAGCTTTCATTTAATTCGAGTCTCATTAAGTCGCTAAGCAACTAGGATACTCGAATCAATAAATAAATTTGATGATTGAATGAATTTTGAAATGTCAAAGTGTCATTTGTGAGTTTTCAGGCGTTTGAGAGTTTGCCTTAGAACTTGCAGTAGAATACCCGTTAAGGAGTTTGGGGAGGGATTGTAAGGGGAGGTGAGACGGGAGGGAAGTCTATTGTATTCGTGAAGGGTTTCAACTTTAGAAAGACAAAAAACTGACAAATTCGATATCGAAATGAAATCGAATTTGATCATTTCTGTCATCTATACTTCTTGCAATTTTTATCTGCAATCTTAGAATAAATTTTCATTCTTTAAGAAAGTAAAAATCAAACGAATAAATCGCATGCTTGGTAATTCTTTGCGCCGCAGACATTCAAATTTACGCGCCACTTGTCTCATATACAGTGTTGCGACGTCGCGCGTGAACTTTTCGAGTAATGTCATTTTTAAAAAACATTTTTAATTGTTTCTCGAAAACGGTATACACCAAGTCCCCCAAATTTATAAGTGATGATAAGTGATAATTGCTCTATCGGGAACAATTTTTTTTTTTCTGTCATATCTCATATGAGAGCTATGTTGGAGTTTCTCAGAGCTGCCATTTAAACATATGTTAAATGCACACATTTTCTCAATTTTTTTTCTCAAAAACTATATACAGGAGGGATCTCAAATTTTGAGAGAAAATTCAATATATTATTATCTTCATCTACAATTTTTTTCATTATTCCACCATATTTTGGACTTATCTCCCCAAACTCCTTGAGTGCCCATCTTTAATAGGCCTCTTCCCCTCAATCGGTTCCCCCACTCCTTAGTACTTCCGAGGTTTTTTCCACGCAGTCCCATATTAGCTCCTAGTAAATCCATCGAAAATCATCGAAAGTAGTTAGACAGGTCTTTATGGGAAGTTCCTCTTCTATTCCATATGGTTATATCCTACATGAGAGAGGCAAGTACCAATTCTTCTCCAAATATCTCAAATTCTCATTACCTTGGCGAGGCTTGGTCGAGCTAGAACAGTTTTTTTTCAATTTTTTAAGTAGTGGAAGTAGGAGAGATGAGAATTCTCAGAAACATTTCCTCCACGGCCCCTAGATCAGGTTTGTAATGGGCAGTTGACTGTATATGGCAGATGACTGGAGATGTTCATATGATTAGGAACTCAGAGATATCGATCATAGCTTTTAGCATTCTCCATTGTATTAAAAACAAAGAATTCAATTGTTTAACAAAGTAGAACACTCTCTACCTTTTCTTCCTGAATATTTCAATAAGATTTGAAGTCTTTAAAATTTAAAGTTTAAATGCTAATACAAACTTCATCATATCGATTAAAGAAAATAGTAGGAAGAGAACGAGTGTACTTAATATGATGTTGTAGATAACTTGTATATAGCCACATACACTTAAACTAATAAAACTAAAAATACCTTTCTCCTCCTTACCCTAAGTTTTCAACTCAATAAAAAGGAATTTTCCTTCACAGTGAAATGAACTCTATTGTATTTAATATGCTCATGTCACTGACTTTTGGCATTACGTGAAAAAATATTCAAAGTTTTCTTGTGCAGAATGAAAAAATCCAGTCTTTTGGTTATATTCATGAGGATGAGAAAAGTAAGAAGTAATGTGAATAAAGAAAAAAAAGAGGAAGTTCACTACACAACAACTTGATTTCTATCTTTCCTTTTTTTTTAGCAACTATCTCTGTGATGCCGTCAACGAAACTACCAAGTACCTACCAGCCCCCTTCTATTTTCGTCCACACACGTTCTTCAAATACATACACACATACATAAACTCACTCCTCTTCTCCTCACTCCCTTGAATAATATGCAATGTATATATCTATATATATTGTCGTCCTAGAGTGGAAAGGGCGTGAGTCGTACACATTTCCTATCTTGTTACGCCCTTTCAATTCTAGGACCACGATATATATATATATACATATTTATAGAGATGCATGTATTTGTGCATGTGTGTGCGCCTGCAACGAAGTTTCCTACTGTGGCTGAAAGGCCAACAATTTCCACCTAACTTGACAGTGGAGCAAGGGGCGTATGCCGTTCCAAAACTACTTGTGCTGAATGCTTCGAAAAGTTAAGAAATTCTCATGCCAAAAAATAGGGAGGAAGAGAGAGAGAGATGAGACAGAGTTGTGCATGTATGTGTGTGTCTGTACTGAGGGCCCTGAAAAAACTTCTTAAACTTTACGATCTCATATGCCAACTGTAGAGGACGAAGCATTTTCATCTAGCATCACTCAAAATCATCCCAGTGAGTAAGTACATAAAAATGTAAAAATTTTCATTATGATGAACTTGCTTCGTAAAACAGAATATGTTGAAAAAAAAAAAGAAAAATGTTTGCATAATATTTTGCAGAGAGTGAAGAGAATGCAAAATTTATCTTTCAATGTTATTGGATATTTAATGAATTTTGATGGAAAAATTTTTCCCTTCATTTATATTTTCATGAAAATTTTTGAAATTTTAAAAAATTCATGAAATCCAATGGCAAATATTTTGAATAATAAAACATAATGGTCGACCATTTTTTTTTGAACTCAAAAAGAAGAGAGAATATTCATGGGAAAATTAAAAGAATGTGTTCAGTTATTTCACGTTTAAACGACTGTACTGATGCTTATTACTGATAACTTCAAGAGCCTGACACGAGGTCAAGGAGAAAAAAAAGTAAAAAATCATGATGAGCAAGGAAAAAAATGCCTAAAGATTATGCATGGACACAAGGTGTCTGAAATACCGGGTCATGTGACTAGTGGACACGATGCGACATAGGAGGTAGCGAGATGAAGCCAAGTCACAGCCTCATGAATTGTACTTTTGAATGCCATCAAGCACACAAAACAGGTGTTACTCATTTTTTTTTAATTCAATTTTTTATGACTGTAGTATTTTTTTTTTTTTTAACAAAGTTTATTTTTTTTATAGGTTACAATATTTACAACTATATACAGGGTTTTTATTTGAAATAAACATGTTTGGAACAAAAAAATTATAATATGTATCGCTGTGATTTTTAGTCGCATGACTTTTGAAGCTCTCAAGACTATATAATATTGTGCAGTTAATAGTTGTATTTATATTGGTTTTGACATAGGTTGTGGGAATTATTTTATTGTCTTTGCTGAAGATTAAGGAATGGAAAAGCTGGTACCTTGACCCTGGTACCGTAAAAACCATTCAATTGTTTGTGTATGACTGTAGTATCATTTTCTTAAAGGTGTACAAACGGCTTCATCGGTCTTGCTCAATATTTAGTCATTTATTTAAAATGAAAAATATACAAATCCTAACACTTCAATCTCATTCTGAGATTCTCATCAAAGGGTTGAAATACACTGAAATTTTATATTAACAATTATGTCATTATAATGAAAGTTGAAAATTTACAATTTTTATTAGCATGAAAATTTTACTCTATTTTTACACATTAATGATGTAATTTTTGTTAGTCTTGAATATATGACTGATTATTGAGCAAGACCGATGAAGCCATTTGAACACATTAGAAAAAAAAATTTTCGAATGAAAAATCCGTTTCTCAACGTCTCTCATATCTGCCTAAAAATGTGTAAATAAAAAAAAAGTAACACCCAGTGAAATATTTGTGTGTCTTAACAAAATTTTGTACTCACTGAGGTTAATTTGTGACTCGAGTTTTGGTCTTGTGCTCACAGAGTACAGAAATGAGAGGCACGACCTCTCTCTTTTCTCTTTGCCCTAAGGACAACTGGGAGACGTGAGAAGAGATGTTATCCATGGAAGTACCCTCTGGTGTGCTCGTCCCGATGTTAACTAGCTTTTATTTATGTAATTCATGGAGATACGAAGGTGGTCCACCTGTCATCTGTCCCCGTTCTCTCTTCTTCTCTCGCCCAATATTTCATTCTCATTCGGCGAGGTGAAACTTTTTATTAAAAAAAAAAAATAGGAATGAAAAAAAAAAACCCCAGAAAACTTCTTTCCGCAATAAAAAAGAGTTCCTTGAACTTTGTGTATTTGTGTGTGCAAACGTATTTTTAAACTTGTATCACGCGATGAGTACAGCTCAACCGTTTTTTGTTACTAGGAGATACAAGTCGACTGGTAACAATCAAAATGCAACTGGATTATTTCATGTGTCATATTGCATCATATAAACTGTATAAAAAAAAAAAAAAATCCATCATCCTCTTCGGCAGCTCGAGAGTTATTGCATACTGTTTTTTCAGTGAACAATACTAGGTATCAGCAGATAGAGGGGGGGAAGGGGTGGATTGACATGGAAAAAAGGAGAAATAGTCCAAACAAACACAGAGTGAATCATTTCCAGTTTTGTAATCACACAGAGAGAGGATTGAACTAACTTGGCGATGAGATTCGCGATTTTTTTTCCCCCCGAAGCTTTTAGTTATTTTTTTTTTGTTTTCTGCTAACCCAGGACATACTAAAATGTGTACAGTTTTAGCTTTCATGCCAATGTTACTGGGATACTCTGAAAGCTTGCCCATATGTAGATACCATTTTTTTCTGTCTCTCTTATAAAACTCAAATGTCCATCTGACTCTTCATATGAACACATTTTTCAGGTTGCATTGTGTATTTTGATACACAATGCTGTTTATGGCTAATCATTGGACAATGTTAACAATAGTGAATATTCACTGGTCCCTTTCACATTTCGGTGGAGAACAAATGCATATTTCTGGATTTCAAAAGTCATTTGTGTCATTCAATTAAGAAGAGGAAGAGATGAAGAAAAGAGTGAATGGAGAAATAGACAAAAGTATTCATTGTACAAAAGTGGAAGAGTCTCACAATTGTGTTAACTCAATAAAAAAAGAAAGAATCGTGTCTCTTCTCATGCTCTACTTTCTATCTGAGGAAGCAGTCTATGAATGATATTTCTCATTCTTCAATTGTCACGAAACAATGAATTTTCATTAAATCCAGTAATTAAGAGGGTACAGGAGTACCAGAAGAGGAGAATGAGCAGAAAAATGAAACGAATGAACTGATTCTATCTAATCCTTCGTATTCAATGATTCTCAAGAAATTTTCCTCTCTCTCTCTCTCTCTTGGTAAACTCATGGTAAATCTATATATTAGAGGCTTTTTTTTATGAAATTTGGAAATCATAGGATAAAATTTTGGAAAAAATTGGAAATGCACAAGCGAGGTTTGAACTCAATTGAGCTATTGCGAATTCCACTATTCACCTTCAAATTTTTTATTCCGATACTTTATCGTATTTCCTCCATCTTCCTTTCTGAGGCAATTTTAAATTAATTTCAAATTAATTTTATTTTGAAAGGCTGCTTAACTCACAGATTTACCGAAATTGCTGAAGAAAATTCACCTGAACATGTAAATTCAGTAGCGAAGAAGTGAAACAGGTTAATTCGATTTCTTCATCTATTATTTTTTTCAAATATCTCGAAAACTAAGTGAACTAGCTCAATTTTGCCTCAATATTAGAGGGCAATTGCTCATTTTTTATCGATTTTCCAAGATTAAAAGACAAAATCAGTTCATGAAGAACCCTTCTTTGTGCTTCATTAAATTCTCTACAAAAAAGGATTTTTTGACAATATTTCCCCCTCACTCATTTCGAAGATACTCACAAAAAAATAGAAAAGCAATTACTCTTATCTTCATTCTGTGCCCTTTTTCATCACTACCAAAGTCTTTAGAAATAATTCGAAGAGAGAAAAAAATTCCACACCAATCTGTTCATTCGATTTTCACCGCATATTCCTCTCCTTGAATGAGAATCTCAGCGCCCCACATGCGAGTGGAAAATTAGTGAGTGGTTAATGATTATTTGTGGATATACTGTAGGGTCAAGGGGTTAGCTAAGATCATGGTAGAGCAGGTTTCGAGTGAAGAGTAAGAGTGAGAGAAAGGGGAGGAGAATAGGTACTTCAATAATGAACGTGCGCAACACAGACTATGGTGAGTCGGTTGCGATCGATGCACCACGTAATGCTGCTGCAAGGTTCCTGTTGTTTCGCACCCTCTCTCTCTTCACTCTCTCTCTCTCTTCATCGAGGAACATGAAGCTACGTATTATTTGTATGCGTGTACATGTATCGCTTCGACCCTATTATACTGATTGTAATGAGGATAGGATGTGTTTCTACATCATGTATAGTTACCAGTGAATTCTCCTCAATGAGAACCGTATTATTGTATGCAGGTATTCTCTCTCTCTCTCTCTTCGTCTGTGCCATCAGTGAGAAGTAAAATACCCCCCAACCTACTATCGGTATTTCAATCGAACTTTGTGATTAATTATGACAACGATGATTTGACGTCTCACCTTGCCAGTTCCAATTAGTCGGCTTACGAGTACGTACTCTCTATTGTTTAACTCGAAAAAGAGTGTGAGGAGAAGAGAGAGAAAGAGAGAGGACCGATGAAATACCGTTGAGTAACATTTCCATTCTCTCATTCCTTTTATATTTCTGTGTTCTTTCTTTCTCTTGCAGCATGAACATATAACATGTAATTTGTGGCTATTGTTTTTTTTTTATCTCCTCTCTTTCTCTCTTGCTCTCTTTCTCTTCATTTCTATTGCCGGAATGGATTAAAGGATGCGTGATAGGATATGGTAATTGCGTGTTGGCGAATGAACGAATTAATTGACTCAATGCTTCTCTTGTTTTTCTTGTTGAAATTGAAACGATAACGTAAGTTATAAATTTATTCACATGATTTAAATAATTAAAGTATAGGAAATTTACAATGTTTTTTTTCTCATTAAATTTAGGTTTTTTTTTAAATTTAAATCGTATGAGGGCGTATTCTTTTATCTAACAATTGTGTTTTTCGTTTTTTTTTCTTTCTTTAAAGTTCTGTTTGTCTTTTTGAATTTGAAATGATTTACATTGATTAATTTATTAATTTTTCATCTGGAATTGTATTTTTTTCTTCATTTTTATGGCGAGTATATCTTACATCAGGCGAAAATTTCTTACATATTTACATATCATACAGAACTCATTCTATCGTTCACATGTTTCGCGTCTATTTCTTTTTTTTTTAATTCGTTTTTCTTTCTCTTTTTTTTAATCAGTCATATAAAATTAGAAAACATTGCCTAACTAAGTTCTCATAATGTTTTTTTTCTTCTCCTTCATTCTCTTCACTTTCCCACTCTTCATTCTTCATGCATCAACATTTTTTTTTACTCCATAGACAGTTGCACTTTTTTTTTTTTTTTTTTTGTTAATCTTTTTCTCATTATAAACAAAATCTCAGTGGAATTTTATACATTTTTCTTTTCTTATATATATAATATATAGAACAGTAAATATATACAGCCAAGTCATGTTCAACGGGTTTTTCGAAATTTTAAGGCCCCGTATTAATGACTATTTTATTAAGCAATAATTAATTAAGTAAATAATATCAGATTTTGTTTATATCAATGTTCATTTAGTCACTGGCGAGGTAGGCCATCGGTAATTTACAATGCAATACTACGAGAAAAATAATATATTTATCAAAAGAACTTAAAAAAAAATGTTATATATATTCCATTGAGGACGGGCGAAAGACAAAAAAAACTATAGGATAAATTTTATACTCATTCTCGCACATAATCACTCGGAAATTCCTCGATCACAAAAAAAAATAACATTCATTCATACATTATTGAAAATTCTTCACAATCATTTGCAGCTTATCTGCCGTATACAATAATAATTTAGCACGAAATATCTAATTTCGGAAAATTCTTTCTCATTTTCATTTGAGAAAAGAAAAATGTGAGAATAAACATCGAAAAAATAAAATGTTGCTTCACAATGTCGAATGAAACTAGAAATTTCACGATGAGAAAGAATGAAAAGACTTGCTTTGATGCTCAAGAGAGTATAAAAAAAAGAAAAATATCAATTAATCACGCCTCGTCACACTTAATAATAAGTCTTTGAAGAACGTATATATATGAAGTATTGAGCACTGTATTCGTATATATCGCACCGACATTCACATTGTCACATTTTTTTCAGGCAAAAAGAATAAACGATAAAAAATAAAAAGAATTAATTGAAAAAAAAATGCAGTAATAAACAATATCACGAAAGACATAGTGGAAGAGAGAGCGAAGGAAAATGGATGTTTCTATGACATAGGAGTTAGGAGGTGGGAACACACACACACAGAATCACGTTTTGTTTTTTCTTAATATTCTCTCAATTTTTTTAGAACTTTTCCCAGAGAGACACGGTCACTGACTATCCACTTGCCTTTGTTATATATATATATATATATCCCTCGATGTAATTACGAAATTGCCCATCTGTGACGTCACAAGCAAAGACAATTTCCTTTGACTAGACGTCGGTGTTAACTGACAAGTATTCCAAAGTGTTTTGGAGGGTGAAGAAGGAGGAGAGAAGGTAGTTGGAGTGAAAGATAGGAGACTCAACACGGTTTTGAAGTTGCTATCAACTAAAACATACACTCCGATGCACAATCCTCTTTAAATATCGATAATTGATATTACTCTGCTAGAGATCCTGGGTTGCTCGTATTTTCTGGTTAAACACGATCAATGGATAGAATTGTTGGTAAATTCTCAATATTCTTGCACTATATATACCAAATGAAAGTCTATGGGTATCTATTTTTTTTTTTTCAAATTTGCACAACCTTCTTTTTTTTTCGTTAATTTCTGAGGAATTCACGTGTTTCTCCGAAATAAAATGATTCATTTCACCTTCGTTCATACGTAGCACCTTTTTTCATTATTCATGAAATTCACTATATGGAAGTTAAACGAGATAAGCCTGTCCAGGTGGCGGTGGTTGCTGTTGTCTCCATGCATTTCTCTCGAGTGTTGAATAATCCGAATCAATGGAAGAGTAAATGTGCTCAGACAGTGGTCTTCTGCTCTCGTTAATAGCATCAAGTGGTCCTTCCTGGTATGCACGATTCATGGTGAGCCTTGGGCTTGGACTTGCCGCAGAGCTTACTGGTGTATCACGACCACCTGGTTCCAGTCTCACCTGATTATTCTGACCGAGTGTTGCAGTACTTGAGTATGCAGGTGGTGCTTGCAACAATTCTGGTGCATCTTTAAACAGTGGATGATGGTGTCCTGGTATGTGTCCATGTACACGTAGAGTTGATGTTTCTTTTTCTGGTCTACCCTCTAATGTATATGTATTAACATTTCGCCTATACAATGACGATGATTTGCGCCTCAGTGCATCACCCGGTGGCATTGCAAATCTTAATCTTTCCCAGAAACGTTTTTCACCCCATCTAAGTGTTGTTGCTGTACGCAAATAAGGCCTCAATTCTGGATCAGCTTCAGCCTCAGGTGTAACAGGTCCAGCCTGTACTACAACCAATTGGCCAGGACGACCCCTAAGGGCTTCATGTAAAGCAGCACGTATTTCAAAACGCGACCACTCAGTTTGTAGGAAATTTCTCGTTAGTACAATTACAACTCGCTTTGATGCCTCAGCTGCTTCTAATGTCACTGGTGCAGCAGCACGTAAACACGGTAGATCACGATGATGTAGGCACAAACGTAATCCACTTGGTCCATGCTCCAATTCAACAGCCAACGAGTGTAATACGAAATCTTCATCCTTTGGACTGTAACAAAAGTAGCCGTCATAAAGACGATCTTTGTCATCTGGTTGCGTTGATTTTGCCCAAAATCTGATGCCATATCGTGAGTAAGCCCACGTACGTACGGGCTCACGAAATATAAATGCAAGCACTGTAATTACAAGGAGTAACAATACTGCTGATAGTGTTGCAGCTACCATAGGTAAGTAATCAGATACCATTATACTCTCTATTACACCGCCCTGTGCAAAATAATCAGAGCAGGCAGTCTCATTGACATTTAGATGACGACGATAAGCTGGCCTTGCCTCATTGTTATAACACCATACGTCACCAGCATCCATGACTTTGTGGGCATTGTCAGATACCCATGCCGACAATTCCTGGAGAAATTTACAGCGACAAGACCATGGATTACCACCAAGGGACAGCTCAACTAGACGTGTATTTAGAGTGACTTGCCAAACTGGAAATGTCACCAGGCGATTTCCATTCAGTCGTAGTATCTCCAATGATCTCAATGGCAGTAATGTGAGATTACCGATAAAACCAATTTGATTGTTCTGCAAATACAGCTCACGCAGATGAACCAAATGCTCAAATTCAAAGCCCTTCAATTCATGAATTTTATTATCCTCCAAATGTAGTATTTGCAGATTATTTAGGCCATTGAATGTACGATTTTGAATTGATTCAATACCACTAGCATTAACATAAAGTACACGCATATTTTTACGTCCAATAAATACATGATTTTGCAATTCACGAAAATCATTACCATCCAAATAAACTTCAGTTGCATCCATTGGTATTTTACGTGGTATATCCTGTGTTGCCAATGATGAACAATCAACAACATTAGTGTTCCATGTTTGATCATGATAACATTTACAATTGGATGGACATGTCATTTCACAATCACATGCATCGAAATCACAGCAGTGACACAATGCAAAACAGTGTGCCTCATAACGGCACAGAAATTGTTCCGGTTTTGCCATTGATGCTGGAACTATTGCTGTACCACGGGGACCGGAAATACGGCACATTGCATTGTCAAGGTCCATAACACGTGGATGTTGTCTTAATGCACTCATGTTATTTATCACTGGTAGCCAATCCATGGAGCAATTACAATTAAATGGATTACCACCAATGTAGAATTCGGGTAGAAACTTACCCTCTGGCACTGGTGTCAATCTAAGTGCAGCAAGTTCCATTGTTTCAATCATATTAGCATACATATCTACACGTGTTAAATTAACTTTACCAGAGAATGTATTAGCTTGTACATTACTAATATAATTATTATTAATAAATAATAATTCAACACTGTCAGGCACTGATAATGGTGTAAGTTCAGTAATCCGATTGTGGCTGGCATCAAGTGTACGTATTTTAAAATCACGCATTAGATAATAATTACCAAGGCTCTCAATAAAATTTCCATGTATATCGAGCCATTTTAAATTTCGTGGAATAAAGGCATAATCAAACCATTCAATATGATTCTCTGATAAATTAAGTAATAAGAGACTCGTAATTCCAGAAAATATTCCATTAATGTCGGACAAAAAATTTCCATCTAATCTTATTGCCTCGAGCCTTGTATTACGCTCAAAGGCATCTCTCTCGACGTGCAGTACTTTATTTCTTGCAAGATTCAAAATTTGTAGATTAGGAAGATCCCAGAGCATTCCACGTGATAAATTACCAATCTCATTTCCAATAAGTCTTAGGCCAGTAAGTTGATTGAGATTTTTGAAGGAACCATTGTGAAATTCCGTTATCTTATTTTCACCAAGATCTAGGGTTTTCAAAAAGGTAAGATCACGTAGGGCTTCTGGAACGGCTGTCAATTCATTTCCACTCAGGTCAAGTTCTTTCAGATCTGAACAATTACGAAATGCCAGTGGATCAAGATTTACAATCATGTTACCAGATAATGTCAGACGATTGAGCACGAATAAACCATTGAATAACTGTGGTCCAATGGAGTGTAAACGATTTTCCGACAATTCCAGTGTGTGTAAATTGTACAATGGTAAAAATGCATTGCTCTCAATGTGTGCAATTGAATTATTACGTAGATCAAGTATCTGTAGAAAGAATAAATCCTTGAACATTCTTGCATCAATTCTCGACAATGAATTGTACGAAAGATCAAGTACAATAAGCCTTATTAATCCCAAAAAAGTCATTTCATCGACTGTATCACTGCCCAAACGATTACCAGCAAGATTCAGAACAAGTAGCTGCTCCAAACGTGTAAATGTGCCCCTTGGCAAATTTCTCAACTCATTTCGTTGTAAATGTATCTCTCTCAAGTCACGAGTCGAGGCAAACAGTGCCTCTGGCAGTGTGTCCAAAGAATTGTAGCTAACATTGAATACACGTAAACTCGTTAATCCAGTTAGTGCATCACTGGCTATTTCATCAATTGCATTGTGCTGTAAATAGAGTTCCTGTAGCTGTCTTAGTCCCGATAATGGACTGTCCTCTGGTAAATTTCTGATCTCATTGTGTGATATATCTAGTGCACGTATGTCGGCATGACAATCGGCACGATTGGCTCGTGCATCAGCCAATCCAACCTCACTGATTTCACGAAATTGATTGCCAGTAAGATTGAGAATTTGGAGATTGTTGAGACCGCACAATACATTCCTCGGTAGTATTCGAAGATTGCTATCGGCTATTTCAAGTGTTTGAAGCTCTCGAAGACCGACAAGTGCCTCTGGTACTAGCTCCAGTGTACGTCCAATACTCCAATCTGCATTCATCGTACGTACAGTCAATTTTTTCAATTCAGACAATGGCTGAAATGCTGCCTCTGGTATTCTCAGGACTTTACAATTGTCGATTATTAATTCGTGTAGGCCACTAAGGCGATGCCAACTCTCGCCTGATATAATACTCTCAAAGTGATGTACATTGCTGCAGGATAAACGCAAACGAAATGCACCATCCAATGGTGGCAATAGTGCAGCAACTCCAGATGGATCCAGTGTTCTTAATGTACATATTGCTGAACGTGTCTCATTGCCATCAGACGACCAGTGACACGATGCATTTGCACCATCAAATACACCTAATACTATTAGGCACAAAAAACTCACGTTTATCACATACATCCTCGGCACTAAACTGCATCTCACAGCCATTTTTTAAATTCAAAAATAATCCAGAGGTGTTGAAATTTTTAAAATTGGCTGGAGAACCTCCCCAAACTAAATGAAATTTTGAACAAAAAAATAGAAAATGAAAAAAAAAAAAAAAGATTTAATTTTTTTTTTTTTTACAAACACCTATTATCACATAAGTGTACACTGTGCCATTTTTCCAACTTTTCCCCACAGTTTATTCCCAATGTATGCACTTTATTTCCCTTTTACTCCAAAATATAGCACATTTATCCTCAGTGATTTTTGAATTCCTACTGCAATTGAATTTTTTTTTCGAACTACTTCGTCCTATTTTATCAAAAAAGCCACGATTATTGTTTTCTATCAAGTGAAAACAACTAATCAATCGTTGCTTCTAATTCACAAAAACTTATACTTATATCATCACTATTTGTTATTTAATTTAAAAAATAAATTAAATAAATTTTTTCACATTTGTATTAAACGTTTAATCTCTCTCTCTGTGAGAGAGCATAATAACGCAGTGCGTGTTCACGGCGTAACGATGGGAAAAACCCATACACACTGTCTGCACGTTCGACTAACACTGACTGGTTTCAGTTGATGGGTGGAGGCATTTCAGGGGAGAGAGAGCTACTTCTCCCACCGCACAGACGCAGAGGTTGTGCGCCACCATACGGCCAAACTTTACACAAAAATAGTGTATGGCTTGGGGGAGACAGAGAGGAAGAAGAGAGAGAGAGAGAGCAAGAGAAAGGGCAAGAGAGAGCAAGAAAGAGAGCAAGTGGGGGGGGGGGGGGGGCTGTAGAGGGGAAGAGCATTAAACCAGCCCCTGTCGAAAGGACGTTCACTATTCATTCCTCGGCTGGCTTGCGAAAAGGGACAAAGGTACACCCATGCTGCCAGGTAAAGAAAAATATGTACCAGAGAAAAGAAGGAATAACAAATAAGAAAGAGATCGCCCCCGAAAGAAATCCTCAAATAGAGGAGGGGGGGGGGGCACTCTCTCTCTTTCTCTCTCATGGGATCAGCGTTGAAATCCTTAAAATGAATTCACAACGATCCTCTGGCCTCCAGACATCAAATCATATAAATATAAATTTTAAAAACACACCTCCTTCTTTTGACAATTTTCCCATTTCTCCCCTTTGCATCAAATACATTGTAGAATGAATTTTTTGAATATTGCTGTCACGCCCTCGGTGTCTTTTATTCTATGTGACACCTTCGTATTGGAAATTTGTCAACTGACCTATGGTGAAAAATCTATTGAATTTTCATTTCTACAACGAAAATAACATGAAATGGAAAAAAAAAGAGGAGTACTGAAATAATTGAAATTATCATTATAGAAATAATTTAATTCAGAATAATTATTTACTCGATGAAATTCGGTATAATGAGAATTTCCATTATTCATTTGTGGTAGAAATTAATTTATTCAATTATCATGAAGCATTTCTCGTTTCCGTTTGCAGTATGTATTGTTGTTGAGTAGGGCAACATGACCAATAGATGAACGGTTAAGGAAATATTGAACTTCATTAATTCATATGAAATAGGGAAATAACGTTGAAAAATTGCAGAAAAGAATGATGTACAGAAAAATATACAGTGAATCGACTAAAAATCAATCAAACTTGAATAATATAGAAATAATTGAAGAAAATCAAGGAAAAACTGGAAAATAACTCAAGCCCCCAATAGATGGACAGTTCCATATTTGCAGTGGTATTATTTTAAATTTTGATCAATCTGTATGTAAGTTTTTTTTTTTTTATGAATAATGGCTTAGTCGGTCAAGCATGAAGTTTTTCATTTTAGTTTATTTATTCAAAAATTGCCCAACGTTTCTGTCTCCAATCCGAGACCATCAGGAGCTTCCATTAATAATCTGTGAAAATTTTCTTTAACTAAAAAATTACAAGAACTATTCCGTTGATAACAGATTATGAAAAAATAAATAATTATGTCGATTCGAAAAATTATTTTTGGCTTATAAAATATGCTATAAAGTAATTATAATTAATAGTTTATAAATCTATATGAATGCAATAATTAGGAATGGACATGAAAAGTATGAGAATCATCATTTATCTATGAAAATCCTCGATAGTAGGGTCCATCTTCTGGTGAGTGTTCATCTATTGGTCGTGTGACCCTATCCGAGAGGAAATAAAAATGTTGCTAGTTCTAGTGGCTCATGCGACATCTTGTGTTCACGAATAGTACTTTCTGCTGAGATAAATCCTGAAAAAAAACTATAACTGGTAATATAGGTATCTGTTATGCACTTCGATCGATACTATGTTTCAATTGTTATTTTTTCTTCAAATATTTATTTATAAAAAATTGACACCCATGTCGATATTATTGATGAATCGAATAAAAAACCATTAATTCCACCTGACAGGCACGAAAAATGGGCGATAAAAAGGACGATACGAAAGATGATCCTCGTTGTTTATTCATGTTTGAATATTTAAAACGATCGAGTGGTATCAAGCCTGATCCATGGACAAAGATGATGAATACTCCAGATTACAAAGTAATTTTAAATAATTATAAACCATATAATGCTGAAGAGATACTATATACATTAGAGCCTCGAAAAAATGTGATATAAAAATATGTAAAAATATCAATAGTCATATGCAGATAACTATGTATTGGGCGATTCCACCAATTCTCGAATAGAATTTCAGCTCAAAATTTTTGGGGGTGACTTTTCAGTCCTCATCGATTAAAACCATTAAAATGAAGAAAATCCTAAATTCTAAACCATTTTTCTCCACTATCGAAGCAGAAATCAATGAATTTTGATTTTTGCAACAAAATTCTATCTTAAGAATGACGTGAGTAGCTAAATGAAAGAAAAAAAATACAAAATATAGATTTTCATCGCAAATTTTCTGAATTTTCTGAAAAAAATATCTTTTTTCGTCTTTGTCCTTGTTTTTGAGGTGAAAATGCTCTTTGAAAACTTGAAATGCTTGTTTCGAATCGTTCCCCAAATTTTTTTTCAATTTTTTTATTTTTTTCTGAAAGTTTGGAAAATTTACTAGGAACTTTATGATTTTTAGCCCCTGCTCTTGAAAATCCCGGCGACTGTAATTAAAAATTCGGAATTTAATACTTATTAACAACTAACAATAAATGCAAGTTGAAAAGGTGGATGTTGCAAAAGACACATGTATATTGATCACATTTCATAATTCTAAATGGAAAACATCAGTTGTTTAAATGTTTTCCATTTAGGATGCTAAAATGTGATCAATATACATATGGCTTTTGCAACATTCATCTTTTAAACTTGAATGTATTGTTAGTAATTAATAAGTATTAAATTTCAAATTTTTAATTACAGTTGCCGGGGTTTTCAAGAGCAGAAGCTGAAAATCATATAGTTCCTAGCAAATTTTCCAAATTTTCAGAAAAAAATAAAAAATTGAAAAAAAAATTGGGGAACGATTCGAATTAAGCATTTGAAGTTTTCAAAGAGCATTTTCACCTCGAAAACAAGGACAAAGACAGAAAAGGATATTTTTTTCAGAAAATTCAGAAAATTTGCGATGAAAATCTATATTCTGTATTTTTTTTTTTCATTTAGCTACTCGCGTCATTCTTAAGACAGAATTTTGATGCAAAAATCAAAATTCATTGATTTCTGCTTCAATAGTGGGGCAAAATGGTTTAGAATTTAGGATTTTCTTCATTTTAATGGTTTTTATCGATGAGGACCGAAAAGTCGCCCCCCCCCCCCCCAAAATTTGGAGCCGAAATTCTATTCAAGAATTGGTAGAATCGACCATTATATTGTCAAATATTTTCTAGAAAACTATATTACATTATATTATAAGCATAAAAGGTACATGACATGTATGAATGTACATATTTGACAAAATGAACAATACAGTTCAAATGCATTAGATTAGAAAAATAATAATAATAATGATACTGAAATCGCGAAATTCCCCAGAGAAGAACTCATTTTACTCAACTATCGACCCACACTCTGAAAATGACTTTATGAAATTTTTTTGATTTTAAGGATATTGTCATGAAGTTCTTCAGCTCTCCCAATGAAAATATCCTGACAATTCAAGTTCCTTCAGCCGGTGCACTCATTCCTGCATTGGGTATTCAGACAAACATCAAAGTCAAGTTGTGCTACTTTGTCAGACGACAGCCAGTTAATATTACAGAGGCTAATTACAGGGAGATACTCATACCAGGTGATATGTCACCTAAACCAATTGAAGACTTGGCGGTACTTTTGGAAGAGGTAATTATATTCTTTGGATTTAATAGCAAAAAGGTGACAGACCTAACTGATCGATTTCTTTATCAACCAGTTTTTTGGAATCTCTGGAACTAAATGAGATAGGACGATTTTACTAGAATTCTTTTTGCAAAGAATTTTAACTGATAGGGGAAGGTGAGGTAAAACAGACAGGGGTCGATTTTGGGATTTTATACTGTGAAAATCACTCCAAATGGATAGAAATATTTTAGATAGGTTGTTCTTGATGATTCCATTAGAAAAACGAGAAAATTTCCTATGAAAATCATATGTCAGAAGTTGTTTTTTGGAATTTTCCAAAAATTTCATTTTTTGCGCGAGATTTGAAGGTGAAAGCCTTTTGTTTTTCAAAGAATTTAGATTTCCGAGAATATCTCTGGTTCTATTGATTGTAGTGACTTGGGGCTGTTCTCAGAAAAAAGGTGAGCTCACTCCCCATCGATTTATGGGGTTTGAAAAAAAAAATATCAATTTTTTCAAGTATTCATAGGGCTAAAACTGATTTTCAGAAAATGAACCACAAATAGTTGAAAAAGTTATTTAAAAAAAAATTTCAACTACATGAATCGATGAGAAATGAACTCACCTTTCATTTGAGACCAACCCTAGGTCGCTGCGACTAACAGAACCGGAGATATCGTCGAAAAAGTGAATTTTTTCGTTTTTCAAAAGAAAAACTCCTTCAAACCTAAGCCAAAAAAGAGATTGTCCCAAAAATTGAAAAAAAAAATTGTGACACATGTTTTCCACCTAAAATTTCCTCAGCTTTTCAATGAAATCATTAGAAAATTTCTATTTCGAATCGTTTAATTGAAGTGTCCATTTTACTCCACCTTCCCCTATCCAAAAAAAAATTAAGTTAAAAAATTTGCTACCATCAATTAATTTTTGACTAAAATTTTCAGGCCTATGCACCAATTCTCACCAATCCAAAGAATCAAGAGAATTGGCCGCCATTCTTGAAGAAGGACGTTGAGAAACACGTTTACGATATGAAAAACGCAGTCCACCAAGTAAACAACATTTCAATTTATAATTGCTAATTAAATCTTCCTAATGATTTTTCGGTGAACTCTCTATTTCAATTTATTCCTTCAGTCGTCTTCATTCACGTAAAAATACAGATTGCCCTGCAGTCGTCTCCTCTTCCATTTCGTCTTATCGTCAACCCAACTTATATTTGAATTCTATCTCTTTCATCTATCCAATTTCCGTTTCTCTTGTCATCCTCCGCATCACTTGGATATCGTCTCTTGGGTTTTTTTTTCGCCAGAATATTCTTGTTCTATGTTTCCATCAATTCTCATGTTTAATTGAATTTATTCTGTTTCTATTTTCATTCTATCAAATCTCTTATTTCTCATTTTAGCTTCAAGGAAAAATGAAGGAGGAAATATTTCTGCCAATGCCAATGGGAATTGAGAAAATGTTCTCAGTTGAAAGTTTGACTAACGAACAAATTGATTATGAATTAAAGGCAAATGTCGAGGATACTGTTGCCATGTGGGTTGCTGAAGTTAAGGATGTTTTGAATGAACAAAGCACTGATTCTCTTGATAAAGCTCAACAATTACCAACTAATGGTAATGAATTAATGTAATTTCGTAGCTTCTCTGAAAAGACAATGGAAAAGCTTATTTAAAATTTTTCATTTTTTAATTTTGTTGTTATGTATAATTTAAAGAGCTCGATTTTTGGCGCCGAAGATTAAAGAGCATCGAGTCAATCTACGAGCAAATGAAGGATCCACGAGTAAAAAAAATGATATCACTCCTTGACTTGACAGAAAGTCCCTATCAAAATAGTTTCAAAATGTTGTTCAAGGATGTAGCTGCAGGTTCGTTTAATAATTCAAAAACTTCATATTTCACCTTCAATTATAGCACTTAATGACAGAAAAAAAATGACTTTTATCATCTTCACAGCTGTCGTTGAGGCGAGAGATATTTGTTTGCATTTGAAGCCACTGAAGTCACAGTTTGATGAGATTGAGGGTCTAGATTTGAATGAATTTCGATTAAAACTAAAGCCTCTACTTCACTCTATCTGTTTAGCTTGGGCAAATTCACGTTATTACTGCAATACAACTCACATTATTACACTACTCTCGCAAGTTGTTAATCTTGTAATTAGTCAGGTATGAAATTAACTTACTTTGATGAAATGAATGCCCTTCTTATAAGGCCACTTGCTGCAAATGGTAGAGGAAAATTCTTCGAGTTTGTCTTTTACTATCGGTGATGCGAAAATATTATTACATTACCACATCTTCTTGCGAAGTGCACAAAATAATTAGCGAAATCATTTTTATTATTTCCAAAATAAATTTTCATTTTGCAAATACTAAAAATATAATATTTCTTCAGATTCTTTTTCTCTCATAAACTTGTAAAAATTCTATTATCATTATGAAATCTGTTCGTAGACATCGAAATACCTCGATCCAGGATCACTTTTTGAAGGTGAAATGGAGGAGAATTTGAAAAAAATCGAATCAGTATTGGATGTCATACAATATTTTCGTGACACTGTTGAAAATTGTAGAAACAATATTGAAAGTTATTTCAAACCAGAAATAGAGCCCTGTCTGTGGACATTTCATGATAAGCTTATTTTCGAACGTTTGAACAAATACGAAACTCGATTGGAACAAATTAAAGTACGTGCATGATTAATAGAATAATTAATTGTAAATATTAATACATGATATTTATGTAAGGTAATATTTTCACAGAATGTGTATGGAATTGAGAGAGATTATTTAAAGCTTGATCGTATTGAAATTGGTGGTTTAAAAGGTAAATCACAGTGCCAAATGGCATTAGATGTTTTCGAGGATTTTGTTAGAGCTTACAACGATTTGGGTGGAGCTGAGGATGATATATTGCTACCTGAAAATGACGCATTTACTGCAATAATCGAGGATTTTCTTAAAAAGGTCAGTTATTAAGTTAATTTTTCATGCTTTTTCGTTTTTAATCATTTCAAAATAATATGCAAAAAAAAAAAAAATAGATTGACGAATGCGATAGAAAATTGGCTACAATATTTGACAGAGCATTTATTGATTGTCACAATATTGAAAGTACTATAAAATTCATTTGGCAAATTGGTCCAATTGCATTGAGACCAGTACTGCAGTCAGAACTTCTGCATCATCATGAAAATTTACTATCAAGAATTCACAGTCGTCTAGACGAAATGAAGGTAAAATGAAAAAAAAACAACTTTTTCCCCACAATTTTATCTGTCTCCACTGTTTTCTCTTCTTTTCTCTTAATTAATTAAAGCAGAAATTAATTTGCCATAAAGTTTTTCTATGATCGTGGTATACGTATGAAAAAACAAAATGGTTATATGCCAGTGGATCAATATTTTCCACCAGTAGCTGGAGCTTTGGGCTGGCTGCTGAAGTTGAAGCGTCGTGTTAATTATCCTGTAGAGTCCATAAAGTTGATAGATCACCCACTACTCGTCAGTCAATCAGCACGCGATATAAATGCCAAGTACGAGGAACTGCAGGTAACATTAATCGATCAAGTCTATTTTTTTGTTTCTTCTTTTTCTTCCTATTTTTCGGACTAAATATTTTTCTGAATGACAATTAAGTTTAGCTTATAGAGTCACACGACCAATGGATGAACACTGATCAAAAGATGAACGGTTTCTATTATCGAGGCTTTTCATAACTAAATTAATGATTCTCATACTTTTCACGTCAATCCCTGATTATTGAATTCATATAGATTTATAAATTATTCATTACCTACAGATTGATCGAAATTTAAAGTCATACCACTGCAAAAATGCAACTGTCGATCTATTAGGGGTTTAAGTTATTTTCCAGTTTTTTCTTGATTTTCTTCAATCATTCCTACATTATTCAAGTTTAATTCATTTTTAGTCGATTCACTGTCTATTTTTCTGTACATCATTCTTTTCTTCAACTTTTTAACATTATTCGCCTATTTCATATGAATTAATGAAGTCTAATATTTCCTTAACCGTTCATCTATTGGTCAGTTACCCTAATTTTTTGTTTTTAGAATATATTGAACAGCGGAGAGGATGAGATAATGTCGGAGTGGGCTGCAGCTGTGCCAACTATTTGCGATGACAATCTTGCGAAAACTTTGTTTATTGTCAATGATGATGGTACATTGGATACAAATTTTGATCCACAGTTGGATTCTATTCTGAGGGAAACGAGATATATGCTTATAATGCAGAAGAGTGAATTACCACAGGCTGCTATCGATTTATTTTCTAGAACACAGTTCTTTTTTGAAAGTACTTACAGCATTGGTTTAATAAAAGATTGGTAAGAAGTTGAATAATGAGAATAGGGATCTCTGTACAGGGCTTTTATGAAATAATTGACATCTAAGATATAATTTTCGAGGATTAGAATAGAATAAGTCTAGTTTTTAATAATTAATTCTCGAATAATGTCTTGGAAACTAATGGACATACGTCCTTTTGATCTTCATCTTTTTTTCATAGCTCTTGAAATTTTCTGAAAAATGGATTAGGACGAATGTGCATTAGTTTCGGAGATTTTCGCTGAAGAATGGTAAATGAAAAAAAAACGATTTTTTCATATTTACCTCTTCATTACTCAAATGAGTGTCTCTCAATAATTTTCTCGAAAGTGATATTAATATCGTCTCTGTTCAAATGATTTAATAATGAAGTCAGACATTTACTACTTAATAATTTGAGTGTCTGGAAAACAAAATTCAATTAGGGCAAATATCCGCAAAATCCTTGTTAATATTTAAAAATTCTCGTTTTTCATTTTGAATGCATATAAAACTCGATGTTAATGAACTTTATCATTTTTCCGATAATTTTAATTGATAAGTGTCTCTTGTTTGATTAACTCGTCCATATTCAGAACAATGCAGTTGATAAATCGTGAATGCATTAATTATTGTACAAAAATACAAGAGTCAAAACTTATTTTTTCACCAATACTTTTTCTTTCTTTTTTGTGTTTTTTAGAGATATTTTTTTGCAATAATTTTTGTTCGTTTCAAAATGTTTGCTCTCTTCGATATTTATCGATCTTTCATAGTAAACGAGAGCTAACGACTGCAAAAGTTAACGGAAAACTCGATGCTGTCGTTATTACATGAAAAAAACAAAATTATTGATAAACAATGGACTTTTGAAAATTGTATATTTAGAAGACAAAAAAAATAGGGTAAAAAACCACAAACTTTGTAAAATTTATAAAATGGTATCTAAAAATATTTCTCGACACTTCATGATCAAGTCTTGTACAGAGACTCAGTGAATAGCAAAAAAAGTTCCACTAATCAATAAGATATATTATTATTATTATTACCAGGTATAATAAAGTTAAAACAAAAAGTTCGACTGTTGAGCTAGATTTGTTGGAGGATGAAATGGTAGTGATTGATGGTATGATTGATGATGGCCAACTCCATTACAATTGGAATACACCAGGTGATATATACATATATATAAATCAATTGAATTGTTACTTTTATAATGTATCATTATTACTTCCAGAAACTCCAGATTTCATTGAAACATTATTGAGCTATGTTAGAAAACTACATTTTCGTGTTATGAAAGCACAGGAAAATGTTGAAAATTTTATAAAAATGATGTATGAGTGGGCAATGCTACCAGTATTAGCTAGAAAAGATGGAAAAGCTGATAATTTATTGGCAATTAATGACAGAGACATTAAATTCAGTAAAAGATATGAAGACATTGAGTGTACTCGTGATGAAATTAATCGAATATTGGAGGAAAATTATAAATTATATTTTGATTTATTGCCAGAGTCATTATACGTTAAAGATGAATTTGAGCTTAATGAAGCTGAATTGAAATCTAATCCAACGGATACTGTTGCAACTGGAGATATTGATCAGGCCGGAGACATTGGGTATGTTCATTGAACTGGAAATACTAATAGTGCATTGTTTATAGGAAAAAAATCAGAGTCTTCAGTGACTCAGATTTTTTCAGAATATCTCAGAAAGAAAATTCAAAAAAATTTCAAATTTGCCAAAATTTGAAGGAAAATTTGAGAAAAATTGCAAACAATGTCAAACATTCATATAAAATTGATTTTTGAAATGTATATAGGCACAATCATCCTACTTCGCTTAATTCCCAAAATATTCCCAAAGAATGAATCGAAATTCTTCATACAAATTTAATTAAATTGAAGTATTAATGAATTTTTCTAATCATGATTTTTGGTTCATCAGTGATGCTGATACAGCAATTGATTCTGTCGATGGGAGCAAGAAAGAGGAAGATCCATCTAAAATAGACGTGGAAATGACGTCATCAGAACTCTTAAGAAAACAAGAGAGAGAGGAAAAAGAAGCAGAACTTGAGGGACCAAGACAGGTCAAATGGATGCCCTACCTCACTTACATTGATAAATTGGTATCAGAGGGCTTGATTCAAGCAGTTTCAACAAGGTAAATTAATTTAAAACCATCCCTTGCCGAATTATTATTATATCTATTTCCTTGTTGCCCTTGAGAGTTTAAGGGGTTTTCATCTCCTTTGCAAACATCTTTTCTCACATATTGTCTTAACACAATACTCAATTTATCCTCGCAATCTATCTTTACATCTTCCTTCATAAAATACTCATTCTTCATCTTCCCAAATTATCATTTTTAATTTCCATTAACATATCAGAGAAGTGAGGTGATATCAAAATATCACTAGTTAAATTTGTCGAGTACATTTAATTAACTTGAGTGTTTCTATATATGATACTGATGGAGTACCAATTATTACGGTTCCATTGTTACCATATTTAGTACAATGAATTAAGATATTAATTCAAGTATTTTTACATTTACTTTTATGCAAAAGTTCAGGGTAAATTTATCGAGTAAGTAATTCAATTATTTCGATTTTAATTCGGCTGAATTTGAAGAATTGAAGTACAGTAAGTGACGAATTGAAATTCTCGATCATTCTATTAATGAAAATCCTATTATTATGCCTGCATTAATGAAATGAGAGTTTTTCACAGTTGTGCAATGTTTTAATTTGATTGAAGAATTCATTGCTTACTGCTAAAATGGTCATTCTGATAAAATGGCTGAAAATCGAATTTTTTCTTCCTAAATGAGTAAAATATGTGTCAAAATTAAATTTTTGCTATTTTTTTTAAAAAGAATTTTCCTTTTTCGTAGAAAATGTTCCTAAGAAAGTGAAGTTTTCTAATTTCGTAAAAGGCTGGAGCCCTGATTCTTTCCCGAAAAAGTTGGATTTTCCAAAAAATCCTCAAAAATGAATGAATTTTCTCAGTTTTTCAATGGATCATCCATAAAAAATCCTACCTCAAATATTTTCACAGATATTCCATGATTTTTATAGTTAAAAACATGAAAACTAAAATATGCCCCAACGATAAATCCATTAAAATGACCTATTTAACAAACTTATCCTTATTCACTTTCAGTATATGCTACATACTGGACGAGACAGATCCTGAGGCTGAAATAATGCCACTTTTCGAGGTGCAACTGAGCTTGGAGCCACCTGACATAATTTTTCATCCTTCAGTTGAGATAAAAAATCCAACGGGTTTTTATTTATTTTACGAAGGCTTGATGTTCGACATGATGAAAATGGGGACATTAATTCCTCGTGTAGATCCTGAGAAAGTGGAGGAACGAGAAAATTATGGGGTAAAATGAGATTATATTGGTAATTACAGCAGCTTATTGGCCCTGTTGAGAAATTAATTGTCTCTCTTTTTTCCCCTTTTCTTCCTTTTTTTTTGTCATTTTTTTCTCTCTACCATTTACTTTTTGTTGCGGTAAAGATCGATTTAGCAGAAGACTCGAGAATCATATTTATGTTGGAGGAGACTTGTAATAGAGTTAAGCAGGCTCTAATTCAGGCCCAAGAGTATGCACAGGTAAGTTTGCCTCTCACTAGACCCCCCCAAGGTCTAATGAACAAGTTAATTGAGACAAATACATCTACTTATTCATCGTTACTGAAATTTTCGGTACACATGGCGAAATGAAGACATACGAGGTGTATAGTTGGCTTTGGCTAGACGACAGACAAGAATATCTTGATAATTTTTTACGATTTGGTAGAAATCTCAATGAAGAGGAGAGGGAAATTGTTGCACAAAAACCGGAAAATTTATCGGAATTTTTGAAGGAAAAAAAACCGGAATTGTCAGATTTTAAACGAGAAATTGATTATTATATGGATTATTATAATAAGTGTAGTCAAATTGAGAATGAAAAGGTACTCTGCAAGTGGCTGAGAATCGATACGAAACCATTTAAACAAGTGCTATTAAATATTATTTGTAAATGGGCTTATGTTCTCAAAATGTATCTCATGGATTCTGTTAATACGAGGTAAATCATTGAAGAAGACAAATTTATAGAGAGAAAAATTCACTTTAGAGTGGTGATAAAGATGATGGATTTCTACAATTTCGAGAATTTGATATCAAAGAGATAGTGAAGCTTGATCAATTTTTTTTTCCTAGAAATCTTTTCATCTTTGGAAAAGTAAAATTCGCATAAAATGCATCTCCTCTTTAGAGCCGAGCAATTAAAAGTAAAATCGGTCAAGTAGCTGCAATATTATGCGAAAAAGAGAAATAATTTTTTTTTTTCAAAGAGATGATTGAAACTCTCATTGCCTGAATATCTCGAAAAATATGAGAGAGAAATGATGTTTTTCATCGGAAATTTTCCCCTTTTTTCCGATGAATCTCATAGAATTTTAGAGAATCCTTCAACTCTATTGACTCACAAAGTAAAAATTTTTCTCGATAATTATTTTTTTTGTTCATTAGTTCTAATAAAATTTTCATATTAGTTTATCGGAATTATCCGACTTTTTGCAAGCTGCTGGTGATCGATTTGCCCAGCCAGTATCAGAGGAGGATTACGATGGTTTACTCCAAACAATATACTATCTCAAAGAAGTCAGAGACAGACAGTACAAAATTGATGAAATGTTTGAACCAATAAAGGTCTGGTCATTGTTGCAATTGGATGAGTAATCTCGAGATATGAAGAGTAATAAAATTCACCTCAGTAATTCATCATTTCAATTCCAGGAAATAATTAATTTACTTGGTAATTATCAAGTAGAATTTGGTGATGAGACATTCAATTGGTTAACAACATTACCAGAAACATGGACGAAAATTAAAAAAATGGCAACACAAGTTAAACAACTGGTATCACCATTGTTGGCACATCAAGTGGACTTAATAAAAAAACGACTGAATTACTTTGGATATAGACAACAGAAGCAGTTCGAAGCATTTCGTAAAAATGAAGTATTCAAGTAATCTGAAAATTTGATAATTCTAGGGGAAGGTGGGCTGATATGAACATAAGGGGTAAAATGGACACATTTCAGTTTTTATGCATATATTATGAAAAAATCTTTAAATGAATGAAAATATTGGAGATAGATCCTGTTTAATGATTCCATCGAAAAGCTAAGGAATTTTTAGTCGGAAAAAATGTGCCAGAACTAATTTTTTTCAATTTTTTGAGAATTCGATTTTTTCTGGCATTTTTGAAGGGTAAAATAATTTGGTAAGCGTTAAGCCTTTCGATTTTCGAGCAAATTCAGTTTTTTGGGAATATTTCTGGTTCTATTGCTCGTAGCTATCTGGGACTGATTTTCAATGGAAGGGGAGATCATTTTCCATCGATTTATGGGGTTTTGAATTTGAAAATATCGATTTTTCAGATTGTTATGGGAACTTTTGTAGAAAAATCATTATCATCAGTTTTTGTCCTATAACTACAGAAAAAATCGATATTTCAAAACCCCAAAATCAATGGGAAATGATCTCACCTTTCATTTAAAAACGGTCCCAGGTCGATACGACTAATAGAACCAGAGATATTCCCAAAAAACTGGATTTGCTTAAAAATCAAAAGGCCTCCAAAAAGCCCAGAAATAATAGGATTCTCAAAAAACTAAAAAAAAATTAATTCTGGCACATGTTTCTCCACTAAAATTTTCTCAGCTTTCCGATGGAATCATTTTAAAAAAT
The DNA here is from genome assembly GCA_963921955.1 of Aleiodes alternator. Lineage (NCBI taxonomy): Eukaryota > Metazoa > Arthropoda > Insecta > Hymenoptera > Braconidae > Aleiodes > Aleiodes alternator. The sequence continues at coordinate 11,836,787 of OY998099.1, read as the reverse complement.
CTATCTCCCACTGTTTCATTACTACATCCATTTTGCCCCACGTAGGCTGGTGTTTATGAACGAAAGCTGAAACTAATCATCTATCCACATATAGAAATAATTTGATACTTGCAGACCCGGTTGTCAGGATATTTACGAAAAGTTGGATAAACTGAATGAAGAGACAGAGGCACTTGAGGAAGAGTTAGAAACTCTCACTGATACAACTCAGATATTTGAATTACCAATGCCAGAGTTCAAACACATCAAACAAACAAGACGTGAATTAAAACTATTAAAATGCCTCTGGGATTATGTAATAGTCATAGAAACGAGTTTAGACGAATGGAAAACAACTACGTGGGCACAAATGGACATAGAGGGAATGGATCAGGAGTCTAAAAAATTGACTCGTGAATTAAGACGTAATTCAAAATTTCATAATTATCATGGCAAAAAAAATATATATGTATCATTAGTGTCAAAAATTTTAAAAAATATCATTTATTATTTCAGTACTTGACAAAGATAGTAGAAGCTGGGAATTATACAGTTATATCGAAGGCCAAGTGAAGAATATGATGGCTTCATTAAGAGCTGTATCAGAATTGCAAAATCCGGCAATTAGAGATCGTCATTGGCAGCAATTGATGGCTGAGACTCATGTAAATTGCTAATAGACAAGGAATCACTTTGTATCTAAATGAATATTTTACCAATTTTGTTTTTTTTTGCTTCATTCTCCTTAAAATTCCATCAGGTGAAATTTGTCATGAACGATAAAACAACGTTGGATGATCTCTTGAAACTTGAGCTTCATAAATATGAAGAGGAAGTTAAAAATGCAGTTGATAAAGCAGTTAAAGAAATGGGTATGGAAAAAACACTGAAAGAGTTAACGAATACTTGGGTGAATCTGGAATTTGGTAAGGATTATCACGACAGAACGAAACTGAATGTCTTGAAAGTTGATGAAGAAACTGTAGAAATATTGGAGGATCATCAGGTAAATTATTGATCTCGATGATTTGTAAATAATCATGTACATACTTTGGTCTGATTAATTCATTGAGAAATAGGAGAAAGAGTCATAGGACTTTTTTTGTAGAGCATTGACTTTTATAGTAAAAAATCATTGATAATTTTTTTTCTACTTGAATATTTAATATTCTGAAATTAAGTCCATAATTTCCTTCCTGGAAAGAATTGGAGGATTTTAAATTTAAATAAAAATTTTATTCTTAGTTTTCTTTTTAAAAAAAAAGTCCTATAATTCAATGGGGAAATTTTTGAGAAAATATCTCGGAAAGTAAGCGAGATAGCACCATTTTACCCTATTTTTTTTTGTAGCTCTTGAAAGTCTCTAAAAAAAGGATCAGGCAAAATCGTTCTATATCACTTAGTTTCCGAGATATTCTCAAAAAAATTATCGATTAAAGAGATAGACTTATCCTGTGTTTTATCTCTCTGCTACTGATTTTTTCACTTTAATGATTAGACCAGGATAAGCAAAAAAAAAAGATTACTAAACCAAAATTGAGCGGTGAAGTTCAGACTTATTTCTAAACCAGAACTGAGTGGGCAAGCCGGATTTGAGTGGAAAAATTTCGAGACAAAAAGTTGATTTTTACGGCATCAGTATTTTTGAAATGTTTCGGAATTTGATAAAAATGGAAATTCTTTCATAAGGACCTTTTTTGTACATTTATGCTCATTTTACATTGAAGACCGAGGGAGAATTTATCAGTTTCTCATGAATTCCGAAATACTCAGGCAAAATTAACAGATTCAGATTGACTTTTATCATTTTATCTCTCCCTTAATAGCTTCTGCAACTGAACCCGAAATAATTTGTTTTATGAATATTAATGATCATTTTATCGAATCTGAATGTGCTTGCTAAAATCCTGGTTAACTCTTTTCAATTTATTTTATCAAATTATCGATTTTACATTCCATTTATTGAATTAAATTCTTTGGTTGAAAAAAAAAAAGTTTCAACATTTCATCAATTAATTTACATGAAAAATCGTTTGGTGACTGTGCAAAGAATTTCTCATGTATCGAAATTCTGAATTTTTTTTTATTGAAATTCTGAAATCAAAATGAATATTCCTTGAATCATTTCTAACATTGGATACAATAATTACGGCCGCCCGTTGAGTAGGCGGATGTTCTTGCAGATTTATCATCATTAATACGAGTATCCCATCGATCGACACCCATCATGACACATCAGCAAACTCTACATGTGGTCCTTCTATTTTTGATTCAGAAATAATTCTTTGGAAATATCTCGTAATAATAGAGATATCAATTTTTATGTATTAAACCTTATTTTTTTAGGAAATTGAAGCTTTAAGGTAATCCTAGTGGCAGGTTCAAATGATCGATTTTTATTTTTTTTTTTTTTTTAGTTATCATAATTACTATAACTATTTCGATTTTTCGACATTTTACTGATACTAGAACGATGTACAAGATGATAAATTGTTATTAGATAATATTATGAATATTCAATATTTTTCCGCATTTGAATCACGCTGTCTCAGTATCTAGGACTAGGATTGGAGGATCCTCGGATTTTAAATACCAATATTCTCGCATTCATTTTTTCATGTAATTGATTGCATTAACCGTCGTTATATGTCCTGTAACATGCATTTTTCATGATTTCCAAAATTGATAGTCATTCTGACGAACAAAAAACATATACACAGAAAAAAATGTTTTCTTAATTTAAGAATGTGCAGTCACTTAATTTAAGAATGGCAGGTCACTTAAATTAAGTGACTTTACTCACTTAAGTCAAGTGACTTTCTCTTTCTTAATTTAAGAAAGTAAAACTCGCTTAAATTAAGTGACTTTTCTCACTTAAATCAAGTGACTTTTCTCCCTTAAATCAAGTGACTTTCTTTCTTAATTTAAGAAAGTAAAACTCACTTAAATCAAGTGACTTCTCTTTCTCAATTTAAGTAACCTGCACATTCTGAAATTAAGTGACTGCACGTTCTTAAATTAAGAAAACATTTTTCTCTGTGTAAGACTATATAAGGAAAAAATAGGGCTGTGATCATGAATTATCGCAGTGAAACTGAAACTGAACCTCGCTTATGGAGTTTCAATGTTAATTTAATTATTTTCAAAAATTAATTCTGGCCTTATTTGTCCGGTAACTGGGGTAAATTAGATTTTCAAAAAAATCTCCTCATGCTATTCTATCGAAAGTGACCAAAATCGAAAAGGGAAAATAGATTGCCCGAACCACTAGGATTACCTTAAAATAGAAATTTCCTCATGCAATTAATATGATTAGCTTTCAGTAATTTAGAAGGAGTGATCAAAAATTAGAATCCATTTATTCTATTTTTATAATATTTCTAATACATTTAATAAACCATTAGAATCATTTTCCTATATTTTATTCGAATAATCGAAATTTCATTCTTTAATCTTCACTCAAGTAAGAAATGTCATTGACTTCGAACATTAATGTTACAGGTTCAATTACAAAATATGCTGAGCTCAAAGTTTGTTGGATACTTCATCGATATAGTAACTGAATGGCAGCACAAACTGAGCAATGCTGATGCTGTAATTAATATTTGGTTTGAAGTTCAACGTGGTTGGATGCATCTGGAAAGTATTTTCATTGGATCTGAGGATATACGTAGTCAATTGCCAGAGGATTCAAAGCGCTTTGAAAAGATAGATCGTGAATTTAAAGTGAATTTAATGTTAGGAAGATGAGGGAAAAATAGATCTACATGGTAAAAGGATGTGGGTTTTTTTTCTAGAATGAAGGGGTCTATGATAAAATTTGCAAAAAATTGCCCAACAATTTAGACATGTGAGAGCATCTTCTCAAATTTTTTCAGATTTTTTCGCAAATTTCTTCACTCTGAAAAAAAATCCTGTATCATTTTGCAGCAAAGGTCCACTTCTCCCAGATTTTCCCTATATTTCTATCTACCTTCGTTTCATTTAATTAAATTACTAACTTTTCTTTTTTTTTCACTGCAGGAATTATTAAAAGATATGCTTGCAACTCCAAACATCGTGAAAGCCACAAATAAATCAAAACTTTTAGACAAATTGGAGGAGTTACAGAGACAATTGAATATTTGTGAGAAAGCACTGTCAAATTATTTAGATACCAAGAGATTGGCATATCCGCGATTCTATTTTATATCACCTGCAGACTTGTTGGATATTCTCAGCACTGGTAAATTGATTGAAATGAATTATTTGATTATAACGATGTAATAATTCAATCACTAAGTGGTAAAATGAGAGAATTTAGCTTTGGATTAATTCTCTATAAATAAAATTGCTCAAGAACTAAGAGGAATGGCAAAATTTTTGTCTAGACATGTGTGAAAAAATTCAAGAGAAATTCTGTTTTTTTCTCCTTAGTCCTTGTGTCCTTCTTTGCATTTTTTTAAATTAAAAAATATTCATTTAAAAAAAAGCAATGAAGCTAATAAGTAGACTTATTTCATTTCACTTCTTCATAACTCAAAAAAAAATTTCATTATTAGGTAATAATCCGGAATTAGTTTGCAAGCATTTATCAAAATTATACGATTCAGTTGCTAATTTAAAATGGAAAATTGAGAATGGTAAAGCAACGAAAAATGCCAAAATAATGGTTGCCAAAGATGGTGAAGAAATGGATATTTATGGTCCATGTGATTGCAATGGAAAAGTTGAGGTTTGGCTGAATCGTGTAACAGATGCTATGAGAAGAAGTGTACGTTATCACTTCAGTCAGGCTGTTGGTACCTATGATGAAAAACCACGTGAATTATGGATTATGGATTATGAAGCACAGCCAGCATTGTGCGGTACACAAATATGGTGGACTACTGAAGTTAATATGGCATTTGCCAGATTGGAGGAGGGCTATGAAAATGCATTAAAAGATTATCAGAAGAAACAAATTAATCAGTTGAATGCATTAATTATAATACTTTGTGGAGAATTAACGGAAAATGAGAGACAGAAAATTATGACTGTCTGTACAATTGATGTACATGCACGTGATGTCGTTGCCAAGTTGATATCAATGAAGGCAGAAAATTCCTCGAGTTTCCAGTGGCAGTCACAGCTTCGGCACAGGTTACTTTTACTAAAAAAAACACCATTTCTTCTTAAGTAGCGTAAGATGGAGCAAAATGGACCTCTCGAGCCACATGACCCAGGAATTTTTTTCAGGGTGAAGGACTTGATGGGAAAATCTGAAAAAATTCGAAAAGATGCCCCAATATGTGAATATTTTTTGGGAATTTTTTCAAATTTTTTGATAGCCTGTTTCATGCTCAAAAAAAATCCCAAACTATTTCGACTTGCAGGTCCATTTTTTCACAGCTTTTCCTACTATGAGAAAAAGTCTTTTTTGTGGGAAATTTTGTGGACGACAAAAAAGATTTTCGAATCAGAATAAAACTTTACAAAAGAAATTAGTCAATAATGGAAACATATTGGAAAAGTTTCAAATTTTCTTCAAAAAATTTCGTAAAGTCCTTTTACTTCAAAAGATCCACTAGCTTCTGAGATTTTCCCAAAGTAAACAGCAATTGATTTTCAAAAGTTTATCCAGCAAATTGTTAGCCATCCCAAACGTAGCTGAAAAGTCAACAATAACAAGAAACCCTTATTGAAATATCAACAGAAACATCATTAATCAAATTTTATGCTAATTCAATGTTATTTTTATTTTCAAACCCTTTATTTTTTTTTTCAGATGGGACGATGAAGTTGGCGACTGTTTTGCTAATATCTGTGATGCTAGTTTTGCATACGCCTACGAGTACTTGGGAAATGTACCACGTTTAGTAATAACACCACTGACAGACAGATGTTACATCACTCTCACACAATCCTTACATTTAGTAATGGGTGGAGCACCAGCGGGCCCTGCTGGAACTGGCAAAACAGAAACTACTAAAGATTTAGGACGTGCACTAGGTCAAATGGTTTATGTATTTAACTGCTCAGAACAAATGGATTATAAAGTAAACAATTTTACTTATTCAGTCTTGAAAATATATACACGGTGAAGCTTGTACTTTGGTATTTAATTTAGCAGAGATTAGGATTATAAAATTTTATATGCAATAATAATTTAAAAATCATTAACAAGAGATAAAAACCTTGAACTCAATTTTTTTAATGAATAATGTCGAAAAATTCACTTTGCATAATTGTTATGATAATCTATAACTCAATTATATAACTCATGAAGTATATTCATCCTGTATATTCATCTAACAATTTTTTAAATTCTTAATTTAATTTATTTGTTACAGTCATGTGGCAGTATTTACAAAGGATTAGCACAGACGGGTGCTTGGGGATGTTTCGATGAATTCAATAGAATATCAGTCGAGGTACTTTCAGTTGTTGCTGTACAAGTCAAGTGTGTCCTGGATGGTGTAAGAAATCGTAAAAAGAAATTTTTATTCTTTGCTGAAGAATTGAACATTGTTCATACCGTTGGAATGTTCATTACCATGAATCCTGGTTATGCTGGAAGAACTGAATTACCAGAAAATTTGAAAACATTATTCAGGTAGATCTATCCATCGAAATCCATTGCTCAAACTCAAAAAATTACAAATCCTCATTCTTAAATACGTAATAATGTATGTTGAACAACTGATTCTTTCAGACCCTGTGCTATGGTTGTACCAGATTTTGAATTAATTTGTGAAATAATGCTTGTTGCTGAGGGCTTTCAAGAGGCACGTTTATTAGCACGTAAATTCATTACACTTTATACACTGTGCCGTGAATTATTGTCAAAGCAAGACCATTATGATTGGGGACTGAGGGCAATTAAATCAGTTCTCGTTGTTGCTGGTAAATTGAAACGTGGTGATAGAAATCGCCCGGAGGATCAAGTACTAATGAGGGCATTGAGAGATTTCAATACACCAAAAATTGTTACTGATGATACTCCAGTATTTATGGGACTTATTGGTGATTTATTCCCATCATTGGATGTACCACGTAAAAGAGATTTGGAATTTGAGAAGATGATAAGAATGGCTGCAGTTGATTTAAAAATGCAGCCAGAGGATGGATTTATATTGAAAGTAATGTTATTTGTGGAAGAGAAAAAAAATTAGGGTAAGGTGGGGCAGAGTGGAGATCAGGGGTAAAATGGACACATTTAAATTTCTAGGTAAATATTATGGAAAACTCTTGAAATTAATAGAAATATTGGCAGTAGATTATTTTTGATGATTTCATTGGAAACCTGAGGAAATTTTAAGGGGGGAAGAAGTGTCGGAATGAATTTTTATGAATTTTTGGCGATTTTGGCTTTGTTGAGCATTCGTGAGAGGTAAAACCCTTTTTTTTTTGAAAATTTTCAAATATGTGAGGATATCTTCGGTTCTATTTGTCGTAGCGTGAAAATTCATATGGTTTTAATGCAAAAATATCGATTTTTAACATATTTTTGGGCATTTTTGTGGAATAGTTTTTTGAAACAGTTTTTGGCCTATAACTATCACAAAAATTGATATTTTTGAATTCAAAACCCTATAAATCGATGGAAAATTACCTCACCTTCCATTTGACACCAGCTCCAGATTGCTACGACCAATAGAACCAGAGATATTTGCAACAAACTAAAAATTTTTTTAAAAAGAAAGGCTTTTGCCCCTCAACAATGTCGGAAAATATCTAATTTTCAAAAAAAAATCTAAAAAATACATCTTTCGCTCGTTTTCCGGCTAAAAATCCCTCAGCTTTTCAATAGAATCATCGAAAAAAATCCATCTCCAATCGTTTCATTGTAGTGTCCATTTTGCCCTACTCTCCCCTATCGAAATCATCAGTATTTCCAATATTTTCGGAAATATTTCTAAAAAAGAAGAAAACTCATTTTTAATGAACATTAAATCATCCGAATTAATTTTCTTATTATTGACATTTTTTTTTGGATCTCAGTTATTCAAAAAATTAAATGAATTCGTTAATTTCGAACTGAGAAAACTCATTTTGGGTTTCTGATAATTTTCGTGTGAATTAGAATGAAAAAAAAGGAATTCTTACGATTTTAATTATAATCAGGTGGTTCAATTGGAAGAACTTTTCAATGTACGACACTCTGTATTCATCGTGGGTTTTGCCGGAACCGGAAAAACCGAAGTTTGGAAGACATTGTTCCGTACATACGCTAATCAAAAACGAAAACCCTACTACAATGACCTAAATCCAAAAGCCGTTACGAATGACGAACTTTTCGGAATTATCCATCCACAAACGAGAGAATGGAAGGATGGGTAATTAAATCCTCAAATTTATCGGCAATAGTATTAAATTACGTATTTCGAATAATAAAGATTTTTATGAATAGATTGTTCTCCGTGCTAATGAGAGATCAGGCAAATATGTCTGGTGATGGACCGAAATGGATAGTTTTCGATGGTGATATTGATCCAATGTGGATTGAGTCATTGAATACAGTGATGGATGATAACAAAGTTTTGACATTAGCCAGTAACGAGAGAATAGCCCTCACTAAACAAATGAGATTACTCTTTGAAATTTCAAATCTCAGAACAGCAACACCAGCAACTGTTTCAAGAGCTGGTATACTCTACATAAATCCACAGGACTTGGGCTGGAATCCGTAAGACAATGCTATCAAACTGATTAACTATCATTAACTTTGTAATCTTGGATAACAATTTGGTGAAGAAGTTGTTGGAGGAAATCTTTGGATTTTCCAGTAGATTCTTTTGCTAATAGTTTCGATATGAGTTGAATTTAGCAAAAAATTATCAAACGATTATTTAAATGAAAAATTTCCATTATCTATAAAAAAAAAAGTCTGTTGATAAATTTTCAGGAATTTGATTATTGCGAATATATACAGAGAAAAATGTTTTCTTAATTTAAGAATGTGCAGTCACTTAATTTAAGTGACTTGCCATTATTAAATTGAGTGACTTTTCTCACTTAAATCAAGTAACTATTTCTTTCTTAATTTAAGAAAGTAAAAGTCACTTAAATTAAGTGACTTTTCTTACTTAAATCAAGTGATTTCTCTCACTTAAATTAAGTAATTTTTTTTTCTTAATTTGAGAAAGTAAAAGTCACTTAAATTAAGTGACTTTTCTCACTTAAATCAAGTAACTATTTCTTTCTTAATTCAAGAAAGTAAAAGTCACTTAAATTAAGTGACTTTTCTCACTTAAATCAAGTAACTATTTCTTTCTTAATTCAAGAAAGTAAAAATCACTTAAATTAAGTGACTTTTCTCACTTAAATCAAGTAACTATTTCTTTCTTAATTCAAGAAAGTAAAAGTCACTTAAATTAAGTGACTTTTCTCACTGAAATCAAGTGACTTTTCTCACTTAAATTAAGTAATTTTTTTTTTCTTAATTTAAGAAAGTAAAAGTCACTTAAATTAAGTGACTTTTCCCACTTAAATCAAGTGACTTTTTCATTCTTAATTTAAGAAAGTAAAACTCATTTAAATCAAGTGAGTTTTCTCACTTAAATCAAGTGACTTTTCTTTCTTAATTTAAGTGACTTTTCTTTCTTAATTTAAGTGACCTGCACATTCTTAAATTAAGTGACTGCACATTCTTAAATTAAGAAAACATTTTTCTCTGTGTAAGCGACATATAATTCTCGCCACTTCTCTAATGAATGTGACTTTTAGGTATGTAACCAGTTGGATTGAAACACGTGAAAGCAGCGAGAGAGCAAACCTGGTTATACTATTTGACAAATATATTCCACCATTACTCGAGGCTACGAAAACGAAATTCAAGAAAATCACACCAATACCAGAAATAACATACTTCGAAATGTTGTGTAATTTGTTGGATTGCTTTTTGACAATTGACAATGTACCGCCAGAATGCCCGAAAGAATGGTACGAATTGTATTTTGTATTTGCGTGTATTTGGGCATTTGGTTCGACGACATTCAAAGATCAATTAGTTGATTGGAGAAATGAATTCAGCAAATGGTGGCTGAGTGAATTTAGAACAATCAAATTTCCAGCAAGTGGAACTGTATTTGATTATTATATTGATAATGCGACTAAAAAGTTTTTACCATGGAGTGAGAGAGTTGGAAAATTTGAATTGGACATGGACATACCACTTCAAGTAATTATGAAAAATTTGTTAGCAATTTTATCAAAAACAGAATTTTTTTGAAAATTAAGGCTTCTATAGAGATTTTCGGAAAAATTACTCAAAAAAATAGACATATCGGAGCATCTTTTCAAATTTTTTCAGATTTTCAAACAAAGTCCTTCACCGCAGAAAAAATTCTTGAATTATTTTCTCTCGGTCTCCTTTATTTATTTTCACTTTATCATTCACTTGTCAGTTAAAGCGAGAAAATTTGAAGCTGCTCAGATGAAAATAATCTAGTTTTGAAATTTAATAGTAATGCAACAATTATCATGTAGATTTTGTTGTAAATCGCACTCGCTACTGCAAAAAAATCTACAAAAATTTCGCCATCTCCCTTGCATTTTAAATTCTTTTCCAAAAGCGTCAAAGAATAATTCACTCAAATAATTTTCTACCACATTAATATCTCTCTTTCCAGTCCACATTAGTTCCAACTGGTGAAACTACACGTTTACGTTTTTTCATGGATTTATTAATGAAAATAAAAGTGCCAATTATGTTGATTGGTAGTGCTGGCTCTGGAAAAACTGTAATAGTGAATGAAAAATTAACAACATTGCCTGATAATTATAACATTGCAAATGTTCCCTTTAATTATTATACGACATCTGGTAAGTGAAAATTGAAGAAAAAAAAAAGAGAGAGTTCCTACGTTTTTATGCCGTATAATGTATCGTTAATTTTTACACAAAAAAATTATAGAAATGCTGCAAAGAGTTCTTGAGAAACATCTTGAGAAAAAGGCAGGTCGTAATTATGGGCCACCAGGGAACAAACAATTGGTGTACTTTGTGGATGATATGAATATGCCGGAAGTCGATACATATGGAACTGTACAGCCACATACGTTGATAAGACAACACATGGATTATAATCATTGGTTTCAATTTTAATTATCTTTCATTTTTTATCGTCTCAAAGTTTTAGTCTTCTTGCATTTCTCTTTTTCCTTAAGCTGCATGAAAATTATTTCGTTATTTCGATTTTTTTTTTCTGACAGAAGAAAAGGTTTAAGATAAATGGCTGTTATTGAACAATTAAATTTTTTGAATATTTTTCCAATAAATTATTGGTTTCAGTGAACTTTAATGAAAAAAGTTTTTTCTTCAAGGTACGATCGCACAAAACTCACACTGAAGGATATTTTTAATACCCAGTACGTATCCTGCATGAATCCAACAGCAGGAAGTTTTACAATTGATCCACGTTTACAGAGGCACTTTGCGGTATTTGCTGTAAGGTAAAAAAAAAAAAGAAAAAGAATTAAATAATTCACGAAATTCCCATTTATATTCTGTCATTTCTCATTGAAAATGATATTTTAAAAATTTACACATCTCCAAATTCATTTCTTCACAAACAGCTTTCCAGGGCACGATGCTTTGGTAACAATTTATAGTCAAATGCTGCACCAGCACTTTATAAATCCACTTCAAAAAATCAATATTGGACTACAAAAACTCGTTGAACCACTCATAAATACTGCCCTATTTTTGCATGACAAAGTAACAACAAATTTTTTACCAACAGCATTGAAATTCCACTACACATTCAATCTTCGTGATTTATCAAATTTGTTTCAAGTAATATATATATTTAATTTCATAGTAGTTTGGTAATTGGAGTGGATCTAAATACACCATGAGACTCAGACAATTTCACTCTATAACACTAAATTACAGGGTTACTTGTTTGCTAATGGTGATACAATTCCCAATTTGAGTGCTGCTATACGTTTGTATGTTCACGAAGCAACTAGAGTTTACTGTGACAAGTTAGTCAATTTTGAAGATAAAAAGGCCTTTGATGTACTACTCCAGGATGCACTGCGGAAAAATATAACGGTTTCTCATTTTATCTATTTATTTTAGTGATGAAAGTGGTGTAAAATACCACTTTATTTCTTTTTTCTGTTTGACCTCATAAACTCGTCCGTAAGCTGGCTACTTTTTTATATAGACTGAAATATGAATTAGCTCGGTCAGTGGCTTATTATGTTTTTTTGAATCATAAAATGCGAATTTGATATTTATTATAATTGAATTTAATGCAAATTTAATTTTGTTAACAAATTTGGTTTGCATTTAATTGTGGAAAAGAACAAAAACTGTTCGTCTTAATTAAACAAATAGAAAACAAATTGAATTTTGGGTGAAATATCAACAATTGCAGGATTTATGGCAATTTCAATTCAATCGCCTGTAGTTTTTTATTGAAAATTTCACAACTACTGCAAATATTGATATTTTTGGAAAATTTACATTGCAATTTCTCTGTTCCATCAAGACGAATAATTTTTGTTAAATTTCTTTTTTATTCTAACGAATTAACTCATTTGAATTTTCAACATTTAAACACTTCAATTATCAATATAATTACACTCAGTGGATTATAGTGACATAATTTGAAAAATTCAGTAATTTTTCGGAGGATTTAGAGAATTTTCAACAATTAAAATGAATGAATAAAATAATATCTAGTTTAAGTGGCTCAAGAGCAGTCCTAAACATAATTACAACCGGATAATATCCCATCATCATTAAAGAAATCCTTTTGTTCAAATAAATTCAGTAGCAAAGAGATAAAACAGGATAAATCTATTTCATCCTCCACTCATTTTTTTGAAAAATCCCAGAAAATAGGTGAGATAATTTGATTTTGCCTAAATCCTTTTTTATGGATTTTTAAATTTTCGGGGATATTCGATTAAGAATGATCACAAAAATGTGATTTCCTCCAAAAATTGATCCCAAAAGCAATTTTAATGTCGCTCCACTTTTTTTCTACCGTATTGACGAAAAATGATTGAAATTAAGTGGTTTGAGTAAATGAGACAAAAAAATTACACATCATCACAACAATTCAATCATTTTTCTCATAAAGAATACAAAAGAAATTCTCTGTAACAAGATTTTCATTATCTTAATTTTCTTTCGGTCTCATTAACGAAATTAGAGAATAAAAATTCACGAGTCTGGGTCAGTAGCTAGGGAAGGAAATTGGACTTTTCTATGCCCTCTAAGTGGCTTCATAAAAAAGTAAACTAGTAAGCCAGTAAACGAATGAGAAATTTAATTATTTATTTAATCAAAGGAAATGGATGAAAATGCTATATTCAACAAGCCAATAATTTATTGCCACTTTGCTGAGGGAATGGGCGATTCGAAATATATGCCAATTAGAGAATGGCCACAATTAATTAAGTTACTAGACGAAGCCATATTAAATTATAATGAATTGGTAAGTTCACTTTATTTAAAACACAATTTTTATATTTCTATTCAATTAATCATGAGAATAAAATGAATTCAAAGTAAAATAGCAAAGGGAGAGACATTTCTCTTTGCAATTGAGGATATCCTTTAAACGAAATTCTCTCCACATTTTCTTGAATATTTCCTACAAAAATGAGATGCAAATAGAAATATTCAATGGAAGATATCCTACAAATGAAAAACTAATAAACTTTTATTTTTTTATGCAATTTATTCTCTTGAATATTTCGATTTAATATCCTTTTTACTAAAAAAAAAAAAAAAAACAAGCAGGCGTTGGTCACTGCGTTAGTTACTATTTCTTCTACGTTATCCTATAGATTGCTATTTCTTCCTTTCAGTTTCTGCTAATGGATTAGCAGGATGCTTCCGAATGGTTCTTCCTGAATTTTTTCAATCATTGCTACTGTTACAGTTTCAAAAGTTTTCTTTTCGTGTTATAACGCAATAAAATAGTGGAGACCGGGGCAAATTGGGGTCCGGGAATACGTGCTTTAAATTACCCCATTTCGCCCCGGTCTCCCCTATAAGATAAAATCATTGGCATTCATTAAATTCAATTATTTTCAAATTATACAAAATTTTACATAACAATTCACTTTTTCATTTTGAATGTTCCCTTTTGGGTACAGCTTCTGATTGTCCTACGAAGATGAGTAGGGGCTCATTTGAAAGAGAAAAATGTGTTCTTTCAGAAAACAAAATAAAAAATAGGGGTGTCCATTCAAAAAAATCGAGAAAAATAGCATATTTTTGATTTTTTTGTGAAATATTGAGAAAAAAATACATTTTTCAATATAATAAACGGACAACTTCATCTAAAAATTCGAAAAATTGAGGGTTTGTTCAGCTCACAAACACGGATCTTTTGAGCTTCGTCCCGATGAAATCGGATGAGAATTTTGGAAGATACAGCCGATTTTTGGAAAAACTTCAATTCAAAATATCTCGAGAACCGTTCAGCCGATATGCCTCAGATTCAATCTCAACCATCTTCATCAGAAACTACATATCGCGTGAGTTGTGCCAAAAGGTCGTATACGCACTTTTTTTGGATTTTTTAGAAATTTTGAACCAAAACGTCGTATAAACACTCATTTAGGAAATAGCGAATTGGGAGAAAAAACAGAAACTGATGTTTCTGTAAAAAAATGTGGCCAAGTACTTGTTTCTGAGAATCCCTCTCTTTGAAAAAAAAATGAGATAATTCGGAAGAGCCAAGAATTTGAATTATTCCGCGAAGGTCGATGAGAAAGAAAAGAAATGAATACGATTAGATGGAAGATTATTCGGTAGGAAAAATCAGAAACTTGGCCTTTTCGATTTCCATCAATGATTTTAATTCGAATATCTCATTTTTTTTTTTTTTTTCAAAGAGAGAGATTCTCAGAAACATCACCTTCTGTTTTTTCTGCTAGTTTGCTATTTCCTAAATGAGTGTTTATACGACTTTTTGGTTCAACTTGTCCGATTTTGAACCAGAAGGTCGTAAAAAAACCTCATTCAGGGATCATCTAGGATGATTCAGAATCGTCTGAAACGTGGAGATTTGCTATTCCCTGAATGAGTGTTTATACGACCTTTTGGCTCAAAATTTATAAAAAATCAAAAAATTGCGTATACGACCTTTTGGCACAACTCACGCGATATACAGAAAAAATTTGAAGTCTTGAAGTCAATTATTCATTGAGCTATCGTCGTAAAACCGAGTTTTTGAAAAAAAGCACAAGAAAATTAATAACTAACAGAATAATGGGATTAAATTCATGAAAATTCGCAAAAAGTTAGATATTGTAGTTGCGAATCTTGAGTAAAATTTTGAACGGTATTCGTCTCACGCAAGTTGAGAAATCTTGAAACATACGATTTTTAAAAAATTGCTATATCTCAAAAACCATTGAACCGATCTTGCTGAAATTTTTATGGGACATACACTTCATCAAAACTGATATCTTGCCGAAATTTCAGATTTTTATCTCTCACCGTTCTCGAGTAATAGAAAGCCGTAGAGTCGTACATACCGACACACATACATACATGTCTACTTTTTTTCTCATCATGATTTCTCGACGTTTTGCATCATTTTGAGTCGTTTCCAATGAAAATTGGCATTTCAAAAAAAATTGCGAAAACAAAGCTTCCATTCGGAAGCAAAAAAAGAATTTCCTTGCAAATGTGCAAGGATTTTTTCTCTAACTCCTTTAATTGAATTTTAAATAATTCATTAGGTTGCAGCAATGAATTTGGTAATGTTTGACGATGCCATGTATCATATTTGTCGGATAAATCGTATACTAGAATCGCCAAGAGGTAATGCACTTTTAGTTGGTGTTGGAGGTAGTGGAAAGCAGTCACTATCACGTTTAGCATCTTTCATTTCCGGTCTGGAGGTTTGTAGAAAATCAAACGTATCACAAATGTGAGACTTTGTCAAACACAATTTAACTAACTCAAATATTATCATTTGTCGAATTTGATTATAATCAATTCATTTGAATTTTCAGTTTGTGTATAACATGTAATCTTATTTGTCTTTAAAATAATAGGTTTTTCAAGTTCAATTGAAGAAAGGATATTCTATCAATGATTTGAAATTAGATTTGGCTGGTCTTTATATGAAAGCTGGAGTTAAAAATATTGGCACGACATTTTTGATGACTGACTCGCAAGTAGCACAGGAAAGATTTCTCGTTGTTGTCAATGATATGCTGGCATCTGGTGAAATTGCTGAATTATTTGCTGATGATGAAGTTGATAATATTGTGAATGGCGTTAGGAATGAGGTATTTTACTTGAATTATTTTATTATTTATAGGGGAGGGTGGGGCAATATGGACACATTTGAGTTTTGATACATATATTATGAAAAAATCTTCAAATGAATGAAAATATAGGAGATGGATTTTTTTTTATGATTCCATGGGAAAGCTGAGGAAATTTTAGTCGAGAAACATGTGCCAGAATGATTTTTTTCGATTTTTTGAGAATTCGATTTTCGCTGGGCTTTTTGAGGGGTAAAAAAAGCCTTCGATTTTTAGGAAAATTCAGTTTTTTGGGAATATCTCTAGTCCTATTGGTCGTAGTGACTTCGAACCAATTTTAAATGAAAGGTGAGATCATTCCCCATTGATTTGAGGGGTCTTGGATCCAAAAACATCTATTTTTTTTACATAGTTATGGGGCAAAAACCGATGTTCATAAATTTTTACAAAAATTTCGATAACTATCTGAAAAATTGTTATTTTTGAATTCAAACCCCCATAAATCGATGGGAAATGATCTCACCTTCCATTTGAAATCAGCCCCAGGTCGCTCCGACCAATAGAATCGAAAATATTCCCAAAAAACTGAATTCGCTCAAAAATCGAACGGCTTTTACCCCTCAAAAATGCCAGAAAAAATCGAATTCTCCAAAAATTGAAAAAAACTAATTCTGGCACATGTTTTTCGACTAAAATTCCCTCAGCTTCCCGATGAAATTATAACAAAAAAAATATATCTCCCACTCTTCCATTACAATGTCCGTTTTGCCCCACGTTCCTCTATATATATATATAATTTAAAATGTCCTGGATCTATCGTTTCCCACCTGCATGACCAACTAAGCTCTTCTCTAGTACATCAATAAAATTAAAAAAATTCCACGAATTCTCATTCTCATTCACATGTTCATTTTTAAAAGGTCAAACAGACAGGAATGATGGACACGAAAGAAAATTGCTGGAAATTCTTCATCGATCGTGTACGAAAGCAACTGAAGTGCGTGCTATGTTTCTCGCCAGTTGGGGCTACACTTAGAAAAAGGGCCAGGCAGTTTCCGGCCTTAGTCAATTGCACGTCCATCAACTGGTTCCAAGATTGGCCAAGAGATGCCTTGGAATCGGTATCAGCTCGTTTTATACAAGTAATTTTCCCCAGAAATCGTTGATATATTCCTTGAAATGTAAGAACATGAAATAACCGAAAAAAAAACTTTACAGGAAATGGAGGAACTTCCTCGTGAATATCGTAGATCTGCATCACTATTTATGTCTCATGTTCACACAAGTGTAAATGAAATATCGGAAATTTATCTGCAAAATGAGAGAAGATACAATTATACAACGCCAAAATCATTTCTCGAACAAATAACGCTTTATTCAAAATTATTGGCTGTAAAAACGAAGGATTCACATGGAATGATTGAACGTCTTGAGAATGGATTAACAAAATTGGCCTCTTGTGCTGGGCAGGTAACAACAACTCATTTCAAAAGTGGGGGTAAAAAAAGATCAATAAACTCGACGTAGAAAGAGAGTAAGCGAGTGAGATTACCAGAAGAGAATAAAACCTCTTTTTCAATTTTCTCACACGAACTAATCCAACTACTACTTCCTATCTACTTTACTTTTATATATATATACACACACACACACACACACTCTCTTTCTCTCTTTCACAGGTAGACGAGCTTAAAGCAGTTTTAGCTGTTCAAGAAGTTGACTTGAAGAAGAAGAACGAGATTGCTGACAAAATCTTGGCCGAGGTGAGAGAGGAAAACTCAAAAGCAGAAGTGGAGAAAGCGATAGGTAACAATCTCAAACTGAACTTTCAAGTAAAAGTCACTGTGAATTGTCATTGAAACTATTCTCATGGGGAGGGTGGGAGGGGGAGGGAGAGCTTGTGCGAAATGGAATGGGAGGAAATGGGTAAGACGTGAAATGCACTGATTGTTCTCGATTGTGTTTTCCAAAGTTTCTGAGGAGGAAGCAAATATCGCTGAAATTAAGGAGAGAGTATCGGCAAGACAGAAACAGTGTGACGTAGATTTGGCTAAAGCAGAACCAGCAGTACGTCAAGCTGAGGCTGCACTGGATACTCTTAATAAAGTCAGTTATTGTCATATCAATGGCAAAAAATATAAAATTTCAATAAACTTTGTCAGGCAATTTTGTAAAGAGATAAAAAAAAATGGAATTTCTGTGTAGAGACAATATAATGACATGAAGATTTTCATGATTAAACATTTGATTCAATTTACAGAACAATTTAACTGAACTAAAATCCTTTGGCACACCGCCTGATGCTGTTGCAAACGTTGCCGAAGCTGTGCTTGTACTCTTTTCCCCAAAGGGTAAAGTCCCAAAGGATCGAAGTTGGAAAGCCTGCAAAGCGATGATGGGCGGTGCAGATGCTTTTCTCTCAGCTTTACGTAATTACGACAAAGAGAATATTCATCCGGACGTTGTAAAAGCTATACAGCCTTATATAAACGATAAAGGTCGAGTTATCTACTATAGTATTATTATTATTTTTTTTTTTCATTTTTTTTCCATAAATTCTCGTATACTCATATTTTTTATTATCCCACATTTCCATCAGAGTTTGAACCAGATTTCATATATTCAAAATCCCAAGCAGCTGCTGGTCTTTGTAGTTGGGTCAAAAATATCATGGTATTCCATTATATAAATGAAAATGTTAGACCACTGAGAATGGCATTGGCTGCGGCAAATGCAGAACTGAAAACTGCATTGGACAAACTGGGTGCTTTGCGTTTACGTTTAGCTGTAATTAACGTCATCTACTTTACTATATAAATTAGGCAATTTTCATCAACTAATTATGAATTGAATTCTCAAGGAATTGCAAAAAGTTTTGGACGTATTGGGTGCGAGAATGACGCAAGCATTGAATGAAAAACAAAAATGTCAGGATGAAGCGGATGCAACAGCTTTGACAATTGATCTCGCCAATAGATTGGTCAATGGTTTAGCGTCTGAAAAAATTCGTTGGACAGAGACTGTGGCACTGTAAGAAAAGACTGTACTTTTTCTGCATTTTTTTTTATCGCACGTTATTATTGATCTAGTTGAGAGACTATAAATATTTTGTCTCCGGATATTTGATGACCTAGATGGCTAACTAAAAAGTGTCCTCTAGCATTAATTGATGATTTTGGCTATTTGCACAATATATTTTAAAACAATTCCAGGAAAATTTGAATAATCCTTCAGGATCTTCCAATGTCAGGCACTCTACCGATTAAGTTATTCAGTTCTATACCAAATTTCCATTCAAAAAATTAATATTAAATTTCAATCATATTTTTGGTATATTATACTTTGCGTGATTTCAGCGTGTATTGTGCAAATATCGTGATCCTTAATTAATACAATCTACAATAATCAATTGGATAATATAATTTAATTTTTCTTGAACAGATTAAAGAGCTCAAGTATAACAATACCAGGTGATGTACTAGTTGTCACAGCATTTATATCGTACGTTGGTTGTTTCACTCGAAAGTACAGGCTTGATCTATTGAATGGCCATTGGATACCGTTTCTCGATAAATTGGAGTGTAAAATACCTAGAACTCCCGATTTAGATCCACTCTCTTTGTTAACAGACGATGCACAAATTGCCCAATGGAACAATGACGGTACAATTCCATTCACTTGGCGAATTGCTACTACCCCCGCTGTAGCCATTCAATTACAATCGTAGAATGAGAGAGAAACCGAAGCTTTTATTGTTAAATTCTATCTATTCAATTCTTAATTAGGTCTACCAGCAGACCGAATGTCAGCAGAAAATGCAACAATTCTCACAAATTCAGCAAGATGGCCACTAATGATTGACCCACAATTGCAGGGATTGAAATGGATTAAAACAATGTATGGCAGTGATTTAAAAATTCTCCGACTATCACAAAGAAATTATCTTGATCGTATTGAATTTGCAATATCAACTGGTGATGTTGTACTATTGGAGAATATTGCAGAGTCTGTTGATGCAGTATTGGATCCAGTTTTGGGTAGAGTGCTCATAAAGAAAGGACGGTATGTTGCATGCAGTGAGGTCTGTTCATAAGTGCTCTGTTTATAAGTTCACTCATACGTGAGTACCTCTTGACCTCGAGCATCAAGCTGTGTGTACTATATTCAAACTTCTGTGTTCATAAGTACGGATGGAAAATGGAAAAGTGCAAAGAACTGGAGAAATCTTCTTCTTTCACATTAAATTTATGGCTTTGCAAATAATACTATTTATCATGTCTTGAAGACCGTTTTTCGCTTATTATAAGAGCAGGTTTGAATTATTCCTCGATGGGAGATTCTAAGGCTATATAGTGCTCCTTGATTCGTTGATACTAGCAGAACGTCTGCGAGTAACCACTAGAACTAGAATAGTCGAATTTCCTGCCTCCATTCACTTCTCCATTATTCCACTATTGTGTTCTAATCCTTTTCAGTAGCGAGGCAAAAGTGCATAAGTCGATTTTTCTTCAATTTATTCCTCGGCAATATCTGAAATCACAAAGAAGCCGTTTTTTTAAGAAGAAAATCAGAGCTACAAGAAAGATTTTCAACAAAATCCCACTATCTCCTTTAGTTTTCAAACTATTCCTTTTGAAATAATGACAAAGATAAGTCGGCTTGTCTTGTTTTGCCTCTTCACTCACGATTTCCTTCTGAAATTCCCCAAGAGAGGGTAATTTCAATACTAATCCGAAGCATCTGGTTGGAGTGCTTCTTCAATTTCCCAAAATCATCTACCACAATGAGCCCATAAACAGAGCCCATAACTTCACCCCCTCCCTCCCCCCCCTTCCTCCCACAATTAAACTTAAACGAATTTCTTAACAAAATCCAGAGCAATAAAGATCGGTGATAAGGAAGTTGACTTCAGCCCTAAATTTCGTCTGATACTCCAAACAAAATTGGCAAATCCACATTATAAACCAGAGATGCAGGCACAGACAACTCTAATCAATTTCACCGTAACTAAAGAGGGATTAGAGGAACAGTTACTCGGTGATGTTGTCAAGGCTGAACGTCCAGATTTGGAACAGTTAAAGGCTGATTTGACAAAACAACAGAATACATTCAAGATAACGTTAAAAACATTGGAGGACGATTTGCTACATAGACTATCATCAGCTGGACCAAATATACTCAGTGATGTTGCTCTTGTGGTTAATCTCGAGACAACGAAAAAAACAGCAGCTGAGATTCAGATAAAAGTGGCTGAAGCTAAAGTTACAGCTGTTAAAATCGATGAGGCACGTGAATGCTATCGCCCAGCAGCTACCAGAGCAAGTCTACTGTATTTTATACTCAGTGATCTTCGTAAAATCAATATGCTCTATCAGTTCTCGCTAAAGGCATTCAGTATTGTATTTCAAAATGCCATTAAATTTGCTGAAGAATCAGATAGTCTTGCCAAGAGAGTTGGATTATTGATTGAAAGTATCACTTATCTTGTTTATATGTATACTAGCAGGGGATTATTCGAGAGTGATAAGCTCATATTTATCTGTCAAATGACAGTTCAGGTAATATTTTTTTAATGAATGTGTGAGAAAGTGGGGTGAAAAGGAATTTTTTAAAAGTTTATTCTTCAAAAACTTGTTAGAATTGATTTTTTTTTCAATTTTTTCGAAAATTCATGTTTTTTTAGGCACGAATTGGAAGTTAAAATCTTTCTAATTTCTATTTTGTCATTGATTTCTCATAACTTTTATAATATAGAACATAAAAACTGAAATATTTCCGTTTTAGCCCATCTTCTCCTATTGATACACAGATATGAGAACTTCCAGCATTTCAAATCCTTCAAATATCGTAAATTTTTTTCAGTGAATAACTTTTTGACCCACATTTTTTCCAGATACTTCTGCAAACACAAGAAATTTCACCGAATGAACTTGACTTTCTTCTACGTTATCCATATAAACCAAATGTCGTGAGCCCAGTGGATTTTCTTAGTAACATGAGCTGGGGTGGAGTAAAGTTTCTCAGTGATACGGATGATTTTAGAAATCTTGATCGTGATATCGAGGGAGCTGCTAAGCGTTGGAAAAATTTTGTCGAGTCAGAGACACCGGAGAGAGAAAAATTTCCACAAGAATGGAAGAATAAAAGTGCATTGCAGAGATTATGTATTTTGAGGTGTTTGAGACTGGACAGAATGACATATGGTGTTAGGTAAGTGGCGATAAAGTGGATTTTATGTGATTTAAAGAGTTCAGTATGATGCAATTTGTTTGATTTTTTTAGATGTTTCGTTGAGGAGAAAATGGGATCGAAATTCGTCGATTCACGTTCACCGCCCTTCCAAAAGTCATTCGAGGAGACAAGTGCATTGACTCCGGTATTCTTTATTCTATCACCTGGCGTTGATCCTCTCAAGGTATAATACACAAACGAAGTATTTATTTTAATCGGGGCAACATAGATCTTCAGAACAAAGGGATGCAGATTTTTTTTCAGAGTGAGGAAGTTCGCGAAAAAATTTGAAAAAATTTGAGAAAATGCCGCAACATGTCTATATTGTTGGGTAATTTTTCCAAATTTTTTCGTCGTCAGGCCTTTGCTCTGGAAAAAAAAACTCAGTTCAAATACTAAAAATTTTGAATTATCTAATTCAAAGGATGTGGAGAAATTGGGAAAACAATTGGGCTTCACTTTCGATCGGAAAAATTTCCATAACGTATCATTGGGTCAAGGCCAAGAGCCAGTAGCTGAAGAATCAATGGATATTGCATCAACCGAGGGCCATTGGGTGATCCTTCAAAATATTCATCTCGTGAAGAGTTGGCTACCAAATTTAGAAAAAAAAATGGAACAATTATCTGAAAATCCACACGTGGATTATCGATTATTCGTGAGTGCTGAAGCAAGTGCAGATCCTCATGAATCAATAATACCCCAGGTACTGTAAAACTTTGATTATTGCCATTTATTCTGGTAGATTTTTTCATGGATATTCTTTAACTGGATGTATTGATGAATCTTTTAACAAATGCATTTCGTTCAACAGGGGATATTGGAATCAGCAATAAAGATAACAAACGAACCACCCACGGGGATGCAAGCAAATATTCATAAAGCATTGGATAATTTTAACCAAGAAACATTGGATTCCTGCTCAAAAGAATCAGAATTTAAGGGTATATTATTTGCCCTCTGTTATTATCATGCTGTTGTTGCTGAACGACGAAAATTCGGCCCTCAAGGTTGGAATCGGGTGAGTCTAATGCTTGATTATTGAAAATTCAGTAGCAAAAAGGGGGGAAAAAAGAATAAGTTCATTTTTTCTGCTCCTCGCTTATTCAGAATATTTCGGAAACTAAGGGGCGTAAGTGCTATGCTTATTCACAGAACTTATGCCTTTCTAACATTAAGGCGATGATGTTTTTTTATTTTGTTTTGTTAGAAAATTTTTTAAAAAATCCTGCGCATGTTGCTGTATTATCTTACTTCCGGTGGCCATGTTTTCTATCATTCTACCATTTGCTATCATTGCGTTTAACATCTTTCTTTCCTTCATTTCCACCAATTTTGTAACAAAACTTAATTATTGTCACCCTTCATAAACGTATTCTCAATATATTCCAGTCATATCCATTCAACGTGGGAGATTTAACAATCAGTATTTCTGTATTATTAAATTATTTGGAGAATAATACGAAAACACCGTGGGAGGATCTTCGTTATTTATTCGGTGAAATAATGTACGGTGGACACATCACAGACGACTGGGATCGTCGTCTCTGTCGTACATATCTACTAGAGTATCTACAGCCTGAACTCGTTGATGGAGAGCTCTACATTGCTCCTGGATTTTTAGCACCGCCGAACAGTGATTATGCAGCTTATCATAAATACATAGATGATTATCTGCCACCAGAGAGTCCCGTTCTCTATGGACTTCATCCGAATGCTGAAATAGGTAGAAAAATTAGGAAATTTTTTTTTTTTAATGAACATTCAAGGAAACAATAATTATTTCCTTTAAAGCGACTCATTGAAAGAATTTTCGGAAAAATAATGAGATTTGTTCATTCTATTAACTTTATAGAGGGGGAACGTGGGGCAAAATGGACATTGCAATGAAACAGTGGGAGATAGGTTTTTTGTAATGATTCCATCGGAATGCTGAGAAAATTTCAGTCTATGAGCATGTGCCAGAATTAATTTTTTTTCAATTTTTTGAGAATTCGGTCTTTCTGGCATTTTCGAGGGGTCGAACAGCCTTTCGATTTTTAAACAAATTCAGTTTTTTGGAAATATCTCTGGTTCTATTGGTCGTAGCGATCTGAGACCGATTTTAAATGAAAAAAGGGATCATTTCCCATCGATTTATGGGGGTTCGATTCTGAAAATATCGATTTTTCAACTAGTTATGGGGACTTTTGTGAAAAATTATGATCATCGGTTTTTGTCCTATAACTATGTGAAAAATTTATATTTTTGAATTCAGAACCCCATAAATCGGCGGAAAATGATCTCACCTTTAATTTAAAATCGGTGCCAGGTCGCTACGATCAATAGAACCAGAGATATTTCAAAAAAACTGAATTTTCTCAAAAATCGAAAGGAAATGGTGAAACTGATTTAGGATTGTTGGTAAAGAAAGGTTGCCGAAGGAAAATTTGAAAAATTTGTAAAAATGTGGAAACATGTGGAAACATCGAAAAATGACCCAAAAACTTAAATTTCGAATTTCTCGAAATGCTCAAACTGATTTTTTTTTACCTCTCAAAAATGCCAGAAAACTAAATTAACAAAAAATTGGAAAAAATAATTCTGGCACATGTTTCTCGATCGAAATTTCCTCAGCTTTTCGATGGAATCATTGAAAAGAATCCATCTCCAATATTTTCATTTATTGAAAATTTTTTTTACAAAATATGCATAAAAACTCAAATGTGTCCATTTTATCTCTTATGTCCGTATTTTTTTCCCACTCTCCCCTATTATTATTGAACAAATTCTGTAATTCTCTCTCTTTTGATTCTGACAACAAAAAAAAGAGCAAAAAACGGCGAAGTGTTCATGAAGTTATCTACTACTCTGGAGTTGAATACTGTAATTTAATTAATCACTCAATAACGTTTTAATTCCGCAGGTTTTCTGACAGCAACAGCCGAGAATTTGTTCAGAGTTGTACTGGAAATGCAGCCACGAGACACCGGTGAAAGTTCAGGCAGTGGTCTCTCAAGAGAAGAAAAAGTTAAGGGAACAATTGAGGATTTCTTAGATAAACTTCCAGAAGCATTCAACATACAAGAGTTAATGAGTAAAACTGAAGATTTAACACCATTCACAATTGTTGCTTTTCAAGAATGTGAAAGAATGAATATTCTCTGCAATGAATTAAAAAGATCACTCAATGAATTAAATCTTGGATTAAAGGTAGGTTCATTATTTTTCCATGGTGAGTTTTTCCTCTTTTGCCATCTTTGCTTCACTGTGAAAAATTAACTTTTTAAGTAATAATGAGAGTTGAAGGATTTCTCATGTTTTCAACTTTTCTCGAATAACCGAGGAAATTTTCGTTGGAAAATCTCATAATATCATAAAGTAACGAAGAGCTAAATGGGTTAAATCGATTTCTTACTTCGAAATTTCTCATGGAACGAATTTTTGTAGGTGTCTTTTGGTTCTAAAAAAAAGTTGCTATTAAAATTTGTGCAGATCAGTGGACTTTCAAGATATTCGCTAAGAATAAATGCGAAAATTCGATAAGTTAGTGACGAATTCAATTAAATTTCGCAGTGAAAAACATTAAACTAATTATATCTCGAAATTCAACGATGCAAAATTTGAGGATATGATGAGAAAAAGAAAAATCACTTCCAGCGAAAATATCCAAATCTTATCCATGAAATAGTACAGAAAATTTAAAAAATTTATCAATATAATTTCCCCAAAAAAGTCAATCATCAGTCGGTCGTCTGATTGTTCATATAAGCTATCATTACTGTTCAGCAAACATTAGCAATAAATGGAATAAATTATTAGGGAGAACTAACAATCAATGCAGACATGGAGGATCTACAAAATTATTTATTTATGGATGATGTTCCCCCTTCATGGACAAAACGAGCTTATCCCTCTAGTATGGGCTTGACTGGTTGGTTTGTTGATTTACTAAACAGAATCGGCGAATTGACTAATTGGACTACAGATTTCAATGTTTGTTTATTATGTCAATATTTTCCATAAATTTACCGTTCAACCGAAGTAATCTATACGTTAGCAGCACTTTTATCTCTAAATAAAAAAATTGCTAGCATATAGATTAAGGCTGAGCATTGTAGACCATATTAGAACATATTACAATGTCTAATTATTTTTTCCCATCCAGTTACCATCATCTGTTTGGCTGGGCGGTTTTTTCAATCCACAGTCATTCCTGACTGCCATAATGCAGCAAACAGCACGAAAAAATGAATGGCCACTTGACAAAATGTGTTTGAATTGTGAAGTAACGAAAAAACAAAAGGAAGACTTTACATCTCCACCTCGTGAAGGCGCTTACATAAACAATTTATTCATGGAGGGGGCAAGATGGGACACACAGATTGGCTCAATAACTGAATCAAAGCTGAAAGAATTATTTCCTCAAATACCCGTTGTTTATATCAGAGCGATAACGCAAGATAAGCAAGATTTAAAAAATGTTTACGAGTGCCCAGTTTATAAAACTAAGAATCGTGGACCGACCTATGTTTGGACATTCAATTTAAAGACCAAGGATAAACCAACCAAGTGGACTCTCGCTGGTGTCTCTATATTGCTGCAGGTATAGTGATTTCCTCCGTCTCGTGCAGAGCAACGGTTAGTAACGGCACACACCACAGAGGAAACATCTTAACCGACTTGATGAAGTTTCCTATATAATTGGATGTTGATACTGATAATAAAGTCTGACTTTACTAGATTATCTTGTGTTAATAATATCCTTAGAGCTGAGCGATTATATACGACGAAGATTACTGCGAAAAAGGATTTACTAATTACTGTCGTTCACTGACGCAGTGATACTTTGAGCATATGAATATTTCTCATATTTCTGAATTGTTTGCTGTCGTCTACCGGTGAACTTATAATTTCTCATATTTTTCAACCATCAAATGGGCTTTTTTCCTTCCTTCAAATCACTCCATATGGGACATACCGGATATGAAGCATTCCTGCACTCTGGGTTGCTCATTTTTCCTCCAAATCCCTCAGAATGCCTTCTATGGAGTCCGAACTTGCCTGGATAAAGTGGAAATTATGATCCGGGGTGATTTCCCTTGAAATGGCCCATCGGTAGTCAGCCTGGACGACTATAGCTGACGTTTTCCAGAGCTAGGCCTTTATTATACTGGATATTGAGCATTCTTGCACCCTGGGTTCATCTCTCCACCTCCAAATCCCTCAGAATGCTTTCTATGGAGTCCAAACTTGCCTGGAGAAAGTGGAAATTATGATCCGGGATGATTTTCCGTAGTGCGCAACACAGCCTAGTCGAGTAAATCTTTCAAGTGAATACCGAAGATGTTGACAACTTTTCCCCCAATATTTTATAATCATTATAACACCATCTAGAAAAAAAGTTTCTCGGAATATTACTCTAAGCAGTTAGGATTCATTTGTAAAAGACTGTTATTGCAAAATTCTTGAGTTGATCCATTTTTCCACACTCGAAATGCCCAAGACACTTCACTGTGAAAGGCATATTTTCCAGAGGAAAGCGATGGACTAAGTATGACAATCGCGTGGGATTCACACTACATCCCGCTGCTTACACTCCACGATATGAATTTGAAACGCATAACAGATAATTGTGGTACTTAAACACGATTCATCACAAATTACGTGGATTATCGGTGAACTGGAAATCTGTAATTCTCGCATTCGATTCCCGCATAGGAATTAATATTGACGTTCATGGGAGATTAACTCCATACCTCTCGATGCAGTTTCATTGACAACAATTACTTCGATTAGAATGGTTTACCATTCGCAAATTAATTCTCGTCAGTGGGTACATTAGCCAATTATTGGAATCACAGATAATTGCAATGAAACGGAGTTGACAATTTCGAAAATCAATTTTTGTCACGAATCTGCCTGAAATATCTCGTTTTCCTCGGGCAAAAATTTGCTCATAAACACAATAGTCCAGTAAAGGGAAATTTCATTTCTTCATTTTGATCAACCAAGCTGATTAAATACTTCTGAAAACTAGGGATGAGCAATTGCTCGCTCGCTACGCTCGCTCGCACATAGAAGAGTGCGTAGTTGCTCGCTCGCTCGCGAATAGAGGATCGCGTTACTGCTGATTAGACGGAATTAGTGAGAATGTATTGTGATGAGTGTGACTTCAAGCCGCACTAAGAACTTCCCGATAATTTCTCTCACTTACTATTAGAAAAAATTATGAATGATAAAAACGATAAATAACAACAGACATAATCGTGGAAACTATCAAAAAATGTTGGGGAGATCTCAAAATATGGAGATCAATAAAAAGATCAATTTTTCCTTTTCGGGGGAAATGCATAGACTCCACTTTTTGGGAAATTAAGAAGAACTTGATAATGTTTTTCTTAAAAAATGAAGAAAGTACTGGATCGATTTCCGATCAAAATCTAATGACCGCGAATTTATGTCAAGATGCTTCGATTACGACATCGATCATCTCGATCACATTATTGATTTATGAGAAAATGTGACCGAAAAAATTGATCACGGACATACACACACACACACACACAGACATGATCGTGAAAACTATCAAAAAATATTGGGGAGGTCTTAAAACATGAAGATCGATCGAAAAATCGATTTTTCATTTTCGGGGCCATTACATAAGCTTCCCTTATCGGGAAGTTAAAAAAAATCTCATTCTATTAATTGAAGGTTCATTTTTAACAGGTTCGCATTGATTTCAAAGAGAATCTTTCCTTCAACTGTGATTCTACCTGCGTAGAAGATCCATTCGAATATAAATCTCTTTCTACTTTACGATTTTGGATATGTGTCGTCATCTTAGAGTTAAAAGGGCGTAAGTGCTATGCTTCTGCACAACACTTACGCCTCTTTGTTTCTAAGGCCACGATGTTTAGTCTGTAACTACTACAGTTACATCATATAAATATGAATTATATACTACAGTTACATCATATAAAAAGAAAATCAGTTTCACTATTTCGAGAAACTCGAAGCAGTTTCCTAGCAGTTTCGAAGCAGTGGATCTAGTCAAAGCAGAATCCTCGGAAATATTCGGCTCGTATGCTACAACATGTAAATTTCAGCATCAGGTCAACTTTGGAAGATCAAATGAAAGAAAATACTAAATTCTAAACCATTTTGCCCCACTATCGCAGCAGAAATCAATGAATTTTGATTTTTGCATCAAAATTTTCTCTTAAGAATGACGTGAGTAGCTAGATGAAAAAAAAAAAATGCAAAATATAGATTTTCATCGCAAATTTCCTGAATTTTTTGAAAAAAATATCCTTTTTCGTCTTTGTCCTTGTTTTCGAGGTGAAAATGCTCTTTGGAAACTTCAAATGCTCGTTTCAAATCGTTCCCCAATTTTTTTATTTTTGTCTGAAAATTTGGAAAATTTGCTAGAAACTATATGATTTTTGGCCCCTGCTCTTGAAAACCTCGGCGACTTTGATTAAAAACTTGAAATTTAATACTTATTAAGTACTAACAATGAATGCAAGTTGAAAATATGGATATTGCAAAAGACATGTATATTGATCACATTTTATAATTCTAAATGGAAAACATCAGTTGTCTAAATGTTTTCCATTTAGGATTATAAAATGTGATCAATATATATATATGGCTTTTGCAACATTCATCTTTTCAACTTGCATGCAATGTTAGTACTTAATCAGTATTAAATTTTAAATTTTTAATTACAGTTGCCGTGGTTTTCAAGAGCAGGGGCCAAAATTTATATAGTTCCTAGCAAATTTTCCAAATTTTCAGAAAAAAATGAAAAAATTGAAAAAAAAATTGGGGAGCGATTCGAAAAAAGCATTTGAAGTTTTCAAAGAGCATTTTCACCTCGAAAACAAGGACAAAGACGGAAAAGAATATTTTTTTCTGAAAATTCAGAAAATTTGAGATGAAAATCTATATTTTGTATTTTTTTTTTCAAGTAGCTACTCACGTCATTCTTAAGAGAAAATTTTGATGCAAGAATCAAATTTCATTGATTTCAGCTTCGATAGTGGGGCAAAATGGTTTAGAATTTTGAATTTTCTTCATTTTAATGGTTTTAATCGATGAGGACCGAAAAGTCGCCCCCCCAAAATTTGGAGCAGACATTCTATTCCATACGGAAGCCGGGTTGGCTCACGATTAACTTGTGGGAAAGTGGCGCTGCACATGTCCATTTTCCACATGTGCATTTTAAACTTGTGGAGAATTGGCACTCTACAAATGCACTAGTTCATTTGTGAGTTGTGCACAAGTCCACAAGTTCAATTTTAACTTGTGCACTAGTGGATTTGGGGAGAGTTGACGCCATATTCAAAATACCCTTGCATTTTGGATGAAAATAGTAATATTCGAAACTCAAAAACCCCCCTTCTCGTTTTTTTGGGCCCAAAATTAAATGATTGATTTTTAAAGTTCTCCCCACCTATATCGACCCCATTTTTCCCGAGGAATCACGTGAGACGGTCCAAATTGAGCCCAGAGCAATATTCACGGGGATACAGGCATAAGGCCCAATCTAGATCAACCAAAATTAATTCTACTAAGCATATTTGAAAAGCTGAGACTATCCACTTTTCTAACATGCATGGAAAGGTCATTTGGGTCCAACCTGAATTGGGCCCTATGCCTGTAACTTTGTCAATATTGCTCTGGGCCCAATTGGGACCGGCTCACGTGATTCCTCGGAAAATTTACGATCGATATAAGTGGAGAGAACTTTTAAATTCAGACATTTTCATTTCTATCCAAAAAAACGAGAAGGTTAACCCCTTCTCGTTTTTTTGGGCCCAAAATTAAATGTTTGATTTTTAAAGTTCTCCCCACCTATATCGACCCCATTTTTCCCGAGGAATCACGTGAGACGGTCCAAATTGAGCCCAGAGCGATATTCACGAGGATACAGGCATAAGGCCCAATCTAGATCAACCAAAATTAATTCTACTAAGCATATTTGAAAAGCTGAGACTATCCACTTTTCTAACATGCATGGAAAGGTCATTTGGGTTCAACCTGAATTGGGCCCTATGCCTGTAACTTTGTCAATATTGCTCTGGGCCCGATTGGGACCGGCTCACGTGATTCCTCGGAAAATTTACGATCGATATAAGTGGAGAGAACTTTTAAATTCAGACATTTTCATTTCTATCCAAAAAAACGAGAAGGTTAACCCCTTCTCGTTTTTTCGGGCCCAAAATTAAATGTTTGATTTTTAAAGTTCTCCCCACCTATATCGACCCCATTTTTCCCGAGGAATCACGTGAGACGGTCCAAATTGAGCCCAGAGCAATATTCACGGGGATACAGGCATAAGGCCCAATCTAGATCAACCAAAATTAATTCTCCTAAGCATATTTGAAAAGCTGAGACTATCCACCTTTCTAACATGCATGGAAAGGTCATTTGGGTCCAACCTGAATTGGGCCCTATGCCTGTAACTTTGTCAATATTGCTCTGGGCCCAATTGGGACCGGCTCACGTGATTCCTCGGAAAATTTACGATCGATATAAGTGGAGAGAACTTTTAAATTCAGACATTTTCATTTCTATCCAAAAAAACGAGAAGGTTAACCCCTTCTCGTTTTTTTGGGCCCAAAATTAAATGTTTGATTTTTAATGTTCTCCCCACCTATATCGACCCCATTTTTCCCGAGCAATCACGTGAGACGGTCCAAATTGAGCCCAGAGCAATATTCACGGGGATACAGGCATAAGGCCCAATCTAGATCAATCGAAATTAATTCTACTAAGCATATTTGAAAAGCTGAGACTATCCTTCTTTCAAATATTCATGGGAAATTTATTTGGGACCAATCTGGATTGGGCCTCATGCCTGTATCTTTGTGAATATTGCTCTGGGCCCAATTGGGACCGGCTCACGTGATTCCTCGGAAAATTTACGATCGATATAAGTGGAGAGAACTTTCAAATTCAGGCATTTTCATTTTTATCCAAAAAAACGAGAAGGTTAACCCCTTCTCGTTTTTTTGGGCCCAAAATTAAATGTTTGATTTTTAATGTTCTCCCCACCTATATCGACCCCATTTTTCCCGAGCAATCACGTGAGACGGTCCAAATTGAGCCCAGAGCAATATTCACGGGGATACAGGCATAAGGCCCAATCTAGATCAACCAAAATTAATTCTCCTAAGCATATTTGAAAAGCTGAGACTATCCACCTTTCTAACATGCATGGAAAGGTCATTTGGGTCCAACCTGAATTGGGCCCTATGCCTGTAACTTTGTCAATATTGCTCTGGGCCCAATTGGGACCGGCTCACGTGATTCCTCGGAAAATTTACGATCGATATAAGTGGAGAGAACTTTTAAATTCAGACATTTTCATTTCTATCCAAAAAAACGAGAAGGTTAACCCCTTCTCGTTTTTTTGGGCCCAAAATTAAATGTTTGATTTCTAAAATTCTCCCCACCTATATCGACCCCATTTTTCCCGAGGAATCACGTGAGACGGTCCAAATTGAGCCCAGAGCAATATTCACGAGGATACAGGCATAAGGCCCAATCTAGATCAACCAAACTTAATTCTACTAAGCATATTTGAAAAGCTGAGACTATCCACTTTTCTAACATGCATGGAAAGGTCATTTGGGTCCAACCTGAATTGGGCCCTATGCCTGTAACTTTGTCAATATTGCTCTGGGCCCAATTTGGACCTGCTGATGTGATTCCTCGGAAAATTTACGATCGATATAGGTGGAGAGAACTTTTAAATTCAGACATTATTATTTTTATCCAAAAAAACGAGAAGGTTAACCCCTTCTCGTTTTTTTGGGCCCAAAATTAAATGTTTGATTTTTAAGATTCTCCCCACCTATATCGACCCCATTTTTCCCGAGGAATCACGTGAGACGGTCCAAATTGAGCCCAGAGCAATATTCACGGGGATACAGGCATAAGGCCCAATCTAGATCAAACAAAATTAATTCTACTAAGCATATTTGAAAAGCTGAGACTATCCACTTTTCTAACATGCATGGAAAGGTCATTTGGGTCCAACCTGAATTGGGCCCTATGCCTGTAACTTTGTCAATATTGCTCTGGGCCCAATTGGGACCGGCTCACGTGATTCCTCGGAAAATTTACGATCGATATAGGTGGAGAGAACTTTTAAATTCAGACATTTTTATTTTTAACCAAAAAAACGAGAAGGTTAACCCCTTCTCGTTTTTTTGGGCCCAAAATTAAATGTTTGATTTTTAAAGTTCTCCACAGCTATATCGACCCCATTTTTCCCGAGGAATCACGTGAGACGGTCCAAATTGAGCCCAGAGCAATATTCACGGGGATACAGGCATAAGGCCTAATCTAGATCAATCGAAATTAATTCTACTAAGCATATTTGAAAAGCTGAGACTATCCTTCTTTCAAATATTCATGGGAAATTTATTTGGGACCAATCTGGATTGGGCCTCATGCCTGTATCTTTGTGAATATTGCTCTGTGCCCAATTGGGACCGGCTCACGTGATTCCTCGGAAAATTTACGATCGACATAAGTGGAGAGAACTTTCAAATTCAGACATTTTCATTTTTATCCAAAAAAACGAGAAGGTTAACCCCTTCTCGTTTTTTTGGGCCCAAAATTAAATGTTTGATTTTTAAAGTTCTCCCCACCTATATCGACCCCATTTTTCCCGAGGAATCACGTGAGACGGTCCAAATTAAGCCCAGAGCAATATTCACGGGGATACAGGCATAAGGCCCAATCTAGATCAACCAAAATTAATTCTCCTAAGCATATTTGAAAAGCTGAGACTATCCACTTTTCTAACATGCATGGAAAGGTCATTTGGGTCCAACCTGAATTGGGCCCTATGCCTGTAACTTTGTCAATATTGCTCTGGGCCCAATTGGGACCGGCTCACGTGATTCCTCGGAAAATTTACGATCGATATAAGTGGAGAGAACTTTTAAATTCAGACATTTTCATTTCTATCCAAAAAAACGAGAAGGTTAACCCCTTCTCGTTTTTTTGGGCCCAAAATTAAATTTTTGATTTTTAAAGTTCTCCCCACCTATATCGACCCCATTTTTCCCGAGGAATCACGTGAGACGGTCCAAATTGAGCCCAGAGCAATATTCACGGGGATACAGGCATAAGGCCCAATCTAGATCAATCGAAATTAATTCTACTAAGCATATTTGAAAAGCTGAGACTATCCTTCTTTCAAATATTCATGGGAAATTTATTTGGGACCAATCTGGATTGGGCCTCATGCCTGTATCTTTGTGAATATTGCTCTGGGCCCAATTGGGACCGGCTCACGTGATTCCTCGGAAAATTTACGATCGATATAGGTGGAGAGAACTTTTAAATTCAGACATTTTTATTTTTAACCAAAAAAACGAGAAGGTTAACCCCTTCTCGTTTTTTTGGGCCCAAAATTAAATGTTTGATTTTTAAAGTTCTCCACAGCTATATCGACCCCATTTTTCCCGAGGAATCACGTGAGACGGTCCAAATTGAGCCCAGAGCAATATTCACGGGGATACAGGCATAAGGCCTAATCTAGATCAATCGAAATTAATTGTACTAAGCATATTTGAAAAGCTGAGACTATCCTTCTTTCAAATATTCATGGGAAATTTATTTGGGACCAATCTGGATTGGGCCTCATGCCTGTATCTTTGTGAATATTGCTCTGGGCCCAATTGGGACCGGCTCACGTGATTCCTCGGAAAATTTACGATCGACATAAGTGGAGAGAACTTTCAAATTCAGACATTTTCATTTTTATCCAAAAAAACGAGAAGGTTAACCCCTTCTCGTTTTTTTGGGCCCAAAATTAAATGTTTGATTTTTAAAGTTCTCCCCACCTATATCGACCCCATTTTTCCCGAGGAATCACGTGAGACGGTCCAAATTGAGCCCAGAGCAATATTCACGGGGATACAGGCATAAGGCCCAATCTAGATCAACCAAAATTAATTCTACTAAGCATATTTGAAAAGCTGAGACTATCCACTTTTCTAACATGCATGGAAAGGTCACTTGGGTCCAACCTGAATTGGGCCCTATGCCTGTAACTTTGTCAATATTGCTCTGGGCCCAATTGGGACCGGCTCACGTGATTCCTCGGAAAATTTACGATCGATATAGGTGGAGAGAACTTTCAAATTCAGACATTTTTATTTTTAACCAAAAAAACGAGAAGGTTAACCCCTTCTCGTTTTTTTGGGCCCAAAATTAAATGTTTGATTTTTAAAGTTCTCCCCACCTATATCGACCCCATTTTTCCCGAGGAATCACGTGAGACGGTCCAAATTGAGCCCAGAGCAATATTCACGGGGATACAGGCATAAGGCCCAATCTAGATCAATCGAAATTAATTCTACTAAGCATATTTGAAAAGCTGAGACTATCCTTCTTTCAAATATTCATGGGAAATTTATTTGGGACCAATCTGGATTGGGCCTCATGCCTGTATCTTCGTGAATATTGCTCTGGGCCCAATTGGGACCGGCTCACGTGATTCCTCGGAAAATTTACGATCGATATAGGTGGAGAGAACTTTTAAATTCAGACATTTTTATTTTTAACCAAAAAAACGAGAAGGTTAACCCCTTCTCGTTTTTTTGGGCCCAAAATTAAATGTTTGATTTTTAAAGTTCTCCACAGCTATATCGACCCCATTTTTCCCGAGGAATCACGTGAGACGGTCCAAATTGAGCCCAGAGCAATATTCACGGGGATACAGGCATAAGGCCTAATCTAGATCAATCGAAATTAATTGTACTAAGCATATTTGAAAAGCTGAGACTATCCTTCTTTCAAATATTCATGGGAAATTTATTTGGGACCAATCTGGATTGGGCCTCATGCCTGTATCTTTGTGAATATTGCTCTGGGCCCAATTGGGACCGGCTCACGTGATTCCTCGGAAAATTTACGATCGATATA
Source organism: Aleiodes alternator (assembly GCA_963921955.1). Classification (NCBI taxonomy): domain Eukaryota; kingdom Metazoa; phylum Arthropoda; class Insecta; order Hymenoptera; family Braconidae; genus Aleiodes; species Aleiodes alternator. Next base: position 11,800,434 of record OY998099.1, on the reverse strand, counting down.
AGTGGAGAGAACTTTCAAATTCAGACATTTTCATTTTTATCCAAAAAAACGAGAAGGTTAACCCCTTCTCGTTTTTTTGGGCCCAAAATTAAATGTTTGATTTTTAAAGTTCTCCCCACCTATATCGACCCCATTTTTCCCGAGGAATCACGTGAGACGGTCCAAATTGAGCCCAGAGCAATATTCACGGGGATACAGGCATAAGGCCCAATCTAGATCAACCAAAATTAATTCTCCTAAGCATATTTGAAAAGCTGAGACTATCCACTTTTCTAACATGCATGGAAAGGTCATTTGGGTCCAACCTGAATTGGGCCCTATGCCTGTAACTTTGTCAATATTGCTCTGGGCCCAATTGGGACCGGCTCACGTGATTCCTCGGAAAATTTACGATCGATATAAGTGGAGAGAACTTTCAAATTCAGACATTTTCATTTTTATCCAAAAAAACGAGAAGGTTAACCCCTTCTCGTTTTTTTGGGCCCAAAATTAAATGTTTGATTTTTAAAGTTCTCCCCACCTATATCGACCCCATTTTTCCCGAGGAATCACGTGAGACGGTCCAAATTGAGCCCAGAGCAATATTCACGGGGATACAGGCATAAGGCCCAATCTAGATCAATCGAAATTAATTCTACTAAGCATATTTGAAAAGCTGAGACTATCCTTCTTTCAAATATTCATGGGAAATTTATTTGGGACCAATCTGGATTGGGCCTCATGCCTGTATCTTTGTGAATATTGCTCTGGGCCCAATTGGGACCGGCTCACGTGATTCCTCGGAAAATTTACGATCGATATAAGTGGAGAGAACTTTCAAATTCAGGCATTTTCATTTTTATCCAAAAAAACGAGAAGGTTAACCCCTTCTCGTTTTTTTGGGCCCAAAATTAAATGTTTGATTTTTAATGTTCTCCCCACCTATATCGACCCCATTTTTCCCGAGCAATCACGTGAGACGGTCCAAATTGAGCCCAGAGCAATATTCACGGGGATACAGGCATAAGGCCCAATCTAGATCAACCAAAATTAATTCTCCTAAGCATATTTGAAAAGCTGAGACTATCCACTTTTCTAACATGCATGGAAAGGTCATTTGGGTCCAACCTGAATTGGGCCCTATGCCTGTAACTTTGTCAATATTGCTCTGGGCCCAATTGGGACCGGCTCACGTGATTCCTCGGAAAATTTACGATCGATATAAGTGGAGAGAACTTTTAAATTCAGACATTTTCATTTCTATCCAAAAAAACGAGAAGGTTAACCCCTTCTCGTTTTTTTGGGCCCAAAATTAAATGTTTGATTTCTAAAATTCTCCCCACCTATATCGACCCCATTTTTCCCGAGGAATCACGTGAGACGGTCCAAATTGAGCCCAGAGCAATATTCACGAGGATACAGGCATAAGGCCCAATCTAGATCAACCAAACTTAATTCTACTAAGCATATTTGAAAAGCTGAGACTATCCACTTTTCTAACATGCATGGAAAGGTCATTTGGGTCCAACCTGAATTGGGCCCTATGCCTGTAACTTTGTCAATATTGCTCTGGGCCCAATTTGGACCTGCTGATGTGATTCCTCGGAAAATTTACGATCGATATAGGTGGAGAGAACTTTTAAATTCAGACATTATTATTTTTATCCAAAAAAACGAGAAGGTTAACCCCTTCTCGTTTTTTTGGGCCCAAAATTAAATGTTTGATTTTTAAGATTCTCCCCACCTATATCGACCCCATTTTTCCCGAGGAATCACGTGAGACGGTCCAAATTGAGCCCAGAGCAATATTCACGGGGATACAGGCATAAGGCCCAATCTAGATCAAACAAAATTAATTCTACTAAGCATATTTGAAAAGCTGAGACTATCCACTTTTCTAACATGCATGGAAAGGTCATTTGGGTCCAACCTGAATTGGGCCCTATGCCTGTAACTTTGTCAATATTGCTCTGGGCCCAATTGGGACCGGCTCACGTGATTCCTCGGAAAATTTACGATCGATATAGGTGGAGAGAACTTTTAAATTCAGACATTTTTATTTTTAACCAAAAAAACGAGAAGGTTAACCCCTTCTCGTTTTTTTGGGCCCAAAATTAAATGTTTGATTTTTAAAGTTCTCCACAGCTATATCGACCCCATTTTTCCCGAGGAATCACGTGAGACGGTCCAAATTGAGCCCAGAGCAATATTCACGGGGATACAGGCATAAGGCCTAATCTAGATCAATCGAAATTAATTCTACTAAGCATATTTGAAAAGCTGAGACTATCCTTCTTTCAAATATTCATGGGAAATTTATTTGGGACCAATCTGGATTGGGCCTCATGCCTGTATCTTTGTGAATATTGCTCTGTGCCCAATTGGGACCGGCTCACGTGATTCCTCGGAAAATTTACGATCGACATAAGTGGAGAGAACTTTCAAATTCAGACATTTTCATTTTTATCCAAAAAAACGAGAAGGTTAACCCCTTCTCGTTTTTTTGGGCCCAAAATTAAATGTTTGATTTTTAAAGTTCTCCCCACCTATATCGACCCCATTTTTCCCGAGGAATCACGTGAGACGGTCCAAATTAAGCCCAGAGCAATATTCACGGGGATACAGGCATAAGGCCCAATCTAGATCAACCAAAATTAATTCTCCTAAGCATATTTGAAAAGCTGAGACTATCCACTTTTCTAACATGCATGGAAAGGTCACTTGGGTCCAACCTGAATTGGGCCCTATGCCTGTAACTTTGTCAATATTGCTCTGGGCCCAATTGGGACCGGCTCACGTGATTCCTCGGAAAATTTACGATCGATATAGGTGGAGAGAACTTTCAAATTCAGACATTTTTATTTTTAACCAAAAAAACGAGAAGGTTAACCCCTTCTCGTTTTTTTGGGCCCAAAATTAAATGTTTGATTTTTAAAGTTCTCCCCACCTATATCGACCCCATTTTTCCCGAGGAATCACGTGAGACGGTCCAAATTGAGCCCAGAGCAATATTCACGGGGATACAGGCATAAGGCCCAATCTAGATCAATCGAAATTAATTCTACTAAGCATATTTGAAAAGCTGAGACTATCCTTCTTTCAAATATTCATGGGAAATTTATTTGGGACCAATCTGGATTGGGCCTCATGCCTGTATCTTCGTGAATATTGCTCTGGGCCCAATTGGGACCGGCTCACGTGATTCCTCGGAAAATTTACGATCGATATAGGTGGAGAGAACTTTTAAATTCAGACATTTTTATTTTTAACCAAAAAAACGAGAAGGTTAACCCCTTCTCGTTTTTTTGGGCCCAAAATTAAATGTTTGATTTTTAAAGTTCTCCACAGCTATATCGACCCCATTTTTCCCGAGGAATCACGTGAGACGGTCCAAATTGAGCCCAGAGCAATATTCACGGGGATACAGGCATAAGGCCTAATCTAGATCAATCGAAATTAATTGTACTAAGCATATTTGAAAAGCTGAGACTATCCTTCTTTCAAATATTCATGGGAAATTTATTTGGGACCAATCTGGATTGGGCCTCATGCCTGTATCTTTGTGAATATTGCTCTGGGCCCAATTGGGACCGGCTCACGTGATTCCTCGGAAAATTTACGATCGATATAAGTGGAGAGAACTTTCAAATTCAGACATTTTCATTTTTATCCAAAAAAACGAGAAGGTTAACCCCTTCTCGTTTTTTTGGGCCCAAAATTAAATGTTTGATTTTTAAAGTTCTCCCCACCTATATCGACCCCATTTTTCCCGAGGAATCACGTGAGACGGTCCAAATTGAGCCCAGAGCAATATTCACGGGGATACAGGCATAAGGCCCAATCTAGATCAACCAAAATTAATTCTCCTAAGCATATTTGAAAAGCTGAGACTATCCACTTTTCTAACATGCATGGAAAGGTCATTTGGGTCCAACCTGAATTGGGCCCTATGCCTGTAACTTTGTCAATATTGCTCTGGGCCCAATTGGGACCGGCTCACGTGATTCCTCGGAAAATTTACGATCGATATAAGTGGAGAGAACTTTCAAATTCAGACATTTTCATTTTTATCCAAAAAAACGAGAAGGTTAACCCCTTCTCGTTTTTTTGGGCCCAAAATTAAATGTTTGATTTTTAAAGTTCTCCCCACCTATATCGACCCCATTTTTCCCGAGGAATCACGTGAGACGGTCCAAATTGAGCCCAGAGCAATATTCACGGGGATACAGGCATAAGGCCCAATCTAGATCAATCGAAATTAATTCTACTAAGCATATTTGAAAAGCTGAGACTATCCTTCTTTCAAATATTCATGGGAAATTTATTTGGGACCAATCTGGATTGGGCCTCATGCCTGTATCTTTGTGAATATTGCTCTGGGCCCAATTGGGACCGGCTCACGTGATTCCTCGGAAAATTTACGATCGATATAAGTGGAGAGAACTTTCAAATTCAGGCATTTTCATTTTTATCCAAAAAAACGAGAAGGTTAACCCCTTCTCGTTTTTTTGGGCCCAAAATTAAATGTTTGATTTTTAATGTTCTCCCCACCTATATCGACCCCATTTTTCCCGAGCAATCACGTGAGACGGTCCAAATTGAGCCCAGAGCAATATTCACGGGGATACAGGCATAAGGCCCAATCTAGATCAACCAAAATTAATTCTCCTAAGCATATTTGAAAAGCTGAGACTATCCACTTTTCTAACATGCATGGAAAGGTCATTTGGGTCCAACCTGAATTGGGCCCTATGCCTGTAACTTTGTCAATATTGCTCTGGGCCCAATTGGGACCGGCTCACGTGATTCCTCGGAAAATTTACGATCGATATAAGTGGAGAGAACTTTTAAATTCAGACATTTTCATTTCTATCCAAAAAAACGAGAAGGTTAACCCCTTCTCGTTTTTTTGGGCCCAAAATTAAATGTTTGATTTCTAAAATTCTCCCCACCTATATCGACCCCATTTTTCCCGAGGAATCACGTGAGACGGTCCAAATTGAGCCCAGAGCAATATTCACGAGGATACAGGCATAAGGCCCAATCTAGATCAACCAAACTTAATTCTACTAAGCATATTTGAAAAGCTGAGACTATCCACTTTTCTAACATGCATGGAAAGGTCATTTGGGTCCAACCTGAATTGGGCCCTATGCCTGTAACTTTGTCAATATTGCTCTGGGCCCAATTTGGACCTGCTGATGTGATTCCTCGGAAAATTTACGATCGATATAGGTGGAGAGAACTTTTAAATTCAGACATTATTATTTTTATCCAAAAAAACGAGAAGGTTAACCCCTTCTCGTTTTTTTGGGCCCAAAATTAAATGTTTGATTTTTAAGATTCTCCCCACCTATATCGACCCCATTTTTCCCGAGGAATCACGTGAGACGGTCCAAATTGAGCCCAGAGCAATATTCACGGGGATACAGGCATAAGGCCCAATCTAGATCAAACAAAATTAATTCTACTAAGCATATTTGAAAAGCTGAGACTATCCACTTTTCTAACATGCATGGAAAGGTCATTTGGGTCCAACCTGAATTGGGCCCTATGCCTGTAACTTTGTCAATATTGCTCTGGGCCCAATTGGGACCGGCTCACGTGATTCCTCGGAAAATTTACGATCGATATAGGTGGAGAGAACTTTTAAATTCAGACATTTTTATTTTTAACCAAAAAAACGAGAAGGTTAACCCCTTCTCGTTTTTTTGGGCCCAAAATTAAATGTTTGATTTTTAAAGTTCTCCACAGCTATATCGACCCCATTTTTCCCGAGGAATCACGTGAGACGGTCCAAATTGAGCCCAGAGCAATATTCACGGGGATACAGGCATAAGGCCTAATCTAGATCAATCGAAATTAATTCTACTAAGCATATTTGAAAAGCTGAGACTATCCTTCTTTCAAATATTCATGGGAAATTTATTTGGGACCAATCTGGATTGGGCCTCATGCCTGTATCTTTGTGAATATTGCTCTGTGCCCAATTGGGACCGGCTCACGTGATTCCTCGGAAAATTTACGATCGACATAAGTGGAGAGAACTTTCAAATTCAGACATTTTCATTTTTATCCAAAAAAACGAGAAGGTTAACCCCTTCTCGTTTTTTTGGGCCCAAAATTAAATGTTTGATTTTTAAAGTTCTCCCCACCTATATCGACCCCATTTTTCCCGAGGAATCACGTGAGACGGTCCAAATTAAGCCCAGAGCAATATTCACGGGGATACAGGCATAAGGCCCAATCTAGATCAACCAAAATTAATTCTCCTAAGCATATTTGAAAAGCTGAGACTATCCACTTTTCTAACATGCATGGAAAGGTCATTTGGGTCCAACCTGAATTGGGCCCTATGCCTGTAACTTTGTCAATATTGCTCTGGGCCCAATTGGGACCGGCTCACGTGATTCCTCGGAAAATTTACGATCGATATAAGTGGAGAGAACTTTTAAATTCAGACATTTTCATTTCTATCCAAAAAAACGAGAAGGTTAACCCCTTCTCGTTTTTTTGGGCCCAAAATTAAATTTTTGATTTTTAAAGTTCTCCCCACCTATATCGACCCCATTTTTCCCGAGGAATCACGTGAGACGGTCCAAATTGAGCCCAGAGCAATATTCACGGGGATACAGGCATAAGGCCCAATCTAGATCAATCGAAATTAATTCTACTAAGCATATTTGAAAAGCTGAGACTATCCTTCTTTCAAATATTCATGGGAAATTTATTTGGGACCAATCTGGATTGGGCCTCATGCCTGTATCTTTGTGAATATTGCTCTGGGCCCAATTGGGACCGGCTCACGTGATTCCTCGGAAAATTTACGATCGATATAGGTGGAGAGAACTTTTAAATTCAGACATTTTTATTTTTAACCAAAAAAACGAGAAGGTTAACCCCTTCTCGTTTTTTTGGGCCCAAAATTAAATGTTTGATTTTTAAAGTTCTCCACAGCTATATCGACCCCATTTTTCCCGAGGAATCACGTGAGACGGTCCAAATTGAGCCCAGAGCAATATTCACGGGGATACAGGCATAAGGCCTAATCTAGATCAATCGAAATTAATTGTACTAAGCATATTTGAAAAGCTGAGACTATCCTTCTTTCAAATATTCATGGGAAATTTATTTGGGACCAATCTGGATTGGGCCTCATGCCTGTATCTTTGTGAATATTGCTCTGGGCCCAATTGGGACCGGCTCACGTGATTCCTCGGAAAATTTACGATCGACATAAGTGGAGAGAACTTTCAAATTCAGACATTTTCATTTTTATCCAAAAAAACGAGAAGGTTAACCCCTTCTCGTTTTTTTGGGCCCAAAATTAAATGTTTGATTTTTAAAGTTCTCCCCACCTATATCGACCCCATTTTTCCCGAGGAATCACGTGAGACGGTCCAAATTGAGCCCAGAGCAATATTCACGGGGATACAGGCATAAGGCCCAATCTAGATCAACCAAAATTAATTCTACTAAGCATATTTGAAAAGCTGAGACTATCCACTTTTCTAACATGCATGGAAAGGTCACTTGGGTCCAACCTGAATTGGGCCCTATGCCTGTAACTTTGTCAATATTGCTCTGGGCCCAATTGGGACCGGCTCACGTGATTCCTCGGAAAATTTACGATCGATATAGGTGGAGAGAACTTTCAAATTCAGACATTTTTATTTTTAACCAAAAAAACGAGAAGGTTAACCCCTTCTCGTTTTTTTGGGCCCAAAATTAAATGTTTGATTTTTAAAGTTCTCCCCACCTATATCGACCCCATTTTTCCCGAGGAATCACGTGAGACGGTCCAAATTGAGCCCAGAGCAATATTCACGGGGATACAGGCATAAGGCCCAATCTAGATCAATCGAAATTAATTCTACTAAGCATATTTGAAAAGCTGAGACTATCCTTCTTTCAAATATTCATGGGAAATTTATTTGGGACCAATCTGGATTGGGCCTCATGCCTGTATCTTCGTGAATATTGCTCTGGGCCCAATTGGGACCGGCTCACGTGATTCCTCGGAAAATTTACGATCGATATAGGTGGAGAGAACTTTTAAATTCAGACATTTTTATTTTTAACCAAAAAAACGAGAAGGTTAACCCCTTCTCGTTTTTTTGGGCCCAAAATTAAATGTTTGATTTTTAAAGTTCTCCACAGCTATATCGACCCCATTTTTCCCGAGGAATCACGTGAGACGGTCCAAATTGAGCCCAGAGCAATATTCACGGGGATACAGGCATAAGGCCTAATCTAGATCAATCGAAATTAATTGTACTAAGCATATTTGAAAAGCTGAGACTATCCTTCTTTCAAATATTCATGGGAAATTTATTTGGGACCAATCTGGATTGGGCCTCATGCCTGTATCTTTGTGAATATTGCTCTGGGCCCAATTGGGACCGGCTCACGTGATTCCTCGGAAAATTTACGATCGATATAAGTGGAGAGAACTTTCAAATTCAGACATTTTCATTTTTATCCAAAAAAACGAGAAGGTTAACCCCTTCTCGTTTTTTTGGGCCCAAAATTAAATGTTTGATTTTTAAAGTTCTCCCCACCTATATCGACCCCATTTTTCCCGAGGAATCACGTGAGACGGTCCAAATTGAGCCCAGAGCAATATTCACGGGGATACAGGCATAAGGCCCAATCTAGATCAACCAAAATTAATTCTCCTAAGCATATTTGAAAAGCTGAGACTATCCACTTTTCTAACATGCATGGAAAGGTCATTTGGGTCCAACCTGAATTGGGCCCTATGCCTGTAACTTTGTCAATATTGCTCTGGGCCCAATTGGGACCGGCTCACGTGATTCCTCGGAAAATTTACGATCGATATAAGTGGAGAGAACTTTCAAATTCAGACATTTTCATTTTTATCCAAAAAAACGAGAAGGTTAACCCCTTCTCGTTTTTTTGGGCCCAAAATTAAATGTTTGATTTTTAAAGTTCTCCCCACCTATATCGACCCCATTTTTCCCGAGGAATCACGTGAGACGGTCCAAATTGAGCCCAGAGCAATATTCACGGGGATACAGGCATAAGGCCCAATCTAGATCAACCAAAATTAATTCTCCTAAGCATATTTGAAAAGCTGAGACTATCCACTTTTCTAACATGCATGGAAAGGTCATTTGGGTCCAACCTGAATTGGGCCCTATGCCTGTAACTTTGTCAATATTGCTCTGGGCCCAATTGGGACCGGCTCACGTGATTCCTCGGAAAATTTACGATCGATATAAGTGGAGAGAACTTTCAAATTCAGACATTTTCATTTTTATCCAAAAAAACGAGAAGGTTAACCCCTTCTCGTTTTTTTGGGCCCAAAATTAAATGTTTGATTTTTAAAGTTCTCCCCACCTATATCGACCCCATTTTTCCCGAGGAATCACGTGAGACGGTCCAAATTGAGCCCAGAGCAATATTCACGGGGATACAGGCATAAGGCCCAATCTAGATCAACCAAAATTAATTCTACTAAGCATATTTGAAAAGCTGAGACTATCCTTCTTTCAAATATTCATGGGAAATTTATTTGGGACCAATCTGGATTGGGCCTCATGCCTGTATCTTTGTGAATATTGCTCTGGGCCCAATTGGGACCGGCTCACGTGATTCCTCGGAAAATTTACGATCGATATAAGTGGAGAGAACTTTCAAATTCAGACATTTTCATTTTTATCCAAAAAAACGAGAAGGTTAACCCCTTCTCGTTTTTTTGGGCCCAAAATTAAATGTTTGATTTTTAAAGTTCTCCCCACCTATATCGACCCCATTTTTCCCGAGGAATCACGTGAGACGGTCCAAATTGAGCCCAGAGCAATATTCACGGGGATACAGGCATAAGGCCCAATCTAGATCAACCAAAATTAATTCTACTAAGCATATTTGAAAAGCTGAGACTATCCACTTTTCTAACATGCATGGAAAGGTCATTTGGGTCCAACCTGAATTGGGCCTTATGCCTGTATCTCCGTGAATATTGCCCTGGGCCCAATTGGGACCGGCTCACGTGATTCCTCGGAAAATTTACGATCGATATAAGTGGAGAGAACTTTCAAATTCAGACATTTTCATTTTTATCCAAAAAAACGAGAAGGTTAACCCCTTCTCGTTTTTTTGGGCCCAAAATTAAATGTTTGATTTTCAAAGTTCTCCCCACCTATATCGACCCCATTTTTCCCGAGGAATCACGTGAGACGGTCCAAATTGAGCCCAGAGCAATATTCACGGGGATACAGGCATAAGGCCTAATCTAGATCAATCGAAATTAATTCTACTAAGCATATTTGAAAAGCTGAGACTATCCTTCTTTCAAATATTCATGGGAAATTTATTTGGGACCAATCTGGATTGGGCCTCATGCCTGTATCTTTGTGAATATTGCTCTGGGCCCAATTGGGACCGGCTCACGTGATTCCTCGGAAAATTTACGATCGATATAAGTGGAGAGAACTTTCAATATCAGACATTTTCATTTTTATCCAAAAAAACGAGAAGGTTAACCCCTTCTCGTTTTTTTGGGCCCAAAATTAAATGTTTGATTTTTAAAGTTCTCCCCACCTATATCGACCCCATTTTTCCCGAGGAATCACGTGAGACGGTCCAAATTGAGCCCAGAGCAATATTCACGGGGATACAGGCATAAGGCCCAATCTAGATCAACCAAAATTAATTCTACTAAGCATATTTGAAAAGCTGAGACTATCCACTTTTCTAACATGCATGGAAAGGTCATTTGGGTCCAACCTGAATTGGGCCCTATGCCTGTAACTTTGTCAATATTGCTCTGGGCCCAATTGGGACCGGCTCACGTGATTCCTCGGAAAATTTACGATCGATATAGGTGGAGAGAACTTTTAAATTCAGACATTTTTATTTTTAACCAAAAAAACGAGAAGGTTAACCCCTTCTCGTTTTTTTGGGCCCAAAATTAAATGTTTGATTTTTAAAGTTCTCCACAGCTATATCGACCCCATTTTTCCCGAGGAATCACGTGAGACGGTCCAAATTGAGCCCAGAGCAATATTCACGGGGATACAGGCATAAGGCCTAATCTAGATCAATCGAAATTAATTCTACTAAGCATATTTGAAAAGCTGAGACTATCCTTCTTTCAAATATTCATGGGAAATTTATTTGGGACCAATCTGGATTGGGCCTCATGCCTGTATCTTTGTGAATATTGCTCTGGGCCCAATTGGGACCGGCTCACGTGATTCCTCGGAAAATTTACGATCGATATAAGTGGAGAGAACTTTCAAATTCAGACATTTTCATTTTTATCCAAAAAAACGAGAAGGTTAACCCCTTCTCGTTTTTTTGGGCCCAAAATTAAATGTTTGATTTTTAAAGTTCTCCACAGCTATATCGACCCCATTTTTCCCGAGGAATCACGTGAGACGGTCCAAATTGAGCCCAGAGCAATATTCACGGGGATACAGGCATAAGGCCCAATCTAGATCAACCAAAATTAATTCTACTAAGCATATTTGAAAAGCTGAGACTATCCACTTTTCTAACATGCATGGAAAGGTCATTTGGGTCCAACCTGAATTGGGCCCTATGCCTGTAACTTTGTCAATATTGCTCTGGGCCCAATTGGGACCGGCTCACGTGATTCCTCGGAAAATTTACGATCGATATAGGTGGAGAGAACTTTTAAATTCAGACATTTTTATTTTTAACCAAAAAAACGAGAAGGTTAACCCCTTCTCGTTTTTTTGGGCCCAAAATTAAATGTTTGATTTTTAAAGTTCTCCACAGCTATATCGACCCCATTTTTCCCGAGGAATCACGTGAGACGGTCCAAATTGAGCCCAGAGCAATATTCACGGGGATACAGGCATAAGGCCTAATCTAGATCAATCGAAATTAATTCTACTAAGCATATTTGAAAAGCTGAGACTATCCTTCTTTCAAATATTCATGGGAAATTTATTTGGGACCAATCTGGATTGGGCCTCATGCCTGTATCTTTGTGAATATTGCTCTGGGCCCAATTGGGACCGGCTCACGTGATTCCTCGGAAAATTTACGATCGATATAAGTGGAGAGAACTTTCAAATTCAGACATTTTCATTTTTATCCAAAAAAACGAGAAGGTTAACCCCTTCTCGTTTTTTTGGGCCCAAAATTAAATGTTTGATTTTTAAAGTTCTCCACAGCTATATCGACCCCATTTTTCCCGAGGAATCACGTGAGACGGTCCAAATTGAGCCCAGAGCAATATTCACGGGGATACAGGCATAAGGCCTAATCTAGATCAATCGAAATTAATTCTACTAAGCATATTTGAAAAGCTGAGACTATCCTTCTTTCAAATATTCATGGGAAATTTATTTGGGACCAATCTGGATTGGGCCTCATGCCTGTATCTTTGTGAATATTGCTCTGGGCCCAATTGGGACCGGCTCACGTGATTCCTCGGAAAATTTACGATCGATATAAGTGGAGAGAACTTTCAAATTCAGACATTTTCATTTTTATCCAAAAAAACGAGAAGGTTAACCCCTTCTCGTTTTTTTGGGCCCAAAATTAAATGTTTGATTTTTAAAGTTCTCCACAGCTATATCGACCCCATTTTTCCCGAGGAATCACGTGAGACGGTCCAAATTGAGCCCAGAGCAATATTCACGGGGATACAGGCATAAGGCCCAATCTAGATCAACCAAAATTAATTCTACTAAGCATATTTGAAAAGCTGAGACTATCCACTTTTCTAACATGCATGGAAAGGTCATTTGGGTCCAACCTGAATTGGGCCCTATGCCTGTAACTTTGTCAATATTGCTCTGGGCCCAATTGGGACCGGCTCACGTGATTCCTCGGAAAATTTACGATCGATATAGGTGGAGAGAACTTTTAAATTCAGACATTTTTATTTTTAACCAAAAAAACGAGAAGGTTAACCCCTTCTCGTTTTTTTGGGCCCAAAATTAAATGTTTGATTTTTAAAGTTCTCCACAGCTATATCGACCCCATTTTTCCCGAGGAATCACGTGAGACGGTCCAAATTGAGCCCAGAGCAATATTCACGGGGATACAGGCATAAGGCCTAATCTAGATCAATCGAAATTAATTCTACTAAGCATATTTGAAAAGCTGAGACTATCCTTCTTTCAAATATTCATGGGAAATTTATTTGGGACCAATCTGGATTGGGCCTCATGCCTGTATCTTTGTGAATATTGCTCTGGGCCCAATTGGGACCGGCTCACGTGATTCCTCGGAAAATTTACGATCGATATAAGTGGAGAGAACTTTCAAATTCAGACATTTTCATTTTTATCCAAAAAAACGAGAAGGTTAACCCCTTCTCGTTTTTTTGGGCCCAAAATTAAATGTTTGATTTTTAAAGTTCTCCACAGCTATATCGACCCCATTTTTCCCGAGGAATCACGTGAGACGGTCCAAATTGAGCCCAGAGCAATATTCACGGGGATACAGGCATAAGGCCTAATCTAGATCAATCGAAATTAATTCTACTAAGCATATTTGAAAAGCTGAGACTATCCTTCTTTCAAATATTCATGGGAAATTTATTTGGGACCAATCTGGATTGGGCCTCATGCCTGTATCTTTGTGAATATTGCTCTGGGCCCAATTGGGACCGGCTCACGTGATTCCTCGGAAAATTTACGATCGATATAAGTGGAGAGAACTTTCAAATTCAGACATTTTCATTTTTATCCAAAAAAACGAGAAGGTTAACCCCTTCTCGTTTTTTTGGGCCCAAAATTAAATGTTTGATTTTTAAAGTTCTCCACAGCTATATCGACCCCATTTTTCCCGAGGAATCACGTGAGACGGTCCAAATTGAGCCCAGAGCAATATTCACGGGGATACAGGCATAAGGCCCAATCTAGATCAACCAAAATTAATTCTACTAAGCATATTTGAAAAGCTGAGACTATCCACTTTTCTAACATGCATGGAAAGGTCATTTGGGTCCAACCTGAATTGGGCCCTATGCCTGTAACTTTGTCAATATTGCTCTGGGCCCAATTGGGACCGGCTCACGTGATTCCTCGGAAAATTTACGATCGATATAGGTGGAGAGAACTTTTAAATTCAGACATTTTTATTTTTAACCAAAAAAACGAGAAGGTTAACCCCTTCTCGTTTTTTTGGGCCCAAAATTAAATGTTTGATTTTTAAAGTTCTCCACAGCTATATCGACCCCATTTTTCCCGAGGAATCACGTGAGACGGTCCAAATTGAGCCCAGAGCAATATTCACGGGGATACAGGCATAAGGCCTAATCTAGATCAATCGAAATTAATTCTACTAAGCATATTTGAAAAGCTGAGACTATCCTTCTTTCAAATATTCATGGGAAATTTATTTGGGACCAATCTGGATTGGGCCTCATGCCTGTATCTTTGTGAATATTGCTCTGGGCCCAATTGGGACCGGCTCACGTGATTCCTCGGAAAATTTACGATCGATATAAGTGGAGAGAACTTTCAAATTCAGACATTTTCATTTTTATCCAAAAAAACGAGAAGGTTAACCCCTTCTCGTTTTTTTGGGCCCAAAATTAAATGTTTGATTTTTAAAGTTCTCCACAGCTATATCGACCCCATTTTTCCCGAGGAATCACGTGAGACGGTCCAAATTGAGCCCAGAGCAATATTCACGGGGATACAGGCATAAGGCCTAATCTAGATCAATCGAAATTAATTCTACTAAGCATATTTGAAAAGCTGAGACTATCCTTCTTTCAAATATTCATGGGAAATTTATTTGGGACCAATCTGGATTGGGCCTCATGCCTGTATCTTTGTGAATATTGCTCTGGGCCCAATTGGGACCGGCTCACGTGATTCCTCGGAAAATTTACGATCGATATAAGTGGAGAGAACTTTCAAATTCAGACATTTTCATTTTTATCCAAAAAAACGAGAAGGTTAACCCCTTCTCGTTTTTTTGGGCCCAAAATTAAATGTTTGATTTTTAAAGTTCTCCCCACCTATATCGACCCCATTTTTCCCGAGGAATCACGTGAGACGGTCCAAATTGAGCCCAGAGCAATATTCACGGGGATACAGGCATAAGGCCCAATCTAGATCAACCAAAATTAATTCTACTAAGCATATTTGAAAAGCTGAGACTATCCACTTTTCTAACATGCATGGAAAGGTCATTTGGGTCCAACCTGAATTGGGCCTTATGCCTGTATCTCCGTGAATATTGCCCTGGGCCCAATTTAAACTAGCCCACGTGATTCCCTGGGAAATTTACGATCGATGTAGGCAGGGGAAACTTTGCGTTCCGAATATTACTATTTTCATCCAAAATGCAAGGGTATTTCGAATATGGCGCCAACTCTCCACAAATCCACTAGTGCACAAGTTAAAAATGAACTTGTGGACTTGTGCACAACTCACAAATGAACTAGTGCATTTGTAGAGTGCCAATTCTCCACAAGTTTAAAATGCACATGTGGAAAATGGACATGTGCAGCGCCACTTTCCCACAAGTTAATCGTGAACCAACCCGGCTTCCGTAATTCCAGAATTGGTGGAATCGCCCATTTGAAGCATGTTCCGAAATTCACTGCCAGTACTGAAAATGTATAGTTTCAGTGACAGAAACTATACATTTTCAGTACTGGCAGTGAATTTCGGAACATCCCCATAGTCAAATTGTTGCGCGTACGTGCTGCGCGTGAATTTTTTTATTATTGTGTCTTGGCGGGATAACACACTTACTACGTTTCGCGAATGCGATCACGTTTGTTTGTATCAGAAAATTACGTTCTCTCAAATACTTTTTATGTTCTCAAAGATTTTATGATTAATGCAGTTAAATAATCATTCGTTTCATACATTTTAATTATTTATTTATCTCTTTGGTGATGAGTGCTCCACAATAATAAAAACGATGGAACAAGTGGAATTATGCTCTCTTTGTAATCTTCCTCTGCTAAACAAAACTGATGAAGTGGTCGAGGTTCATCAGCAAGGACTCGAATCATTAATTAAAAAAAGTAAAGCAAAATATGACAACAAATTCAGATTTTGGGAAAATGCAGAATCATGCAAATTTCATGCTGGTAAATATAGTTTATTATCATTTTTTTGTTTATCTCGTATTTATAGTCATAAATAGGGGTTATCCACGTGTTGATGTAGTTGTCGTGCCATAATTCGGTTCTATAAATTGTACAAGTAAAGCCGTTACACTTATGATCCTATAGAGCCGAGGAGGTCCGAAGATATCCGAATGCACCGGCATGTATTTATGCATAAAATATCTATTTTTTGTTTCATATGAATGAAAAGACAATCTCTGAATGCCTTCTTTAAAAAAAAAATACGCAGAACAAATCTATCAATTTACAGTTAGTCTTTTCAAATATCTTGTAAATCATTTTGTTATTAAAAATTAAAAGACTGCAAAAATACTACCTGAAACATATACGTTCTCTATTTCTCTCCATGTAAATAATTCGAAATTCAATTAATTGTATCTTGACTTCAAAATGATCAATCGACTTCAAATTTCAACAGCAATTGTATAATTAATATCCTTAACAAGTGTAAAAAATTATGAAATATTCTGGGACTATGTTAATAACACGACAACTACCTCAACAAATATTCTTCCGAGTAGTTGAATTAGCTTGAAATGCTCCACATATACTTGTTTAAAGAATTAAATTTTTTATTCCAGTCTGTCGTAACCGATACTACGTATCATCCGATAAAACATCATTTGCACGTAAGGAAACATTGTCTTCCATTGAGGAGCCTTCTGCATCAAGTCATCAACAACCCCTGGATGAATCTGTGAAAAGCAACTTCAATTTTGTCGATCTCTGTTTGATCTGCGGCAAGAGGAGTCATCGTGATGAATCTCAAACATACGCTTTTTCAACGAATCATTTTTTGGAGCGATTATCGACAGCTGCTGATCTACGTGACAAGGAAATCGTCAAGCAAGTGAAGGATAGACTGCAAGGTATTAATTCTCTTGTTGCTGTCAAGGCTCACTATCATAAAACCTGTTTACGAAATTTCTTTGCAATTCCACCGAAAAAGCCGAAAATTCGTGAAGAGGATCCTAAAACACTAAATACATTGAATCTTGTTTGCAAGTACATTGAAGAAAGTAATGAAACAAAATTCAAACTATCCACTTTGCGACAAGTAATGGGTAAGAACGTGATTGCTAATAGACGACTGTATGGAGAGCTGGAATCTCGGTATGGAAATGACATTCGCATACGTAGAGCTGCCGGTAAAGATACTATTATATATTATAAAAATAAATCAGTAGAATCATATCGTAATGATCCGTTCGAAGACATCGAGTCTTTGGCTGAAGCCGATAAAAGAAGAATTTTACAAACTGCTTCTGGAATTCTTAAAAGTAAAATAATGGCACAAACTTATGATGCTGAAGCTTATCGTGCACCTGGTAATTTTCTTGATAATGTAGTGGATGATATACCAAATTCATTGAACTATTTTCTGAGTGAGTTACTTTTACGGAGAAAAACGGACAATGATTCCTCTGATTTTATTAAACGCGATAATATTGCACATGCAATTATTTCAAGTCTCCGACCTGAATCGTTTAATTCATATCTTCAACTTGCTGTAAGTACTTATCTGCATAAGAAATCTGGATCAAAATTGATTATAGATTTGTTATCAAAGTTAGGGGTCTCTGCACCATATGACAATACTGAATTATTCGAAGCGTCAGCAATGATGGATCCTCCAAAAATGGTTTTCAATAATGTTTTTGCACAGTATGTTTTCGACCAAACAATTGTCAATGCAGATACGTCAGATGGTAAAAAAACATTCTGCTGTATTGAAGGAATCATTGCATATATTCCAGGAGATAATGTCAAATATGAAGGTGCTATTAAAAAATGTAAGAAAATGCCTTCTTCTGCTCAATTAGCATCGTGCAATTCTATTGATACGGTTCCTCTTGTAAGTTCACAAGTTACTGGATTGAAAACAATTGTCTTTGAAGATGTCTCCACTTTGATATCTGAAAAATCAAATCAACTTCCACCTCATTATGCATTCTATTTGTGGGGAAAAGCTGCACTCCAAGATAAGATTCCATGCTGGAATGGATTCATGGAAACGATATATCGAGATTCACCTCACAATTCTGTTGCGCGAATAGTTTGCATGCCATTTATAAACGAGCCTCCTTCAAAGCAAACATCTGTCAATACCGCAATAGTATATGCAATGGAAGACTGCAAGCGAAGACATCAAAATTCGTGCATAGTGACATTTGATCAACCATTATTCGTTGAAGCTTGCGACATAGTTGCTGGAAATGATGCCATGAAGAACGTTGTTGTTCGGCTTGGCGGGTTTCACACATTGACATATTTTTTTGCAGCTATTGGACACATTATGGACGGAAGTGGATTGGAGAATGCATGGTCAATGATCTATTCTCATGAAACGCTCAAAGGCATCATGAGTGGTTTTGCATTTGCACGAGCATTACGTGCTCACATATTAACATACACAGCAATCGGTCTTCATTTAATTGAACATGTAAACGAAGCAATGAACTTGATGGACAGAAAAGAATATCATGCATTTTTAAGTGATCGTTTGCAGTCCTGGGATACCAATCCTCCACGTTACAATCATTGTGCTGATGAACCACTTTTGAATAAAATGAGAGCATCTTTGCTAGATACGCTGGAATCATTCAAATCTAACGGCCCAACTGCACAATTATTTGTCCAGTATTTCGATATGGTCACAATTGCACTTCAATTCATGGAGGCCGAGCGTACAGGCAATTGGAAGCTCCATTTGCAGAGTATTAAGAAAATGATACCGTACTTCCACGCTTCAGGTCATTATTGTTATGCCAAATCAGCTCAAATCTATTTACAATCAATGGTAAAATTGGAGAAGACTATGGATCACCATGAATATCGCAAGTTTACTGAAGAAGGTGGCTTTACTATTCGTCGATCTTCTGAGGCTTGGAGCGGAGTATGGAGTGACCTGACAATTGAACACTCACTCAATCGTTTCTTCGGTGCTGAATTCAAACATGGAAAAGGCCTAACTCCAAAGGGATTAGCACGATATTTAACTTGTATGCCAGTTACTTTTCCTGTCATGGATGGCTTAGAAAGCTATTGTGATATCAATGTTCACTCTGATCATCACATTGGTTTGAATAACAATGGACCAAAGAAAGATAATAGGGATTTGAAGCTCGTGAGTAATTGGTTATTGGCGCACAAACCATTCGAAAATCGAGAGTCTCTAACGTCCTTATCAACAGGAGTTGCTGGTAACGAGGACGTAAACTGTCATGAAGCACTGAAATTGGGACAGCTTAGTATGGTCACAATGATCGGTCAAAATGCACAAAATGTTAGCTTTAGTTTGGAGTACAAAGTGAAACCAATCTCAGAAACAAGCAATTGTGCAAACAAGCGTTGTGGGTGTCGAAAGGCTAGCATGTGTCATAATGGTACTAAAATTACTAGCAACAACACATCAGACATTTTTAATAGATCTAATGTACAAGATGTCGATCATCACGATGAGAATAATAGAAATTCAGGTTCTAATCATAGTGATGATCATGACAATTGCCCAGACACTGATGATGAGTCGCCGGAGCACAAGCGATCTGAACAACGAGGACGATATTTGAAGATCAAAGACGTATTATGTAATGATGACTCAGATGAAGACATGGAAGATACTGAAAACGGAGAAATGGATTTTGATATTTTCTAATTTGCCAATACTTACTGCCAGTTATTTCATTTCATTTGCTAATAATATATATTTCATTCCATAAGGTTAATTCGAAATTTTCTGAAGAGACTATTGCAAAGAATATTATTAAAATTGCTTATGTTTTCATTGAATGCTTGCAGATTTGTGTTATTGTGGTAACGAATAAAGATAATTTTTCTATTTTTTCATAAACTAATACAAAATTCTGTTTACAACCCCTCCAGATCAATTATCCTTTTTTTCATGTTTTCATTTGATTTATTCATAAAAAATTAATTCGGTCTAAGAATCAGCAATATCTTCCTTCAGCGGTCTTAATTATTCCTCTTAGATTCCAGAATATTGGAGGAAAAAACTACATATCTCTCGTGTAATGAGTCTAGATATTATTCTACGAATATTTTATTTCTATTTAACAACTTCGTAATTTAATGAACATTTCCCTACCATTAGATTTTCTTCGACATTAAATATTCACCTCATAAAACTCAAAAAATTTTAATCTCTCCTTGAAACCTAAGACGAATTACACGCGCAAACTTAATCAGTTAAAATCAACATTACAAATTTAATACAGGTCTCATTAAAAAAGCCGAGATAACGCTGTTATTTCCAAATTTACCTCACAAAGTATATTTATTCATAATTGAAGATACGTGGCCTTGTGAGAAAAATTAAGGAAAAAACGTTGAAAAAAAAAAAATAACGAAATCATTTTCTTTCCATACAATCTTGAATTTTTATTCGAATATTAACACTACATAATGTTCCGCATATTACATGAATAAATCATAGATAATTAATAATCATTTATAATCTATGTGCAAAAATAGAACTCCATTCTATAATCCGCCATGAAGAAAAACAAGAAAATTATTGTAGGAATGTGTTTTAATAGTCGTATTTTTTTTTATTCGAATGACATAAATATGAACGTCTATAATCCCAAGGCAAGAAAATATAATTCAATGTATGATTATGGAACAATATCCTCACTCCATTTTGCCTAATTCTATTAAGCACGTAGTTGTCAATTATTCATCCACATTTAGCATCGGAAACATTATTAAAATTTTCAACGCAATACGCTTTATTTACAATTATATATTCATAATATATATTTTTATTTTCTCCTCAATATTTCATTCATAATTACGCTATTTATTCTTTCACTGCTCTTAGGCATATACAATGCAACAATGTATATGAATTTATTTAAAAAAAAACTATTGCTTATTTAGTACGAGACAAATTCAGTGGTGAAAGAGATGAATTGAGATAAATCGAAGAATTTCTCACTAGATTCTCTTTTAAATATCTTTCACTTCAAGCAAATGCAATTTTTCAATGGTCTTCCACTGTCCCACTATCCTCTCGCGAATATTTAATCAACTACCTATGTAAAATTTTCTACAAAAAAAGATCCTCTTACATTTTTTTCTCAAACCTATTCGTTTCAGAGATATTCACAAGATATGCTATAAATTCCCCAACTCATTCACCACTGAATCATTTCCTTTTCATCAATTAAATCATTAGTACGTGCTAAAAACAATTTTTCGCTCCCTCATTATTACAACAGTCTTAACGCACTCAGTGCACACGAAATTCTCCCTCTTACACACATACACACTAAGGACACATACATACATTTTTAAGTTTCGTGTGTACGATTGCAATATCATTAATTAGTATAAAATCATAATTGTTATGATAAAACATTTCTTTTTTTTTTCTCTTTTTTCATTCAAAAAATTATTCTATACTAATTATCATGATCAATTGTTAGTAAAGTGAATTCATAATGAATGCTAATATATCTAGGTGGATAAGTTTCATTTCGATTTCTTATTCTAACATTATGCTTTAACGTATTCAAATAATTCTTTCATGTAATTCTTTGTTTTTTCCATAATTTTTCTTAAAATCATAAATCAATAGTAGATCTTGGATGGCTATATCATATTTCTTATTTATCAGTATCACTCTGGTAAAATCATCTTAATTTTAATCATCACGATATATCGATTCTCATTAATCTAATATTTACAAAAATGTTCCCGAATTTGATTTTTTTTTCTCTTCGGTTAACATGAATTTAATCATAAAAATCACTTATTATAAATTCGTATAATGAATCATCATTTATCCATTGTAAAAAAAATCCATAGAATTCATTATCATACCAATTAAAAAAATCATATCAATGTTAATTTCAGTGATTAACAATTGTTTGAGGTCAGAAAAAAAAAATAAATGAAATACTTTTGATTAATGGATGAACAATGATTATTTGGAGCTTATGGGCAGTCAACTGACAATGTGCATTCTTTGCAAATTAAATTCTAAATGGTAATTTTAATGAAGAAAAATTAAATTTCAAAGAAAAATCGTCAAATAAATTTTTTCTTAATAAGCACCATTCTACTCGTAATGTATATAACGCTTGCTTACTCGTTTCAATGTGTAAATCAGCTTGTGAGCATTGTGCTGCTGGGTTGAATTAAATGTGGTTGAGAATATCTTGTAAGAGGTCCTGAAGAATTCATCAAGGAACCTTTCGTGAAGTCCAAAGAGTTCACCAGTTCCAAAGATATTTGAAAATATATGCATGCATTTTTTTGACACATAATGTTCCATCACTGGATTATCATTATTTTCTTAAGCGATTGAGGAAGATAAAAAAATTTTATATACTTTCGTTATAGAAAAATGCAGTCAGTGCCTTGAAAAGATTCCAAATGAAAAAATGATCCCCAGCAAATTTGCATCATGAAGAATAAACGAAAAAAGTAAGAAAATTAATGTGAAAAATTCATTAAATTTCATTTTAACTCTGAATTGGTCACATTATGATTACTGGACCTATGTTTTCCCTTATTTTCCCTATCATCAATTAAGAAGACATGTGAAAATTATAAGAGGATTGCCTTAGTTGATTGAGATGTATAGAAATTGGTAGTATTTGAAAAATTTCATTAATTTACCGTTCAAGTCCGAAAAAAATCATTTATTCAAGTAAATATGAAACTGCATTCTCCTCGTTGAGTGAGAAAAGTGCAGAAAAATCGCCTGCAGCTCTAATGCGCGTTTATACTGCTTGAAATTCATGATCTCGTCATGATGTAACCTCAGGGCATTTTCTCAAACATTTTCTACATCTCACCTTTGCATTGTACCCTTTCTTTTTAATTTTAATCAAGTGGCAAATCTCTCATGAAGTGATCAAAGCAGTTGACTTGCTTCTGGTGACCAATCTCGAGTTAATTAATGAAACTTTCACTGCTCCTGGGGCACTTTGAGGAGCACAGTTCGTGTACCATCAGCATCAGAGATGTTGATCTTCAATTCATTAGTCAATGCCTCGAGCTTATCAACAACTCTTGCACCAGGCTCAACGCCTGGCTTTGGTGGTGGCCAAACGTCATCCAATGGTGGTTCAATGTACTTTTTACTCAACTTAACATCGGAAAATTCGGTCTTTTGATTTAGCGTTCCACCCACATGATCCATTGATGATGTGTATTTGCTTGGTTGATCGTTGTCATAGCGTGGTCTTTTGTAGAGTGGTACTTGGAGGACAGGACTGTAATCGTGGTCCAGCAGTACCTCAACTTCCTCGAGGAGCTCATCGTACTGCTGTAGTTCACCGTCCATCAGTTGTTTCGTAAATAGCAGGCTTCTTGAGCGCCCTAGAATTAAAGAATCGTGTTAAAAATGAAATTGTCCATTTTCTTTGATAAGGATAGTGGTTTTATTTTGAAAAAGTGGAAGTATTCGGTACTGGAAATACGAGAAAGAGAATCGGCCTCGTAAATCATCATGAATCCCGAGAATTCCATAATTCTTCATAAATTTCTATCGCATTTGAGTCTCTACCTATAGGAGAGAGTGGAGAAAAATGGACACTATAATGAAACGGTTGGAGATGGATTTTTTGCGATGATTTCATTGAAAAGCTGAGGAAATTTTCAGCCGAAAAACGAGTATCAGATGTATTTTTTCGATTTTTTTGAAAATTCTATATTTTTCGGTGTTTCTGAGGGGTGAAGAAGCCTTTTCTTTTTTGAAAATTTTCAGCTTTTTGCAAATATCTCTGGTTCTATTGGCCGTAACAATTCGGGGTTGGTCTCAAATGAAAGGTAAGCTCATTCCCCATCGATTCATGGGGTTTCGAATTCAATATATCTATTTTTGGGATAGTTATAGGCCAAGAACTGTCTCACAAAACTGTTCCACAAAAATGCCTATAAATACCTTAAAAATCGATATTTTGAAATTGAAAACCCTATGAATCGATGGCAAATGATCCCACCTTCCACCTCCCATCAGAATTTTCACGTGACGACAAATAGAACCGAAGATATTTTCAAAAAACTGAAAATTTCCGAAACAAAGGATTCATTTACCCCTCTACAATGCTCAAAAAAGTCAATATTGCCGAAAATTCAAAAAAATGAGTTCCAGCACTTGTTTCCCGCCTAAAATTTCCTCAACTTTTCAATCGAATCATCAAAAACAATCTACCACTAATATTTCTATTAATTCCAAAAGTTTTCCATAATATTTGCCTAAAAATTTAGATGTGTCCATTTTACCCCTGATGTCCATTTCGCTCTGCCTTCCTCTATAATAAGACGACCAGAGTTAAAAATTTTGCCCTGAATCCCTCCAAGTGACAAACCTCATTCGCACATGCCGCATTTCTCTCGCTCACGAACAATTGAATAAAGTCATCATAAATTATAAGAATGTGCAGCCATATTAGTGATTACTCGATGGCACTAATTCGATGTACAATGCAGTCTTGCGTATAATAAAATTTTCATATCTTAAATTTTTGTATTTTTCCTTATTGATCTCTTTTTTTTTTTTTTTTCTTTTTTGGAGAGTCGTAAACAGAGATTATGTGAATGAACTCGAGATATTAAGGTCATAATAGGAAGTTTGAAGGCATGCGATTTGGATCGAAAGAATAACAGGCCTCATGGCCAACAGGTAGAAAGTAGTTGAGTATTTTTTTTTCCCCTCTATTTTTCACAGTCATTGAACAATTAAAGCGCATGCAATTTCTGAGTCTCTCATTTATCTGCACTATCAGCGATTTCAATCAGCATTTCTTTCATTCACCGTGGAAATCTTTCGTGTCATGGTAAAAAATAATTGCATGATTATTTGAAGTGTCATCATTAAACTCATTGGATATTGTGAAATGCATTCTTATTATTATTAATTGACAATATTTGCGGTCATTAACATTCTCAGCAAAAAGATTTGATTAGTTTTTTTTTTTTTATAAAATATCTCAAAATCTCGAAATGTGAGAATTTTCATGAGAACATTTTTTTTATGAAACAGGATTCGGTTTATAAAAAAACGCGAACGAAAAGTTTCTCATTTTCCTAAATCTCAACATATTTCTTCAAAACTTAAATCGAATCAGAATTATTCGAAACTCTATTATTACTTCACTAGTGAAATCATTTCGATCCGGAAACATCTTATCAATACGGATAATTACTGGATTTCCCATCTCCTAAAAAAACATTCCCTATTTTTTCATGTTTATCGCTCCTGAAGCGTCTTATCTCGTGCTTATCACTCCTCCTTCTTCATCTGTCTATTGGAGAAAAAGAAATTTGACAAATTCCAAATCTCTTCCATCATATTTTTCAACTTCTGTGACTTATGGTGTACGAGTGCTAAATAAAAATGAGAGAATAAAATCCAGTCAACCGTAGGACGTGAAAGGAGCCAAGGAAAAAAAACACATAAAGAGAGAAAAAAAAATGAGAGACAAGAGAAGCCATGGGGGCCTTTCACAATCCTACAGAGTTCAATGTCCCAATACGACCTGCAGAAATACTGCGAGCCAGCACGTGTAGGGGATACAGTTATGATAGATTGTTGTTCAACCACGTGTCTCTATGCCGGTTGATAAATAATAAATTGAGGATAGATTTGAAATAGATCTAGGACCTGATAACGATTCTCGGATCTTCCCCACAGAAGAGTGGAAAGAAAAAGAACGAGCCAACTCGACTTTGAAGCTAGCTTGTGACGATTATCTCTGAATGTGGAGGAGATAGAGAAATGCCAAAAAAAATCCCATTTTTTGTTGTTCTGGATTTTTTCTCACAAAAAAAGCTTCTATCGAAATATTTTTATCTTAATTATTCCCAGACATGTCCTAAGAAGACTAATCTCTAATCTCTGCACTAATCTGTCAGCAGTTAAGTATAGAAGAGAATAAACGATTGAATTTGGAAGAAAACTGCATGGAAGACAAGTGCAATTTAATGCATGAAGAAAATTACAGTGAACATTGACCTAATTCCGTTGAAAAAAAAAAACTATCTAAACACAAGAAGAAAAAAGAATTTACGTAAGACTTCTCACCGGCGAGTGGTGGCATTTTTTCTTGCTGCTCCTGTTCCCTCGTTAATTCACTCGAATTATTATTTGAATGTGGCCGTAGATTTGGTACAGCAACAAGGGCCAATGATAATAATAATACCATGAGACACGTTGCTGGTTGTGCACTCTTGTTACCTTTCTGAATTAGAGCCTGTAATCGTTTTAACTGGCCTGCTAAGCTCTGATTCTGTGTTTGCAGTGCTTTTATACGCTTGAGAAGAGTCATATTCTCTTCAGTGCACTGCTTAACACGATCCTCAAGACCATCAACGTACTCCTTTTTTCTTTTACGTGAATCTTGGGCTGATATTTTGTTACGTATTTTACGTCTAATTCTTTTCAATTCACGTTCCTCTGGTTTTGTTAATGGATAATGTGTTGGTAATGAAATTCCTTCTTTTTGTAGTAAACGTTTTTCTTCGGCATTTAGCTTTAATGGTGGATAACCAGAATTTGTCTCGCAGATATCATCGTCAGATGTTGCAGTCTTATCTTGGCTTATTTCTTCGTGCTTAATGTTGACCTGTGCATTATTAATTGTTTATTAATCAATTTGAATGAATTAATAGATTTATTTCTCATTCTCCAGTTTTTGGGGAATATCTTGATGCAGTCATAAAGATATTTCCAAATTTTTCACGAGTTTTCGAGATATTTCCGAAAAAACTGGGCTAAGAATTCAAACAATAGTAAAGATTTGAGATAAATTCATTCATTCTTTTTTTTTTTTTTTGTAAAATTTTTGTATTCATGGTAAACTTACGGGAATTGCTTTACTCAGAACATTTCCTTGATTGATGTGACTTATTTTGAAGTTTTTAAGGTTTCTTGCCTGTGTTGCATTTATTATTTTAATTGCACGAACTTCTTTCATATCCTTCAGACTAACTGGCAATAGTATTGAACGTGGATGACTACCAGAGCCAGATGGTGTTACTCTTATTAATTGGCGAATATTTCGTTTGCCAGTGCATGGATTTCTTATAGTAACTGTTGGCTCTTGTTTCATTATTTGTGGTTTTGGAATAGAATCTGTAAAAAATATAATTACCATTTTAGAATTTATTTCAAAATTCAATGGAAAAATTTATAGTGAGAAGCTGCAATTGCTCGGGTAAAATATGTGATAAAGTTCATTAAACATTGCGTCACAGTGTCTTCACGTGCATTAAAATGACGCATACTGACATACTTTATGATAAAGACCCACACGATTCTATCTTCTATGTTCTACTATTTTTATCATCTTTCAGTTCTCTTTGTCTTTCAAGTTTCTCTGGAATGCATTTCCATTACATTGCAGAAGTTCACCCACTATCAGAAATTGAAAGAAAAAGAATCATATCTTTTCACATTCATGAAAATTTCAATGAAAGACGAATTTCATACAAATTGATGGCAATTTAGTGATACAATGATGAAACTATGCGAATTTATTATGAACTAAAGTGAGTTTGAGTTGTGAAGAGGCTTATTAGGAAAAATATCCCAGACAATAGGAGATTTAAGAGTTTTTATCGAGAAAACTTCTTATTTAGTCTGTTTTTATAGACTGATAAAGATATTCAAATTGTAAAAATTCAGCACATGGACACATTTAAGTTTTCATGGATATATTATGTAAAAATCTTTAAAGTAATGAAAATATTGGAGATAGTTTTTTCTTGATGATTCCATCGGAAAGCTGAGGAAATTTTAGTCGAGAAACATGTGCCAGAATTAATTTTTTTCCATTTTTTAAGAATTCGATTTTTTCTGGCATTTTTGGGGGGTAAAAAGCCTTTCGATTTTTGAGCAAATTCATTCTTCTGGACACCTGTGACCAATTTCAAATGAAAGGTGAGATAATTTCCCATCGATTTATGAAGTTTCGGATTCAGAAATATCGATTTTTTACATAGTTATAGGACAAAAACCGATGATCATAATTTTTCACAAAAGTTGCCATAAATATTTGATAAATTGATATTTTCAGATTTAAATCTCATAAATTAAAAAAAATAAATAAATAAATCTCATAAATCGATGGGAAATGATCTCACCTTTCATTTAAGATCGGTCCCAGGTCGCTACGACCAATAGAACCAGAGATATTTCAAAAATCTTGAATTAGCTCAAAAATCCAAAAGCTCAAAAATGCTAGAAAAAACCGAATTTTCGAAAAATTGAAAAAATTAATTCTGGCACATGTTCTCCGACTAAAATTTCCTCAGCTTTCCGATGGAATCATTGGAAAAAATCTATCTCCCACTGTTTCATCACAATGTCTCTTTTGCCATATGTTCGCCTATATCTCGTAGATTTAAATATTCGTACACAGTGTTTTGGGCTGCAAAACAGTTCTCTTGATAAATTTCCTTAAACTATCCTCACGTGATTTTCAAGGACAAGCCTTCTTCACCTTTGAATTGAATTCACCTCGTTCCATCACGTCACTGCTAAATCAAATACTTGATTAATCAACAAAATAATAAAATTCTCACCCAATTCAACGTTGGGCTCTTGCTTTATAACTGGCATCGTGAATTCTGTATTCTCCACAACACTTGGATCAACAACAGTTACCAGTGCTGGTTCGAATTCCATTTCCTCAGTAGCATCAGTTGCTGGTGATCCCAAATTTGAACTCATAACTGATCTAACAGGACTGTCAATGCTGCCCATTGAATCATTTGGACTGTCAAGTGGATCAAAATCCACGTAATTCTGTGGACTATTAATATTATCACTGCTAATTTCAACTTGATCCTCTTCAATTGGTAGTAGCGGACTCAATTGTTGTTCACAGGACAGACTCAGTGCACTGGAAAGTCCACTGTCCGACGATGAAGATGGTATTGTTTCTAAATCATTGTCGATCAAATTGAA
Organism: Aleiodes alternator; assembly: GCA_963921955.1. Classification (NCBI taxonomy): domain Eukaryota; kingdom Metazoa; phylum Arthropoda; class Insecta; order Hymenoptera; family Braconidae; genus Aleiodes; species Aleiodes alternator. The sequence continues at coordinate 11,771,407 of OY998099.1, read as the reverse complement.
CTGATCATCCAGACTGAACATTGAACCAAATAAGTCGTCTGTATTTGTTGTCATCCATTCTTCTGCCTGTAATGAGAAATTTCATCGTCTTTTTTTAGTCAATATGAAGAAATTCTGATTTCAATGTAAGAATAATGGAAAATTTATATTAATTGCTATTTTTTCCGGCAAAAATGGACCATTATTGATAGATTTGAGGAAAATGTGCGAAAATGTGTGTTTCGTCAACAATTTTGGACATTAATAAAAAAAAAAAAAATTTGGACATTATAAAAATAGTCTCCTGATAAATTTCCATAAAGCCAATAATTTTCAAGATATTTGCAGAAAAATTGACATCCAATATTTTTTGAAAAAAAAAAGAAAATCTTCAATTTATCAGATGACGAGAAAAAAAATAATCAATTGCAGCAGAAGGAAATTAAAAAAATTGATTAAAACCATCTGATCAAACAAAAAACCCAAACCTGATACGTCTGCAGTAACGAGGTCATTTAATGTTATATGTGAAAATGTAAATGTAAATTTTAACCCTAGACTAACCCAAATTCCTGAAACTACGAGAAACCTAAATATAGGCGGATGGCGTAAAAGACTACCGAAACTGGTGGTAAATCCATCATTCGACATAGAACCGTAGCATGAACCAAGCTATATGTGCAGCCTTATCTCGATTCGATCAACAGAAGGCTGAACTCATTACTTCTATTTAATTATTATTACAAAACTCGAAAAAAAATTCTTTTAAACATAATTTCACTTGAGTTACACATAAATGAATCGAGGTCGTCATATCAACTTCTCTTTATCTGTGAAATCAACAATGGAGGTAAAATGTGTTGGTTTTTTTTTCTCTTCAAAAAAAAAAAAAAAAAAAAAAATTCAGACAATTCATATTTTTTCTTCCATTTTTGGTAAAAATATATGAGGCACTTTCGTAAACACATTATTACAAATATTTGCTTCAGACCAATTGTATTGAGGTGTTCTGGAATTTTAAAACTTGCGGATTAGCCTCGTTTTTTTCAAATGTAACTCAATGTTTTGTTGAAACTTCTTCAGAATTTTTTATGATAAAATTTCAACGATATCAGGAATGACACAAATTCAGGCTGAGAACTATTAAAAAAGAATCTTAATGGTTTCTCGTAAAACATGGGAATAGGAAAACCATTAAAAATGATCGGCAAAAAATTCGGGAAATTCTCTATAAAGAAATGATCTCAAAAGGATCGCTCTATCTCACTTAGATTCCAAGATATTCAAAAAAAAAAATGGTAACAAGAGGAAATCAAGTAATCTAGGAACTTTATATTCTTACAAAAAAGCCTAATAAATTTTCAGAAACTCCGTAATTTATGAGATATTGTTAATGTCTTATATTGCCATTTTAGAATCAGAGGGGCATAAGTTCTATGCTTATACACATTACTTAAGCCCTTTTGTTTGTGAGGCAACGATATAATCATCATTAATTTTTGGAAATCATCTTCTATCTCCAAATGACGAATATTGCTCAATTCGAATCAATTGGAGAGATCTATAACCAATCGGAAGCCGAATGGAAAGTAAGCAATGATTATCATTATCTCTTTTTTCCAGAAAGAACTTACGAATCACTTGGATTCGTTTGCTATCGGTTGAATACATTCAATTGGTTAAATTCTTAATGTTCTCTACATTCTGACATTCAATATCAGTCTCACTCATGAATACCAATAAAAAAGTGATGTAAAAAAATTCAGCATTTAGGAGAGTAATATGCAAACGATGCTGTATGAAAGACTTGACGTGATATACTCTCGGAAATTCTCGCAAAACTCTATTAAAAATAGCTCTGCAACTATCTTTGTCTTATACATGGGCTCTATCGCTCTCACTCTGTCTCATGAAACCACTCGTTTTCACCTCCAGCCATACAATGCTCATGATCATACATATGAATTCATTTTTCATTCAATCAATCTTCTCAAAATCTCTTAACACCAAGAAAAATTACGAAATTCAGAAATGTGAAAAAAAAACAGTGAATTCACTATGAAAAAAGAAAACTTGTAGCAAGAAATTTCCTTTTAACAAAGATTTTCCTTCACAATTTCTATATCTATATATATATTGAAATTTTCTGGAGTGAAGTAGATTTTCTTCGACTAAGTAAATTTTCTTATAACAAAAATTTTCTTATTTCTCAGTGTAAAATTGCATGAACTCCCAAAAAAGTTGTCTTGACAGATGTTCCAACTTCACTTTGCTCTACTTGAAAATTTTACTTTTCGTCATTTATTCGAAGAAAAAATCTGCAAGCATAGCCTCAATTGAGGCCACGAAAATACCTCATTCGTGGTATAAAATTCATTGGTATAGCTCTCCGAGAAGAAAGGCAGAAAAAGGGATTGTAAAGTTGTTTCGCCAGTGAAAGAAACCAATCATTCATTCTTTCTCTGTTCAGCTTATTTTCTCTCGCTTCGTTCTTTTCACAATCGCTTCAGTCTCAATTTAAAGTAACAGATACAGTTTTAATATAATACTTGTCAGATTTATAATGGAGCAGTGGCCCACATACTTTGTATTCAGAGAGAGAGAAAAAAAAAAAGAAAAGCAGAATAGCGTTTTATTCCAGAATATTATGGCTCTTATCGAAGTTTGTCGTCACGAAAACAAATAAACTGGCAACTTCTCGAAATTTTCGAGGAGTTTTACGTTATTTCGTGTGCGCAGATAGCGGAATTCTTCACTAATCACCAAATATTAGCTAATACAGAAGCTCCATAAACAAATCGTTATCTTAGAATCAAATAGGCATAAGTATTATGCTTATACACAGCACTTACGCCCCTCTATTCCTAAGTCAACGAAATTATTATTTTCTTCAAAATAATCTGACTTGAATAAGTTTCCATTGACTTATAGTTCACTGACCGTGAGAAAAATTGACGTCACAGGTAGACGCATTTGGAATTTTCGAAGAGCACTATATAGCACCCTATACTAGTATTATGGGCTATGACGCGAGACATTACCTAAAAAACAGGTTTTTGACCTGTATCCCGAAGCCAGAGATCCAAGCACAATATATCTGTAGATTTTTCAAAAAAAAAAAATCTGGAGGAATGTAATGTAATATGAGACTATCTGAGGCCAAAAAGCCATTAAATTCGATACCAGCTTCGATGGTTTCAGATGAACCGAAGCCGGTGCAGTCATGCAACTTTCTTCAGTGCTCGGTACAAGTTTTCAAACATAATATTATTATTATTATTATTATCAGAGTCTTGTCTTGTTATTGGTGGTTAATTTATCGTTGGAGAGTTTGAAATTAGAAAGAAAATTTCCATAAATCGATGAAAAATGATTAGAATTTTCTGCAAAATAACGATTTTTTTGTCGAGAAAACAGGTCATTATGAAAATTCAGTAGTGAAAAGGTAAAACAGGATAAATCGACTTTCTTCATAATCATTTTGAAGAGAATATCTTGGAAACTAAGTGAGATAAGGCGATATTACCCATTTTTTCTAGTACAGAATTTCAAAAGTTACAAAAGAAATTTCTCCATATGGTTTATCTTCTAAGCTCGTTTGCAAAAAAACTAAATGAGAAATAAATAGGCTTATCTTGTTTTATCTCTTTGCTACTGAATTGCTCTATCTCGCTAAGAAAAAAAATGACAAAATGAAATCAATCTGTCTAAAAATTTTATAGAACATTATTGATAATAAAGAAACTCATTGGAAACTTATGGAGCCTAATGTCCTTATTTATCCTAATGTCCTTCATATTAAGCCTCATTAACTCTCGACAAATAAAATTAACGTGAAAGCCATTTGAGAGGATAGAAAATTCTCCAGGTAGAAACAATTGTTGAGAAGCGTATGTGATTAAGTTCTCATTCAATATGGCGGCCCACTGAGGCAGCAATGCCGGCACGTGGCTTTCGGTTTCTTCCATATGTTACTTTGAATATCATCAACTAATTGATGCATTAGAATTTTCCTGAAAACATTTGTATTCTGTAATACTCCAAAAATACCCTCACCTAATTTTCACAATAACTGCACTTGTTTGTCTGGCGCCATTGAGTAATTTTCAAAAATAATGCTACAATAATTGAAGAGTGATAAGCAATAACATCTTAACCAACATTTTTTTCGAAATTTTTTAGATGGCATATTTGAATGCAGAAATGCTCGTTTATTAAAAAAAAAATTGTCATGAAATTTTTTTTCTTCTAAATTTTCGTTATCACGTTATTGCTTATTACTGTCCAATTCACACCAAATGATTGGAAAAAAATTTCGAAAACTATAATTCATTGGAAAACTTTATAAAAATTTGTAATCGTCTAATTTTGAATGTTCCCGCAAATATTTTAGCTTGGACACATGGCTCATACAATAACGCATGCGAATTTACCATATGTTATTTAAATAATTCAAGGGAATCCCGGCGTATTTGCTCAAGGAAAATAATGCATCTATATAGCAATAATAGAAGGTCTTCGTTGAACTCAATAAGCCTATTACAAGTGTTTTTGTTCATGTAAATTCAATGAAAATTAAGTTAATAACATATTTTTCCAGAAATTCCGAATAAATTCACATTGAAAATTTTATTTTTTTTCGAAGTAAAAAATAAGATAATCTTATCTTAACATGTATTGCACGTAATTTCTAATCAACAATTGAATTACAAAAATTCATTGACTTATCGTTAAATTTCATCAGAGAGTCCATGATAATTCAATGAATTCTCGGTCATTTGCCTGTTCAAATGAGCAGTTCTGAGTTAACGGTACTGAGGACAATTTTTAACGGTAAAACACACAATTCCTCAGGCAGCCAAAAAAAAAAAAAAACGAGTAACAATTGCTCCTTTCCATCCACAATCTTTGAATCTGCTGATGAATATTTTTTTTTATTAAAAATTTAAAAAGTGGAAAGTGAAATCTCGAATTCTCCAGATTTTCATCTTTTTTTTTTCCTTTTCCTTATAATAAATTAGAAATAATTACTCACAGTAATAGCGTCATTAACGTAGCTCTCCTTCATGAGAATATCATCCTTGAGATTTTCCCTGAGTACAGGATCCTCACGATCAAATAGATACTCCATTAGAGTCATATTTGATGATGTAGACGTCATCCTGACAGTTTTTTTTTTATAAAAATTAAATTCAAACAATTTAACGTGATTAGTTCAATCCACTAGTCACTGTACAACACACACGAGACTTCCATAAATTTATTTGGAGTCGAGCACACAAAATGAGGAAAAAAAAAAAAAATTAAAAAATAAAAACCAGTGGGGAAATTGCAGGGAGAAGCATGCGTCACGAGGTGAACGATGAACAAGAGTCCAATATATATAATGAGAGTGGGATGAACGGATTGTGTTGAGGCGCTTGTGCTCTCACTCTCTCGCCCCACCCCAAAAAATAAAAAGTATTGTCGAACTATCCAAAGAGGTAATCTCCGAAGTTGACTCGAAGCTGAAATTTACATGTTGTAGTATAGAAGACCGAATATTTCCGAAGTTACATTCATTTGAGTGTACAGTTTTAATGGGCAACCGGTTTTCGATGCTTCACTTCATGTTTTCATGTTTTCACAAAAATCAAACATTTTTTTTGAATAATTTAGTGGCCAATACTGGCCTGATATTAATCAACACATTTGTATTGAGGATATATATATTACATTAGACAATTATATTAATCAACACATTGAATCACTTGAATCACGACGTATTCACGAGGATAATCTACAGACGAATGACACAAAATAATAACCATACTCCTAGATAGAATGCCAACGTGGCACTAAATGCGTCAGTTGAGAGACGCTAAACCAGGGGATATCGTGGATTTTCATTGGCTGGGCGGGTCGCTTGCTCCGTACGATGCAGGCTTCTCATTGGTTGGAAGAGTGACGTGGTGAACAGCGCGGCAGTTTCGAGCGGTTGATTCAAGTGCTTGTGAATTTTTCGCTGGAGTTGCATCATAAAATCAATGCAAACGGATTTATTTGCGTTTGATTGTTTATTTCATTTGATGAGATGAGTCAGAAGATTCAATGTGGTTTTTTTAGAGGCAAACCATTGTTATTTGATGATTCTTAATTTTTTCTTTCAAGTATTTGAAAATTATGTCTGAGTTCATTGAAAACAGAATTCGGCCAAGTTGAATTTGTGAGAAATCGTTTTTTTTTTTGTAAGAATAAAATTGTGTACGAAAATGGAGAGATTTTTAAACCGAGACTCATCGTTTTCAGAAAGGAGTAAGAGTGAATGTATATAACTGTAACTTTTCTGCGATTTATCTTAATTATAGGGGAGAGCGAGAAACAAGTGGACCTGGAAAGCAAAAGGAACCTTTTTGAACAAAAAAAAAAACATTTTTTTTCGAAGTTAAGGCCTTCCCAAAAAAATCGGGGAAAAGTTGAATGCTCTAGTATGTCTACATTGTTGGGCAATATTTCCAAATATTTTCATGAAGGCTTACAATTTAAAAAACAATCACATTTTTTTACTAAAACGTGAATTAATTTCTTCAAGTCCATCGCGTCCACAATTATTTTTTTCTTTTTACCGGAAAAAATGGATTTTCCCATTTTAAGGTAAAGAAACACTCTTACTGAGCATTATTGAGCTCTGCACTACCTACAACTGAGAAAAAAGCCACTTACTGATTGCTAATAAGAGAAAATATGTGTTCTGTAATTTCAGTGCTCGATAAAATCGTTCTTCAATGCTTCATTGTTTCTTTTTTTTGCACTATTTGAATTTTTTTCATTGAAGAGAGGCAAGAGATTTTCATCTTTCAATCGTGAAAATTTTTCAAATAAATAAAATCAATGAATTATCATAATTTGCCCTAAGAATATAGTGATAAGTGTTCGGAATATTGATTCCGCACGAAATTCCTCCCAAGGGATTTATTTTCATACTAGTGAAATATTGGAGAATATTGCAGAGTAGTACGTAACAACAGGTGGTCAAAATTCAATTATAGATGTATTACTGCAGATGATGTATTCATCAAAATAAAATGATAAAAATGATTTAAAAAACCTACAATCCATTATGTTTCTCCGTAATTTCTGCAGCTGATGGACAAAAACTAAATGAAGTAAATAGGCCACGTTGATTCAATTAGAACGGCAGTTTAATGCTGCCATGTTAAATAAAGTTGAGTAATTTAATTGAAAACTACATTGACATCATAAAAAGCCATTTGTTCAGGCAAAAAGGGGGGGGGGCATTATTTTCCGAAACTATTAAAAAATAAATTTAGTCGTGCAATTAATTTAATTTTCTTCAACAATGAATTTGCACTCTTCATCTCTGTCATTACATATTTTACGAGTGGTGATGATGATATTCATTTAGATAATGCGAATACTATGTTAAGCATTCAAATAATGTGAATACTATGTTAATTAAGTGTGAGCATAGAAGAATGCAAAAACAATTTTCCCTTGAACTGCGATGAAATTACGATATTTATTAGAATAAGGAAGATAGGGGCAAAATGAAATGAAAAAAGGATTTTTTTTAGGAGATTGAAGGCATTTACAGAAAATTGACAACACTATAGATAGGGGAAGATGGGGCAAAATGGACATCAGGGGTAAAATGGATGCATTCAAATTTTTACACAGAAAAAAATGTTTTCTTAATTTAAGAATGTGCAGTCACTTAATTTAAGAATGGCAGGTCACTTAAATTAAGTGACTTTTCTCACTTGAATCAAGTGACTTTGTCTTTCTTAATTTAAGAAAGTAAAACTCACTTAAATTAAGTGACTTTTCTCACTTAAATCAAGTGGCTTTTCTCACTTGAATCAAGTAACTTTTTCTTTCTTAATTTAGGAAAGTAAAAGTCACTTAAATTAAGTGACTTTTCTCACTTAAATTAATTGACTTTTTCTTTCTTAATTTAAGAAAGTAAAACTCACTTAAATCAAGTGAGTTTTCTCACTTGAATCAAGTGATTTTTCTTTCTTAATTTAAGTGACCTGCACATTCTTAAATTAAGAAAACATTTTTCTCTGTGTAGGCAAAAATTATGGAAAACTCTTAAAATTAATAGAAATATTGGCGGTAGATTGTTTCTAATGACTTTATTGGAAAGCTGAGAAAATTTTAGGCGGAAAACAAGTGCCGGAATTGACTTTTTTCATTTTTGGAGATCTTTACTTTTTTGAGCATTTCAGAGGGGTAAAACCTCTTCTTTTTTTTGAAAATTTTCAGTTTTTTGAGAATATCCTCGGTTCTATTTGTCGTAGCGTAAAAATTCTAACGAGAGGTGAAAGGTGAGATCATTTCTCATCGATTTAAAGGGTTTTCAATTGAAAAATGTCGATTTTAAAGGTATTTATGGACATTTTTGTGAAACAGTTTTGTGAAACAGTTTTTGGCCTATAAGTATCCCAAAAATCGATATTTTTCAATTCAAACCCCCATAAATCGATGGGAAATGAGCTCACCTTTCATTTGAGACCAACCCCGAATTGCTACAACTAATAGAACCAGAGATATATGCCGAAAACTGAAAATTTTCAAAAAAGAAAAGGCTTTCACCTCTAAAAAATACCGAAGAATGTCGAATTTCCAAAAAAATCGAAAAAATACATCTATTACTCGTTTTCCGGCTAAAATTTCCTCAGATTTTCAATAGAATCATCAAAAAAATCCATCTCTAACCGCTTCATTACAGTGTCCATTTTGCCCCATTCTCCCCCATAAGAGAGTATCTTCACAAATTTTTTCAGACGTTTTTGTGGAGATTTTACTGTACTGAAAAAAAATTCTGGTCCATTTTGCCCCTCAGATTCGCTTTTTTCTTAGTCTCGCTAATTCATAAAAGAGAAAACAATTATTCGTGTTACTTTCGTGTTTCTCATCGTTTTGGGAATGCTAAAAATAATAAAAAGTAATACGCACTAAAAGAAATAAAATAAAAGAGACATTAATTAATGTTAAATTCTTCTTAAATTTGAATTAAACTATTTCCTCTGTAAATTCACCATAAAATTCACTCATTCATTCAAATACCGTCTCTTCAGTAATCCAAGTATTCCGTGAATGTACAAGAATTTCATCATATATGAGAAATGTCTTGTACGAATGTCATACCTGTGAACAAAAGGGTTGAAAACTGAGTGTTATTCTTTTTGGTGGTAAACTAACTGAAAAAAAGGAATGAAAATAGAAATGGCAACTTGTTTTATGAGAAAATACCATCTGTTGGAAGTATATTCACCACGAGTTACAACAAAACTTTTTATATTTTCTTCCTGAAAAAACAAGAAGCAATATCTCGTGCTTACTTTCATTTCCCTCGTGAATTTGATATTTAGCAGTAAAACGAGAAGATAGGAGGAAACAATAATTTACCCGAGAGATTTATCATCGGTATAAATATAAATTCATTCTGAAAGATTATTCTACAATTGTGATTTTTTTTTTATTTGCAATCATTTACATGTTATCGTATTTTTCAGTGATTTAGTTGTCATTGAAATTCAAAATTCTCATTGTTAAAATAAGTAACGTGAATTTATAGCACTTGTCAGATGCATAACGATCTCATTTATTCCCCAAAATACTGGAGAAATTTTGAATAGAATACTGCAGGGAGGGATGTTTAATTTGTTGTCACGTTCAGAACTCACGACAAAATTGTCGGATAATTAATGAGATTCATCAGGATAATTTCCCCCTTTTTTCACAGCAGCTTTAACCATTTCAATCAGTTTTCGGTGTGACATTTTCAGTTACCATTGGGTCCACGCAGCGTGCCTTTCTGTAATATAATAATCTAGTTACGGATTTCAATTGGAACCGAAGATAGGGTAGCCTGGGGTAAAATGGACCTGCGGGGATAAATAATCCGGGATATTTTTTGTGAAAGAAAAGGCCTCTACCAAAAAAATTGAAAAAATTTTCCAACAATGGAGATGTATTGGGAAATGTTCTCAAATTTTTGCAGATTTTTCGATGGAGTTCTTTACTTTGAAAAAAAAAATCCTAAATCATATTGCGCTGATCTCCTTCATTCTCAATGAATTGAATTTATTCGTGATTTTAAAAGGTTAAATCCTCAATTTTCTCCAAATATTTTCAAAAAATTTCCATTAATCAATCATTTCCTTGGCTTTTCAGTGCAATCACTGGAGAAATTTAGTGTTCTAAACGGTTTCATTGGAGTGGCCATTTTACCTCACTTCCTCCTTCTTCGGTGAATGAAATTTTCACTGCCAGTTGAATACGGAAAATTTAATATTTAAAGTTCAAACTCACCATGTACATATAGTAGAACATAATCCCAAACATAACCATACCTATGAAATTCAGAAAACTCCATCCACCCCATGCATAAAAAGGGGTTGAGGATAGATAACCTCCACTTGGATAATGTGCGCAGATACCCATTTTAATAGGCACCCTATTTTTTTTTGTTAATCTCAGCTTATTACACATTTACGTAATTTCAACATTGTAAATTTTGTTGATAATTTATCAAAATAATTTATTCTCAAAATATTTTTTTCGAAATTCTCACTTTTTTTTTTAACTTGATAACGTTAATTTTCATGAATGATCCGAAATTGTCATTTTTTTCTCCCCCTTCCTCTCCGAAAACATTGAAAAAAAAAAGGAAACCCGCAATTGTTCTAACGACAACTTGACAGCTTGACAGGCCTTTCGATTTATTGTTCCGGAGAAAGATAAAATCGATATTGGCAACTAAATTGAATTTGTTTCTCAGTTGAGGCAATTCACTCCTATCTCACGTCGAACGTAATTTTTCATTTGATTTATTAAACGGAAATTGTTCATGAATTTTTCGAGTCAATTTTTAACACGATCGTGTTAAAAATTTGACTAAATCATTGTATCAACTGAAGAAGAAAAAATCACCGGTAATTTTTTAATTTATTTACTAGTCGTTAACATTTTTGCATCGATGCTTTCTATCGAATTTAATCTGTGACCTGGAGAGAACGAAGGAATAATTCACTTATAAATAGAATTAGAATTGTTAAAAAATTGAGGCATGTCCTAGAAATTGAATTTTCAGGTTCTCTTTAAAATCGTAAATAAACGACAGACTCACGTGTTAGAAGCGAATCAATATGCATCAGCAAATGAATCTGTCTATGGACGAAGACGATATAATCGTCACACGTATCTCCTCATACGTCTATATATACTCGTTTAGCATTCAAAGGCATCAACTAGCGGAACGTGTCATTTGATTATACCGAAAGGATTCATCTCTAAAAAACACTAAACTTTTCTCTCAAGTATAGAACCTTCTGCTTTTGCATGAAATATATGGAAATGCACGAAAATTTAGGAAAAATAGAATAGAACTGATCATTTGGAGAATCAAGGGAAAGAATAAATATTAGGGTAGACGGGGGCACAATGAACCAGGATTTTTTTGGAATACCGTCAATGGCCCAATTAATGCCATCGGCCCAATTAATGCCGCTTTTCATACATTTTCGTGATTATTGAACTTATTCGAATTCTCAACTCCCAGTAATTGATAACAGTAGCTAGGAAAAAATTCTGAGGACACCGGACAATCAAAATATCCGATATTTCTCTACTAGATATATTTCTAAAATTAATCCGTTAAATGCGACCAGCGTGCTCAGCAAGATAAAGCCCTAAAGTTCTTCATGTGGAGTTAGAGTGCCTCATCAGTTCAATGTGTGATATTGAGAAAATTTAAGTATTTAATAAATCGAAAATTGTATTGATTGTTAGCAAAATCATTGGACTTTCATATAAATTGACGAATAATTTAAAAATAACGACCAGTGATGGAAATTAATTGATGGCAATTATTGGGACCCTCTATGGCAGAAATCGGGTCATGGTGGCATGAATCGGGCCATGGGCAAAATATTTTCAAAAATATAAATTAAATAATTTTTATCATTAATTCAGGAAAATAATTGATGTAAATGATAGTCCAGATCCTAAATTCTTTCGAGGAAAAATCAAATTTGAATTTATGATAAGATATAATTTTTCTATGAAAGATATGTGGCAGAATAGGTCTCTTGGTGGCATTAATTGGGTCATTGACGGTAAAGGACTTTATGAAAAAGCCTGGAAAGAATTGAGAAGATGCTTCAACATGTTTACATTGTTGTGTAATTTTTTCAAATTTTTTCGAAGACGCCTTCACTTCCCAAAAAAATCGAAAATTCATAAATTTTCGATTTAGAGATTTTTCGAAAAACTCGACTATAAATTTCCTCATAATAAACTTCTTTATAATTTTTTGAAGGAGAAGAGAATAGAAGGATTGAGATCTTGGAAATAATTTAACGACGGATTCTATCTGTACATAGATTTTAGTTTAGCTGTACCGCATCGAATAGGATTTTGAAGATTAAGCTTTGGGCTTTGCGTATACCACGTTTTCCTCAAGGGAAGGGGGGGAAAGGCTTTTCGAGGCCGATGTAAACTCAAAATCCGTAGTGCACAATCCTCTCACGTACATGGAAAAATGTATATATATATATATATATATATGAAAAGAGAGAAAGAGATAGAAAAAATTGCATATTGTTGACTGCATCCTGGTAGAATCAACAGAATTAAAGTTGTTTCGCTATAGTCAATTCGAGAAGCTATTGCATGCTAAAAATAGAAAAATGTAGTAATAATAAGAACAAAAGTCTGTAAAACTTATTTGTATTTTTGAGAGTTGAAACATGGTTTTGTTTAACAATTTTCTTTTCTTCGAAAATTCCCTGCAAGCATAGATGCTATTAAGCAGGAAACTTGGTGTTTACAAAGTAAAATATAGTCTGCATAGTAATTGCAAAGTTGTAAGGACAACTGAAAGTGTTTCATCTATCTTTGGTGAATTCTAGTCACGATTTCTCTCTAGTACAGGTAAAACTTGAGTCTCAATGTGACTATTCTTCTGTAATTTTATTCTCTTCACCAATTGTGTGAAGCTTCTAAATCTATTAATTCGGTGAATTTTCTTAGGGCCCGTACGTCTGATTCCATTTGAACTGGTGGAAACTTTTTGAATTTTCAGTTGATTAATTGCATGTTTGAATTATCATACAGACGAGAATTTTCGATAAATTGGCAATATTCAACTTTCGAAGGAAACTGGATGATTTTGAATTATAAACTTGCCAGAAAGAAAGTGTAAGTGCAGTAATATATTAGAGGAAAGTAGGATGAAATGGATATACTCGTTAAACAGTCCGGAATAGAGATTTTTCAATGATTCCATTGGAAAGCTGAGGAAATTTCAGGTTCCAAACATGTGTTGAACTTAATTTTTTCAAATTTTCAAAAAGTCGACCTTTTGGGTCAAGATTTGAAGGAATATCCCTTCCTAAATCGAAAAAATTCACTATTTTGGGTATATCTCTGTTTCTATTGGTCATAGCGATCTGAGGTTGATCTTAAATGAAAGATGAGCTCATTTCCCATCGATTTATGTACTTCTCCTTTTCTTTCAACGTTTTTTCAATGATTTATAGCCCATTTTTTGAAAATCCGTTTTTGCTCTATATTCATGTGAAAATTCGCTAATTTTCTCCTAAGATCTATATGATCTTGATTTCCTATCCTATGCTTATGAGCTCATCTTTCATTTGAGACCAACCCCAAGCTGCTACGACCAATAGAACCAGAGATATCCTCGAAACAGTGAAATTATTCAAAAATAAAAAGGGTTTACCTTCAAATCTTGACCAAAAAATCAAAATTTTTGAAAAGTCCAAAAAAATCAATTCTGGCATATGATTTTCATGGCAAATTCCCTCATCTTTTCAATGGAATCTTCAAAAACAACCTATCTTCAATTTTTCTATTGATTTCAAGTGATTTTCATAACATAAAACATCAAAACTCGGATGGGTCCATTCGACCTATTTCTTCCTTGATTATAAAATCCATTTCCCGATTTATTCATTCGTCATACCAATTAGATTGCCCATGGTTCTTCCGATATTGCTGATAAGATAATTCAATTTACCAATGGCAGCGTCATCTGCAGTTAAGATATTTGCTATACGTGATGATATTTCTTCTGATTCTTGCAATTCACTTTTTCCCCGCAAATTCACGATATTAATCTCTAATCTGCGAGAGAAATTTGATCACACTGAAGGACATCCAGTAATTGCAGATTGAAAATGGAGAAAAAAAGTGGATATAATTGAGTATCAGCATTATGTCTTCATGCAGGTATTTTTTTTGCAGAAATGATTTTCAGCGTAAATTTACTACACAAATGAATGTGTGTCAAGAACAGATGAGCCCAATGAGTCATTCTAAAAATTAGGGTGATATAGTGTTTTTAATGATAGTAATAGTCTATTGTAAAATTTTGTTTTCCATTTACCCAATACATTTGTATAATGCATGCAACATTGGCTTTTCTTTCCATTTTCATTATTCTTCCATGCTTCTGTTTCTTTTCTTTACATTATTCTCAATGCTTTCATCTTCATGTAGCTGGAAAAACATTTCTATATAGCTATTCTACTCTCATATGCAGTGCCATCTAATGCTCCATGACATCATTTTATTTTTTCTCTTAGCAAATTTTTTATTTTTTTTATCTTCACTCTTCCATTCACTTTTGTTCCTCAAAATGTGTGTCAGATGGTGAAGTTTTTAGTAATCTTATAGATCAGAAAATGAGAGCATTATGAAACTCGTACAAACCCCTGGGATGTAGAACAGAGTATAAGTGTTTAAACTAAAGTGAATGAAGAATAAAGTGAAAAAAAAAGAATGAACGAAAGAAATATCATTTTCTTTCTTGTTACTCTGTTTCTCTGAGAGTCCTGGTAACTTTAAAAATAATATTTCAAAAGTTCATTCCTATCTTCATGCTCTGTAACTTGGTAGATTCTTTCCCTTCCATTTCATTCTTCTCCCATACGTCTTTGGCCAATGTTAAGAATAATGCGAAATAACAGAAGTTGAAAAATGTAATTCAACAATAAATTGAAAAAAAAAAACTTTTTTCTTCAGTCATTTTTGTTTTTTTTTTCCCATAAACAAATTGAAAGAAAAAATTATAATTGGACAGTTTATGGAGATACATAAGTGGCAATTGGATGTTAAAATGATGTTTAAACCGCAGTTACTGCTCTCCCAAGTATCCAAGGTATATCCCATTAATTCTCCGAGACTGTCAATGACAGATCTGTTACTCCCTCTCGATTCGCTTGCTCTCTCTGTATCACCCCCTTTCCTCGAGAATTGAACAATACATGGAACGTATGGTAATTTGGATTGGCAATGCCCCCTCTTCTCCTGTTGTGCTTAACCGCATGTAGTCGACATGGAATTAATTATAGCTATGGTGTCACATGCGTTTCTGTTTGAATATTTCCATCTGAAATTCTACCTTGTCACGTCGTGAAGTGCGTCATATTGAATGACGATTCAATTTTCAAGTATACTCACTGTGAAAATTATTATTTTGTGCAATTGATGGAAATGATTTATATGCATTAATGTAATCCTAGTGGCAGGTTAAAATGATCGATTTTTATTTATTTTTTCCTTTTAGTTATTATAGTTACTGTAACTATTTCGATCTTTCAACATCTCATCGATACTAGAACGATGTCCAAGATGATAAATTGTTATTAGATAATATTATGAATATTCAATATTATTCCGCATTTGACTCACGCTGTCTCAGTATCTAGGATTGCGATTGGAGGATCCTCGGATTTTAAATACCAATATTCCCGCCATTGATTTTTTTCATGTAATTAATTGCATTGATCGTCGCTATATGTCCGGTAACAAGCATTTTTCATGATTTTCAAAAATTAATAGACATTCTGACGAAGAAAAAACATATAAGGTTATATAAGGAAAAAGTAGGTCTGTAATCATGAATTTTCGCAGCGAAACTCAAACTGAACCTCGCTTATGGGCTTTCAATGTTAATTTAATTATTTTCAAAAATCAATTTTGGCCTTATTTGTCTGGTAAAATGGGGTAAACTACATTTTAAAAAAATCTACTCATGCTATTCTATCGAGAGAGACCAAAATCGAAAAGGAAAAATAGATTGCCCTTGGGATTATGAAACGTTGAAATTAATTTTTTAAGAGGAGAAAAGTCTGATTGAAATAATTCTACACTGGATATGATTTTATGAATTCCGATGATTATTGATTAAAATGTCATAGGGTCGACACTCTCAATGTGACTACTCTAAAAATTCTCGTTCCTCTGATTCAAATGTTCGGTCATCCCCCCAACCCCCCCCCCCCCCTCCTGCCAATGGACCGAAAATAACTTTTCAAATGTCCACACAACGTGTGCTTGAATTATAATTATTCAGTTTTGATAAATGAATCTCATTATCGAATTCTTATTTTTTTTCCACTGCAAGCCGCTTTGTGGATTATGATAACAAGGCTATCATTTCTACCACATGATCTCTAGCATGGATAGATAATTTCTATTATTCCAGTAGCTTCCAGCAGCTTTTCATTTGTTATTCATCGTATTACGTAACATGGAGAACTGTTCTTCGTTGGACCAGAATTTGAATGATGAAATGAATACGACGAACACCTCTCAAGTTTCAAAATGCATTGGGTATTCTCGTCAAGGTTTCTGTATTTCGACTATTCCTGAAGTTTCAGCTAAAATTTGCCTATCAGTTAACGTTTCAGCTGACGTTTTGATACAACCAAACTTCACGCGTATTTAACGAAACACCTAGGAAAAAGTCGATAATTGTGAAGCTTTCGTGATGCTACTCTTGTCAATTTTGTACTTCATGGATATTGGCAAATATTCCACGAATCTAGAGAGCTTATCAAATTTTTTTACATCTAACATTACTCCAATCGACCAATATTGAAATTCCGCTTTTGAATTGATGGAATTTTCCACTGGGTAATCTGGAAATTCTCCATATTTTTCGAAAAACCCTTGGAAACGTTGAAGCTCAACAGTGCATAGGCTTTATGGAAGGCGGAATGAACGAATTAAATTTGTTTCGTGATCGAGATAAGGGCGATCGAGAGAAAATGCACCTGTGGATAAAAATTCTCCAGGATTTTTTTTTTTGGAGTGAAGGACTTGACTAAAAAATTAGAAAAAAAAATTGAAAAGATTTTTTAACATGTTTACATTGTTGAATAATTTTTTCAATTCCTTTTGCAAAAGCCTTCAGACTGGAAATAAGTCCTGGCTCATTGATTACAAAGCTGGAAGATAATGATCGAGTTTGAAAAATCAAATTCTCCATTTAATAAATTTGTATTATCACAGAAGTGATTTTATTGGGGAATTTTTTTTTCTTGAAATGGAGATGAATAATGAAAAAATGTACATTTTCATCTGCAATTTGTACCAAGTAACCAGAAGATTTCAGAAAATCCAATATTTTAGCAGCTTTCATGATATGACTCATGAATATTCCATCACATTATTATAAACAGAATTGGGAATTTCACTTGACAATTTAACGTCATCACTAAGTCTCTGTCAAATATCTGTATGAGATGAAAGCACTTGTTCTTGGTGTACAAGGAGATGGCTCTGTTCATGACATGACACACACGATACGTCCATTGGTACGTGTATCCACGGTTCAACAGTGCCATTGCAAAATTTTCCACACTACCGAATACAATTGGCAATATCATGAATAAACTCGTGACGAAAAAAAAAAACGAAATGAAGCATTAGCTGATGCGTAAAGACAATGAAAAACAAGTAGGTCAATTGTGGATAATTTGAATTGTTCGAAAATAGAGAAACATTGATTCAAATGATTGTGCATTAGAGATACGAGGTTTATCACATAATGATTATCAATTTTGAGCATACCTTCACAGATGGACTCATTTAAAATTAAAAAAGCACTCTAAAAAATTCATAGAATAAAAAGAAAATTTATTTTATCACTTTTTTTCCACACGGATGAAAAGCCCTTTATCAAAAGAATGAATTTCAATGCCCGAAGGGACAGTTAGTGAAGATTACTCGCCTTTCCTTCTTTTTTTAACAATTTTTTTCCATTTTTTTTGGGGCGGGGGGGGGGGGGGGTGGATTTTGTCAAAGGTTTTTTTCCAGCGGAAATTGAATGGATAGCAGTGCATATAAATTGCTGCAAACGTTTTGTTCTGTGAAAATTTACGAAAAAAAAAATGCTATATTTTTGGAGCTTCAGTAAAGAATTAATTTAAATTCACTCGGGGAAATGAGCTCTTCATGCAATTTTAATTAATTACCTGGAGTTTTCTCATCTAAACTGGAACTACTCTATGTCGAAGGTTTCACATGGACAATGTGAATGGATAAGCTCTGGGCTCTATAGGAAATGTTCCAGGCAGGAACAATAGGAGTTACGTTATCCTTGGACAATGCCATTCTTGGGGGTAAATGATGTATGACACGATTGATATGACTGTATTCGTGAATTATATTATATTGATAAACTATTCAGGTGGAATTCGATGATAGTGTTGGTTCAAAGATATATTCATTTTATTTTATTTAGTTACATCACTCTGTTAACATTCAGCGGAATTTTACGAGATTAATTTTTTTAATTTGGTAAAAATTTTGTTAAAATTTTTTCAACGAATTTTTTCATTTTGTGCTTCATTCACTGAAAAATGCAGTGAACCAATCTCTATTTGTACATGTAATTAATTGCCAGATTCGATATTCAATACTTTTTTTCCATTGAAAATTCCAGTTCAATGATGGTGTGGCTGTGCATAGCTGGACCACAGTTAATTTAACGAATTTCTTTAAATCAGAGAAGGAACATGTATTTCTATAGGGATTATACTCTGTAAAAAAAGTTATTTATTGAATTTCCAGTATATTTTTTTCTATATGTGTTTATTAGAAGAGAAAGCCAGAGTACCTTTTTTTTCTTAATACAATTTATATTAATAAACGAATGACAATAAAAAAACGAATTTTTTTTTATGCATTCGAAATGGGAAGGCTTCTCAAACCCTTTCGATTGAATTTCCGATATATCCTCAACAGAAAATTCACACAACAAACTCAGCGGCTCAGTTCATTTTGTATTCCACATTGTACCAGAATTTCGTTCCACTTGAAATGTCTCCATTGAAACATAGATAGTCAATCAGTAACGTTATTCCTAGTGTAACGTCAAAGCTCTGCATAGATCCAATCAGTCTATTCCAATCGTTACACTAATTTCAAACCTCCCAGTTCACAAGTGATTACGATATCCACAGATTTCCACGCAATTACCTTTATTTGGCATCAGACATGTTCTTGGTGTTCTGAGGATCGTTACATTCTATCATACTTACTGTACATTTACAATTTCCTCATGCATATCATTTACAGTGCAAACGAATCATCATTTCCTTTTCCCCACAACTTAAATTCAAATCAATAGGTAGAGAAAAAAAAATTAACCAATTTTGCTTTGATCTCTGGTGAAAATATAGTTTGATTTTTTTTTTTTCACATGCGATGAAAATGGATTGGCATGCTTCCTTTGATGGCTTCAATTTCATGAAGTAATAGTGTTCGAAAAATATACACCATCAGTCTCTACACATCAGTGCTATCAGGAATACTGATACAATAATTTCCACTAGGAGAACTTTGATTTTTCATGCATGTGTTTTCAAACAAGTAGTGAAATGACGGAAAGAGGCATTCTGAAGAATTTCATGCAGAGTATTTTGTGAATATCTTTGAAACTTGTCTGTTTGGGAGGGAAAATAAAGGAAAATCCTTTTGGAGGTAATTTGATGGACTACAATAGTTATTAACAACTATATATTCATAGTCAAGCTCTTTTTCTAATGTTATTTGTAAGAAAAAACATCAAGTGTCACCGATTAATTAATAAAACGCCTCTTTTTTTAAAACTGGACTATTTTATTATTTCAACAGGATAACAACACTTTTTAATTCTACACTCACAGAAATGTCCTCAGTGAGGTCATCAAGATTTCTTTAGTACCTTGGAATCTAATACTAATTCAAGTTAGTTTTACGTAAATTAGCTGGAGGCAAAGATCTCTGGCAACTGGTCCACTAGCTTCATGCTCACGTAGCACAGCGTATCTTCTTAGGTACATAGTGATACGTTGCAGCTAAAGGAAACTACGTTCGGTGGAAATCACATTGGCCAGTGAGCCACGAGGAGAGAAGACGAAGGTTAGAGTGTTAGTGGTTGCAGTGGACGTTAACCTTTGAGGTAAGTTAGCCGGTATTTCTCATTCCATTAACCTTATCTAACTATCAGTGGACAGTGTATGTAGGTTGAAGGAGGAGAGAGAGAGAGAGGATGGTAACTGGTTGGCTGCAGGAACTAGTAATCCATGGATAGCACCTTTGCCAAGGTGAGCTCACAGTTGACTGCAGAAAATACCACACCTTCACTATAGAACATCTATTATTCTCGCTGGAGAATCTATAAAAGTTTTATCACTCTTTTCGAAGCAATCGGAAGGCTTATAATCAATCATTACATACGCTTCTTCCTTCTCCAGTATATAGGTATATATATATGGATATGGAGGTACGAACGACACAACTTGCACACTTGACGAAACTTGACTTTCACACCGATTGGAATTCCGTACTGTTGGAAATAACGTGAAATGAAAATTAGATCACGAAAATTTGCGATGGAGAGAAGCCAATTGCCCCTTTAAAACTTCAACGTTGAAACAACGTTCTATTAAAACAGTAGGTAGATTTTCCCATCCAAGTTTCAAGATAAATTCTTTCTCTGTTCATTTTTTTTTTAATGTTTAAATTGTAGAGAAGATCCTGTGGAACATTGGTATGACGTGAATCTAAGGGAATTGTTGAGAATAATTTCGAAAATGTTTTTGAAAAATAGCGTTTTATAGAGAGAATTCACTCTCTCAGAAGAGGAACGAAAAAAAATGGAAATAATTCAACAATAACGTGGATATGTTGGCTTTTTTTGTCAAATTTTTTCATATGTTTTTCACATGTAATCGTTTTATTTTGATCTAGAGGTGCATTTTGTCGCAATTTCTCCTACCAAATATCTTCAAAGTGAACACAATATGGAGTCAGCGAGAAGATGAACAACGATTTTTATCAGAATACTGTGTGATAAGTAACGTCAATAATAGAGTCCGTCAAGAAATTCAACAGATGAAAAATGTGAAATGCTACCGGAGTCATTGAAGGAAAATGCACAGTGAATGCAACCAACTGCTCTGAGATGCTCTGGCATTAAATCGCATTGTTGAGGGGGGCTTGTGAAATAAGAGAAAGAGGATGGATGTCTTCAAAGTGAATAGAGGGCAAGGGAGAAAGAGATGTTTGAATTGAAGCTGCGTCCGACATGTTCCTATTTGAAATGAACTTCATTAAAATATTCATTGTGTGAAAACTTTTGCAGGGGCTTATTGAAATGAATGGAAAAAGGACACAAAAGAGAGAATCAATATTTTTTCCCATTTCTTTTTCGTGAAAATGAAGTGATCAAATAATACAGAGAGATATTTCTGTGAAAAATATAGTGCACACAAATGTACGAACGAAAAAACCTGTTTTATGAATAAATTTTGTCTGTAATGATTCCGTTAATTAATTTTTTCATCAAACGAAGTAGATTCGCCTATATTCATTGCAATTCCAGAGAAGGCAGTCCATATATTTTCGTAACGAAAAAATAGAGCAGGATTAGTCAATTTTCTGTGGAATTGGTTTTTAGAAAATATCATGGAAATTTTTTGTTGAAAATTTCAAGAGCTAAAAAAAAAGAATTAAAAGACAATCACACCATCTCCATTAGTTTCCGAGATATTCCATTGAGAATTATGATAAAGATGAGTTCATTGTACCTTCTCCCTCATTTCTCTTGATGCTGCATTGAAACGTAATCAAATAAGGATAATGGTGCATGTGATAGTCTCTCTAATAGATTATTTTATCTTTCCCCTTTAGCCTGGAGATTTCGAGGTCAATGAGGTATTTTATGGAACAGAGAAAATCTCACCCTCTTCAAAGTACCAACCAGTGATGTTTCATCCTCGATCATTTACATAACCCTCTGAAATCCTTGGAGTTTCTGGATTCTGTGTTTGGCTGCTTTCAATACATTGTGGGGGAAGATGAGAGAGAAGTGGCCTATAAACCACTGTTGTGGCACACGGATTTTCCTGGATAAAAGTAAACAGCATGGAATAGAGTCAGTTTGGGAATAGAATAATGAATGGATTATCACTGCTGATACATATATACGTTAATCCTTTTGAAATTCCAAACAATTTGAAGCTTCTCTAATTTCAATGAGTTTCCGATCATGAAGCTCGAGTGCATGACGTATTCAATTGAATACACACCACAACATTGTTCATGTAATTTACCATGAAAACTTTGTGCATACGGCTCACGTGAAACATTGGCTGATAATAATAATAATTATTATCGTAGGATGTACAATGATAGTCATGAAGTTTGAATCCATATGGATTTTGTGGTGTAAATGTCAGTTGAATTATTACCATATGCTGTGTGACACTTTGTCTATCAATTCCAAAGCTGATTCTACATTATGGCGTTCATAATGTTAATTCCAAAAGCGCTTATGCCTCTGTCTAACTCAATTTCTCTATTCATTCACATCATATACATATATATAGATATATAATTCTTGACAATGTCAGGAAATCTAGATCCTCTCCAAAAAGTTCACACTAATGGAGCACCCAGTCGAAATTCCATTTGCAGTGAAGCTTCTTTCTCTCTTTCTCTCATTTCATTCTCTGGAGGCTGCATTCGTTGTATCAGAGAACGTTATATATCTCGTATCTCTGCAGTTTAACAGGAGATGAGTATCATAGGTCTGAGTAAACCAGAAATTCACTATGGCTTTTGTGCTACGAGCGCTGAATTTCTGTAGCATGCCATTACCGAAATTGCTCGGTCACCATGCGGCAAATACACTCTCGGAAAATGATGAATATCGAAATATCTTAATGTAAATTTTATTCAGTGTGTTGATAAATTTATCGTTTCTTCGTATGATGAATACTCCTTTATCTCTCTTTTTGATTGGAAAAAAATGGTGAAAATTTTAGGAATTAATGCACTTTTCCTGATTTCAGGAATTCATCACGGTGAAAATGTGAATTTAATCAACAGTACGTGATTCAACATACCTGAATCGAGTACTATTGAGGAATGAAAAGCAAACTTTTGCCTTTTAACCTCAATGGAGTGTGTATGAATGCCGGAAAATGATCAATTACTACGTCATTTTCATCTTTTTCTGATTCCATGTTTTTTCCTCTCACTACACAGAGAAAAATGCTTTCTTAATTCAAGAATATGCAGTCACTTGAATTAAGAAAGAAAAGTCACTTGATTTAAGTGAGAACACTCACTTGATTTAAGTGAGTTTTACTTTCTTAAATTAAGAAAGAAAGTCACTTGATTTAAGTGAGAAAATTCACTTAATTTAAGTGACTTTTACTTTCTTAAATTAAGAAAGAAAAAGTCACTTGATTTAAGTGAAAAAAGTCACTTAATTTAAGTGACTTTTACTTTCTTAAATTAAGAAAGAAAGTCACTTGATTTAAGTGAGAAAAGTCACTTAATTTAGGTGATTTTTACTTTCTTAAATTAAGAAAGAAAAAGTCACTTGATTTAAGTGAGAAAAGTCACTTAATTTAAGTGACTTTTACTTTCTTAAATTAAGAAAGAAAAAGTTACTTGATTTAAGTGAGAAAAGTCACTTAATTTGAGTGAGTTTTACTTTCTTAAATTAAGAAAGAAAAAGTCACTTGATTTAAGTGAGAAAAGTCACTTAATTTAAGTGACCTGCCATTCTTAAATTAAGTGACTGCACATTTTTAAATTAAAAAAAAAAATTTCCTCTGTGTATCGAATGAACTTGGAACTTTTTACAGACCATATCAAATGATGTTGAGAGAAATACATTCACATTTGGTTCGAAAAAATCAATTACAGATAGTGATCTATCTTTACTTTCGTTGTTAAAGGTGGCCCTTTTAGGTCTCTGCAGATTTTAAATGAAGTTACATAGAAAATTCTTGTCATTTTCTGTATCGACGTTTCGCCTTCATTGTGAAGCCCTCTTCAAGGTACAAATATTTATCCATCTATAAAAATTATTCATAATACAAAATTGATCATCTTTCATGAAAAATTATTTTAGACAATTCTACAAAAAAATTAAAATGATGTTTCGACGTTTTTTACCTTATATACATTAAATTAATTGACTCAATGCTGACTCGTGCTGATAGATATATCTTATTTATAGGAGTCATAACTCTATATCTTTACTTCCTTATCAAGGAATTTCAGTTTATCTGCACTCTTCTCAATGTCATTGTTAAAATTTTCAATTCCTGAGGAAATCGTAGGATCATTATTTATTCTCATAGTTCTGAAAACTTGTCTGATTCCAACTTAATGGTGCATATTTTCTGGTATTTTTCTATGAAAAAAGGTGTTTCAGACGCATGTTACTACCAATGGGCTGTCAAGAACATGAACCCTTGTACATTGGTGTCGGGAATAAAAATAGAAGAATAAACTGTCCTGCACATGAATTTTCTCTGTGCCATTTGCCTCAGAGAATAAAGTGCTCTAAATAAAATTACGTATTGCTAAAATGAGGAATTTTTCGAAAACACTTTAATGAGTGAAGATTGATGCCTGCAAGTCCAGACTTTTTTTTTGTTTTTATCTTCAGTTGTTAGTAACTGAAACATTGAAATATATGCTATACGAACTGAAGGATCAGAGTCCTTCGATGTTAGCTTATTATTTTCAAATATATGATTCACAGAGAAAATGAGAGAAAAGCTGTGATAGCTAAGGGAAAAAAAAGTTCTCTGTAAATCTATAATGTCTCTTGGGACTTTGCTGGTTTCTTCAGAAGAAAATAAGGGATAAAAGGAAAAGCATGATGGTAGAGGGTAAAGCGTGTGTACATTGCACGAGAAAAAAAAAGATTGAATAGAGAGAGACAGAACTGAATGTATGTGACAAAGGGGGAAAGGAAAAATATCACCGGTGCTTCAGTTTTTATTTATTCAACCTCAAGCGGATCAAGAATCGTAAATTTTTCGGAGAATTGTAGACTCAGGAATAGTCATTACATTCTGCCGGACAATTAATCCATCAACTTTGTGATTTTTAGCAATAGATTTAGATGAATAAATTCAAATTTTCCTTCATAGATTCGTAAATATAGGGTTAAGAATCAGAAAGGATTTTTCACTCCAATTCGACATTTAAAAAATCAATTTTCAAATAAATCAAAGAATAGAAAACTTAGATGTAAAAAAAAAAAATTTGTACAAAATTTCCTCTGAACATTACATTTGAAAGAAGCACATAATGTACGCTTTCATTATCAAATTTATCCAACTCTAGTTTTATCTATAGATATAAAAAACCAGTTGTAAAAAATTTCAAATTCATGCTATTCGACAAAATATACTGATCTATCCATTATTATGAAATCACTGGTGATTTTCAGCTAGTTTAATCTCAGTGCCCTTTAAAGTAGGATTCACCCCTCGGATTTTATAGTTCGAGACTGGGCTTTAAATTTCCAGAATCTTTGATGTAAAGTGGGAAGATTTCCTGTTACCAATGGTGAAGACATTTCAACGTATTTGTAAGAGAATAGAGTTAAAGGCACTTAACGTCCACACACGTGTGACACTTTATGGGCAAATGAAATCTAATGCCATTTGACCCATTCACCAGGGAGAAAAGAAAATAAGTAGTTGTGTTCATCCATGTGTAACCCCGCCTTTCAGTCTTTTTTCATTCTCTTTATATTCTCCTCATTTATTGCGACCTTCCAAGGACAAGAGTATCGATCCATGGACAACTCCAACGAAATGCTTGGCGTCTTCCAGCTTAATGTGGCCAGAGCCTAGAGAAGTTGCGATAGAGGGGTGTGGAAGAAGGAAGGATAACAAGTCTCAAAAGTATTCCCCAATTCTCATGGTTGGATAACTGGGAGGGTGCGAGAAAACGAGTCGATCAATGAACTTCATCTACGAAGGACAGACCGAGGCAAAATGGACCTTTGATGCAAAATGATTGAGAAATTTTTTTTTGGGATGAAGGGCTTTAAAAAAAAATCTGAAAAAATTCGAGAAGATGCTTCAACATGTTTTAATTGTTGGGTGATTTTTTTTTTTTCATTTTTTGGAAACTTCTTCTCTCCGAAAAACAATTCCGATTAGTTTTCCCCTGCTGGTCCATTGTTCATCAGTCTCTCGTGCCCTTTTTTTTCAACAAAAACAGGCAACGATGGAAGAAAATGAAACAGAATCGATTTTTCCATGTTTCTACGTGCACAAGTTCATTCTAGGGTCATGATATTACATTAGCACATACTCGACAGTTGCCATGCAGAGACCAAGTGATGCGATATACGAGTCTCGTGGGAGAGACACTGCTACGCATAGAAAATTACACGCCTACTTTTCCCGGATAATAACTGGCAATAAAAAAAGGAATTCTAGTATATTTTTTTCCTCTTTTCGTGTCGAATCACTTTGGTTTTCCCCAATACAACTCGCACGTTACGATGATTTTTTTTTTTG
Source organism: Aleiodes alternator (assembly GCA_963921955.1). Taxonomy (NCBI): domain Eukaryota; kingdom Metazoa; phylum Arthropoda; class Insecta; order Hymenoptera; family Braconidae; genus Aleiodes; species Aleiodes alternator. Next base: position 11,744,777 of record OY998099.1, on the reverse strand, counting down.
GGGGAACTAATGACGTTGAAGGACTCAAGGGAGAAAAGAAATTGGAGAAATCATACATAGGGGGAGGTGGGGCAAAATGGACATCAGGGATAAAATGGACACATCAAAATTTTTCGGCACATATTATGGAAAACTCTTGAAATTAGTAGAAATATTGGCGATAGATTGTTTTTGATGATTCGATTGGAAAGCTAAGGGAATCTTAGACGGGAAACAAGTGCCAGAATTAATTTTTTCGAATTTTTAGCATTTTCGACTTTTTTGAGCATTTTAGAGGGGTGAGACCCTTCCTTTTTTTGAAAATTTCCAGTTTTTTGAGAATATCTTCAGTTCTATTTGTCGTAGCGTAAAAATTCCGATGGGAGATGAAAGGTAATATCATTTGCCATCGATTCATAGGGTTTTCAATTTAAATATATCGATTTTCAAGATATTTATGGAAATTTTTGTGGAACAGTTTTGTAAAACAGTTTTTGGCTTACAACTATCACAAAAATTGCTATTTTTCAATTCAAACCCCCATAATTCGATGGGAAATGAGCTCACCTTTCATTTGAGACCAGCCCTGAATTGCTACGACCTACAGAACCAAAGATATTTGCAAGAAATTTAAATTTTTTTTGAAAGAAAGGGATTTACCCCGCAAAAATGCCGAGAAATATCGATTTTTCAAGAAAATTAAAAAAAAATACATATGACACTCGTTTTCCTCTTAAAATTTTCTCAGCTTTTCAATAGAATCATCAAAGAAAATCCATCTCTAACCGTTGCATTACAGTGTCCATTTTGCCCTCTCCCTTCACTCCTATATATTTTTTAGAATAGTCTTTTTTTATCAAAAAATTCCTTCAGATAGACTCATTTTCATTGATAAAAACCAAATGCTACAGATTATTTTCCTTTACACAAATTAAATTCAATTCTTCCATTCTCAAGAGTGCATACGTCCTCGATTAATCTTTCGAGATACCAGCAAAGAGTTTTTCCCTAATGTCGAGGAAAATCGCATCGTAAATAAATCATTGTGATTACCCAAATGGATGTTGGATGAATGAGAGAAGAATTGCCCTAAGTGACATGAATTATTGATTCTTTCCTTTTTATTATTCTTAATAGATCACCAGAATCAGAATGAGTGAAAGTAACATTACATTATATCCTCTGCGATAAGTGTTCTATTGAATAACTCAGGTCCATTCTGCGAGTGGAGAGACTTCACTTTTCTATTGCACACAAATTGCGATATTTTGATAGAAAATTCCCTCGAGGAACACAATACTTTATACACACAAGAGAATAGTCAGAGTAACACGAGGTAAGCTCATATAACTGAGTGCTGAAACAATTATTTACCTTTGTTGCTCTCCGGAAATTTCATCAGTTTGCTACTTTTGATTGCATTTACCAAAATAGAGGGAAAAAAAACTTTAAATGTAAACATTATCCATTATCTTCAATTTTCCCAGTTCTCTTACAATGAAGAAACAATCATTTGAATTATGGAACAATTTCAAGAGGTTTTCCATTGAAGCTTCATGGGACACTTGCAAATGAAATTGTCCCATAAAATTTTTTACTGGATTGCTTTCAAGCAGTATCAATATAAAATCAAATAGACGTAATTCATTCGAAACTGCTGAAGCTGAATGGTTATAGGTCATTCGAAACCACTAAAAGGCTGAACAAGGCGAAAAGGCTGGACAATTTAATTACTTGGATTGATCCCTGATTGACCACTAATTCATGGAAACACGCAAAAAATTATGAATTAAATCAGAAAGAATTGCCTAATCTATAGAAGAAAAAAAACCAGTTGAATGGAAATGCTTCATTTAACAGAACAATGAAAAACCCAAAATTTTTCGTCATGCACAGAATTTATTCCCCACAACTCTACCGACATATGGAAATTGCATGTACTCTGATGTCATTTCCACAAAGTTTTTCATGTTCCCTTATATTTCCATTTACTGCGATGAAAAAGAGCTGTATGATATTCAACTTCGAGTACACACAATTTTTCTTGAATGTATTTCATTTCACGTACTTCAATTGTGGGGAAAAAAATTTCCACTTCAAAGTTTTATACTATTGAACCTGCAAATAATCGATTGTCGGATGCTCCTTTACTTCGGAAAGCCTCTTCTCTTCAATGAAAAGGGGGAAAAAATTGAAGGAATGGGGGGGGGGTGGGAAGGGGGGAAATTAAAATACTTGTTCAGTAAATGTCAAACGCACAATGTGGCTCCTGTGGTCTAGCAAATCTTGGTGAACCAGAGCGTATGTAACTTTTAACTGATTCACGAAACGTTTCGAATTCACTACTTCTCTTTTACTCTATCCTTCTTCATTTTATTCGTGAATTTCGTCCATGATTCAATCCAATACTGCATTCAGTATATGTCATGTTACTGTAGCTGACAGTTTGTTGGAATGAATTATTTCCTTTCTATTTATTTAACATTGTTCATTATGTTGACAGTGAGAATTGGATAATATCTGAAAATCCAATGAAAATAATTCAATTGAGATGAAAATCAAAGTGGCAGCAGCTAATATGTGTGTATTGTCAATAGAAATAACGTACTGCTACAGAAATAAAGGTATTTAACTTTACTATTTACTTTTTTTTTTTTTCTGTCAGATTGAAATAATCATTTGAAAGGTAATGGACTAAAGCGATTTTCATCTCCAGCTATGAAAAAGCTCCAGGGATTTTGGGGAATTGCAATTTTATTGAAAAGTCAGGAAAATCTGCACTGGAGAATGGTTTAACGATTCATTTTGCTCCAATAGTTGATGGGATATTCAAACCACAGAGTAATTTGTAATTCAAACTTTTTTCATTATCTCAAAAACTATTGGATCTGAATAAATTGTTTTGCAGTATTTTTTAGTGTAAATTCCTTGAATTTTTCCCCAGATCTCATACTGGAAAAAAGGAGTGTCTGAATTGAGGACACTCTGGTAGTCACTTGAATGCCTCATTTGAAGATGTGAAAATACTTTACTAAAGTCATTGAGAATGAGGTGAAAGAATTGATTTGATTTGAAAAATATAATCTTCATTAGTATCAATATTCGTTTTTTTATTTTAAGAGATAGTATTAAAATTTTCAAATTTTCATTGTTAAAAATGAGTCTCGTTTATCTTTTTTTCAAACCAATTTTTCATCCTTGCATCAGAATAATTCATATTCACTTTCCCTCATCCCCTCGACCACCCACCATTTCAGACCAGCAGAAAGAGAAATATACTCTGGAAGAAGTGAGATGGAAGAATAAATGAAATGAGATGAAAAGAAAAGGAAAAAAGGTGAAAAGTGGAAAACGAGTGGACCATAGCTTCCGGAGTCACACGCTGTTTTCCATCTACTACTTCGTATCCCTCCAAGTACAGCGTGGCTGGTCTTTTCGTTGAGAGAAGAGGGTCAACACAAAATACGGAGACGTTAGATACTTTGAACCGTCTCTTACCTCCTTCTCTCTTCTCCTCCCTATACACAGACATTTGGCACTTTACCAAGTCCAGTTTGAAGTCCTTTCTTCCATTTTCCATTTCTCCCATCTATTCACTTCTCTCCACCATTCTGCTCTTTGTCCTCTGAATTTACCAGCCAGACGTTTTGTTTTACATGCTCAAATTCCTTCCATATATATATTAAAAGTAAAAGAAATAATGAAAATGCCTGAAATATTTTATTCCACTGAATTTCGTGCAATTAATGAGATTAATGCTATTGGAGAATCTTCTCAATTTTTTGTCACATTTTTCCATGAAATCCTTCACTCTGAAAAAAAACTCTGGATCATTCTGTTACTGAGGTTCCATTTGCTCCAGTCTTTTCTACACTTTTTCTGTGTCGGTGATTACTCTATTTACTTAGTTCATTCGTTAATTAACAATTTCACCTCGAAAGTGAGAAGTCAGTGACAAAACTTTTTATCAGAGCCATAAATACACAGCTTTCATTCGTTCAGTGTACAAACGATGGAAAGAGTGTAACGGAAATGGCAGAAGAAAAAGAAGGGGAAAATACCCACACGAAATAATAGAGGTAGAAGAGACACGATGTTAGGGTGAAAAGAGGGTAACTTTGTGGCAATGAGAACGAAATGTTTTTACTCCCCATGTACGTGGAATAAAATGTTGGAGTATCATATTGTCACTAAAACTTGTAAATTCCACGGAGTTTTGAAAAAGACTTTGGGAAAATTTATCGTTAACGTAAATATACAAATTACAATTGTGCATACGTTATAACAGTTTTCCTTGAATTATTTGGTGCATTAATGGTTGAGGCATTTCTAAACTGGTAAATTGTCGAAAAGTTTTGCCCAACAATTATTTGCAGATGAATTTCCTGGTTTCATTAACTTTGTTATCATGTGACAAACAGGTACTTTCATACTTGTGAATGCGCATAAATTTTGGAGTAGAATTGTCGTCGGTGGAAAATTAGCAATTTCTCTCAGAGATACAGCAAACAATCATTACTAATGATGGGGATATCCCTCTTTCAGTGTTTAATCAACCGTAACATTTGACATTGTTATTAATCCCCATAAACTCTCCTTTGTTAATGTCAGAAGGTATTGGTTATTTGATATGTCCTGACTCTAGTAATAAAGCCACAGGCAAATTGTATATAGAATAGAGAAGTGGAAGAGGCAGGAGAAGAGGATATGGAACGAGAATGGATTATCCAATATTGAACATTTCTACGTACTATCCACCAAACTATTGCCCGATGATCCAAATTCCATGAATGCGCGACCTCAGCTTCAATTTCACGAATTCCAAGTGAGCATTCATCCACGAGGAATCGGGATTTCAAAAATTTTCCAAATACCAAGTATATTGTCATTTGATATGACAGTTATATGTAGAGCGGAATCGAGGTATAACTGAAAAACACTTTAAGTTTTTTTTGTTAAATTTCAGAAAAAAAATAAAAAATTGAAGTAGATATTTTTTGTGAGATAGATAGGCACTGACGTGCACACAGAGGATGCAACGAATAAAATATTGTCCATTTTATTTATGCCACTGCACGCCAGTTTCTAATGTAATATGTATGAACGTTGTTCAACGATCTTTCGAAAAAAATAGAGGCCATATGTTTTATAGATTTAAAAATATTCGAGGGATGTAATTTTATGATTCTGCAAGTTCAAGTTTTATGGATTCCTTCAAATGTAGAGGCACGTTTTGTGTATTATGGGAAAATTTTAATTAACATTGTCATGGGAATTTTTGCAGTGCGAAGGGCTTTGCAAAAATATTGAGGAAAAAATTAAGGATTTCTTTGAAAAATTGCATAGAAGCTTTCATTATCAGAAACGAATATTGACTGACTTTGCACTGGTCTTTGCCGTTTTCTAAAAAAATTGAACCTCTCTCACGTTGATGGAAATTGTTTTTCTTGTATGCATTGGGAGTACATAACTTTCAAAGAGTCAGAGTCATTTTCTAGATCTCTTTTTCTTCTTATTTTGAATCATTTCTACTTCAATTCTGATTGAAAAATCGAATTGTCATTTCCATCAAAAGGTCGAATCACTCTCTGAAGTATATATTTATGCATGAAATAGTTTGATATATTTCATCTTGTGATATGAGAATACAATACTCGAAATGTGTTGTAATGTACTGAGAATTTCCACGATTTCCCCTCCGCACCTCTTTCAGAATGCTGAGAAACTCGGGAATTTGATACAAAACAGACAATTCGCTGGAGTTATAGAAATTCTATATATGTATATGTACTTGAAATTGGTGAATACCAAGAAATTCATTTCACATTAATGAGCTCAATCTGCCACCGTGTCATGCAGCTTGTTGAATTCATAGTTTAATAACATCTTGTGAATCAAATTTCGAATGTCCATCATCTTGCGAATTACCTCTGATCAAATTTCATTCTAAAAATCCTGAAATCAACACTTGAAACTTCTTCATTGATTGCTTCAAATACAAGAACTTATCAACTAATGAAAAACTTTGTGTATCATTAGAAAATTTATAGTATTGCACTGATTGAATGAAAGTTCCATCCAATTTACTATTTCAACGGATAAAGTATCCATCAACAAATTAAAAAGTTCTTCATTATATCATCGATAATAAAATTCGTCTACTAACTCAACTTTCAGACGTAATTATAAATATTGATTTTTCAAATGATGAAAAACTTTTCCAATTTCCTTTACTGTCGTTCACGTAAAGTATACAACAGAAAATAATCCACACTCCCATCTGGCTGCACTTTTCACGCCTATCCACATCTAGTACAATTTTCCTATTTCCGTCCTCATCCTCACTGGATCCACTGCATCTATCAACTTTGGATCAAAGATCGAGTACTCATAAAGCCAAAACATAATCGTAACTCATATCCAGCACATTACATGGATTCAAAACTGGTTCATGGTAAACCACATCAAAGAGAGAGGGGGGAATGCATCCAGAATAATTCAAAATACATGTATCTACATATCGAGAATATCCAAAGCAACGTAACATATCATCGATTGACTGTGTTTCCCCAACGGAAACAGCATGAAAATCCTTCATCTCAATTTACATAAAGAATTTTATATCTATCTGCTTACCACTATCTTTGCCTGAATTTTTGTATGCACAATGTAGTTTCTGAATAAGGCATTTTTTCGGGAATGCAGAAGAATATACTTGTAGGAGAGACGTTTTTTCTCTGCTGCTGATTGCTCAGTAGTAGCAGATACTGAAGTCTGACGGCTTGCATAAGGCATGCAATGCACGATGTTTCATCTTTTCTGAAATGTTACAATATATTTTTTTGGAATTTATTATTCTGATGATTAAAGTAAAAGAGCTTGTTCGCAACTTGACTTTCAATACCTTCAATTATTTTACCTCTTCTATGTCTGCAACAGTTTGTGGGCATCTTATGACTTTGGAATGAACGCGACCACGTACCACCATCATCTAGGGGAAAAAATTATACGGAGATATCATGAACCATTAAAAAAAAATTGAGATACACATCTAGTAGAGACTGAGGCAAAACTTTTTTTTTTATACTGAGGTAAAATGAACTGAATTTTTTTGAAAGCGGAGGCTGCCATGAAAGAAATGGAAAATATTCGGTGACCATGTCAACATGCCGGAGTATTTTCCTAATTCTTTTTCAAATTTTTTCGAGTAGGTTTCCACTATGAATAAAAATCCAGTTCCATTCGCCCTAGTCTTCCTTGCAAAGAGTGAATATCAAAAATAATATAGAATAAATGTGAATAGAATATATAAATGTATTTGCCTATCCGTAGAGTAAATGAATTGATAAAATAAAATTGTTATATTTTCTATTTTCCTAAAGAATGAATCCGAAACATAATCGATGCATCCAGTTTCACTTCTCAACTACTGAGTTAAATTTCGATACAATGGACTCATCAAGACGTTCTGTGATAAGAGGACCTATGGACAAAGTGGAAGGTCATCAGTGTTTGCGGATTAAGTGAATAATTAATGATCAGAAAATTCTCACCAATTTATTTATTTGCTCCTTCAAAAAGCTTACATCTAATACGGCTCGTTCGATTAAACCAGCAGGGAATTGCCATTGGAGTCTACTCGAAGCCCAATTCCCAATTCAAAGATGCCCAATTTAAAAAAATGCACTGCATTTCGTTATTCTTTATTCCCAGTACAATTTAACTCGCACACAGTGCTCGCGAGAGTTTAATCGAGAAAGATAGATGGCGCTGCATGTCTCTGTTCCATGAGTTCTTTTCCTTCTCGCTTGGCTAAATGAAATCCGAGAGAAACGGAAGAAGGCTGCAAAAAAAAAAGGACGATACATTCATGCAATGGATAAGAGAACAGATGGAGAAAGAAAGAGAAAGAGAGAGAAAGAGATTGAGGCAATGAAAAATTCTCAGTGTTTCTCATTTTCTCCTTACTCTCTTTTCTTACATCTCCATTTCAGCAATTCCAACTGTTATTCTCGTCTCGTATTCTCTATCCTACTCTGTCACATTCGTTGAATCTAAGGAAAATCACTCTACCTCACTGTTTGCCTTGGTGACGATAGTACATGTGAAGAAATTCTCATCAAAAAGTACCGAACTTTTCCATCAAACGCAGGACATTTCATTGGGTCACAGAAAAATAATAAGAATCGACGGAAAAACTAATAGGGCCAGATGAAAAATTCATGAATTCACGCTAAATTTTGACGAACGTGGGTTCGGTAATTGTTGACGCTCTAACAGCGCTATTTTTGATGTACTCCTGTGACTTGTTGATGAACTCTTGTAATAAATTACCACCTAATTTTTCAATATTCCGTATACATCACGAAATATCCCACTTTTTCTACATGCTTATTACAGCTAACATTTGAACATATGGATACATTGTTATTTTTTTTTTTTTTGATAATACTGGGAAACATGGAAAACAGTATTTTTCCTTAACTTAGCAGTTTTCAAGGCACATACATACTCATTGAGCTTCCTAGCGTAATAGTTTTCATACATTTACTGTATTTGTTTTTGGATTATTCGTTGTGTTTGGTCTGTCTTCTGGCTGGAAAATGATTTTCCTTCTTATGGGTTTTATGTGATCAGAAACTGGCCATTCTTAACGAAATATCCCACGATTCCCTGGAGATTCAGTAATTTTTACTCAGATCTTTCATTGTATTTCCGTCAGAATTTCTCTTCGTGTAGAAAAGCGACTAAAACTACCGAAACTTCAATCTTGGGCTTGTAGTAGTGGAGGCTGTGTGTGGGTGGAACGAGGGGAAGCGTGGACCAGAGGTGGTAGAGGGGATTCCATCGGCGCCGCCGCCAACACTGTAGGTAAGGGGGAAGGGATAACCCAAGAGCATACACAAACGGCGAAAGGGAGGAGAGGGGAAGTCAACGTATGTGTATGTATGTGTGAGGTAGAGAGAAAGAAAAGAGGAGAAATGAGAAGCGAAAACCTCCGTTGGGGCGGTCCGGCTCGTCAGTCATACGTGCACCGCCGTGGGGGTGAGCTCGTGCTCAATCTGTCTTATTTTTTTTACTATAATAATAATAAGAGAGAGAAGAAAAAATAGAATTCCCCCCCGACTCACGAAAATTTCAAATCATTACGATAATATAACTTGATGTGCCACGTTGAGTAATGAATTTTCGTGGAAAAGACAAGTATTGAAGTTGTTTTGAATTTATTATTTGTTTTTCTCGTTCAATCATCTTTTTTTTTTTTTTACTCAAGTTTTGTTTATCATCGGTTATACGTGCGTTGAGTTTATTTGGAGCACAATTATGCTTCATTTGGGAATAGAAGCAGTTGGAATTTTCAAATTGCCTGAGAAACTGTGAATTTTCTACTCTGGTTATTCATTGAAATTCTTTTCATTCACATCAACGAATCAACATGCATCAATACACATGAGTATGTATAAATATTCCTCTTTTTAAATTGTATTTATCCTTCATTTTATCAAAATTTCATAATCAGTGTTTTCATGCAAGTTTGAGTGTCACGTGACAATTTGCGGAAGGCCGACTGTCAATCTAACGTATAATTTTTTTTTATTTTTCAAGCGAAATTATAATTTAGCCTCGATGAAGTATCTGTCAACACTTGAGTGTTTCTTATCATTTTATCGTATGCAAAAGTTTCCTTGGCCTTTTTTTTTTGCTTTCATTTCCAACAAGTCAACACATACGGGTGTCTATACGCTGAAATAGCTGATTCTTTTTTTTTTTGCAGAAGGAAAATAAAATACTCGGTAAATTCGAATACCGTTATGAAACTGTGAGACGTTATTCCTTGAGGATGATAGTATTTTCACTTACTTTCAATGTGATAATTCCTCGGATTAGAATATATTGTAAAGAAGTCAAGAATTCTCCATTGATTCTTTTGGCTAAGGATCAATAAATAATCAATGAAATTAGCATCCAAAAATTCTGTTGTCAATAGAGAAATTGAGAAGAGATTATCAATTTTCGGGTTTCGTCTCAAGATGTCTATAAAATAATCATAAATTAAAGAAAACATTTTTATAATAATTTGAAGTTGCCCAATCACTTCAATATATTCATAGTACAGATAATCTACATTGAAAAGCAATGAATTCCAATGAATTAAACGCGGAAAAAGAATCGGGAAATTAAAGAGCCTGCAGGAATATATATATATGCAATTGTTTGAATGTATAGGAGTCCACGTGCACATAGAATCGTGCGCGCCGACTCAGAAGGCCAATGCACACGGGTATATATCTATACAGTGGGGTAGATGAACGTTTGCGCTCGCGCGTCTTAAGGTAGTTGACTCCCTAATGACAAAGTTCAAGACTTGCTTAAAAATCGGGCTACAAATAATTAGATGCATAATGCATCTAATAATGAAATTTGAGAAAGATGGTCCACAGTATATATGAGATAATTGCAATTAAAATTACCGTTTTTGTCCAGGCAGTATGAGAGAAGCGTGGGAAAACGACTAATTTTATTTTTTTTCACGTTGGAAAAAAAACGCCATCGTTATGAAAAACTAACAACTATCAGAACTATACATCTAGAATTATTTTTGAAACTGTGGAGATCATTGACCACATGGTTTCGGTGAATAATTAAAAATAAAACCGAAATTTTGACGAAATTCTCAGTGGAAGGGGTATCAAGATGGCCGCGCGAGCGTGTTGTGGGAGAACATTTCACAGTTGTGTGTATTCATATAGAGGATACTATTGTGTGAGTGTACAGTCAAGTCGAAAATATATAGGTTCATAGTAGTACATTATCAACACATAGGGTGGTGTCTCAGAGCCAAAACTTTTTAACTGGACGGTAGGGAGTCAACTACGTTAAGACACTCACGCCAAATGGTATTTTCTTACAAAACTTAAGGACGTGTGATCACGACAAAAATTTACGATTTGGGGCTTCAAAATTGTTTTCAGAGCTAGATTATTCCTCGGAAAATTCTGCTGTGGAAAGTCTGGAATAGGTCGCCATTCATATGAGAAAGAAAAAAATTATTGAAAATTGACAGAAAATACATGGGCTCTTATGGAGAAATGAGGGTTATGATAGTAAATTGATGAATATCCAATTTTTCAAGCTCCCGAAGTACAAAGAACAAATATTTGTAAGAAAAATAGATATTGTAGAAATTCGGCAATATTTTTAAGAAAATCCTATATATCCATTCATCCTGAAGGAAAAAATAGAATTGAAATTCGAATTACTTCACTTCATCATTCATTTCTCGCTGTGATTGGCCAGACTCACAGTACACAGTCACGTGGTCATTCACTTCAGCTCACCATTCATCCCCACCCATAAAAATTCACGATTCCCCCCTCTCTCGATCATACATCCTTAAATTGTATCCTATTCATTTTTCTTTTGTTAAAATCTCTACTTGCCCATGAAAAAATTTGTTTCTTTCATTTTTTTACATTCACAATTGACACATTCCACAGCTATTGTGAATTCAAGTAGCCCACCTGTGTATTTATATACACACAGAGAAAACTTTTCATCTTTTTCCCTTCGTTCCCTCTCTCTCTTTTTCTTTCTTGTACATTCACTCCTGACAGCTGAGGGGCATTCCCCCTTCTTTTTCTCGGAGAATATGACTGCAAGAGTAACGCTCTCATTGTTTGCTTTATACTACTAACAATATCTCCTTGTTGTTGGTAAACTCGATACCGGTTCTTTTTTAATCGCGGCATCATTATGAAATTCAATGTAACATGAATTGGACAATTTTGAAAATTACGTTTGGGTAATTGTGTATAATAGAGCCCACAATAAAAAAAATTGACTTAAAATAAAATTTGCCTTAGGAAGGGAGGTGTCGAAAATGATGCAATATATTCTCGGTCAAAAATTTGAAGGAAAGTTAGGAACTCGCAATGGCTCAATTGGTACAGCACCTGGCATGTAATCTGATGGTTGTAAGTTCAAACCTTGCTCATTTATTTATTTGAGTTATTTAAATCCGAATTACATTCTATAGAGGGGCAGTTAACACTTGTACATAGATCGGAATAACTAATTTTTTTTAATGCTATAAATTTATTTCATAGTAAAAATAAAGCATTGGCCTAGGAAATACAATGATAAGCTTACAATATTTATGTATAATTTTTTTTTCAGTTTAAATAAATACTATCCCTTATCCAGTGCTTGAGCTTATTTTTTTAGGCAATTGATTGAAGATTGCCCATTCCATATTTTTTCACATTTACCTACGTTTGTGGTGTCTACTCATATTCTCAAATACTCACAGATTTACAAAAAAATTCCAGAGTGTCTGTAATTATTCAGGAATATTGATTAGACTACTGAAAAGATCTCTCGAAGAATCTTCCTAAATCTCACAATTTAAAGAGAGATTTTTTTTCAATTTTTTTCGTTAACCACTCTACTACCAAAATTCATTTTATCGCAGAATTTATTACCGAAAATTTCTCCACTTTTCAATAAAATGACCGAAACTTATAAAAATCCCTCAGCCAGAACTAATGTTTATTCTTTCCTGTCGTGAAAAAAAATCGTAATAAAATTATGATTGATAATATTTCCTCCTGAGATAATCAAATGTAATGTATAAACTCAATCTAGTTTATTCTCTCAACTCTCTTATGACAGTATAAAATTGAGGCAAACGATTCGTATAGCAATAAATGTGTACGTGACGAATTAAGCCGAGAAATGAGACATTTAAATTAGAAATAAACTTTATTTTAACGTCAGTAGCATTGTCGGATTAGTTTTTCAGCATACAGCCTCAAGCATTTCTAAATGTAATTTACACCGATGGTTTAATGGATGAAAAGAAAGAACACAGAGTTTTAATGCAGAAAAGATTTCCAAGAGCATTCCAATCAATTTGTCCTGTAAAATCCATTTGCTTAATCACATGCTAATGAGATTTTCACATAGCATTATTGGAGAATATTATGATCCATATCTATATATATATATATATGTTATAGATGAGTGCACATGAACTTGTGTGAGTCCCTGACCCTAGGTAGCTGCACTTCCGGTTAACAAGTTTACCATGAAGGCCTTCAACTTCCTCTTGTTTGTTTTGCTTCTCTACTCTTTCTGTTATAGCGAAAAATCCGCACAACCGTGGGATAAAGAATTCGAAGAGAGTAAATTGAAAAAAAAAAATATATATTTTCCTTCTCAAGGGTTGAAGGCAATTTAAATTTTTGTTTGCAAAATTTTCCAAGTCAATCTAGAGATACGAGGGGATGATAGTAAAATTGCAGAATTGAAGCTGATTGCTTAATTGAATGAGTAATTCAATAATAAAATTTTGCACCCAACTGACCTTCCTCCAGGCTATTTAATTTCAACATCTACCCAGATGTAAACGTATCTACTTGTTTTCATAGAGTGAAGTTACAGAATAATTACTGGCACACTTTAATCATACAGTATTCAATAGTTGAGAGAAATAAAAAATATCTTATAATTCAATTTATCCGGAAAATAAATAAAATTATTTCAAATAAACATTGTATGTGTTTTGGTTGGGTAAATTATTTAATTGAATTATTCAATTTTACTGGTGAAATAAATAATACAGAAGCATGACCACTAGACTTTATCATAAATATAAGTAATTAAATTTTCCATTGAATTTTCGTTCAATTGAAAATTTTATGTGAATTGAATGAGAAGTTTTGATAAATATCGCAATAAATTTTGCCGAGGAGGGAAATTTTTTGGAATTAATGTTTTTTTTTAAATTTCAAAAGAGCTGAAAATTGCGATAAAAATTATAGTTTAAATAGAATTGAAAATTTTTTACTCCAATCACGTGACTATATCGTCCCAGATAAGAATATTCACTTGAAATTAGAGGAAAATGAGGATAAAATGGAAAAAATCCCCCAACATTCAGGAATTCCCGCTAAATGAATAAAAAATATTTAAAAGATAAATATCAATATCCAAAGATAATAGTATCTGTGTGAATCCCAAGTTGATTAGCCAAGTAGTATCCTTGAAATTGACAGTGTTATTGATAATTAAATTATCGAACGAAAACAACAGAGTAATTTACATCAATACCATGCAATCATTGAGATTAAAGGAGGAAAAACAGAAAATATGAAATACAACATTGTATAGAAAACAAATTGATGGTATTCCCAGATTGTCACGTTGACGCGTGAAAAAATTCGCATTTGGCACTCAGTGTACTAACGCTTTTTGAATAATTTTCAGTTCTTCAGCTGGAGCCACTAGCAGAATTGAGTGGATGAGTCTTTCGCGGTAGATCAAAAGAATTCGTGTATAGAAGTGAGAAGAAGAAGAAGAAGAAGCGAAATCCAGTGAGGAAGTGAGAGCAAGATAGAAAAAGCGAGGAGTGAGAGAGAGAGGAAAATTGAATACGGCACGGTAACCCCAGGGGAATGTGGTGGATTCAACAAAGGGAGTGGAAGGAGTGGAAGTGAGGGAATTGTTGAAGGAAAAGGAGAAAATAATAGAAGAATAAAAAAATAGCACAGGTATTAGAAAGAAAAAAAAAAAGGAATCGACACAGTTCTTCCTTGTGACACTTTGTGTATATCCCGTAAAGATACTTTAGTAAAACTCAATCGATGACTCGAATCTCACGAATTGAAGTGTCACGTACGTATATAGGAAAAGTCGTAATGGCACGTGATGGAAAAATCGTCGGAGATAATCCGATGATATATATCAATATTATTTCAATCGATCAGTCGTAATGTAATCATGTCAATGCACATACACAAATAAGACGATTGAAGTGAGTGAAAGGATCGAGAGAGAGAGAGAGTAAATCGGTAAAAAAAACTGGAGAAAATAATAAATTGAAAATAAGGAAAAGAAATAGAGAGTGGATAAGATAGGATAAAAAACTGGTTTTGCTACTAGAAAGAATCGGTAGAAGCCAAATGCCTTTTCTAGATGCCTGAATACCCAGGAAATCCGTGGTCTTTCCTGCTCCATCTCCGGCTACCGGTGTGCTGCTATCCACGATCGAGCTGCTGCTGCTTCTTCTTCTTGTGCTTCAGTTCTCGCTCAAACGAGACTGAGTGAAAGACTCACGAGATATATCTTCTGTACAAACGAAGAAAGGCAGAAGAAAGTGACGATAAAAAATAAAGAGTATGAAGATAGAGGGATAAGAAAAAAATCGATAGAAAGTGTACAGCAGAATCAGGAGATACTACATGCAGAGTGGAAGTCTCTTGTCATCTGGAAAAACTGCCGCAAAATTCGATGAACCAGAGTTGATTTCAATTCACGTCTTTGAATCGACTCAATGGCTCAACGGTTCACTAGATTGCCAGAGTAATTCTCCTGATTGCATTCTCCATATTGGAATAAAATTCCTATCAGTTGGAAGCGAGAGAAAAAAACCATAGAATTTATCGTTCGATTAGAAAAAAAAAAAGAAGAGAAGTTCATCACAGTTTTGACGCTGATTTCTTCGGAACGAAATTCCAAATCCCTATGGATTCTAATGCAATTCTTTAATCGAGTGACGTCATTGATGTGCCTATTTCTTTTATGCCAAGACTTGTGGAAAGAAGAGGTAAATGATAGTGCACGAAAATAAAAAAATTGCGAGCATCTTTAAACGTACATCAGTGAATTTTTATCAATTTAATGCTCCACAATTATCGAAATGGTCAATAAAAAATAAAGATAAAAGCACATGGAGCGGCGTGGAGGAACACCGCAGCAAAGTAACGAAGACACATTGCTATTGGCGATACGTACCACGTGACGCACACTTAGGAGCTACTTAACTGTCCAGACGTATCGCGCGCGATTCAGTTGTGAGCCAACGTTTGGTGCTAGTGGTCACGTCAATTTTTATCCAACTAGCAGTACTAAACGCGCACGTTGCCCCAGTGAGTATAGCCCACGACATTCAATCGAATTGTGCCACGTGCTGACTCTGTTTCACCTATTTCTTCGTAAAATTCATTATTCTGGTAAATGTACAGAATAGCGCCCATAAAATTTAAATAATTATCAAAGTCAAATTTTTGGAAAAAAATATGGAGTATTTTATCTGCACAAGCGAGGTTTGAACTCACAACCATCTGATTACATGTCAGGTACTCTACCAATTGAGCTATTGCAAGTTCCTATACCTTCCTTCAAATTTTTGGCCAACATATATTACATCATTCTGGTCATCTCCCTTCCTGAGGCAATTTTTTAATTAAATTGAATTAATTTTATTGTGGGCTCTATTATACACAGTTACCATTATTTTTATTTTTTATTTGGTTTACTTAGTTGTTTTACGTGTTTTTTAGTTTTTCTTTCCTATTTCTTGTATATTTGGAAAGTTTGAGATATAAAGCGTCAACTTGGCGTTTCTTATCTCGTAACTGAGACAACTGTGTAAATGTGTCTTGGTACCAGTGAAAATAGTTCATTGCTTGTTTTTACATTGTGATTTTTCATTCTTAACTTCATAAAGTACGGGCAATTTTTCTTTTTTCAAATCTTTTTCATCGTTTCCTGAATTTTTATGGAAACATACAATTGTGATTATTGCACTTTTTATTCATTTTGCTATTTGTTTTTTAATCTACAGACAGAGTTTAGTGAATGAACGCTAGTGATATTCATTTGAGTGAAGACAAGTGGTGATTTTCGTTAAAAAAAAAAAAAGTGAAATTTGTGATCGTTTCCAGCGATCATGTGTGCCGAAAAATGGATTCTCTACTTGGCCCTCTTACTCTTATTCACAATTGAGGGTCGTGTTAGAGCTTACTCGAGTCAATGGGCAGCACATATTAGCGGTGGACCTGAAGTGGCAAAACAAGTTGCTGACGATCATGGATTTCAATATCTTGGAAAGGTGAGTTGACTCATATTATTTTTTTACGTTTATTTTCAGATGATGTGTGACATATATTGATGGAATAATTTTTTATCTTTATTATCTTTGGAAATGTTTGTCGTTGTTCAAAGTGCTCTCATTACGAATAAGTGGAGATTCCAATCACATTTGAGGTGCTGTAGAGGGCCACTCCTTGCCACTACGATATTACCCCCCCCCCCCCCCCCACTGCTTAACACGCTAATTCTCAACGGTATTTCGAATTTTGAGTTTTACACAAGTAACCAGAGAAGAATTTGAAAGAAACATGTTCATGTATTTCTTTTTTTTTGAATATTTTTTTATTACGATGATTTGAATTTCTCCTAGACATTCTTTAAATTTATTTTAATTAAGCATAGTTCATTTTGGAGTTTTTGCACAATATTTCGAAATCGAGAAGTGAGATACAGAAATTTTCATGAAGCTCTTTTGTAGAGCGAAACGTGACCGACAGAAAAAGATTCTCATTTAAAGGAACGTTTAAATCGAATGTAAATATAAAGAAAATGGTTTTAAAAAAATCTCGTTATCTCCTCTAATTTTTGCGATATTCAACGTAAAATAATCATGAAGATAAGTCGACGTGTTGTATTTTATCTTTTTATAACAGAGAAATAAAAAAGTCAGCTAATCTCATACCACATTTAAGCTACTGAATCTTGTGGTGGGTTTCTTTACAATATTTTGGCTTCTCACCGAGATAACAGATTTTTCATGATAATTTTCTTCGTTGAGCCGTATTAGAGTTGCAGAATATCCACCAAAATTCATTTTAATTTCCTCAAATTTCGAGAAATTAATGACCAAGTTTAATCGACTTATCTCATCCAAAATAAAAAAATACAAACAACCGAATAAAATTTCATTCACGTTTACGTTCTTTGAAAAATATTTCCAAATGCTTTTCACAATTCTCCATGGTGCCATGTACAGAGATTCTATTATACTTTCAAAGAGAACAAAACTTCATTTAACTCTACATTCTCCACCACTTTTGACTTCTTTTGAAATAGAATTTTCAGCAAAAACTTCAGTTTGAAGCCAAAACTTGCCAAAAATTCCGTATTGGCATAATTTTTTTATGAAAAAATTCTTCGAAACTTTATGGGAAATTCAGAATTTCCTGTTTCCGAAAATATTCAACCCATTTCTTCTCAGAACTTTTCAACGATGTATCGCCTGAAGAAAATCAATGAAATTGCAAATAAAGATAAAGACAACAAAAAGAGTTATGAAATATCATGTTCAAGATTCCATCTCATATGTGTTATCCAAGACTTGGAGATTCTCAATTCCGGTTTTCTCTCTGGATGGCATTAAGGCATGTACTAAAAGCTCCAATGTATTTTCTACATGCACGTAAAAAGTGTATTAGTTTGTGTAACGTGAAAAAAAACCAGGGGGTAAAAATAAAATCGACCAATTGGAACAGGAAATCGAAGATTGTAAAAAAAGAATAGAAAAGAGAAAAAAGAAGTGTAAAAGCAACTCTAAACCCAGGGATTACAAAGATTTTCGTACTCACTTGAAAATTTCCTCTCTACAATTTGTTTTTCTCTTTTTTTTTTTTTCGTTTTATGCTTTGAAAACTTCTTTTTGCTTCGGCTCTTTCGGGAAGAGGCAAAAGTTTTGCCAGGATGTAACTGCAATAACACATGCTTATACAATGTATTCAGTCTTTTTGACAGTTTCATTCGTTTTTCCGTTTAATTCACCAGTTTTCATATAGATAGAATGATAGAAAAATATCATTTTTCCTTTGCTTACATTGCGTACTGTTTATCGAAAATATCTTCGTATCTTTCACGTTAGATTTCATGCTCATATCGTTTTGTATACATCTGATACATTTTTGGTTGGACTTTCGATCGGTTAATCTTCCTCGTGACCTCGTTATTGCTGCAGGCAGTACATTATCGATATTACGTCAGAGAGAGACCGAGTTTCGTAGAGTAGTGATGGTTAAATTTTCAAAGATAACGTGAATTGAAAAAAATATTAATATGCGCAGAAGGAAGCAATTATTTATCTCTCGTGAATATTTCTTCATTACAATATTAATGAAAAAAAAAAAAAAAAAAAAAAAACATTGCGAGAAATAAATCTTTCCGTTGAGGAAAGTGAATGGAATGATGCGACGAATAATAATTCTGTGAATTGAAGGAAAAAATTAATGGAATCTTTTCAATTCCACTTTATGCCTCATTAATCGAAAATATTTATGACTAATTTTTTTTTCGATGATATCCTTGATATTCGTAATTTCTAATCGTTAAATAACTATATTTATCTCTACTAGGAGAAATTTCACAAAAACATAATCATGCATAAATTTAACTATAAAACTCCTCCAATTAATTTCTATAATTAACCATTTTTCTCCTACCTTTGCTGAGATATTCGAAAAAAAACTACATAAACCAACACAGTTGAGCAATTATATTTCTTTCTTCACCTCTTTTTTATCTCTAAATTTCTGCTTCAACATCTTTTTAATTGAAGCACAGTGCAATTTTCTCGCAACGATTATCACAAGTTTCTCTGAGTGATTAAAATGAAGGAATGGAGTAGAAAAGAAGAGGAAAGAAAAAACTAGCATAAAGTCACTACCATTGTCCTATTCTTTTGTGACACACAAAAATTACGTGCAATTGTACAGATGTTGCTGAAGAATCCGTGACAGTAGGATAAAATAATTCTCATACAATGTTACTCTGTATTTCTTTTATCGGAGGAGTCAGTATACCGCAGTTGCCCTTTAAAATACCACACCGGTTCGCCTTGATGCCGACAGTGCCGCATGTCAGTCTCTGTGGCATATGAAACATACAAGTATACACATACATACATATACCTAGCATAATATACAAAGTTATATTTCCATTCTATTGCAATCGTTATCATAAAACTGTGGAAGGTTAATAGTTCCGGCATTTAAACCGCTCGCTCTTCACCATCAAATCTCCGAGTTTCATCCACTTTTTTTTCTCTTCTCCTCTTATTGCAGCATTGAACGAGAAAAAGGACCGTATTTTTTGCAATCACCTAAAATAAAGGGGCCATGATTACATAACACAGAGGAATAATTGTGAATGAATTAAAAAAAAAAGTAAAAAAGTTGATAATGAGCAATTAATGGGAGAACCACAGAAAAATCGACTGTCATGTTATTCAGAATAAATGGAGAATGGGAAAGAGTGGAGGGGGGGGGGGGGGGGAATTATAAAGTGCGGAACCAAACGAGGCCAGTGGAGTGTAAATCGAGAGCAAGGGCTAAACATGCACTTGGGTACTCGAAAATTAATCCGATCTAGTTGTTATTCACAACTACAATATAATACCATGCGACAGGGGCCAAAGGCTTACCCCAGATTGATCATGATGCTTGGCTCCTCTAGGATTCAACCTACAATCGATTTTTCCCTCTTTTTTTTTTCACTTGAAAAATTATGAAACAAGTTTTTCATTAATACACAGCACGTACATTAAATCGAAATGACAAAAAAGATAAATGAACAAATTTGATGGATTCATGGATTCTTTCCTACTATTTTTTTTATCGTCGTATTCCTCTATACGGAATTGTAATCGTTCATTGTGACGAATTTGTCATGGTGAGGATACTGGAACAAAGAAAATTCTACTCCCAGATACACAAAACAGATTCTTCCTTTTTTTTCCTTCATCCTCTCTGTTGATGGCTTCTACCTGAATTCCTATGATTTCGGGGTTTTTTTTGCCTCTTTTCGTTCTGGTATGAAGAGAATTCCTACTGACCAGTGGAGCCATATTATTTTGTAATACGTGTCTGGGAAATTTATTTTTCCCTGTAGAGGAAGTATACATGTCGATCTTCGTGTGCTGAATTAATTTGGTGTTTCATGAAGAAAAATTACATTTCCCTGTACTCTCTGCTCATTTATTCCTCACCAAACTCCCCTATTCATTGGCAATAGAAATCAGTTTTTTTCCTCCCCACAATACGATATCCTCCGAAATCCTTTGGATCGTCAGTTCTCGTGCTGCCATAGAAAATGACAGTACGTTCCTGAAATTCTTCATGAAAGAGAAATCGTGAAAGACATCGTGCATTACACTATCTAACGGGATTATGTGGTTTTCCCTATTTTCTTCTCTTTTCATGGTTCAATGCCAGTATTCTCCTTGAAATACTTGAAATACTACAATAGGTGATAACATTCTCAGTGAATACAGGGATAATTCAACAGATGAGACACGAAGAGTATTATTTACGAAACAGTTTATTCGAGTAAATGAAACTGATAGATGAAACTTGTTGAGGTGGTCTATATAATATATATCTCTAGTTTTAATCCTCCAATGCTCATAGACATTAGTTCACTGAGTGTTTGTTCAACCAGCTGGAGAATAAGAGGATTTTGGTATTTACAATAAATAGTCATGTAAGTGCGAACAATTTCAAAGCCGAGAATCTCTGTGTCTTTAGAGTATGAAACATTTATGTGTGTGCAAAGGAGAATCAGTTTTGGCATCAAACGTGAGAAATGAGAATCTTCAGCATTATCAGAATAGTTGGTGGCTGCTTTGTTATCGAGTGTCAATAGGAATATGGTGACAATGCTTTCCTTCAGGTCTGAGAGCTTACAGAGTAAAGTTTTCGTTGAAGGCAGCATTAGGAGTAATAAAGCAACAGTTTCGAGCTTTGAAACATTCTCAATGGCATTACTGTCAATGAGCTCATTAAGAATGTCATGATTCGTGCAGAAATCTTGAAATTCTCTAGAAGTTAGTAACTAGAATATCAAGAAGACTGCGTCAAAATAGCTTCTGAATAAAAACATAGTCCTTCAGTCTATAAAAACATTAGATATTTTGAAATAAATTCAGATGAAACCAATCAGTACAGGGGAGAGTGGGGCAAAATGGACACTGTAATGAAATGGTTAGAGATGGATTTTTTTGGATGATTCTATTGAACAGCTGAGGAAATTTCAGCCGCAAAACGAGTGTCAGATGTATTTTTTTAGATTGTTTTAAAAATTCGATATCTTTTGGGATTTTTGACGGGTAAAAGCCTTTCTTTTTCTTTAAATTTTCATTTCTTGCAAATATCCCCGGTTCTATTGGTCTTAAAGTGAGCTCATTTCCCATCGATTTATGGGATTTTGAATTTAAAAATATCAATTTTTGGGATAGTTATAGGCCATAAACTATTTCACAAAACTGTTCCACAAAAATGCCCGGAAATATCTTGAAAATCGATACTTTCACATTGAAAAGCATATGAATTGATGGCGAATGATCACCATTCACCTTTCGTCAGAATTTTTACGCTACGACAAATAGAACCGAAGATATCCTCAAAAAACTGAAAATTTTCAAAAAAATGGAAGGGTTTTCCCCCTCTAGAATGCTCAAAAAAGTAAAAATTGCCAAGAATTCGAAAATTCATTTCGGCACTTGTTTCCCCCCAAAATTTCCTCAGCTTTCCAATAATGAAATCATCAAAAACAATCTACCGCCAATATTTCTATTAATTTCAAGACTTTTCCATAACATTTGCCTAAAAATTTAGATGTGTCCACTTCACCCCTGATGTCCATTTTGCCCCACCTTCCCCTATATTAAATTTCCCTATCAATATCAATAGGGAGAATCGAGTTATCCTGTTTCACTCTTTCGCTACTGAAGTGCCTCAGCTGAATTGATCCTCGTGCCCTAAACCTGGTCGAAAAATTTGCAGAATTCGGAACATTATGATTCTTTTCTCCACCCAAACTCTTGAATACTTTTGTATCCACGGGAATTGCATTTTTTTTTTCTAGAAATCCAAATTCGAGAAATTAATTCAAAAAATATTTGTCAAGCTTAAAAATAAATTGAGTATTCTCCCCAGGATTTCCTAGTCTGACCACAGAAAATTCAAAATAATTTTGAAACCATTCGAATAATTCCAGTCAACGACTTTTTTTTTTAAAGGAATGTAGAGAATGATAAATTGATGAAACCATCGATGTTTCGGCACTTCATAAGATGATTAAAAAGCGTAAATGGTTTGAGTTCCGGGTTTCAGTCATTATGATTCTCCCAATGACTATTCACTGCTGCCAGAAGAAATAAATGAAAAAAATTCAAGGAATTTAATCTGCAAAAAGAAAAATGCACTGAGAGCACATTTCTTTTTTTCGAGTAGAATCGATTTTTCAAGGACAAAGTAGAGAGTAAGAGAATGAGATAGAAAAGAAATCAGAGCTCGACTGGATGAGACATCGATGAGACGGCTTTGAAAATGCCACGAGAGCGAGGTTCGGCCTATTTGGCTCGATACCATTTAGTTGATGCCTCCAGAGATGCAATCACGTAGGTTTATAGTGGAGTTTTAGTACAACACAATGGTAAAAAGAGACGGGAATAATCGAGTGTGAAACAGGAGAAAAAGGCTATAGCAAAATAGACAATGTATTGCATTAGTCATTCACAAATGGCTAAAGAGCAAAAGAGAAAGAGAGTAAACTACAGCTTATACTTTACATCCGTGTCCATGTATGTGTGTGCCTATGTGTTAGAGCAGAATTAGAGTGGGGGCAGTTTGACCGGTCGGAATTCCCTTCTTCGTTCATTCCAAGACCAAGCCTTCTTTCAAACTGACTTCTCCAGGTGAATGTTTTCAGGGCACGTTCGACTATTGTAGAGGCTGATGGCATCGAAATAATCCAACATTTTGAGGCGGACTACATTTACGTAGGTCAAGTAGAAATAACGAAAAATCGAAAGGAAAAGATAATAAGTTAAGAGAGAAAAGAGAAAACCTGTTTTTATTCCAATACTTTCACCACAATATTGCTAACTTCAGAGTTGTGTTTCATGATTATTATTATTATTATTATCATTATCGTGGCACTTTATTTTTCTTGTAGTATAAATTATATGACGCAATATATTGTCCCGATATTTCAAAACGTCAATGGCGGAGAGATGAATTGAATAACACTGGGTATTATAGAATCACCATTGGATCGAATTTGTATCTTCTTTCTTTTTCTATACGTTTCATCTGTCTGCAATGTACAATTCAACGGTGGAAATAACATTTACTCCACCAGACATTGGATTTCCCCAGGTATTCGAACGTCATTGTATCCAGAGAGTTGTTATTGTTGTAATCGATGAGCTCAACGAAGCGTAATACGTTCAATCATGTGTATCCAGAACGGGTATTTCAAGTTTTCTTAATTGATCAAATGAAAAGTTTTTAGATAATTTTACTTCTTCTTCTACTTTTTCAACACTTTGTTTTCATTCTCCAGCCAAGGATGAATATGAGTTTTTGAGTTCTTCCTTTTACTTTCTCATTGTTTCCGAGGATTTAGACCACAAGGGCCAAGCTGAAATAACTCTTCAAAATTTTTGGTGGGTCAAACTATCTGAGTCACGGGGATTGTGTCATTTTGAATGTCTTGGGTTATCCAGTTTTGGAATGGATAGTTAGAGAAGAAAAGAAAAACTTGGTAGAATTAATCGGTGGTTCAAATTTTCTGAAAGTTTAGCAAAAAAAAAAAGACTCACGGTTAGACGCTTGAATTATCCAAGAAAATTGTTAGCCCTCTGGGTTCACTTGAATTTCGTTATATTTTACATTTTTATTACTGGATTACGAGCACCAAACTACGAGGCATCGGAAACTTTGAACTCTGTAAACGTGTTTGAATTAACCGCCACTTTCGTCTTCGAACTTTCGTCGTTCCTGCTCTGATTGGAAAGCAACCGAATATTGGGAGCATATTCTTGCAGAAAAAAATAATATATGATCTAGCATGCATTGATGAATATATATATAAAATATGCACGGTGGTATATTTTTTTAGTATAGAAATTTGATATAATTAATTTGGAAGCATATTATTACCACATCGAATTCCATTTGTTACAAAGTGGGAATAGTCATGTATGTTCAAAAGTATATTTACTAATCTATCATTCGAACATAATAATGATGAATATTCTAATGATTCCAATCATTGCCCATTGGATAAAGTCATTAATCGCCAATGCAGTGAAGTATTCGAAACTTGAATTTGAGAATCCATGGAATTTCAATTCTCTGTAATCATTCAATAATGCTGGTATCATTATTATAATCCGTGCTGATCATTCATTCGGTTGAATGTATGCGAATTCTATGAAAATTCCTGTAAAGTGCAATACTCGAGAGCACGTTTTGTCTCTCTATTCAACATTAATTATAACTTCGATGAATCGAAATAACGTTGTTGAAAATCCTATATCTCCCACTAGTCATCAATTATAAACGAGTGCATCACTCTCTGACGTATTTTCTATGGTGCAGAGTGCTCTCATCGTTATTTCAGAGTGATGGTAGCAACGAAAAAAAAAATCTCCGGTATCTCCCCATCACCCCAGACTCAATTTCATTCAGTTCTCCTCTATCCTCTACTTTTTTTTTTAAAACTCTTTTGATCGATCCGAAAGGCAAAACTCGAGTTTATATTCGAAGTGCTTTCTTTTTCCCTCAATGAAAAGTAGCTGAGTCTCAGTTCCAGTATTATTTCTATCATACGCATCGTTGTTTTCTTTTCTTCTCTCATTGTTTTTCTGCCAAGAGTCCACAGTGGTAAATTCATACCTTTGGGATCTACTGATTAGAAGAGTATTGGAAAAGAATCAAAAGCAATTTGACGTCCGTGATGGTTTCCCTCGAGTTTTTCTCTGGGATCTCCTTTTGAGTTCATTTCCATTCTTTTATCAAAGTCTTTGTCATCCAGAAATGATGGAAGAAAGAGAAAAAATGAAAATTAGAAGAATAAAGGAATGAAAAGTGATGAATGAAAACGCATTGAAAAACTATGAAAATGATTTCATTCTAATTTTTTATTCCGAGTAAACGAAAATCTCATTTATATATAGTGAATATATATTATTACAAATTAATATTCTCATAGTTATCTTCAACAGTTCGTATTGTTTTAGTTTTGAGAATATTTGCATGTGCCATCTGGTTACGTATAATATCACACAACCGTATTTTACATTATTTTAAAATTTATTTATTTAAATATACACCATATATGATCGTAATACACGCAGCGTACCTAACCACACGAATTTCCACGTGGCGGTTGTGCAACCACATTTATAACACTCTCTCCACCGTTGTCCATGTTTCGATGCTCATATTTCTCACAATTATTTGATCCTGTACTTAGGTCAAATTATACTTTACATTGTTTTTCTATTGTACTTTATTTCTCCATGAAGTTGAATAAAATGACGCCAAGTAACGTCTATTGCAAATCGATGTCTCCTGTCGGCAAACATTGGTCGATTTTAAGCAGTTGTGCTGTCTGCAGTATCTGTAAGATATAGGATGTGTCCTCATGACTCTGTCATTGCCCAACTTTTTTCATATTTAAATAAAGAAAATCAGGAGATATTTCGATGGAAATAAGTCAAAATAGATTGACATTTTCCACGTCCTTACAAAAAAAATTATTGGTCATTTCGTTTTCAAAACAACACTGAAGGAAGTTAAACTATTTATTGATGAATAAACGTGTCGTCACATTTTACTGAAATTATGAGTCTGATGGTACAGTTTTGCTGTAAAATTTATCTAAAACTTTCCCTACTCTTACAATGCACACATTTCAAAGCTTTCGAACGATATTGTAGCACAATAACTACTTCCATAAGCTCTTTGTCCTATTGCAGTCATTGAAATAATCGTGTATTGAAGAAAATGCTGGAATAGTCTCACTGGATTCTCCTGGGATTCGGATTTACAGTGGAGATATAAATCGGATGTGAAATTGGACTGGATGTGGAAAGCCCGCTGTCTGAATCTGTTTCCAGCAGTTTGGAGCAAGTTACAATAAGCGCGTAGGATGCGAACCTAATTAATCTCCAATAAGCTTTTCACGAGGTTCATTACGAGAAGACTTCATTGAATCCATATTACATGATGTCGAATAGAAAATGGTTGAATTCGGGATCAAGTCAGTCCTAATACACGTCTCAATGATTACTTGGAAAAATAGCTGCCCAGATTTCAAATGACAATTTCGAATTCATGAAATTTATACTCGCTTCAAAGTTACATTCGTAAGCAGAAATGAAAGGAAATAAAGAACAGAAGAAATCAACTGGAAAAGGAGCTCGTGGAACGAAATGGAATAAGATGGTTAAATTTATTTTCGTCAATTTTCCGTTATTGAAATACGTGAGGGATAAGGAAAAAGGGAAGATCAAGGAATAAAAAAAAAAGAAACCGAGTGGAAGAAAAAAAAGATCAGCAATTTAGTTGGAGACGTTCTTGTAAACGTGATATATCCCACGGGCGACGGTTTGGGGTTTACGAAAAGTATTATCGTGGTTGGTGGGCGCACGAGAAAGAGGATTTGCGAATCGTTTTCTTCTCATTCGCTGGAGTTGTTTCCGGTATTGTGCACTACCCAAAGTATTCTATGAAATTCACCACTTTAAAAATAAAGAAAGAGAAATGGAGAATCATACAATGAAAGGATCAGGCAGAATTGAAAAAAAAATTGGGGAGTATATGAAAAAGAAAAATTGAAGATTTATTCTAGAAAGGAGGTAGTA
Source organism: Aleiodes alternator (assembly GCA_963921955.1). Lineage (NCBI taxonomy): Eukaryota > Metazoa > Arthropoda > Insecta > Hymenoptera > Braconidae > Aleiodes > Aleiodes alternator. The sequence goes on along the minus strand of OY998099.1, from coordinate 11,717,281 downwards.
TGGAAATGCATGGTGGTTGTGTTATGCAATTTAACAGTGAGATGCGAGTCGAATGCACTTATCGATATACCAATGAAATTTGGCTAATGTAGATTGAATTCGAGTATAACACCTGTGATAGAGTGGAATGTGGAGGTTTTTCCCACACTTCACAGTTTTTAGGGATGAGCACCTGGTTAGTTTCGAATCAGGTCTAATATCAAAGCGTAACCTGATGAGCTTCTTGCATCTTGAGTGCTTATGGATGGCACACAAACTGCCGGATTCAACTTGGACGAAAAACCATGTTACAAATTCTCACTAAAACTACTCATCAACTTGTTGTCGGCTTTGGATTTCGAATTGGGTCAGCCTCAACTAATTACTACTCGCAATAGCCTTGCAAAGAGTTTCTTACCGCACTTGAAAATAGATCCAATAATTCAGAAATCAACATATTCATGTTCTTTTCTCCTGTGCGAAAAGTTCGATTCCTTTCCGCAAAAAGAAAGTGGAGTGGACATGATGAATGAGGAGAAATGTGGGTGGACACGTTGGAATGAAGGAAAAAGAGCCTCACCAGCACTGGTGCCACTCACTCATTGGTGGGAATTTTCTTCTTCTCTCGATGAACCAAATCTATCGTGACTACTAATGGAGTATTTTGAATGCAAAAGCGCATGTAGTAAAATGAAAGCCCCTTGAATCAACCGCCACACCCTTGCTCGCACGTTTACTGGCTTTAAGTATAAATACTTCAAAATATGAATCGATAGGTCTCTCTCGACATCTTTTATCTTTTGCGATGGGATAATTAACGCTACTCGGTGAAATCGACAATGATATTTTGTTTCTATTAGCATTTTGTCAACTTCACAGTTCTAAAGATCCTTAATGCAATATGGAATGATGTGCATTCATGCTTGCATTAGCAAAAGTTTGCATAATTTAAAAAGTTTGTTCGTTGATTGAGAGTTTTCATAAAATTTACAGGCGTCTGATGACAGTAGTTCCCTTGATAGTAAAGTTTGATCTGGATATGCGTATTATCGAATTTCCATAAAGTTATACAAAGGAACTATAATTTTATGAAACTTGATAATATCTTTGCAAACTATGCTGATTATCCAACTAGCTTCTAGTATAATGAATGGAAAATAATCATGCAATATCAATATAATATTTTATAATTAATAGTTACATAAAATTGTAGAATCTCATTAATGTAATACAAATATCAGTATAATGAATATTTGTGATTAATTTTGTATCCTTGGTTGAAACAATGTACAATGTATTTACATCCTTTGTTATTTGAGTGTATTATCCCGTGCATCGGTCGTACAATGCGTCATCTAACTACCCACCCTGTAGCTAGCTCGAACAAACCTCAGCATGAGACAACGTTGAGAGGAAAAATACCTTTATGCAGAGGCTCTCTTCGCTTAAATATTCTCATGGGAGAGTTCAGTAATGTAAATGGAATGAAATTTCATTTTCACTGAGACTACAAAATCCCCTGAACATAAGTGCCTGCTAAAATGAAAATAGATGGGAAAAATTCTTCGAATGAATAGATAATTCCATGAATTGTTTTTTTTGAGAGAACTTCAAGAGCAACTGAAATGGTTTAAAGCAAAATTGTTCCATCAAGATCAATCTCCGAGATTCCTCCAAAAAAACTAAATTACAAAAAAATTGACTTTTCCTATTTTACCTCTTCGCTGCTGAATAACAAATAGTATCTGCGAATACTCACGAGGTATCTAACGGTCGAAGGCTGAATGAAGACACGTGTACTTCACACATGATTATCCAACCAAACAAAACCAGTGAACACACGCTATCTGTCCATTGCCACTGTATATGAATTGTCAATAAAAAAATTAGTACCCCTAGTATCTCAATGCATTCATACATTTCCCTCAAGACTTCTAAGATTTTCATTAAGCATACGCTGTATATATATCAGGATCTATACAAGAAATCATGAGGCTCTTGGTGCACTTTCGAAAGTGAGCTTACGGTTATGGAGAGTAGCTCGGATCGTTGCTTGCCGTTATATAGAAACATGAGGTATGGGAATTACGGTGCCCCAGATGGTGATGTAAAATAGTCAATTGCCATGAGCTTCCTAGCAAAAGCCTTCGTTTAATGACTCTCTTTCGTCCAATTTCATTGATTTTATCCCTGAAACCACTAAATTATGCGGTCAAAAATATTTCATGCATTTTCACAATTTAATTACATTCTCGGTTTTTCATTAAATTGTAGAGAGGATAGAGTGAAAATCAAATCTCCAATCAGGCGCATATTTTGCGGTCCATTTTTGAGTTATCTATACCAGTATCTCCGCATAATACATCATTTCAGCTCATGTGTATACTCGCATTAATGAGATTTCACTCATGCAAGTACCAATGACGCTTCAATACTACAATATGTTCAACGGAATCGATACAATTTGATGACCTCAGTGAAACTTCAAGTGTATATGCACTTGTCAATCTGTCATACGGGTTTGTCCATTTGTAATTGATAATTCAATTTCTGACCTATGCTGACTAAAATTATGTATTTGGGTCATAAAAGGATAATGTAATTCTAGTGAGCACTTGGATTTTAAGCCTATCTCATCCTTTGAATATTCACAACGTATGAATATGTGCTTTCGTAGTGTGGAGTTGGAGATTTTTTTTTTAACTCAAGTTTTACGAATCGTGACGCTGAAAAATTATGATAAAGTTATGTAAATAGTTTCATTATCTGAGGAGAAGCGTGATGATGTAAATTTTCACGTACCTTACTTGGTTTATGTAGTTTTTTACGTAGGTTATCTTTATGGCTATACGGATGCACATATGGTTGAGCTTGATGGTTTCGCGTGAATAATATTTTTTTCCCTTTTCGGTCTCAACTAATGTACATTATTCAACTTTACGCGTAAGCTTCTTTTCTTTTCATACTTTGAACTTTTATCCAATGTGACGATGATTGATAATACATTGCTTCCATCATTCAAGTGAAATAATGGGAAAATAAATGAATACCTAATTTTTCTCATGTCTTTATCCCTTATTGCTGAGAAGTGAAGCACATTCTCGTTCTCGCAATCCAGTGCTTAGTAATATGCACCGAGGGAGTACCAACGTGGCTTACGTGTGGATCATTGTTTTGTGGTTATGTTGAAGTTAAGAACGCGCATGTGCCCTATGTTACACAGTTCCCTTGAGCGAAACGAAATGGCGTCCATATCACGGCGTCGATGCAATTAGAGAGCCACCACTATATTACGACACAGCTTAACTTTGTACAATTTTTAGAAGATTCCCGTCATAAGGCAATGAAATTATTATGAGTTGCTGTAGTTGAGTAGGAATTTCATGAAGAGGACAATTTAATTTAATATCTCACTTGACTTACGGTGTGCTAGTCATATCTCGTGATATTTATTCTATTCGTAAGGGAATTCACAGCACAGTTCATGAGATTAAAGGAATTTTACTCAGGAATTTTGAATAATCCTTTGTCTCTGTGTAGAATAAAAGAATCCTGGCAATATTACCGTGAAACTTCCATGCAGAATCTGATTATGCTCTTTATAAGAGACTGAGTAATACTGCAAGTGAACGAATTAGCTGTGAAGTTAATGGAAAAGCCTTTCCGTACAATGATATATGAGAGTGACACATGATGAGTTCAAGGTTCATTCGTATAGGACTATATTTAGTTGCCGATGTAGAAAATTTACTCTACATTTCTCAGTTTTTCATGCATCTGTGGGCAAGTACTGGTACACTAATACAACAGTCTACGATTCATCTAAAAAAATGAAGTTTTTCCTCTGAGCTTCTCTATGCATGTGGATACGGTAACGATTGCATGAAGTACATTGAAGAGTTTACTGAAATGTAAAAAATTACCGTATTTCACAGTCATGTAAACGCAAAAAAACCAAATAGTGGGAACCAACTCATGCATACAATCTATCACATGTGCAGCTAATTATCTCTCGTATGTACTGTACCACCACCCCATGAACCATATCCTGGCAAACATAATAAGCCTTCTGAAGCTTCTAGAGAACCTTAGTCCCTTCATCCAATGTATGCTCACATCCGTTATATGGCTCCAAGAGACTCGTACGAAATTGCGTCTGTAAGTCAAGTCTACAAAACCACTATTCTGTGAATGTTTACAGTTTTGCTGAAAATTAATACTCCACTTTCATGATAGTTTTGTATTTCAACACTGTGCAATGTCATTTAAATTAATCTAATTAATAGTTACGTTATTAACGTCCTCTGTGCTGGGATTAACCCTCCGATAATCAATACAAAGCCATGAAGCGCCTGACTAATCTCATTTTAACATGAGCGACATTCAATCTATGGACAATCGACAGATACATTAAGTGAGAGACGATAAGGTAGAAGGATAATACTTTATTATTTATGGGAAAACACATGAGTTTCATTTTCGAACGCATCCATGGAGATTTTGATGATATGAATAGTTAGTGCAAGCACTGAAACATATTTTTAGATTGGCAGTGTCAAGTCTGTGATGAACCCGCATTGGACATGAATCTGTGTCAAGTCTGCCGCTCAAATCTGCGTATTCTCTGCATGAGGCTGGACACGGGTTTGGAGATTATTCCTGTCAACTATGAAGGCTCTGTGACGAGCGCAGGAGGCAGGGTCAATATGGCTTGAGGCTTAATCGGACCTCTGTAGATACACATACAGAGAAGTTTTGATGATTATTTCTTCGAAAGATCTTGACAATGCTTTTTTGTTTTTTACTAAAATGAATCATACCCAATAATGTAGATAGTTATGTTAGAGCATCTTCACAATTTTTTTCGATTTCTTTTGCATCTCTACACGGAGAGAAAAATCCATGAAAATTTATGGTGAAAGTTCCAGAAAAATTACCGGACTGAGCAGTAACCGTGGGACATAGTGGCCTTACTATGAAAAAATGCGAAGCCAGTCCGGTAAAATTTGACACTGATGGGTTCCAGTAAAAATTTCAGTCTCAGTGAATAAGAATTCAGTTCTTCCAAATGAAACGATGAAATTCGCGTATACTACACCATTTTTATTATATTGATCATCCTAATTATTATTAGTTCTTCATTATTCTTATTCATTTTTTATCCTGAAAATAAATTTATTTTACATCCATTTTTAGCAATAAAGACTCTAGCAGAGATTATTGTCTTATGAGTTACAATGGTCGATAGAAATTCGGAGTCCTCCAAAAAATTCCCAAGAATAGTTATTCAAATCAAAAATTTCATAATATCCTGTGTGCTGATCTAGTATAAGAGAATTAAATTTTTTGCAATAACAATTATTTCGCTGCTTGATACATTTAAAAACTTGATTTCATAGAACTTTGGTCCATGGCTATCACGATGACAGATCCAATATGGCGATTCTTCCAAATTTCCCATAAGTCCTTGCGATACGCGATCGAATCCGAAAAGACCCGAACTGAATCGATTGACGGACGAGTGCGATAAAAATTACTACTCAGTCCGGTAAAAAGTGTTCCGAGGACGAGAAAATTAACGTCCTAGTCCGCAATTTATAAGTTTTTCACAACAAATTATGTGGGATACAAGACGAAATTTTATGGATGTAGGCACAGTTAGGGAAAAATTACCGACCAGTCCAGTAAAATGCACTCACTCATTTGGTACATATTATGAGACGTTTCTCACTTTTTCATTCCTGTAGGAGGACGTTTTCACTTACGAACCTCTATGTCCCACGATTACCGGACTGGTCCAGTAATTTTTCATGAATTTTTCTCTCCGTATATTATTCTGATGACAATATAGTTATGCGTGGGATTTCCAATATTAATTGCGTGATAATGCTATAATTAAGTTCATCCACGTTCAGACAGGCGAAAAGTGTAGCCAAACTCTCCAGTACCAGTTATTAGTCAACGGATGTTCAAAATTATCTCCATTACATGCCCGATGTTTCAACTCGAATGAATAATCATTGGAATGAGGGACAATTGGCTTTGGATTATTGAATGGGCTTTTGTGAGAGGACTCATGTTTTGTCAACACGCATTATCGATCAGTGGCTTTCAATTGGTTTTCTGTTAGAAATCTTTCCACAATTCTGCATAACTGTACAGTCACGTACAGTTTTGTTTGTCAAGAGTAACTGAAGCTTCTCGTTCATTTTCACTCTCGCTTCAGTAGCTATTCTATACCACTCTATTCTTCTTCATGCTCATGCGTATGTAATCTTCAGATCGCTGGTTTCACTCGGTTGTTACATTTTTTTTTCCCCCAAACCCCTTCTCTGTTTACATTGTGCATTCTTCCGTACGCTCGATGAATGTATTCGTGATTTTGACTGGAAAAAAAAGTGCAGTATTGAGTGACTACAGTTTTTTCAGAATTATTTATCTTGATTTTATGCTGGAATTGAATAGATTCAGTGGAAATCGAATTTTCAGCTACCAATAAGTTGAAAGTTTGATACTGCAATTTTTCGAATCGATTATTGTGTGATGAAAAGCAGTAAATTTTTGAAGCTATATTCCATCAACCGAACGTGTTGTGTTTACCGAATACGAGGTTCATGTGAAATTCATTCGTTAGATAAATTCAGCGAAAACAATCATAACAGTACAATAGATAGATTTTATTATGAAGTACTCATAGAGGTAATGGGTTCATGGTACGAACAAAGGAAAATCCATAAAGGTACATTATGGAAAATATTCTGGAGTTGATAATGAAAAATTGTTGATTGAAGGACATTTCCATTTTAATGACGACGATGAACAAAGAGTAGTTATTTTCTCTAATTTCTGTGGCGAAGAGGTAAAATACAGGATAAGTAGATTTTTTATCTCGACTCTCTTAAGAGTATCTTGGAAATTAATAAAGATGACTTTCTTTCAAATTTTTAGGCAAAAATTTGTGGTTTCTACGTTATAGCATTAGAGCTTGAAATGTAATCACTACTCTTTAATGGATAATTGCTCAAGGTGCCACTTATCTCCTTGTTATCAAAAACCGTTATTCATTATTCATTACGAGAAAGGTAGAATTATCCATATTATTCTCTTTGTACTATGCAATTAGTTGATTTCTTCATCGTATGATTTCGCGCTGGTTTTTCCAGTTGGAAGATGAAAACAGGGCATACATTTGCTGCGATCGTTGGTGCTTTTGATTCACTTTGATTACCACACGACTAGGCTGAAGCGATGGCGCCTGCTCTCGAAAAAATTTCCCCGCTGTATATATTACATTTTCCCTTACTAGAGAATTTCTAGGTATCTACTGCATGCTGGAATAAACCTCTTTTTTTCACCCACACAGCCCCTCGGGAAATTTCTTTTTCACTCACGATTTTTTACTATTTGCGTCTTAGTTGTAATCGATATTTCAACTTTTCTGTACATTGTGACAAAATTATCGCTGATTTTATCGACGTCCTTCTCCCCTCAGAAATAAAAAATTCATGTCCTTTATGAGTAAATAATCTAATGAAAGCAGTGAATTATTATAAAATTATTCTGCACTAGATTCATCATTTCTGTCGATAAATGAGAGCTATGTGGTGAAATGAAGAAGATAAATCATGAGTTTATGCGATGACCCAGTTGGGCGAGTTTCAACGGTATTACAAAAAGAGTTTAGTAAAAAGTTAATGACCGATAATGATAGTATTAATTACAATTCACGGCAATTAGAGGTTGATCATCTTGTAGTGCTTGCAACCTATGTATTTCATGTAATTGCCACCCCTAGAGACGAAATATTGATCAGTTAACTTTTACCGGATATTACTGAGGCGTGGCTGCCTGTCGTTATATATGCAAAATACTAATAAAAATTGAGTGTCAAAATGGATTCTATTAATTTTTTAAATTGAACCACTTATCAACTTTTCAATTTTTCGAATTTTTCTCGTATAAATATCGCTTGCTGTATCCAAAGTTTTCAATTATAAAAAGAATTATAGTTTTATCGCTTGAGTAGTGTGAACAGTGGACCTCGTATGTGCGTTACGATTGGACGTTTGTATTGATAAATAATAACTTTAATTATTGAAAATTTTGAGAGTCAGATTTATGTTTTGTTTCAATAGATTCGTTTTTTTCAATTATTTAACATTCGAATCAGGATAATTCAATCGGAAATATCGAAAAAAGGGAGGCCGGGACAAAATGAACAGAATAAACAGGTCTTTATGAAAAAAAATTGGGAAAATTCTCTAAAAATACAGATATTTCCCATTTTTCACACGCCGCTCGGAAAAAGAATTCTGGTTCAGTCTACCCTGGCTTCACCTACTTTCAACATCGAAGAGAAAAAGATGCCATCATGACAAACTCATATGTATATAGATATATCTATGAATATCTAAGTTTGAATTCACATGGAATACATTCAAAATAAATCTACTATGTTTCTTATACACATTAATATATTCAAAATGTACAAAGTTCCTACTCTGGCAAATAATTCCACTAAAATTTTCATGCTCATCACTAATATCTCACGTGGATGTCATGGTTGATAAATGATAAGTGATATGGCACTATAAATAAAACGAGAAGTTTTCAAGATATGCCAGTAGAAAATCGCTTCTACGAGACGGCGAGAATTATTTTTTTTTCTGTAGTATGAACTTGAAAAAGGATAGTTTCCGTTTTGCCGGGTTGGGGTTATAATACTGGATGCTCGCCTGACCATATAACCTCTCCGAGTCTCTTCTATGTGAACAGTCGAATTCACTGCACTGGCTATTTTCTACAGAAATTATTATTATGATATATTGCAGTGAGCACCCTTGCCAGGATCGGATGCCGTAAAAGTCGTCGGCTTTGAGAATTTACGCCTGCACGATAGCGTTACAATCCTATCCTCTCCATAACCAAGTTAAACTTTGAAGTATTCGAGAGGATTTTTTTTCCAGTTTTTCATTTTGTTCAAATCTTTCCTCATAAACTTGTTTTTTTTTTCCTTTTCACTATTATTTCTATCGCTCTTCAACCACGTGACAGTCATATGAGCATTGCGTCATGGATAATTATGCTGAGTGCAAATTGTCGAGGTCGTCTTGCGCTATCTTCTAACTTTAACAATGGAAAAATAAAAAATTGCGGAAAAGAAGCAAATTTATGCAAACAAGATAGTAAAATTGTATTTGAATAATTGTATATTCCAAGTGCTAATTTTTGTCAGACATGAAAACTACGATAATTGCTTGTTCTTGGAAAAAAGTTTTAGTTGAAAGGGAAAAAACTTAACAATTTTATGTTTTTATAGACAAGAGCCCACACAAAAGTGGTATTGATATTCCGGGGCCATTGTACAAATTAAATGTGTTAAACGACGTTAACTGCACTAAACTGTACGTTCTTTTTATAGACCAGCCGTACTAACATGATTAACCGAAGAGTGTCTGCCACATTGGCCAAGAATAGATGTGTGCAATATATTCAGATAGCCCAGATGTATTGATATAGCAATAGAAAGATCAAACATAAAACGAAGATGTAAATTTGTGAAAATGATTTTCTTGGAACTATGGATGTTATTTCATCTAGATGTTATGAATATGTGGTTATGCCTGGAAATTTTCGAGGCAAGAATAGAGGATGAAAATTGTTAATGTTGAATCATTATTAAAAATGTCGGATATTGTTAGTGAATTAGAATGACAATGGGAAATCTCTGAAATAGTTCTTCCTATTTGATTGTTTTGTTAGCTCTTCGAGATTAACCTTAGATCCACAATTTCTCTATAAGAAATGAACTCTATGAACTGAAGAGGATCCACCTGTGATTGCGTACATTTTCACATGCACACAATATGTGATTGCGTACATTTTCACATGCACACAATATGTGATATCGTAGACGACTATGCATCTAATCATATACTTGCTACAAATACAATTGCGATGCCGTAATAGTCTAGACGTATGAGTGAAGGTCGGAATTATTCGTACAATATGGGAATTGACATACTTTCTTTCAAGTACTTATAATGAAATCACGTGTGTTTTCAATTCTCTGTGAAATGTAGAAAAAAAGATCACCTCATTTCATGTTTCTTGAACATCCGTAATATGAGGAACTAGTGTCATTTAAATTCTCTCAGTATTATACAGCCATTGAATAAGATCAAATTTGTAATGAGATAAGCACTTCAATGAGCACTGAAGTGAAAGTATTTTATATGCAGCCAAGCATGATATCTCCTGAAATCGTTGAAACCTGAAAAATCTCAGTTTATCATGAACTGTATAAACTCCGGAGCAATTAATTTTGGCCTCACTGAATAAGTATAAAAATGTCAGGGTTTTTTTCCACATGAAAATAAGGATTAATTCAGTATGATGATGACCTCTTGATTCACTAGGCAAACGGTGGAGTGATACCAAGTCGGAATTGAAATTTCTTATGAGAGAAAAAAAAGAGCAAAAATAATGAAAGAAAATCAAACTCTTGGGCTTGCTTGTGCAGGGTCGTAAAAGCATCTATCTCAACGACGGTATGAAGCACTCAACACAAAATTGTCCTGGGGTCATTTGACAGCAATATAGGAATGAGCTCAAGACCATAGAAATCTCTCTGATCTTTTGAACTAAGGAAAGAACGTAAAAGAATTAAAAAATAAAAATACTCGAGGAAATCATCTGGCTTTAAACTGCTCGCTTTACTCACCTTCCATCTTCTTTGATCATCAGTGTGTACCGCTTCGAAAACCCACAAGAGTTGATAATTGAAACGACTGATCCCAGGCCTCCATGGTAACTCTCTCAATAGAGTGCCAACGATTGAAATCACGTGTAAGGCAACCAAGGTCTTCCATCACTAATTATTTTTCATTCTACAGTCAGCCAACTCATACACCGTGAACTCTATTCATGAATACCTTCTCTTGCGTGCACCCCTGAAGTATAATAAGTGAACTATGAATTATTATCATTATTTTTTTATTCTTTTTGCGTATTTTAACAGATAGGTGCAGATGAAAATGGGATGAATGGCTTCGCATGTGCAACCTTCGTGCAATACACGAATCACTCCTGTTGCACAGAGAGACCTCACCCAGCACTTGACGTTAAGCATTACAGATATATATATGTGTGTGGTGTATGCCTCACTCGATGTTCCGTGACGAGGGTCGATTAGAGGACCCAAGCCATCGTAATTCATGATCGCACGACTCGTTTCGCGTCGATAACTTTTCATAGGCGGTTTCTCTGTTTAAACACATAATGGCCCATCCAAGTGACGTTATTCATTAGACTGTAATTTACAAATTTTACTGGTTTTTTTTTCACATTGAAGAGATAATTGCATTGTCTCAAATAGGTAGAACAATTGTTTGCTTCAAAGAGACAATTTTGTTTCTTTCATTTTTCTCTACGACTCTTCAACAATGAAAAAAAAACTTGTGATTTCCTTCGTTTATTAAATAATTTCAAACGAATTTAATTTCAGTTTCTATTGTAATGGTTGAGAGAATTGTTTGACTGTATGACCAGTCATGCTCCAAAAACATCCGAGTACCCACTTCAAGTCAAATGTTCTTAGCCTCTAATTAACTCGAGGATTGTTTTTGTTAAGCCCTTGTAAAGTCTGTAATTTATCTCACGAGAAAAGAGGAGGAGAATGGATATTTAACTTTATGAATGTGGACTTCTGCTTTTTTCCCTCCTGTAATTTTTGAAGTACCGTTGTAAATCAATTCTTTATTCATGCAACATGTGTTTTTCTACCGTTTTCAAAGCAAGCAATGTTCATCTATTGACGTACATGCTAATTTTTTTGAAATTATTTTTATGTTTCAGGTAAGAATCATAAATTTTCCACATTTCTACTCACGATAAATCGTCGATTTCATTGAGCATTAAAAATTCAAGAAAATCAAAATCTTCATAATAAAAAGAAGGAAAACTCGGGGAATCGTCAGTGCTGTGAATTCTGCGATAAGAAGTAAGTAAAATCAATGCGCTTGAGATAATACAAAAAAAAGAGGTAAAAAAAATTGTCATAATGCCAAGATGACCCACATTCTTTCTACTGTAACCGTTCAATTTCTGTGAAAGTTTCATTTCTTCATTTTCCAACATTTTTCTTTCCACTTTTCCATAATATCTCTCTAGCCGTGGTCAAGTTTTAGGTTTCTCACCACGTTGTTCATCGGTATATGTATATATATATATATATATATATATGAATACGTGCCAGAACACATAGGTGTCGACGTGCTAGGATATGTATGGTGAAAGAAATAAAACTCTCTCGGTTGGATGAAAAATTTCGATCTCGTTTTCCCATACGACGAGCGATAGAACGGAGAGAGTAAAAAAAATAATAAATATAGAAAGGATATGCATTTGAGAGGAAAATATTTTTTCATAGAAGAAAAATTACTACGTATATCGTATAATTCTGGAATTGATGAAGGATTTGTTCGACGGGAAAGGATAACTTTCATTTCATAAGAGTGTAGAGTTGACATATAAATATATATTTATATGTATGCTTCGAGATCCAATGTGAAAATTTTATCACCATATAAACTTGTTTGCATTCGAGGATATTCGTGTCATATAGATGATATGTATTCTATTTTTATCGATATATGTCGGATTCAATTGAGGAATTGCAGTAATTACAGTAATTAGGAGAAACCTAAATGAAACGGACGTGTGAGACAAAATCAACTGGATTTTTCTTTTTTTGAGTGAAGACCTTTAATTAAAAATCTGAAATAAATGATCAGATACTCCGGTATGTCTATATTGCTGACGATTTTTTTACCAATATTTTCCATGAAAGCTTTCACTCTGAGAAAAAGGAATCTGATTCAAAATGGACCCGTGGGGCAAAATAATGCTGACCTATTGGAGCATCTTCTCATAATTTTTTCAGATTTTTTCATAAAGTGGTCCATTTTGCTCCGGTCTCCCCTATTTAAATGCACATCTGTTCCCATTTTACGTGCCAATACAGCGGGCATTCTTAGATCGATATATGCAGATCCTCCAATAATATCCACGATATAAACTGACTCAACTCTGTCATGAATATCTCAATACTCTCCGTCTGCTGACAATCCATTATTGCTCCTTATACTGTGAAATCTATTCTCCGAAACCTCTAATTTCACTTGCTTGCAACGATGCCGAAGCAATTTATCTCGATTACGAAATGTCTGTCACAAATTGTGCTACACAATAATCATTTATTGGCAGAATTGGAAGAACATAATAAAGAGATAGAAATCTCTAGAATTACGTATAAACTATTGAACGTTAAAGTATGAAAGAGAAGATGAAAAAAAAATTGCAATGCATCTATGATCCCAGAAGTAGTGGCATGGAGAGTTGACCCTATCAGATGCCACATCATCAAAGTTTCACATCGAAATATATTGCCAGCCTCGACATTTTCCCTATTGCTCTTCACAGTTCCTTGGGATTTCTCGGTTCACTTTTTCCAAGTTTGTTTTGATGAAAATTTTACTAGTACTCGTGTAAAGAAGAACTTCATGTACGATGATAAAATTCCTATTTTTCACTTATATATCATTTTGAATTGCTATTTGACTGGAATTTTTATCATCCCCAAATACGTTTTTAGATACACACCTAAATCATGATATTTGATTCTAAGTTATGTGACAAATTGTTATTACGTGACTCTATCGAATCGATGGCTCAGCACTCGCATGAGAGAGACACAGAGCAGAGCACAATTCTCTGGACACTATCCACTGCACTGTCGATGGAACTCTATATATCAAGGTATAGATCTAATGCAGTGAATCTCTTGCCTATGATGCATAGCTCTACATGTACATTTTGTGCGTGTAACACTGTACGCAGAGATTTCAGTGAAAATTTCCATTCCGTATCACTGATGCATCTACCACTCACTGATTGATAATTCATACATCAAGAATAGCACGGAAATATCATACCTAAACCGAAATTTATTCATTCAAATTACTTATTCTATAAAATATATCATATTTATTCATAAAATAGAAAAAATTTAGATTTTTCAATGAATTTTAGATATTTCCATGTGTTCTTCTATTGAACTATCAAATTGAATTTTGATCTTTGAACTATAGTTCCATGCATGCTATTGATGGATGGTCCTACCAGTAGGAAAAAAAAATCCTCCGGTATACAATAAAAATTGATGTAATCAGAAGAATTGAGCAATTGTTATGATTGATCGACAAGATTTAATCCACATCGTTAGTACTTTCTGTCCTTGCTGCAAAGAGAAACGGACTTTTACGATAGTATATACGACATTGTAACGACGAATCCAGCTGACGTTCATGGTGAAAACTTTTAGTGTCAACTATCTTGGGACAAACACATTCCAAAGTTGAAAGAACAATTCTTCAACTTCTTTTTCGCATTTTGTCTCTTTCATTCCTACATTTTCCACTCTTGCACGTGCAAAAGTTTGAAGTTCGGTGATTCGATTGCTGAAGATTGAATGTTGCAGCTATAATTTGTTCAGATTCAATGCTATTTCTTTATTGTAAATGATAGTTGAACATCAGTCGAATCCAATCAGCTAAAAGTGAGGATTATCAGAACAAATGTATATCGAGATGAATTTCCAATGGAAATATCTACATCAAAGGCTCCATTTCAGTCTGATTTAAATTCATGTTTATTAGATAAACATTTCCCGGATTTGAGCTTGCATGTAGAATTAGTGTGGTCTACAGACATTGATAAATATCATTGAACGCTAGTTATTCATTCAACATTTTGCTCTTCATGCTCTTTTTGATGATTATTACGATGGTATTCTGTTCAATCGAATGAATATTAAATCGTTTGTGATCCTTTAGAGCTGTAAATTCTAGAGGTCTGTCCTATACAGATTAATATTTTCGATTGATACTACACGCTGAATTAATCGTTGTGTAGTGGTTTTTAAGATGTATGTGTGAGAGTGAAAAGAGGTATCCTGGAGACTTGGAGACTGCGGAATGAGTGTACAATGTGATAGTTATCTTTTAACTATTCTTCTTTATTTTCATATACAAGTATCTCTCTTCACTCTTCAAATTTTAAAGTATATTTTCTCAGAGTGAATTTAGCAATAAAACTAGCATTTTCGGAGATTTCCGCTGAGAAGTAATTTCTAAAGAGCAATAAAATTGATATTTTTGGATTTTTCCTCACTGTAGAATTCTAAAGGCGTGATAAAATGAATTAGCAGTATTCACGTGCTCGTGCACATACATATCCCCTGTGTATTCACGTTTGCATTAATCATTGAAAAATCATCATCTCTCGACTTTTCAATTGTCATTCTCACATGGCAAATGATTTAACATTGCAGAGTAGTCTCACGATGAAAACAAACAACAATAAAGAACTCTCTGGATTTCAAAAATAATACGAATACGGCCTTGTACATGTTTGAATTCAACTCAAATGCAAATATACGCGATGTCGAACAATGAACTCGCACCCAGAAAGTTTACCGGTTCACCCAGCATGCTCTGTCGGGGCTTTTCATTATACGGTGGTTCGCGACCAAGTGCTATAAGCTCACTTGGGCCATCTCTCTGTATTTTACTGCTAGTAGTGTAGATATACCATACACAGTCATGGTATACTTCCAATAGACCTATAACTAACGTGTACGTTTACATATTCATTGTTTTCATCGATTTTTTTTTCACTCTATTTCTCCGTTTCTGTCTGTTTTTTTTTGTTTCCCCCTGTACTTTTCACGATTTCCCTAAGTTAATTGTCACATAGTCACTAGTCAATAGCTCAGATTTCCATGCAATTTTGGTCGCGAATGTTTCAAACAAAAACTTTGTCACGATGTTTTTATTGCCACAGTCCAGAGCATTCGTACTATTTGATCCTTTTTTTTTCTACTTTTTTCCTATTCCCCCTTCCACGTTTTTATATCGGTTTCGATTGTGAATTGGAGTTTGAACTTTTTTGTATTTCATGTTGTAGCTTTTGTCACCATTGCGATTGCTATTAGTGTGTCATGGAATTTTGTTACAACTGCTGACAAAAAAGGAACGTATTTCTTTTGCATGAGAAGATCCTTTTTTTTACAACAGAATTTACTACTCTGCGGCTGTTTCACAGGTGGAAAATCTTTTGATACGTTCTAAACTTTACAACTACAAAACGAGGATGAAAATCAACTCCGTTTCCGGGAGAAAAAGAATACGTATTTCCTTTATAAGAGAAGAAATCATGTGATGACATCGTAAAATTGTCTACGTCCTTTTTACATCATGTAATAAATATCACTCTCATGAAAAAATTATACCTGAAATTTATGTTGATGCATAAATTACAACACCAACTATGCGCTTCTCCGCGTGTGTTTATGTCTTGAATATACATGGATATTTTAAATGAGACTAATTCACTAGAATCATTTCAATTCAGGATTTTTCATTGGGAAAGAAAGATTTAGGGGAAAAATCTAAAAGTAAATGGGGAAGTCATTGCAACATTTGTACATTGTTGTGACAATTTTTAACATCCAAGACAATTATACTTTAATTCTGAACTTTATCCTTTCATAATTGATTAATTAATTCAAGATATTTGATTAATATTCAGATTTTAGATGAAAGTTAAGACATAAATTATGAAGCCCCTTCTTTCACGTAGGGCCCAGTGCCTTAAAATATGCGGACATTATGATTTCATTATGAGGAAATTAATATAAAATTATTGAAATAACTGTTTTATTACTCCACTCTCATTAATGAGGTAGACAATCATGATACCTACGAAAGTAATTACTCCCACAACAATTCAGGGAGAACTCTCAATTAATTAACCTTCCTTCACAAATGGAACTCAGCAAAATGAGGAAAAAGACGTCTGGTAGTAATTATTTTTCATATTTCTACTCGTTGTCTTATATACGCAAAATGGAAAAAGTAAAAAAGTTTTCAACTTCTTGGTTCTATGAAACATCTCCGTTCATGTAAATGACGGTGGAAGAGTGAATACAGCTTTATCACACACATTTCTTGTTCGCAAGTGATTTCAAAGCAAAATTTGTTGAAAACTTTCTCAATTATATTCTTCTTAAGACTCTGAAGAATTTCGTATAGACATTTTTTATTAGTACCAAACTCATCAAAAGCCATTTCCTCAACTATAGTTCAATTGTCCAAGGAAATACGCTTTTTCATTTAATCAGAGAATTATGTACTAAATCAATTCATAGTTTGTGAATTGAGTAGGAAAATTTTTGTCTAATTCTCAGTAAATAAAAAAACCATTTCGTCTCCCCCTGTAGCTAAGAACCACTCAAAGTTTTAATTTTATTGAAACACTTTCATGAAAATTTTTCCTTGAGATTACTTCTATATAATGATAATATAAGAACACGAGAAAAGAAGACAGAAAATTAATGCATATTCCAAGAGTTCGATAGTAATTACCTATCAAATTTCCATGATGAAACTTCCGCTCATTCCTTGTTAAACTTTAACACTCTAATTGTGGTCCTTTCTCCCTGTCGAGAAACTTTTTTTTTCATGAATTACGGTATAGCGCGGAAAAGATTAGCTACTAAGTGCTCTATGATAATTCTCAGCAGCTTAACAAATGTATAAATACTATTTTCATAGTAGGAAAGACTGTGGAAAAAATGGACCACCGAGGTAAAATAATCCTGGATTTTTTTTCAAAGTGAAGAAGTTGATCAAAAAATTAGAAAGCGTTTGAGAAAATGCTCCAACATGAATAAATTGTTGGCTAATTTTTTTTCTTCTTCTGTTGGGTCGATTTTGCCCCAGTTGTCCCTATAACATAATCAATATCTTCAAATTAACTGAACGCATTAAGACATGTTCGATCTATTCGAAAGCTGACAATTATAATTTGAGGATGCCATCAGCTGTTTTCTGTTTATTCCATCAGTGAAAAATGGGAGACGTAAAGAATTCTAAATGACAGCCAAAACGACGTAAAATTGACCATTCGAAATGTCTTTTTACTTCAGACCATCTCTTTAGTAGCGTAATTATCCATATCATCCGATGAAATTGATATTCAATGTATCAAGATAAATTGATGATTGAGAGCATCTGGCTAATTCCCTGGACAATGAAACCTTGAGTGTTGTGATAACGCGACTGAATATAGATTCTACTTCCAAAGAGTCTCTCGACGTTATCACTGCATGGGGAAATCAGTTTGGCATTAAGCCAGCTTGTCATTGATCCGTTTACCACGTTTATGGGAGATAAAGTTGAAGTTGTCTGAACTGGTTGCAGTTTAACGGAGGGGGGGGGGGGGGGGGGGTTCTAGTGATAATCGATGCTTACGTAAGAAGAGAATGACTGGATCAGATTACTGCAGAGGATCAATTTTTACAATACTTTTTTCTGAAAATTCAAGTCACGTTTTTATGTATTGTCTCCGTATCATGATTGTTGAGGGTAAATTACTATTTAATTGTAGAATCATCAAGAGACTCCATCAAATAATAGACGTTTATCCGGTTTAACCAGTAATGTCGATTTCATTCGTGGAAATTTTCCCCACCCTCTCCTCACGTTATTTCGGTTTCATGATTCTTCAAAAAGACTTCAACCCACTAATTTTCGTAATAACACAGTGAACGAGTCAGACTAATTTTATTAATTTTATTCTCAGAAGGATTTACATTGGTAGAAACTGTTGGTGAAAAAAAAAAGCACTCATCTACTTTTACGTAGCTTTTTAACGGATTTACTCTGAAATTACTTATTCATTCCAAAAGAAACGTTGGAGGGGAGATATGGTTTTTTTAATTGTTTTTCATCGTTAGATGAATGTAGGAAGCATTCTGAAATTGAATAACCAATGATCAGAGAAATATAATGGCAATGTTTGTATCGTAAAATCATTTAATATTGATGGGATAATGATGGAATTATTCGCATGAGTAAAAGAAAACATGAACACGAATAATTGATGAATATTATGCATAAATCTTCCTCATTGGAAATTCGTATTGCCTTGCCACGAAACTGTTTTCCCTCTGTATATATATGTACAGGGAAAATTTAACTTTGCTCTCTGAAATATTTAGAACGGTCAGTATGTAACTATAGAATCAACAGGTTGTCTTGACAAGGACGAGTTGCATCTCTTGAATAATATTCTTCGTATCACCAACGTACTTCACCGGAATAATACAATAAATTTTTTTAAAAATTCATCCACTGAAACAATGCTCTCAATTCAGTATGCAGGGAGAAATGAAATTTCGTTTTTCTTTCTTAAATATTTTAAAGGATTTCACTCAGAATGATGAATATAACTGAATGTAAATTCTTCATTTATCAAGAGAATGTAAAAGTCATGGAGTATGAGTGAGAATCGAAAATGAATCAACATTGAGGAAGAATTTTCGGAATTGTAACGGAATTTCCAAAGGATAATTCATGAAACTTCAATACACCGTTAGAATTCAGTGTAAAAAATAGAACATAGAGCGGATTAAATTTCAATTTTCGATAGTAGTTCTACGAAATCTAATCTCCATGAATTTCTATTGAGTATTTGCATTTGCCGATAGCAAAGACATTCATTCACCATTACAATATCACGATTCGAATCCCTAACGAACTCAATACTTTTGTTCTGCCAGAAAATTTGAAAATTGTAATTTCTATTTGAACTTTACACTGCATTTCATTGAAATTCATTGAGTTTCGCACGAAAAATGAATGAAAAACTATTGATAAAGAAAATAAAATCGATCGAATGTCATTAATTGTTATTCTTATGAAATCAAAACTTTACATCCGTTAATCGGATTGGTTACTGCTCTCTCATTGAGCCGATTAGTGTTAATTAATCCCTGTGTCACATGTAATTCATGCTTTTGATGAGATCAAAGCTCATCGGCTCTCTCATTCTCCAATTTAATGCTATTTAGAATGTATTGTAATTGAATCAATTGATGAATTTTTAATTTCATAAGGTATTCGTCACTTGTGGGATCCACGAGACAGAGAAATCGTTATAGTCAGTTAAATCTATTCAATGAGTACCTTGGAGTACAGAATCTAATCTAATCTCCAATGTGTTGTCTTACGTAAACTGATCATCAGTGTAGATGGATCTAGGGATTCAGAGGGATTACGAGTCCATCTGATGATAATGAAATTCATTATGTCTCTGTTGGTGTCATTAGGATCAAAATGAACAGAATTTCCTCTCGGAATGGAGACTTCCATTGGACAATTAAGAAAATATCTCCAACGATATAAACATACTAGAGTATCTTGCCAAATTTTTTTCAGATTTTTTAATGAAGGTCTTTGCTCTAAAAAAAATTGCTATGAAATTCATTCTTTTCTTCGATACATTGTTATGGTAATTGGTTCGATTCTTCTATGTGTATCGTGAGTCTAATTTTCGCTCTATTATTGACAATAAATTGCATGGATCTTGATAATATCATAATCTTATTAGCATAACAACGTCAAGCTATAGAATCGAAACTATAAACCTATGAAAGAGCACCAGCTGAGTTGGTTAATATAATAACCCAGATCTAATAGGAATTCATGAAGAATCATGCGAAGGAAGGAGCTATATTGAATATCTTAAGAATTCTTCATTTATGGGGGGAAAGAAATTTTGTAATATTACTGCGATAATATGCAAGTGTAGTATTATACTTTACTTATTTTCCTCATCCTATGCTGCTCTTCGGGTGGTCCTTTCCTTATTATCTCCACCCAGTTCTTTCTCCTCTCTTCTTTCCTGGCCTTAATCATGACACAGTGGAAAGTTTGAAGTTTTTCATAAAATTGACTGGTACATTGTAGCTCATTCAAGCTAAATAACAAAATGATGAGATAAGTGACATCATGAATGAGAAATAGGACTTTGTTGTTACATTACAGTATTAGTCTCTAATACTCTGGAGGTTAGTTTTCAAACTTCAAAATGAGGTTCAAGCATTTCAACTTTGCAAATCCCGACATTTTCCATTTCCAGAAAATTTACCGCAACTACTAGATGTGCCGGGCGATACGTTTCCGGATAATTAAATGTGAAACATTGGTGAAGTTTTTGGTAGGTAGGGATAAATGGACTCATTGCTCATGTATAAACTTGTTTTGCAATATGCTTTAGAAAAATACTGTCCCTGAGGGTATAAAGTTGTTGTTGAATTAGTTTTACACTCACATGAACAGTTGTCTGGATTTATTTATACATCCTTCTGATATTCAAAATAAATAAACAAAAAGGGCTAATGTACAAGTTTGGAACTTAATATCCCTAGTAATAGCCTGGTCGATTAAATCACTAGGAGCTAGACACTCTGATAAGCTGAATTGGGGTTAGAGCCAAGATGAAGGGTGAATTGGAAGCTATCTCATCGTCTTTCCCATCCACTGTTGGGTTTCTCTCTACTCCTTGAGAATAGCTTCCCGTATATTCAGCCTGATCGATATTTCAAGTGCTTGAGCGAAACGTCAAGTGCCCGTCCTTTTCGATTCATCTACTCGAGTTAAAAAACTATCAGAGTAAATTTTTTTCCCCTCCCTCTGTTTTTTTTTCTTCTCTCATTGAAAAAGAAGAAATCACTCTTCTGCACTGTCAAACTAATTACGTTTTGCGGTGAATTTATCATTCTTTCCTCTGTGAATTCAACGGAATATGAATTCAGCTGTAATTCATCATGTCTTGAGCATCATATATAATTCCCACGATATAAATTTTCGTGATATATATATGATTCACATGATATAATAATGGTATTATAGCTGACATTAAATATTTTTGGAGCAATCTAGAGCGTTCAGCTATACGAATGGTCATGGAAGAACCATCAAGTGAGATGGTTGATGCAATGAAGAACATCAACTAAATTTCACATTTGGCCAGCCACGTAGACGCCATGCACAAGGCTCGTTGAGCATATCATCGTGCTCATATTGCCGTAGAAACTCGGGTGTATGCACTTGTCAAACTATACAGCATAAATTTGATACATGTAAATCTTCATCTCTCACGTATCAATTGTAAATGATTATTTGAGGTAGAATGGGGATGATTTTACAGGTGATAATATTCTGTATCACTTTGCGGTTGAATATAGTTACCATTGACATCGAACAATCAAATGGAGACGGTCATATCGACCGTGTCGATGCCCCTCTTTGGTTATCACATGTATATGTACACTCCGTCTGACGCTCAGAATCCACGACATGCGCAATTCTCATCACTATAAGCCCACCTTCTGCCGTATTATGAATAACATCCGGCAATGATGATGATGATGAGCATGGGTTTCTCGTGAGACACGTAAGAAGATGATAATCAATATTTAAGGCTTTCTGATACGGTTTTCGAGAATAATTGGGGAACTGCTCAGGACTTGACGTACAGAAAGACATGTCTCGGCTTGTGTCCAATGCCATTTAAATTCACCACGTACTTTGTCTTATATATGTACCATCGAACAGAGAAATAGCGGATTAGGGTATGAGAATAGTGCCTCATAGATGAGCTCCAATAGCAAAATCCCCAAGGATTGTGAAAGAGGCAAGAAGGGATGATCCAATAATGTTCGTAACAAACTAAATCTTTTCAAGGTTGGGTCCATAAACTCTTTTCAGTTTCAGCCATTGGCTGCGTACATGTATAGATATATAACGTATATCTGTTTCCTCAGTTTCATATTAGTATTCCAATGCTGTCGTCATGCGGACAGTACGGAGTTCGATGTAAAGCAGGAATGAAGAAAAGAAAGACTTTAGGTTGGATGATGTTACCGGATATACGTACGCCAGCACATTTTCACATGAAGTAGGCTTTACCTGATCTCAAATTCTATCGAGTAACATGAAAAATCTTTGTCACGTGATATACAGTAATTTTCTGTCTACAAGATGAAATCAAAAATTTCTCATTTTCTTTCCTCACAAAGTAAACTTTTTACATTCTATAAGTAAAGTTGGGTGGGAAAAAAAAAAGTTTGGGGTTTCCTGCCGATTAATAGCGCAACGAAATAAAATAAAAAAAAGTCCAAAACTTGCCCGACTAGGCTCAAAGTTATTTACAAACAAGTTGATGCTAATATTTTTTTTCTCTTCCTTCAGGCAAAGGGGGAAGTGGCAAAACTTCTCATAACTTATTCGAACTTTTGTAAATGCTAAAACATAATGAAAAACTCGAATGAAAAACTTTCCATGGAATATTTCTTCTCTCATTCTACATCTTATAATTAATTTTGATATCATTTGCGTCATATTGATTATCAAGATATCGAATGTAGTTCTGTGTGATTTCTATTTGACTGCACATATTGCTTTGATTGGACCCAATGAATATATGAATATGATCTTGAGGTTAATTAAAGGGTATAACACACAATGCACATCTGTTGTGCTTTTTGATTTATATTCCATTCTCCCGAAGCAGATAGCTTTATTGAAATCTATTGAGTATCAGAATGAAATGAAAAATTCATTATTCCATTTGACTATTTGCCTCTAATAAATATCAAATCATGAAGGATCGTTTGTCATAATGTTTATAGCTATTTTTATAATACGACAAAAACAAAAGCGAGGGTGGAGAAAAATTGCACAAGTGTATTTATTAGCATGCAAAAATTGATGCGTGATGGAACTCGTTAATGGTGTGCTTGCATGTCAGTATACGTACTACAGCCCATCAAACATTTTGCTTGTATTTCTCCGCCCCAAAGAAAAAACATGACATAATTTCCTTCTTTCATCCAGCCCCCTCAATTTTTCATACATCTCTAAAGTCATTTGACTCTCCTCTGCAAAGTCTAGATTTTTATTGATCGAAAAAATACTAAATCGCGATTGATCGATCCTCATTTGGAGGCAATTATTCGATTTCAATTCAGGGTTATTGACCTTGAATTGACTGACGTCAATATAAATTGATTTTAATTATTTACGCGATTCCTTTGAGAGTTGAACGGTATTTCCTTATCATTTTCATGTGCCTAGAGCATAACCTCTGTAATCATAAAGTACCATTCAAGTTCACGGTCAATGCGCAATAAAGAATATGTAAATTTGAAAGTATCAAGTTAAATTCCTATATTATTGCTTACAATGTATGTATGTAATCAGAGTAAATACCACGAGTGGCAATATTACGGAAACTCTCCGCAGGGCTTCATTAAATTACACGTTAGTTGCACTAATTGCAAATTTATTCAACGAAATATGTTGGGAATGTTTCTGAATATTTAAAAGAAATTCAAACTCTAGGGAAAATTTTCCATAGGACCCTGCAGGGCTTAAACACAGAAAGAAGGAAATTACAAATTTTATAGAGTAAATCCGAGCAAAATTACTGTCTAGGACAGTAACACAAGGCAATGTATTTAATAAAAAAAACTTATTGGTTTCTGAATATTACTAAACTGCTGAATATTAAAATTCATAAATAAATAAACGTTTCCGTGGAAAAAGTAAAAGGAATGACTTTACGAGAGGCGCAAATTTCATTAAATCTTCATAAATCAATATTCCTTCTCTTTAGAAACAAAGTGCAACTTTTAATAGATTTTCGTTGGAAAAAAATTGAATAATAATTCTTCTTCTTGATATTCATCGGTATAAATAGAGATGTGAAAAGGTAACGATACCAGTAGTTTTACGGTTTCAATACCGTAATTTACCGAACGTCAGTAAATAACAAAAATGGTAGAAACACTGATTTTCAAAGTAAATTACCGTAATTATCATTTTCTAGATACATAACGCTAAATTTACATCTATATAGATGAATTACGGAATTAATTTTCTAAATCAATTCGCAGCCTTTCTGATCATCATTTGTGTTACTTTTTTTATACTCAGTGACAACCAATGAAAAATTATAAAATTGTTGTTATTATCATTAATGTTCCTAACATATTATTCTAAATATTGATTTATGAAAATATGATTATCCTGAGGAGGTAAAAATGAATAAATTGGGTAACTGTTCTCATTGAATGATTAACAAAATTAAAAAATTGTCCTTTTAAAAAATTTAATAAAAAAAAAACAATTTCAATACTAAATCTTATATAACTGACTACTTGGAAAGTAATTCTTTGAGTATGGAAATGTTTTTTTGAATCATCTATATAGATGGAAATTACAGTAAATTACGGTATCGTTACATCAAAAAATTTTGACGGTAATTTTACATCAAAACAAGTAGTTTTTTCCAATTACGTCACAATACGGTAATATTACGGTATTTTTACCGTAATTTTACTGCAACAAGAATTACTGGTAATTTTACATCTCTAGGTATAAATCACTTGAGAAAAACGAAAAATTCTTTCTTTTGATTCGTGAATGATTGTCCTGAACACGAGTTTCTCTTATCATTCTCAGCACGATGCTATTGGAAATTGGGTATTATGTAATGAAGGTCTGCATGTCATGAGAGAAGGCGAGAGGGTCGGCTTTTCACCTGTCAGAACATGGGTGAACATGACATGTTGAGATTCCATGTGAGGTATCTATATTGAATTTGACAGAAATACTTGGAATAACTGCACTGACATTATTGCATTTTTTCATATTTATTATTGAATCTGAAAAAGGTAGAATGGAAAGAATAATTTATACTAGTAAAAATATCAATAGAGATGATACAAAAAATAATTATATTAAAAATCAATATGATGAAAAACTGCAATTCCAACCACATTATAGTGCAGTATTTATAATATAGGATTTTTTACTTTGAATAAAGTAAAAATACGTTGAATATATAATGCTAATAATGAAAATTGTAATTATCACAATCTCTGCCAATTTCTCGCTTATTTAACGAGCGTGAAATTCGTCGTTCGTTACAAATCTGCAGCATTGCTTCGGCAAAATATTAAATTTTCTAATGGTTTATGGAATCCCTCTGGACATACAATATCGGATTTCAAATGTGGTCCCTACAGAATTTTGCATGTTGGTCTGTGCGGAACCGCAATGAAATTTACCACAACTTGATGAAATTTTGCAGAGGCCAATGTAAAAATATATGAAAAACACATTTCGGGCAAGCTCTTGCTCTGAAAATTTTTGGGATATGTTGAAAAAATTCATGAGGCTCTGAAAAAAATTAATTTTAAAAATTACTTCAATTGCCACCACTCTGTCGTAATGTGCAAAAAAATATGAATGTCTGTATCTCGGGTGATAAGTGAAAGCCAACTTTTCATCTCTAATCACGGATTTTTTCCTGTCTGCATAATCAGTAGTACGTTATTCTAATAGAAATCTCTACAGGGTTATTACGGTAAGTCTGTAGAGGAAAGGGGAAAAGGTCCTTATAATTACTTCAAAAGTGCAACTGCTGCGTAATTTCATGCAACCCAACTAGACTCTACTGTACCAGCAAACTGCTACTACTTAACCCATGTTCCGGTTATTGCAATCTGAAAACTTTGAGAAGAAACTTCAGCCCTATTCTATCCACAATACATATTAAAACATTCCAATATGAATGTAGCCAACATATAAAATATTCTCATGAAAGTAATGGTATGAAGAATGAACCACTTATGAGATACGTGAAGCATTGTTGGAATATTTTGTATAACTAAAGGGAAACGAGTACGAGGGAGAATGCAATGTGCGAAAAAAAAAATTTCTCGATGAAATATTGCTATAAAAAGAATTATCTGCGTCAAAGAGTGAACAATGTATATCACGCATGATTTCCCAGAGCGGAGATTCTGCATTCCATTCTTCCTTTCAGTTGGATAAAAATATTTCATACAATATAGATAGGAAAAACCCGAACAAAATGGACCTCAGGGGCAAAATGGTCATAAAAAATTTTTCCAGAGTTGAGGACTTTGCAAAAAAATCGGAAAAAAATTAACAAGATACTTCAAAATGTCTCAATTGTTAAGTAATTTTTCAAAATTGCTTTGTAGAGGTCTCGAAAAAATGAATCTTCATTTTCTTCCACAAATTTACTCTGCCCCACGTTATTTTCTATGCACGTATATTATGTTCATTGAATCCTGCTCCTTTTTGTTCATATTTTCACCTAAATTACATGTATATCTCCAAAAATGCGGATTAATTACGTTACACCTGATAAATTACGAAAAAGTTTACAGCAAGTGACAAATTAGATTATTGCCAGAATGAAACGAAAAAATGGTAACCGGATTTCCGTAGCAAATTACCTTGGTGCTCTTCTGATTTGAATGGTTTTGTCTATCTCACAGTTCACTATGATTCTTCCAATAATCACCATATTCAATTTACTCTGTACTAAAGACCCGCGGTGAAGCCGATGCGATCGTTAATTATGCTTCCATCAATTAACTGCTGCCTTTTAACTCATTCAGCTATTCTCTCTCCAACAAATTGTTCGTTTTTTCTCTATTTCTCATAGGTACCTTTTACTCATTTCTGTCTTTTATACGTTACTTTTTTATCTCGTTTCATCGCTGCTCAGCTGGAGTGCCTCCAACTCTTTGCTGTATCACGTTATCAAAATTTAATCAACCAGCCTCGTAATTACACTTACCAAGGATACCAGTAGCTCTCTCACTGAGTCCAGCCCACTCGGACTAATGGCTGTCGTTATACCATGGAAAATTCAATTATTTTGCCTTCATATAGAGATGAAAATTGCTACTTTTTTTTTGTGAAAATTTAAAAAGCCAGATTATTTTTTTCTTCATTCTTCCAACAATGAAATGAAATACGGATGCATGAATCTCATGCTAAACTTGGCAAATTCTCTCGAATCAAGAAGCTAAAGGGATACGTTTACAGAACTCTCGTGGACTGCAAGCACAAGTACAGGAAAAATCAATAATACGCTGGTAACACTATTTCATTCTCGACGATGGCCTTTTTTTAACGTTCTTTTTGCATGCTGTAAAGCACAGCCGAAATGCGAGAGAACAGAATAAAAAAAGAAAAGTAGGAGAAAAAAAAAGGGGAACG
Organism: Aleiodes alternator; assembly: GCA_963921955.1. Classification (NCBI taxonomy): domain Eukaryota; kingdom Metazoa; phylum Arthropoda; class Insecta; order Hymenoptera; family Braconidae; genus Aleiodes; species Aleiodes alternator. Next base: position 11,689,289 of record OY998099.1, on the reverse strand, counting down.
AAAAATACACAAGTGCGCCGACCTTTGTGTGCTACCCCTGGTATATTTGAAACAGCCCGCCTCCGCTTCAATCTCTCTCTCTCTCTTTTCACGACACTTTGTAACCTCTGGCCCTATACGAGGGAGGCTTTGAAATATGGTTAACCTACGACAAGATATATTAGGTTTGCTCTCAAATTAGGGAAGGAGTAGTGAGAGGAACGAGGGGGTTTTATGCTTTTGTACTGCAGAATGAAAACCAGTGGTTTAAACAGGAAAAGGGAAGGTGATGCAATGAAACAATGAGAAAAAAGAGAAATTCTTAAAATAGAATAGTACAATTTAATGCAAAACTCGTTGAGCACGAACTAATTCACCTGAATTTTGAGAGAGAAGACATGTCCTGTTAGTTCTTTCTATTTTCTACCCATTTTCTTCTCTTTTTTCTCGGCTATTTACCCTTTTTTTTTCTTCCTTCACACTGCCATTCTGGGAGCACCTAGATAACCGTGCTAATCTGATTCTCATACTCTTTTTTTTCTCGTAAAACTGCGAACAATTTTTCTGCTCGTTTTGTTGAAGCCAAAGCAAAAAAAAATGTATGCACTATGCAGTAAAATGTTTTCTAGCAAATCGATTTTATTTCATCATCAGTTTCTCGAGAATATCTCGGAATTCAAGTGAAATGGAGCAATATATGTAACTCTCTTAGTTTTCGAGACAAAATAAAACGGATTTATCTTAAAACTTTGTATTCTAATTTTTACAATGTAAATTTTCGATGACCTCTCTGTCAACTGAATTTAATTGCCATTCCTGTAACACAGACGATCTCCATTGACTCTGTTTGAGGAGTAATTTGTAATTTTAATTCATTTTGTCATTAGTTTAGTGGAGTTTGGATACTTGTTGATGGACGATTTAATCGAAAGCCGTTTAAACTATCCAGTAGCCCCAACCATGAAACCAGAGTAATGTTCCAACACTTGGAAACAGTTGGAATTGGATAGTTCTCATCGTATACAGTAACACACATCCTTCCATACTTTTTAACCCTAAATGCTATCATGTTGTACATGTACACGAAAAGTTGAATGTATACTTTTCTTCTGTGCAAGCACTTTCGGTCAGAAGGTATATCCAACGTATCCTGATACTGCTGTGTGTTCTATCTAATACGTGTAAATTCGATATTTTTTTTTTTTACATTCTACTATGTCAAACCAATAAATAGTGCAAACAGTTTTACCTAGGTAAGGACGTTGCTCTTCAATCTCTACAATGTGGAACATTGGATTTATTTTAATTTATTGGCTTTGGCGTTCTTCTATCTACTTTTTTTTTGATCTGTAAACAAGGCATCATCCCTTTTAATCCTTGCTGTAAACTCAATAAATAATCTCATTTATTGTTTGTTTATTGATTAAATTTATGCTTTTTCTCATTTTGACAGGAGCTTACGATGATTCAATATCAAGTTTCACATTTCCATTGCATTTTCTGCATTCATCACTTCAGTTGCAGGAACACATGAATTGTGCATTGCATGGATTTTCAAATACCTCAGGCTTATCATGTAAACGTAGTAGCAATATTACTAATTGACAAGCGTATTCTATTCATATCTTTCAATGATTTTCCATGAAAACGGATATGCATTGTTTGGAAAGTTACTTTGCGCAGTACCAGTGATTTCCCCAATGAATATCCATTTGGGTAACTGAGTCTAACCGATAATTATACTATGTTTCGTGGTATGAATTCAGGTTGGATTCATAATATGATTTAGAGATATGAGAAGATCAAGGAGAATTGATCATATTAAATAATTATACGATAATTCAATTTTTCTTGTCACTAGTTTTGGAAAAATATCTCGAAAACTGATGAAAATACAAAATATTTTTTTTATTTTCGAAATTCTCCATAAAGAAGGATTGAAGCCAAAAGGGCGTATCTCCAAAAGAGATAAAAATAAAGATCTCCTGATTTCCTAAGAGCCACGACATAATGCTCGTCAATAATCACTCTCGAGCCAGAAAATTCAAAGTCTAAAAATTGATTACTCATTTTTAATGAATATTCAGTATTCAACGTATTCAAGGAATATTTCATCCGTCAATTTTTCATCACTCTGAACGATGTTTTATAGCCAAGGGAATGAGGATTTAAACACTAGGTTAAGTGAATCGTGGATCATTCATCGGGTCTCTTCTCACTGTTCTCATACAACCATAAGCCCAAGTGTTAGTGAGTGAGTGACAAAAGAGCCCCGTTATGTTCCATGATAGCCCTTCTGTTCCTTCATCGTTCACCGCCATTGTGCGCTTTTCTCGAGTCCCCCACACTATACCCGCTCAAAACGACAAAGCCTCACGGTATTTCACTTTTACCCTTTCCTACTACCCCCTTCTTTCACTCCAATTCCATCATCACCAGTACTATTATAAAGTCCTCGTACTGATATGCAAGAAATATTATGGGAATAACGTATATATTGTATAGGAATATCTCATCTATATGATGCCCACGTCGAGCATTTGCCATAGCTGGACATCAATTCTGGGCATTTCATACTCAAGTGTATCATTAAGCTCTCTTCTCTATCCTCGTACCGAAAGAACTATTAATTCTTTTCTCTCTCTACAATTCCATCTTTGTCTTTTACTGTTTGCCTCCGTTACGCCGCAATGCGGCTGCTCATTTACTCAGGACACAGTACGTGTGACATATCCTTAATCCTTTTTCCCCCCATCATTCTAATGACAATGAGAGCCCAGAGCTACCACGAGAATAGAATTTCAAATGTCTTCATTAAGAGTATATATTCGATATCATAGACATTCCTTCCCGAGGTTCATTGTCACCAATTGTAATCACCAGAATTCTCAAGTTTGTCTTAGCACAGTACTTCTCAATCCATTACATTTGCGAATTTACGAGAAAGGAATTATACTATCAAAGAATTCTAAATCCTCTCCAAGAATACACTAGTATTTCAGATTAATTGGGAACAACATGTTCGAGGAAGTTGCTAGGATGGATCTTTGTCAGGAGTATTGTCGAACTAGTCAAAGAGGTAACCTTCGAAGTCCACCCCAAGCTGAAATTCACATTTCGTAGCATAGGAGCCGAATATTCCCGAGGTTACTCCATTGGCCAGTACGACTTTACCATTTAGTGCATCAGTGTTCTTGAACATCTTTCGTCTGAAAAGTGCCAGGAGCTTACTTTGAAATCGCCACAATTCTCGATGAAATTCTTGCCACTGTGATGCTCATCTTTGAACTGCTCTTGACGATAATGGTATGTGGATAGAAAGAAATGGGAAAAACTATTGTAGAATTTTTTTTCAAAATTCTCTTCCTACTTTTCCATCTGCTAAAGTTCATCTTCAAAAGGGGCACTTTTGGAGTTTCACATACTTGCAGTTTGAATAATTGAATGGGATCAACGAGATTTTCCATGATCTTCCATCTATTTCAAAAGCACCACTTTTCTGTGAAGAACGTGGAGAGATAATTTCACCCCCTGGAGTTGCTGTATCTGAGCCTTCTTCAATATATCCAAAATTTCTCCAACAACATGACGTTTCGATCGGTGGGAAAAAAAAAGTCCAATGCATCCACACAGGCTTCATGTTTGTTTCATCATAAATACGAAGCAGTAGGAAGTTTGAATAACAGCCAGAGACATGGGCAGGGAGAAGGCTGTAACACGAGGAACATAAACAGAATGACTTGAGTACCCACCATTGGCCTCGTTAAAAGCATCGTGGTGTACTTGTGCGCAGTCGCATTAAATTATTTTCTATCCCTCTATGTACATGTATTTTCTACCACAGAAAGTGTATGGGTATTGCACGTGCAGCAACGTTCTGTACACCAGAAATTACCATGTGTACAGTGTAGAAAGAGAGGAGAGGGAAGGATAGGGATTTCGAATATTAGGCCTCTTAATGGCTTTAGGACCATTTGAGCACATGGGGGAATATAGGGATTTGAAGGGAGGGGTAGTATGGCACGTCGGGACTCCCATGCTGCTTCCCCTAGGCTTCATGGACCACTAAAATCCGTTTGAGCGCCTCACTATGCTATGGGTACATATGGAGAAAGGGGATGGTGGCTATTGGTCTCCCTTCTGCTCAACTGTTTCTGCAAGATGAACGTACTCATGCGTTTCAAATAGCTTGGATCATGCTGGATAAATATCATGCCACCAATAAATTTCTTAGCTCTGGCAAAAGAAATCAATAAAAAGAAAAAGCAATCTCCCTTCTGACACCTACTGGCTCTGTACTCTATGTAAGGAATGAGGGAGTGAATACAATAATTCTCGAAGGGTCGTTCAATTCTCTCTTCCATCTGTCTCAAATTGTCTTATTCTATCTCTCCCCCTCGAAATTTACTATGTTTGCCTTGTGTATTCGTGAAATTTTAATAATCTCCTGTTTTTTTTTCTTCTATGTTTTAGGTGAGTCTCATCAAGTTAACTATTGGAAAATATCCTGTGTCCTTTTGAAATTTCTCCAAGTTCATTGAGAAGTTTGAAGTTTGAAATTTGAACGAGATAACTGGTAAGTTAATATGACTGGGATATATTTAAATTTCGTATGTGTATACACAGGGTCATTGGAATTTCATACTCTTGTTTATATGCATAACTAGAGTGTCCAATTACTTGATTTATTAAAGTTTGTGTAGAAGTTGGAATGACTTTGAGATATTCTGATTCTACAGATTTTGGTATTGGCATTGATTTAATAATTATGAAATTGAATCCTGATAATACTACTAAAGATTCATGTGAATTAAAATTATATGGACTTTAATATAGATAGAATTATCGTCCTGACTACATAAAACAGCTTCATCATCATCTCAACAAGTTTTCCTAGTTTGAATTTTTCACATATTCTTTGAAGAAATTAAAATATTGGAGGCTTACACATAAAGACCACAGACACAATCCTTTCATCCAAGATAATTTATTATAACCTTCAGAATAGAGTCTCTTGGTGTGAGAGTTGATAAAAAATTTCCAAGAAAGAACAGATGAAATATTAAAGAAAGGAGTTAAATTTAGAGAATAACGGCACACGGATGAAGAGAAAAGAAGCAATTATCTGATGAAAAAAGAAGTGGAATGGTTTCATGTGAAGAGAGAATTTACTTCAACAATGGAAGCTACTGCATATGCAGCAAGAGAAAAAAGCTTAAAAACTATTCAAAAATTTCATACTATTCCCTATGTTCTTAAATGAAATGTCGTTGGATTACTGCCTTTTTGAAGGACCTTGTTTCTCTCATTTTTCTCATTTCTGTAGCATCAATTCAATAGGATTCACATTGAATGTGGAGCAGACCATTATTTTCATTTTATCTGAATGGAATACCATGGTTATATAGAATTTTCTTAACCAAAGGGACAAAAATATATTGAAGTCGAAGCGAATGCAGAATGCAATGTGCGGGTAAAAATTATAGTCGGAAATGGCTAGTACTCAATATTCAACAGAATTCCATATTCAAACCTGAATCACAATTTTTTTGCCGGATTATTGGCTTGTTTATCAAGCTTAACAATTTCCAGGGAAATAACCAATAATGGTTGAATTTTTGTCATGCAAAAAATCATCAAATATGAATAATGATAATATTTTGTTGGATATTCATATATTTTTTACAAACATTCCCGACTTTTTGAGATACGTGAGGATCGAATGAACTGAAACGAATTCAGGTGATCTGCAATGTCAGGATAATGGAAATTTCCTCTCAATTGAAGAAAAATATGATTAAATTATCAAGTAAAAAAGCTTTAATTCTGCTTTTAGAGATGGTGAATTTTGCAGTAAGCTGGAATCACATTTCGTATTCTTAATTCACATTATTATCATTTCTTCCTCTTTTTCTCTTTTACTCAGACTTCTGATCTAGCAGAGATTTAATCTTAATAAAGAATTAGCTTGGCTACCTAGGGGTTACTAATTCCTTCGAGGAAATAATTTCTCAAGATTCTTTAAATTTCTTTCTCATTTCTTTGAAGTAGAGAAACTGCAAATAACATAATTTATGTAAATTATGTTAATAGACATTCTGCTAATACTTTTAATTGAATTGCCAAAACAATTTTAATTCCATGATTATAGGATGTTTCTCACACATGATTTTCTATCGTAACTTCTAAACTTGATGAAGTCTTCTAGCAAACAGACTGTCTAACTAGGTACGACCTTTGTATTTATTCGTCTTTGAAGAAATAGTGAGGACGAATAAGAGAAAATGAAGGGATAAATAGAAACAGTACGTTTCAAAGGATTTGAAACTAGCTTTCCGCACTTGAACCACACTACTGTCAGACATTCAATCAACATAAACAAGTGAAAACTCCTCTCCTATCTTTTTCTTCTTCCGGCCTGTTTCCCGTTCCAACGATGGGCTAAAACTTTTCCACTGCAGTATTTACTTGGTGGTATTCAACTACAATTTTGCATCTGTATTTTATTCCTTTGGGGCATCGTCACTCGTTATATTTTTTCTCATTTTTTTACACAAAACTAATTCAAAATGAATTATTTTCAGCTCATGTTATCCACACACACACACACACTCTGTCGAAATAGTTTCGTGAAAATTGTTTTCAGCTATTATTAAAAACAACAAAGTTAAATACATCAGCATTTTCCATTGCAAGTCTCTCATTTTTGCTTCAGTACACGAGTTGTATGTCCTTTGTATTCACTAGACATACAATAGTCGTTGAAAGGATAAAGTAGCGAAAACCTTACTCTGTAAGTATACACTCGAAAAGAATGCTTTCTTTCAGCAAACTCTGTCCATCTTGATTTGGAGAACCAGAATGCAATGCGTATATCATCCAATTACTTTTGAAATTGTACAGTACTCGAGAAGTAGTACATATCCATTGTATTCATGATATCAGACGATTCTATCCCCTGTAACAATCTTCTTCCCTTAACTCTTCCATTTGTTTCATGATGTCAATTTTCTCATCCCAAAATACATATATCGTCTTCCATGTAACACGCATGCACACATTTCACCTTTACGTATTGCAACATGAAAGAGCTCTCAAGCTAAAAGCTACTCCTAATCGTTGGAGGCTTGGGGCAAACGGAGATACGATTTCGGTTGTGCCCCAGTAATTCAGGGAAGAAGCATCGAAAAAACTTTGGATATAATAGAAATTTATTGTTACACGAGTTTGTCTATTAGTTCGTGCAAATGGGATTTTGTAGTGGAGGAACAAAAAATACGACAATTGTATCTAAATGGTAATCCTTTTTCGATAAGTACCAGTCTGGTCTTTACGAATCTTCATTAAATGTTAATTAGTTGCCTGAGGTATTCTCATTCCAGCTGTTTTCTGCACGACTGATTGAGATTGCATCATTTTCCAGATGTTTTCTAGTTCATTATCATTTCCATTTTCTGTTGTCTTCAAATACGACGCAAATATGTGTGTGCAGAGAAAATGATAGGAAGATTTTGATTGGCCTATAATTATGAGTAGTGCTCGAAATCACTAGTTGTTTTCTGCACTACAGTTCTCGATTCAAGCTCTGTGTACTGGACTATGTGTGATGGATGAAGCTGGGTAACTTTAACGAAAGAATAACTTCAATGAATTCAACTTTATTGAAAATCTATTATATCTCAATACATCGTTGAGCTGTTTGTATGGGCTCATGGCGCCTAACACTGGTCCATACAGGATTTTGTATCCTCTTCAGACGATTCATCTGTTTCAACATCATATCGATAGAATAAATTTCTCATCAAACACATAGCTATTAATGCATATCCATTCAGCTACAAACATTGAGTTTGAAACTCCCATCAATGTATACCACTTTAGCTGATGGTTCAACTATCGAAAATACCTTTTCCAGTACAGCTATGGCAACCTCTGTCGATTGATGGCATTTTATTGAAATGAACTGGGGCTCATTCATGTCTAATCTAAGTTCACTCATTAGTGTGAATTAAATGAAAAAATGTTAGAACCAAATGAGAGGTGTACATGAAGGCAAGGAAAAAAAGCATTCAATACTGCATTCAATACTCAAAAGCACTCGATGCATTACAGAAACGAGAGCATGCAAATTATCAAATCTATTTCATAAACTCTGTCAATATTATTCATCCAGCATTCAAAACGTTTTGAAAAAAAAAAAATCTCGAGTATGAGAGGAAAATTATTTGAATGACATTGATTGGAATTAATAGACGAGTTATTAGCATCATCTCACTCGATAAAGTGGAATCCAATATCCAGAGTAAATCTTTTGTAAATACTCCTCTACATTCTCCTGCCCCATTTCCACTTGTTCAAAATGTAATAAAACGGATAAAATGAATCCTCTATTGATAGTACTTCATCACACATCAGCACTGAAGCCATCTACGCAATTATTTCTACCGAACTCCAATCAAAATAATTTGATGGAAGTGGGAAAAGTAATGGAAGCGATGAAAAGTAATTCAACTCATTTTGGTTTCTCCAAATCAATTGGAATTTAATTATCACCATTATACTCTACTGGCTTTGAGTTCTATGGATGCTGTGCAAGAAGTTTTAAATTGAAAGTTTGATGGAAATTTAATGAAAGTTGGTGAATTAAGCTTCTTTTTCGAGGATATACACAAGAAAAATGAGAGATCTTCATTTCTGTCTTATGGTTTGAAACTTTAAAGTTTAAACTGAGACTCCTGATGAATCAATCATTGAAGGAGCAAGGACAATTCTACTTATCCAACGATTTCGAATGAATCTAGAGAAAATGAGGAACTTGGAATGCTGAAAGTTTACGATCAGACACTGAAAATTTTAACGATTCATAAAGTGAATGGACCAATGGCATGAGGAGCTCTTGCCGTTTGGCTACATGGAAAATGTGAATTAAATGAGGTAAATGAAGGAGTAGTGGTATGACAGACGTCTCGACATGGCTGCTATAAACCCATTCAAATGAGTAGTTTTGGCTTACTTGCAGTCAACATCATAGAATGCAGAATTTTTGGTGAAGAAGAATTATTATAGGCAAAAACCGAGGCAAAACGATCCAGGATTTTTTTTCAAAGTGAAAAACTTTGCAGAAAAATCTTAAAAAATTAGTGAAGGCGCTTGAACATATCTTCATTACTGGAGAATTTTTTCAGTTATTTTCCCAGAGGCATTTATTTTTGAAAAAAATTCCGTTCGTCTTGCCTTGCATGTCCACTTTGCCCTGGTCTCGCCTCATTTGAATATTTGCACGAGTACTTGAATTCTTCCATCATAATAAATTATGCACATCATTATGGCGCGTCTTCTTGTCTCTTTGATTGAATTATTCAATTTTCACGATTATACTGAAAAATATTCTTCAAATTATGGGCAATATTTCATCTTTCGATTGAGAGATTTTCCTCGTGTATGGTAAATAAATCAATTAAATTTATGTACTACTAGCTGTGTGGGGGAAAAAATTGCAAGTCAAGTGGAGTGGTATTTTTTGCATTGGCATGTGTATTTGATTGGAAAAAATTTCCAGTTGATTTATGGCACTTTTAATCCGATTGAAGACCATACAAATTTAATTCAAGAGCCGATGAATTAATACAATCGTTATTTATTCCTATCTTTATTTCTCCTGCTACTAATACAAGTAACAAGTTCGTCTCGATTCCATTTGAAATAATATGAATTTATGAGACGTCCAATTATCATTCGACAAAGCGAATAATCGGAAAATTCTACTCATGTTTTACATATAATTCTTTTTGGAATAATCCCTCGGAATGACCCGTTAAACCAGTAATCCCTCAATTTTATGGTAAATTGTTCAGTTTAATGGGGAGATTATTGAAAACAAAAAAGCCAAATGGCTTGATTGAAAAAAAAAAAAAATTGCGATAGTTATTGACATACTTTTATCGATAAATTAATGAGTTTTAACGCTGAATTGTTTAAATATTCACTGTTAAAAAGTTCTGTCTGAATTTTCCGTGCAAAATTACAGAAATTTTAAACAACTTATATCTCTACTGAAATTCCAGATAATTACGTCATTGATAAATGAACAAATTATCGATTTTCAAATAATTTCGCGCCTGAATATCAATGAAAGTTGTAAATTTCAGTTCAATTGTTTCTCGGAAATTTAGAAAAAATAGGAAAAATTCAAGAAAAAATTAAAAATTCAAGTCATTTTGGTTCTGAATATTCATGTTCAGTTGAAAATTCAAGTGAATTTTAGAATTTTCGTCTCAATTCTGTTTAAAACTCATAGATTCCCCTGAATTTCTTCGGAAACTCACAGATTTCATAAGCATTTTCCCATTACAAAACATTCATTATCACGTTTATCAAAATTTTCATCGAATTTCCTATGAAATTTCAATTTTTTTCTAATAGTGTTGTTTTTCTTGTACATCATGATAAAATGTCTTTTTCATCTTTTAAACTCATTCAAAACAAGTGGATAATAGTATTGCTTTGCAACTGATATAGCTTTTTCTGTTAATACTTTAGCAATGTGCTTCCGAATGGGAGTGATACAACTTTCTTCAAACCATCTTTAGAATATCAAGTCTTGAAAAATTCATTAAAACGCTAATAACTCGAGAACTAATCATGCAAATAAGCTCAAAATTGACAGGCTTCTAACTGATACAACTCTGGAGATGATATATGAGTTGGATAGTTTCCAGAAATTCCATTAAAAAATGATTTTCGAAAAATGGATAGGGGAGAGTGGGGCAAAATGGACACTATAACGAAACGGTTAGAGATTAATTTTTTTTTGATGATTCTATTGAGAAGCTGAGGAAATTTTAGCCGGAAAACGAGTGTCAGATATATTTTTTTAGATTTTTCTGAAAATTCGATATCTTTTTGCATTTTTGAAGGGTAAAAGCCTTTGTTACAAATCCAGTTAATTTATCGACTGGTTTTCTGAAATTATCGGTCAAGAAGGTCATGAACTTGATCCGATTGATTGACACCAGAGGCGCCTGGACACGGAAGTGTCCAGAGACAAATTAACGCATTTTTACGCGTCACGTGTGCTTCGCATATAAAGCTGCGAGTACACATTTGAAGAAAAGAGTTCAGAGAAAAGTAACTTCACGTGAAATTAATCAACTTTGACCGTAACCGCGTCTTGTGACAAGTGTGAAGAGAATCGAACGAGTTCTCCGATTAATTAGAGTTCACGTGAAAGTACTTAGAGTTAATATACAAATTATTAGAGACAATCGACCACGTGTAGAGTTATTAACAAAAGACAATACCGCACTAGTGATTATTAACGATTTACAACCGGGAATTAATCATAGTGAAAGAGAAGAGATATTAACCAGTGAATTCAAAGACAATTACAGTGAAAATTGACAAGCTAAAACCAAAGTGTAGAGACAACAGAATATACATTTATATTTTTGATATAAATCGAGAGTTTTCTTTGCTCAACCTCTCTCAAATCATCTCTACCTTGCAAAGTCCCTCCGATCCGGGAATCTACAAAAAATATACAGTTCACCTTAATTCGTGTCAGATCGACGAGAATTCGAGATGAATTGCTTCCGGATTCTCCTGAGGATTTTGAAAATTTTCAGTTTTTTGCGAATATCTCTGGTTCAATTGTTCATATCAATTCGAAGTTGGTCTCAAAGTAAAGCCGAGTTCATTTCCCATCGATTTATGAGATTCTAAACTCAAAAATATCAATTTTTGGGATAGTTATAGGCCAAAAACTGATTCACAAAACTGTTCCACAAAAATGCCCACAAATGCCTTAAAAATCGATATTTCTGAATTGAAAAACCCTATGAATCGATGGTAAATGATCTCACCTTTCACCTCCCATCGGAATTTTTACGCTGTGATAAAAAGAACCGAAGATATTCTCGAAAAACTGAAAATTTTCAAAGAAAAGAAGGATTTTACCCCTCTAAAATGCTCAAAAGAGTCAAAATCGGCAAAAAATCAATTCCGGCACTTGTTTCCTGCCTAAAATTTCCTCAACTTTCCAATGAAATCATCAAAACCATTCTACCGCCAATATTTCTATCAATTTCGAGAGTTTTCCATAATATTTTCCTAAAAATTTGGATGTGTCCATTGTGTCCCAATAAAGCTTAAAAAATCGAGTTCGTCGAGAGGAAGTTTTCCACAAAATAAATTTTTTTTTTATAAAACCCTTTTGTTGTAATTGAGACTTCTATGTACACACAGACACACATACGCACACAGACATTTTATCTCTATTTAGATCATTTTAAGTATCTTTTTTTTTTTTTTTATTTTAAGTATCTTCTATTAGAAAAATTACAATAAAAAATCCTAATGATTACATAGCTTTCATTCGGAAGCAAAATACACATTGCATTAAAGTTTCAATAGAATTATTCGTATTTCCATATCTCCTATTAAACAAGGGATAACAAACTTGGCTGTGCTGCGTTTGGAGTGTAAAATTTTGCAACTAGAAATGGTAATACGATATATTTGTTGATGTAAAACTTTGAACCATTGTGTGTATCTTACGAATAGAATAAGCGGATAAGATACATGGTTGGATAATTCTGACGATAAAGTGAGTCTATCCCTCTACCACTTATCTCCAGAGTACTGAACGTTTTCTTCATCTCTTCCTCCATTTTCCTCTCGCTCTCTAATGGGATTGTCGTTTTCCGAAAAGGAGAAATGGAGTTCCTTCATGACAATTCTCTCTTCGTACAAATGTTTGAATCTACTCTTTCAATGAAATTCAAATTATATTGAAGGAAGGATAGAAAACATTTGGTGAATTTACTCGTTGGGCAATCTCCAAAAATTACAGTGGAAATAGTTCTCTACTTTTCGTTTTTTTTTTCAATATCACTTCAGGATTTAGAAACGCTTTCATATGGAGACTCTATAACACCCTCAAGTACGTCTATTTTTTACTCCATTAATTTCTCCTGCCAACTGAGAAAACTTGGCGCCTTTATACTATATATAAGGGGAAAGAACCCTATTCAATTTGAATGTTAATGAGGTGGATCCACGTAATACGAGCAAAAAAAAATAAATGCAGAAATTTGCTACTCTGCTTGTGGCAGATGAATGAGGTTTTACTGTGAGATTGATATCTCAGGATTTTGATGATTAAAAAGAAAATTTGAACGTGAAAATTGGGAGGATTAGTCTAGTTGAATAATAATTGAATCTTAGCATCGAAAGTCAGCCTTTGAATAATTGAATTAAAAGATTCAATCGAAGTTTCTGCAACAGAGGGAAAAATCGATTGAATTATCCTACAAATCACAGAATAATTTATTTTCACCGTCCTAAAATTGTAATTTTAAGAAGAAAAAAAAGAGGGAGGATAATATGGTAATTATTAACCATAAATATTTACAAAAATTACGAGATTCGCATGAATTAAACCAAAAAAAAATTCATAATATAAAAAAGCCTACCGTAAAATTTTCCGCTCTCATGATGGCAGAATAATTTGTTTATTCCATTTTCATTCGTCAGCAGCTAAAAAAAAAAGAGTTTTTAAAAAAATTGCAGCTAAAACACGAATGAAGTAAAAAAAAAAATGATATTTTAAATGCTCTCCACCGGTTGCGTGAAGCATCTCTCGCCGAGCGTCACGTAATTTTTCTCGTTAATTTTTCACCCCCCTCCTCCGCTTCTCTCTCTCGTTCTCTTCTCTTGATTCTTTCATCCTCTTTCTGGGATCCGTCGTCGGTTGAAAATAGTACGTGCAAAAACTTTGCCAACTGAAACAATTACTTTGCCGCAAACGACGGGATATCTCACCATGCGCCCCTGGTATTATATCCCGTCCATCCCCAGTACACGGCACAGGCATATAGTAAATATATATATGTATAAAAATATCAGTGTGTTCGTGGGTGCCAACGTTGTCTGATAAAACCTCTCCTCGAACTTCTTTTTCTATCCCTTCCAACTCCCAAGAGTTTCTTCTGTGCGCATTAAGACTAAGGAATACAAAGTTTGCGCAGGATTTGTACGTGTCCGGCACAATTAAATAGAAAATTATTGCTTTTCATTGAAGAGAAAGAATTTTTTGCTCTTTTTTTTCAATAGAAGTTATGAATGAATTCAATTTAATTATCTGTAAATCGAAAAGCATCAAAATAACAATCGAATGAATTAGAGGAGAGTGGAGCAAAAGGGACACTGTAATGAAACGGTTAGAGATGGATTCATTTTGATGATTCTATTGAAAAGCTGAGGAAATTTCAGCCGGAAAACGAGTGTCAGGTGTCTTCTTTTCCATTTTTTGGGAAATTCTATATTTTTCGGTATTTTTGAGGTTCAGAAGCCTTTCCTTTTTTGAAAATTTCCAGTTTTTTGCAAATATCTCTGGTTCTATTGGTCGTAGACCAATTCGGGGTTGATCTCAAATGAAACGTGAGCTTATTTACCATCGATTTATGGGGTTTTGAATCTAAAAATATCATTTTTTTGGATAGTTATAGGCCAAAAACTGTTTCACAAAACTAGTTTTGAAACAGCTGTTTCACATAAATGTCCATAAATACCTTGGAAATCGATATATTTAAATTGAAAACCCTATAAATCGATAGCAAATGATCTCACCTTTCACCTCCTGTTGGAATCTTTACGCTACGACAAATAGAACCGAAGATATTCTCAAAAAACTGAAAATTTTCGAAAAAAAGAAGAGTTTTATGTAAGAACTTCAGGTGTTAAATGAACCACTACAATTTATGATTTAATTGATAATAATGAGCTCAACTATTTACAACTATTTACAAGATATTTACCGCGCAATATTCTGTCTAAGATAGAAAGAAACGAGACGTTCCGTTTGAGAGACTGTAGTCGTCTGTCTAGATTCCCGAAAAACCACCGCGCTTTCGTGGAACCCGATACACTGACACGTGTATCAATTATTGGCTGCAGTTAGTGTTGGTGTCTCTGGTACGGTCAACGTCTGCGGGACAGGTACTCAGAGACGCTACATTTTACCCCTCTAAAATGCTCAAAAAAAGTCAAAATCGTCGAAAATTCAAAGAAATCAATTCCGCTACTTGATTCCCGCCTGAAATTTCCTCAGCTTTCCAATGACATCGTCAAAAACAATCTACCGCCAATATTTCTATTAATTTCACGAATTTTTCATTATATTTTTGCCTGAAAATTTAGATGTGTCTATTTTACCACTAATGTCCATTTTGCCATACCTTCCCCTGCATAAAATATTTTTTATTCCAGATTTTTCCATTTTGTCTGAATATTCCTTCAATGTCCAAAAATGCCAGAATCAATCGATAATTTATCAAAAAATAATCAAATAATTCTCACTTTTTCCTCAATTATCGACCAACTCCAATAAATAACACTTTGATTATCTCCAATGTTTCAAAGTGTCAAAACGATAATTCCATGAATAATGTAAAGCTCAAAATGACATTACTTAATCATCACACACACACATACACAAAGATTTATTCATCCATTTTCCGAAAACGTTTCATGTGATCGATTGTCTGAATTGCTAATGGCCCCAAATCCATTTCTCTCTCTGTACAAACCCACTTCCTCTCCGTCTCTTCGACCCTTTGTTAAATGCAGCTCACAAATTTCGTTATTCAAATCGCCTTTACCAATCCTTCCTTAATATTTATTCCATTACAATCAGCCAAGAGTTGTCCATTGATTGTCAAGAAACTCGTAGACAATACTTATGACAGGTGAGAATTAAAAGCCTTACCAGACAGCAGGAAGTTCAGTTGGAATGCCTGAGGCAAAATTCACTCCCTCAGAAATCCTTCCTTCTCTTTGCGTTGTTTTCCCTCTACTCTATTATTGATTCCTCTTCGAACTTGGAGCCACAAATTGATTCTGTCCATTGACTAGTTTCTCCGAAACTTGGTCACGATAATTGAGTAGCTACGTTCCGATGACATTCATTCCATTGCAGAACAGAATTCCTTCACTTCAATCAATACTACGTGTATTTCAGAGAGTTTCCTTTTGTAATATGTCAATAAAGTTCTTGCAATTTCGCTGAAAGTAATTGAGAAAAAAGTGAAAATTTTATAGATTCCTGTTTGATAAATTATCAATAAATTCTGATATTTTTTCTTCATTTTCACGTTTGTTTCGATAGACATGTCTTAATTTTGACGTTTTAAATTTGAAAAATCACTCGATATCAATGGAACTATTGAAAATAGATTTTTTCTGATTTCTCCATTGGAAAGCTGGGGGAATTTGCCATGAAAATCATATGTCAGAAATGAATCCTTTCAATTACAGAGTTTAAAATTTGCACAAGTTTCTGAAAATTTGAAGGTGTGAGGTGTCTCGGTAGCTCAATTGTAGAGCAACTGTCCAGAAAGTACATAAGGTTGTGAGCTTCGATTCTCACCCGAGATCGAATCCGATCACCTCCAATTTTTTTCAGAAACTTGTGCAATTTAATTTAATCAATTCATTTAATTCTTTAATGTAATTAATCTATTTAATAATTTAAATTCCATCTTTACGCGATAATATGAGATTTCAACTACTATAACCTGAATAGGTTAGAAGTTTAAATACTCAGGCATTCTGGGCCTTCTCTCCATTTAAGTTCAGATGAATTTCTCATGAACGAACGCCTATATATGACCGAAATGGCTGCAAAAAGTGATGTCACGGAAATTTAAAAATGAATTTTTTTAAGTTTTCCAAAATTTGATGTTTTGGTCAAGATTTAAAGATGAAACCCTCTTCATTTTTGAAAATTTTCACATTTTAACGATATCTCCGGTTTTATCGGTCGTAGCGACCTGGGGTTCATCTCAAATGAAAGGTGAGCTCATTTTCCATCGATTTATGTACCTCGAAAAGGAAAATTATCGATTTATCAAATAGATATATGTTAAAAATCCTGGCTAGTTTATCGACTGAACCAGGATTACCCGCGGATCAGGGGTCATTAATTAGTTCGATTGATGCCCAAACATCACCCAAGGCGTCATCGACACCGATGGGGCCAATTGTCTCGGCAAGAGACGATCTTGTTCATCTAGCCGCGGGAGCGTACAGACGTGTTTTCGCGTAATCCGTCACTCATCACTATCTTCAATCTTCGATCCGCAAAACAGTAAAGACATGGTTTCGCGTATCAAACATCATCAACAGCTAGATTCTTAGTGAATCCGTGCATCATCAATAGCTAGATTCTTCGTGAATCCGTGCATTATCAAGAGAATTATCTATCGTAATCGTTAGAGACTTTTCGGGTGTAATAAACCGACGCTATAGTCGATAGACGCGGATAGTGTAATGTGAAGGGTTTTCATTCGGTTGTTACATATCAAAGAGACATTCAACATTAATTACAAGACATTATCCAGCATTTCGATGTAAGACCGGCCTTACAACCTGGCAGGGAAATGCGATTATCGAATAGTAATGAACGTCATCAACTATCGAATAGAATCAGTGTTAATTATCATCGTTAAAACATCGAAGTTATCAGACAATTATCATTTAATTAACGCTAGACAAATTATCTTCTTATAATTCGTACGTGCATCATCAATAATCCTTCGAATTATCAATTAATATCATTGGTTAAATCATTCAAGACAAGTGAAAGTAATAGACAATTATCAAAGACAATTATCAATCACTTGAAGAAAATTATCAGTATACAATTCATGTAATTCATCGAGTGCAATCTAGTCGAAAATTCAAGTATATTTTTGATAAAGTTCGCGAGTTATCATTGTGTGAATCCATCGCCAATTATCCTGAAAATTCCTCAAAGTTCCTGAAAATTATCGATTATCCATTATCATCAAATACAGTCGACTTTAATAGAAACTCCTCGAAAATCTACACGGTCACTCATAAGTAACTTGAGTGAGCGTCATAAAAATCGCGCTAGATTTTTAACAATATAGAACAAATCTGATTTTCAGAGAATGGGCTGTAAATAATTGAAAAATCGACTTAAAAAAAAAATTAAACTGCATAAATCGATGGGAAATGAGCTCACCTTTCATTTAAGATCAACCCTAGATCGCTACAACTAATAGAACCGAAGATATGCCTACAAACGTGAATTTTTCGATTTTCGAAAAGAATACTCCTTCAAATCTTGGCCAAAAAATCCAACTTTTTTAAAATTCCAAAAATATTTTCAATGTATGTTTTTCATCTAAAATTTCCTCAGCTTGCCAATGGAATCATTTGAAAATTCCTATCTTGGATAGTTTGATTAGAATGTCCATTTTACCCTACTTTGTTCTACAACGAGAGAGAGAGAGAAATTGATTGGATCCAGTATTCAATTGATATTTCTCGAGTATTGTATAGAAAACGATATTTTTTTTTACTGCGGAGCTCTTCCAATCCCACTAGAGAATGAAATTTCCAAGAATAATTGTATGAATAAAATACGAATGTTATCCTTATTTAATTTCCATCATCGCGAAATGCCCTGCAGTATCGTACATATTTTATCAAGCCGGAAAGAGACAAAAAGTACAAAACTCCCTTGTACGATTCTCCAGGCATACAGAATTCTGTTTGTTATTTATTCTTTCTCTATCATTATTTCTTTTCTTTTTGCACAATTTCATTTTTTATTCCAATGAAAGTCACTTCTTGAAATTTTTTTTTTCATCCAATAATATGCATTTTTCAACAACAGACAGACACAACTGATAGAAATTTAGTTTTTATTGTTGGAAAACATTGTTTGATACTTTTACCATTAAATTTCAATTTAATTCTCTCGCAACAAATTTCTTTTGAGCTCAACTCACAATTTCTCATTGTTTCGTGTACTTGAATTTCACGTGGATAAATATTTCACTTGGTTATTCTTTTATTTTTTCTCTCAATTCAACTTTTCTCAAGCTGTGCGACTAAAAAGCTTCGACATGATATCTTCGTTTCGTTTGAACTTGATATTCCTTCGATGATATGAATAAAATTAATGCCTGCTGAGGTGGAAAAATTTCGAATAGAAATAGAAAGCATATCAATGACATTTATATAACAGGAGAAACGAATGGTTCATAAGATGTTTGAATTTAAAGAGTCATCGGATGTATTTTACTCGTTTAATGGGCATGATTGAAGCGGAGAAAATGGTTTACAAGGCAGATCAAAAGAAATAGTGCAAATGTCATTGTATATGGCTACGTCATTTTTTCACTCTGCAAGAGGGTAGAAGTAGTCTTTTGTTATACATGCATCCCCTTCAAACACGTGTATTGTCTTGAAAATGCAGTTGAATGTGTTACTTGTACACTTTTAGAAGGCTATGTTGAGGATGTTTTACCACTCGATTACAGTGTTTGGAGTGATGCTTGAAAGCTTTGATGTAATGACGACATCAAAAGAACTCAATCTTGCATTATTTATATGTGTCAATTAATTTCTCTGAGAATATCCTCATTTCTTGCCAAAAATGTCTCTGATATAGTCCGCAATATGATTACTAGTACTCTAAATTGGAAGTAAAAGTTGTAGATTTTTCGATAAAAATTAATCTCTTAACCGAAAACTATTCAACCGGAATATCAATTTTAAACAAAAAAGAACGTTCACTGAATCAATCTCATTATTTTGAGAAAAAGAAACTTTTTCGGAAATTAAAATAACTCTCCATATTCTACATTCGCATTCAATTCGAGCTATGAAAGGATTTCTGTCATTGGCAATGCTTCCTGAGGTAGAATGCATATGAATTTCTGAAAGTTTTGAAAATGTATAACATGTTACCTTTATCTGTTTTATCCTCTCTAATGCAAACAAGCTCCACGAAACTCATGCAGAATAACGAAAGCTAAACGTCAACTGCAATATCAGACTTTATGTAAAAGTATATTCCATTCGAATATGTCCAAAAGTTTGATGTTAATCTTTTTTCATCTGTGAAAAAAAAAACACGAAAATATTGATAATTTCCATCATCAACGTTTTATCACGAAAGGAGCTTTCTTCCTCGTTGAATTAAATATGAGCTTGATGATTATTTCATCAATTGGGGGATTCGTAATCCATAGAACACCGTTGTGCATCAATTAACTCACTCTGAATGATATAAAATGCAAAATTTGAGTCTGGACCTATAATATCTGAATATTAATTATGCCATTGTTTTTTCAGTTGTGAATTTCCATTCATGTTTATGGACAGTTTTTTTTTGTTGCTCTAAAATTTGCAGCCTCCGCAATCCCAATGGACTCATCAATATTCCGTTGTACTGAGATCCGATAACATCGGCTACATGTCCCCTGGAAACTCATCCCTTCCAATCATACAAATATAGGTATATATATATTTATTAGTTTACAAAATTGATTGGATAAATCCTCATATTGTACAAGTTAAATGATTAAATAAAATGCATTTTGATTTAATTATTCGGTTTTCTCATCGGTTTTTTTCTTTCTCATATTGAATGCAGAAATTCGTGGATAATCCTCAGTTTCACTCTTTGTAGAGTACTCTTTTTTTGATGAAGACGAATCCTTTGGTAATTTCACATCAATTCCAATGATATTGAGGATTTCCTTTGAATCAAATTTCTTGACAATTGGCTCACATGGATCACGAGCTTGTTGCTTCTTCTGCGTAATTTTCCTAGACGATTTTATGGAGGTTGATAAAGTTCCTCCCCTCATATTATCTTCTGATTCTCCTCCATCCACAGAAGCCAACTCCCTTTTCCCAAATTCCGCTTTCTTCGCAGCTTCATCCTTAATCGTATTGAATTTCCCGATAGTTGATCTCTCAAATTTTCCTTTCTCAATCATCTTTTTCAAGTCTTTAGCTCCTCTCTTAGCTTCTTTCACCATACCACTCAGAATTAATGGCGGTGCATCTTTCACTGCCAGAATCTTGCGCTTTTCATCCATCGTGTAATGTGGTAGATCCTCTGGCTGACTTGGTAATACGTTTTTCGGTAAACCAGCAAGCATCTCAACGATTGTCCCATCTATCTTGAGATCTTCAATCTGTATAGTGCTTTCATCATCTTTATCTCCAATTCTGTCTGCTGATCCTTGAAGGCAAAACATTAGGAATTTTTAGTAAAAATAGAATGACAAAAGTAAAGGGATTGATATCTTTGATAATCAAATTTTTTTTTTCACACCTTTGAGAATTTTTCGTAAATTTACTAAAATTGTGAAAAAGTTAAAATCGACTTGGAGAAGTATTTTCCAACTGAATGCTCTGTTTCTCAATTGGAATGAATACTATGATTGTCAGAATATACGTACGATATATTTATTTAAATTTAAAAAAAGAGTAAAAAAAAATGTCACATGCAGTGATATGATCTATGACGTTTGCAAATCAAGTTCAACAACTACGAACGATGTGAAGTACATTTGCTCGGGACAGTTTTGTGAAAAACCGAAATATTGGAGGCAGGAAAAATCGAACGACACCATTCGAGATAGGGGGTGTAAAAATTTTCTTTTTTTTTTTAGTAGAAAATGGGGTAAATTTCTGACAGTGAATGATGTGTGAAAATTCAATTTTTGAAATTCTATTCTAAAACTCATTTTTTTGAAGAGGAAATTTAATTTGACATCTCTGTCTAATCCTTCTTCCCTTCAATCTCCCCCCCCCCCCCCCCCCCCCCCCCAAAAAAAAAAAGTAAAAAATTTTAATTGAATGTAAACTGATCATATCGCACATGAAAATTTCTCTCAGTCTCCTGTTTCTTGAATTCACTAAACGACTTCACACCTAATGATGTAGACTCGAGGCTACTGGAGCCCGAGTGAGTCGAGATATAATCGTGATAATTGAGTACACTGCATGAACTGCTGGGCGAATCCCGTTGAGGCCTTTGATATCATGTTGCAGAGTGTTAACCAAGACTATAAGTATATCCATACATGTATAGATGTTACTAATGTAATTTTGGTTATAGATAGTGTAATTACTTTGCTAGGGGGGGAGGGGGGGGGGGGCTTTTGTCGTAGGCATACAAAATTGCTGGACAACTTTGGCATTCGAGTTAGGCAACTAGCCAAATAGTTTCACAATAACACCACCAACTCTATCAACACGAGACTGAAAATTTATGGTATGAATTTTATGCTATATTGAACCATGCAACAACGATACACTACGAAAATTCAGCGTAAATCCTCTAAACTAGATAAACAGAATGATCTCAATAATCAATGAAATTTCACGAGTTTGTGGTTCGAGTTTTGGTAATAAAGGTCGATCATTCGATTAATGCAATTGGGCATAATCCAAACTAAGAGATTGCAAGATATGCGGAAAATCCTCGAATATATGAAACTGTAGGTATCAATGCCTCAGTTAAAATTTCTATACCTATTTTATCCAAGCAGCAGATTGTTGGTTCACAAATTTCATCTCCACAGGGTTTAGTTTCAAGCAAAGATGATCCTTTCTTAAAGTATGTTTTTCTCTTCGACATAGTATCCTCCTCTTCCTCCTCATCACTCTCCTCCTCTTCATCCGTATCATCCTCAAAAATCTTGAATCTACTCTCATCGTGAATCGTAATTGCAGACAATGCAACACTATCTGGTACTTTTTTGATAACAATAATCTCCGGACTCTTGTCTTTAACGTTCGAGCTTTTTTCAACTTTTCCACGTCCACTAACGGCTTTACCAACATCCTTATCTCCTCTCGAATCCTCTTGTTTTTTACGTTTAACAGAAGAAGGAACTCTTGATGTTGCCAACGTTGATGCTGTCACATCTGACTCCTCGCCGAGTGCTCCTGAAGCTCTAGCGTATTTTTCCATTTCCTGTAATAGAAAAAAGAGAAAACGAGGGGTTGAGGAATGAAAAAGTAGAAAGAAAAGTACAAAATAAATAAAGAAGAGTAAATACAGGGTGAAAAAGTAAATAGAAAGAGCAATAGAGTTTCCACTTGACCTGTCATACTCATCATTCTGTATTAATATCTTTCCTCAATCTCACGGAATTATTCTCATTCAATTTTATCGTTTCTCTCTCTCTCTCCCTTTTTTTCGTTCACTTTTTTATGATATTCCCTAACCCCCTAATCTATCCAGAATTCAGTATAAACTAAAAAGAATATATATATATAAAATGTCTTATCTCGTCAGACCTGTTGTAGAATTTCAAAGTATTGACGTTCAACATCAGCCAATTCAGGATCACCCAATGCTTCCCATGCATTTTTCGGTTTATTTTGTTTAACTTTTTTGCTTTCTTTTGCATCCATTTTACTACTTTTATCATCGATTTTCTTTTCTTTATCTTGTTTGCCTGATGGTGTACCCTTACGACCGGCTTTTCCTTTGCCTTGAAGAAAACAATTGTTTTAAGAAACTTAGGATTTCAATATGCGATAAAATTTTTAATAGATTGCATGCAGGTATTGGGATATGTATGTGAAAACTGCTGCATAGCTGCTTTTCTCAAGCGTTATAATATACGGAAACTTCAATTTTCGATGGAAAAAGAAAAAATCTCAACATTTACCTTTGACACACGAATTAATAGATTAAAGTGGTTGAACGAAATAATTTTGGAAATGACGAGCACTTTATTTTGCCAATAATCTTGGAAGAATGAGGCTTAGAGGAAAATGTCAAGAGACTTTCTTTCTTGAGGAAATTCCATTTTCTTTTGAATGACTGGAGAGACGAGTCGACTTTAAAGACAAGTCGACTTGTCCTGTTTTACCTCATCAGCACTGAATGTGTTCATCTCAATTATGAGGCTAAACTTACCCTTTGGTGGTGATGGTGGTGGAGGTGGTTCAACTTCGACTACCTCAGTTTTCTGCGCAAGTCTAATTTCCCTCAAACGACTGTCAATAGACTTCTCGTATCTACTGCAACGATCGAAATACTAAAAGAAAAATAATCAACTTTGAGTTTCTCCTTAATTCTCAGGAATAAAATGATTATTTTCATTATCCATACCGAGGTGAGAAGCATTTTATCATTTTTTGCCATGGTAGTGAGGGCCTCAGAGGACTCAACAAGATACACTTTACCCTTGTCACTACCAACCGCTACCAATTTTCCACTCTCATGTGGTGCCAACACCTTTAAACTGTCCTCACAAAGACGAATTGTCGTGACTGGATTGTTCAGGCCCACCAGAATATCAAACACCTCCATCATTCCTTCATCGTTTATCACGTAGAACACAGAGCACCTAGACGTGCTCCAACATCCACCAGTCAGTGCAGTCTTGTGGTGCCTTTTACAAACAAAATCCCACACACACGAGCATAGTAAGATGACATTGAGTGATTCGATACAAATTTTATCATGAAAAAAAAAAAAAAAATCAGTTTTTAATAATAAACTATGGCATAGACAGTCTGTCAGATGCGTCTGCTACCCCTAAGGCGATATAACGCATGAAAATTTTAATTTTCATGGGAAAAACTCTGATTCTCTTGTCTTCAATTCACAAAGATTAGTGCAATGATGAAGAGAGATGGATTAGAAAAAAAAATAATTCTCTAGAGAATATTGCGAATATCTTTGAAATTGCTTAGGGTTTGGGAAGAAATTTTTTTTCTTTTTTTTTAATAAAAATAAAAAAGATATACTTACCTAGTTGATACTAAATTTCCCTCTCGAGTATCCTCCGCCCATATACGTGCTGTCCAATCGCCAATTGTTAAAAAATTCTTAGTACTAAATGGATTTCTATCAATTCCAACAACTGGACCATAATGACAATTAAAACGTAATGCTAATTTTTCAGCTGGATTCTTTCCTTTTCTCGTACCACTAATTACCAAGCCATTTTCCATTCCAGCCATAAACTTTGTACCCATTGTCGATTCAAATTGAAGTGCTGAAACTCCAATTGCTCTTACTACATCACCACGTAATGGATTTTCCAGATCCATAATTAATGACTCAGTTGGTTGTCTAAGCATTCTGATGTCCCACCAATTCATAACACCACCAGTTGATGCAGAAAAAAATTCTGTATTCGTCTTTGAATTTATCCACAATGCACAATTTGTTGGATTCCTAATGATGCAAACAAGAAGCAAACAAATAAAAACACAATCTCACGTTTGAACGTAAAAATTATGCAGTATAAAAATTACATTGTATTGCCCAAGATATCTTATCAGATTGAATTGCCACAGTATTGACCATAGTTATTTGATTTCACTACCCAACTATTCATGTTTTATGTATATATATCGAGCATACCTGTGGCTATATTGAGGATGTGAGAGCTGAATGGGCGTGTTGCCACTTCGTATGTCCCAGTTGCAAACTTGCCCCGACATGAGTCCACTGATCAGCATTGAGGGATCACGAGGATTGAATTCAATAGTTACTGAGGGATGTACAGCCTTCAGTGCCATGAATGGCTTGTTTGGATTTTCTGCAACATCACCATATCCAAAAAAAAAAAAAAAAAACATGAGAGAAAAAAATATACATACTTGATTGACGATGTTACAGCGTTATAGCCATTGAACATCCGTCTCTTCCATAAATTTCTCTATCGCACGACTTCCTAAAGCTATTTATCTCTCTTTTTTTTTTTCTAACCGCTATTCCAGATGTACGAGTAAGGATTGAGGTCCAATGGAACTTTTTGAAACTCCATGGAGCAGTATGCGACTGCCAATCGTTTCCCATTGTCAGGTGACCATGCTAGATGGGTCACAGGACGTACCACAACTTGTGGATCCTCGTAAACGTTCACAGTACTGCAATACAGAAATTATCATTCTATTTCGTTAAAAAAAATCGTCTTACAGGGCATTTTTTTTAACTGCAATTCCAAATATATTTATCTCACCGCAGTCCTAAAGGTAGTACAAGCTCAGTTGGTATCATATCATCGAAATAATGTTCGTAAATGTTAACAGTATTATTCTGCAAAATATTTTTTTCCATTGGCATCATGAGATTACGAACTTTTGGCGCCCATGTATCACTCTTCTCTACGCGTCTACGAAATCTCGCTACAGCTTCCTCATCCTTGATATTGACTTCCTTGGGCCAACCACCCTCGGCATGATGCATTCCACTGTCTTTAGTCGTGGCACTTATAGTTTGTGCCTATTCAGAAACATTAATGTCATTAAAGAAACTGTAACTCGGAAATTTCTTTGAGTTCTTCATCAGCTGTGTACGTTGATGCAAATTAATCTTCAAACATTTCCATCTCTCGAAAATTAATGAGTCAAATGCAGAGAGAAACCTCAATGTCATCAAGGTGCTTGAAAAAGTTTCTTGCATTAACTTTCGATGGTATCAATGATGAGGAATTAACGATTCAAAAGCTTCATTTCAATAGCTGGCTCATTATGAAGTATAAATATAGTACTCAGATAGAGAAAAAAAGCTTTCATCACATGCAATCTCATGAACAAGCTGCAGGAGTTTTTCATCAGAAAAAAATAAGATAGTCCATATTTTTTTTTTTTTTTTGGCAAAGAGTGATAAAAAATTATTGAACCTCGTGTGCAGCAGCTTGTCTTGAATTCTGTACAGCAGTGTCTATTGGATCTTGATAGAGATAACTGGCCATAACTTCAGGATTCGATACAATGTTCTCCTCGATCGTAATCCCAGAATCATCGAAAATACATTGCTTTCCAAACTGCGATCGACTCTTGACATATACATATTGTATTTCCATTGTGTATTTTACTTGGAGATAAACAAAGTGAAAATTTCCTCTCCTTGAAATGATGAAAAATAGTCTACTTTATTTTGAAATAGTTGAATTTATTAGGAAAAAAAGGAATTTAAAATTTTGTATTACCTGCAGAGAATGTAAAGCCAATGTTATGATCGTATTTGAGTTGAATTTTGGAGCCACTCTACAGTGCTATAAAATTTTTATCAATCAAGCAATGAATTTTCCCACATTATTCAATTTAATTCTTCAAACTTTTGCAGAAATCCATTTATTATTCACGTAAAATAGAAAAGTGCTGTAATTCAAATGATGATAAATCACTCGTAAAAACAATATAAATCCTGCAATAACACGAATATTATCATTTTTGAATAACAAAACGATTTTAATTTTATGAGAATTGTTACATTTGCTTATGATTGCTGTTTCGTACTTTTTTCTTTTTTTCTTTTCAAGTAAATATTTCACATTACACGGATGTTATCTTGTTCAGCACGTAATGATAATGTAATGACATGTTTTTTTCCAGTGATGCAGGCGCAATAATTTCCAATAGGATCAAAATACCCGATAATATTTGACCTCGTATTGAAAAACAGTTGAGAACATTCGAGTTGAAGTTCACTTCAAATTTTTACACATTCAAATCTTTTTTTTTTATCTCTCTCTCCACAATCCCCTTTCATTATATGAATAGTTCATTTGTATCAAAGTATTCCTCTCGTTTTAATGAAAATGGCTTAAACAACTCATTGAATAATATGAATCCTTTCAAAAATGTGTGTCAGAGTGGGATAAAATAGAGTTTTTGAAATGTGAGAGAACAAAAGTTTGAAAAAAAATACATTTTTCGAGGAATGCTGGATAAATTTTTGTGCAGGGTAAATATCACGATTGAAAATTCTCTGCAATACACATCACGCACATTGTCTGATGGAAAAAATTCATTTTTACATACAGATAACTACTCACACTTTGCCAAGAGTATGTGGACATTCATATCATTCATTATCCCTTCCTCACATCTTTTACACTCGAGAATACGCTCATTTTCTTCCTGTGATGATGATGACTATGATTAAAAACGAGAAATGGTTGACATTAACTTTAAAAAGACGTCTAATATCACGTGAAATTGATAGGAACATTTTAGAAAACATGAGAGAGACTATGTCATCATTCAGTCGAGTTAAAGGCTTACTTGGAAAGTCCAAAAGTTTTAAGAAAGATTTTCTCCCAGTCTTCTCATCTCACTCGGATATTGATCTGCTCTATTCTACATTAGAACTCAGTTCATTCTGTCCTTTTTCATCCCCTGATTCATCTGTGAATGGAATGAATAATGAAGAATTGAGGATAAAAAGTTTAGATAATAAACTTGAAGATCATTATAATGGTGAATTAAAAGTTTTCATTACGATAAATGAATGCATCAATATGATATTTTCATTGTTGAAATCAGAAAGTTCGTTATCATCAAGCATTTGCCCAAATGTGAAATTCCTACCTCTTGGTTCATTGAAAACCAGTGAAACTGAAGATTCTAAAATGCCTCGAGCACATGAATTTCCCACAAATCAATTTGAGTTTATCGAGACATCACCATTGTACAAACACAAGCCTGGCAACAATCCATCGATATCATCTATCCACAGTGGTATTAAATCACAACTGAAAACTAATTTCTCACCTACCTCAATATTCTCGAGGAGTTTGGTGATCAATCAATTTTGTGAAGATGCTCTGACATTGACGAAAAAAATTTACCACACTGATGTTTCACATAAAACGAAGATGAACGAGCTTCGTTCACTTAAAATGCCATCTACGTTTTCCGTAATCTTTCAAATTTCCCGCGGCTTTCATGTCACTTGTAAAGCATTGAAATCACAGTCATCTCATGGCAATCCTTTGCATAGTGATTCCATCGAAGATTCTAGGAATAAAGATGCTACAGCAAATTCGAAGATGCCATCATTGACAGCTTCCGGTAAATGTAAATTTGATGTATTCAAAAAGGTCGTTGAGCCACCAAAAAATCCCGAAAATTTTCCACCAAATATTCAAACGCTCAAGTATCGTTTGAGCAAATCACCATGTTTATCTCACTTTGAATTGACGGCAAAATGTGCGCAACAATGTCCACGATATTTTTATCCAAAGCCAAAGCCAATATATTATTCACCGAAGCATAAGCAGATTCTACCGATATCACAAATTCCAAGTGAGTGGAAAAGCCAAAAATATGATATAAGATACAGTGATTACAAGTGTCCAGTTGAAAAATCAAAAACCACTTGCACGACAAAAGTGGAGAACCACGTGCTAAGAGAATCTAGTACAGTGGCAGAGCTTTCATCGAAAAAAATACCGAAATTTCCGGAAAATCCATGCTGTCATGATGCCGTAAAGGAATGCAAGAATCTCAAGACTTATGCAATGAAAATGAGAGAAATTAGAGCATTAATTGTCAAGAAATCGAAGAACAAAGGCAATCGTTCTTGATATAATGATCGATATCCGTAATGAATTATCGAAGAATTTTGTAATCTAATAGCCATGAAATTTCTGTAATTAAGCCTGAATAAATCTCACAGATGCTCAATGAAAATAATTGTTATCAAGCATGAATAAACGATTCAACTTCACTTTTTCTAGGATTTACATTAATGTGATTTTCATTTTCTCTGATTCAATAGATCTTCGACGATTGCTATCATTTCGAGCATCGATCGGTGATGAAGAGGTCAACAGAGCCACACTACGATATTCATCAGCGACTAATTAATGACAAGAGGGTACGTCGTGCAGAACAGCAGAGAATTAAATCAAGACAAAAAAGAGATTTAATTATAAAACGTGGCCAAGTTAATACACAGACTTATTTGAATGATGACAGATGGCCACAAATGTGGTATTTGGTGAGTATCATTAGTTATTGCAGATTCTGGAATATCTTTAAAAGAGAGATAGAGAAATTCAAGTGGAGACTCCTTCATACTTGTAATTTTTTACAGAGAAAAGTGGGTGATTCCACTATTTTCCTCAGATTTAAAGATATTTCCATGAAACTAGCTCCAAATAAGAATTCACAAGTAATTGAATTAATTGTTATTTTTAATTTAGAATCGGGGCCATGGCCTCGATATGAACGTTCAAGATGCATGGGCAGATGGTATCACTGGACGTGGTGTCGTAGTGACAATCCTAGATGATGGCTTGGAGAAGGATCATCCGGATCTGTACAAAAATTACGTGAGTAGTGTACCAAAAAAAAACCTTAAGCTTATTTTTCTATTATGATGGATGTTAAAAAAAAATTTACCTCTATTTTCAACATTTCATTATTTTCATCACACACGAACCAGGATCCACAAGCCAGCTATGACGTGAACAGCCACGATGATGATCCAATGCCACGTTATGACCTGGTAGACAGCAATCGTCATGGTACCAGATGCGCTGGTGAAGTAGCAGCAACCGCAAACAATTCCATTTGTGCTGTTGGTGTCGCATATGGAGCTGGAGTAGGAGGTAAGTCCCTTTACGGTGGAAAGACTATTGGATTTTAGTGGTTCGTGAGGTGAAAACGGAAACTCTGAAACTGATGGAAAAATAAAGAAAGAAGGGAGGAAAAAAAAAATTTAATAAGATTTTCTTGGATCTGGAGTATTTACGGTGATTCAATCTTTAGTTATTCTTTCGTAGAGCGTATTGACACGTTTTTACGTGCAAGTACTCTCCTAGACTACATCGAAACATCAATGTATGCTCGAAAAGGAGCAATTTCTTATGCTTCGAGCTGCTAACTAGTAGTGAAATGACAAGAGATATCCCAAAAATGTCATGTAGATTGTATGGATTTAGCGAAAAATACTGGGATAATTTTTTTGTAGAGAATTTCATGGGCTACAAAAAAATCTCTTAATAAACTTTCATAAACTCAATAGTTATCGAAATATTCAAAAAATAGATGATCCCATCGGATCACTATCGAAAAAAATTGGAGGTAAAATTATTCACGTTAAAAAAATTATGTTTTTTTTCTGTACAGGTGTGAGAATGCTCGATGGGGATGTAACTGACGCAGTTGAAGCGAGATCACTGAGTTTAAATTCACAACACATCGACATTTACAGTGCCTCATGGGGCCCAGATGACGATGGTAAAACAGTAGATGGACCTGGTGAACTTGCAACTAGGGCATTTATCGAGGGTATTACGAAGGTAAAAATTAAAATTATTCAATTATTCGTAGACAATTTCCTCATTTTATTTTTCATAACAATGCTACTGATACTGGGAAACTAATTTATCTATTCATTAAAAAAAATCGAGTTATACGGCTATGGCAATTAAATTTTCATAGCTCCTGGAGTGTGAAAATATTATAAACAACGTTCTCCTATAAAAGCCTAATGAAATCAAGTAAATATAATTGAACTAGGAATAATCGATTTCATGAATATTAATCATCACTCTCGCAAGCAATTGAACGTAATTTTTTCATTGAGTGATTTTTTTCCCCGAATAAACGCTTTTTCCCATACATCAATTACTCAAAAATTATCATCATTCTCCTAAAAATTGATTTTCATTGAATAAAAATCGTCCGGTAAATTCGTAGTTAATTTTTCACTGAATTAATTCGGTAATAAAATGGTAAACGCAGATGAGTCGAAAAATTGCTGGTCCATTATTTCGTTATTATTTCGGAAATAAAGGGATTTAAGAGAATATTAGAAATGCTTGTTTAAAGTCCGTTAAATTCTCTATAAAAAGAAGTGTTATGTAATTTTTTTTATAAATCTTCCACTCAGGTAATTTACAGTCTGCAAAATGATATTAATTACGTGAATTATTTGATTGTGTAAATGATACACCAAGTGATTCGACCAATTGGCAAATATTTGCATATTTATATATATAACTACGTAATTCACTTAGATACCTCAGTAAATGCAAATAATACGCAATTGTGAATTACCCTCACGATACAGTAGTCTCTTGCGTCTCATGAGGTTGCCTATTTTCTTACGCAACAATAGATACCCAACTGAACGTTATTGTTACTCTGAAAACGTACATTTCTCGATTCTCCCTCTCTCTCTCTTTCTTTCGAGTAAGACCATTCATCTCCAGTAGTTGTACTGTACTGTATTGTATTGTTTATTGCAAGATAAGAAGAAGAGGAGAGAGAGAGGAATGAGGAACACAGAACAATATACCCGTGGTCGATGGTATCTTGGACAAAGACTCTCTTTGGAAGATTGAATGCCCCAGGGAGGTTGGGCTATTGGATTTGGTCCTCCTTGGTTCCATGTACTTGGGAAATTTCATTTCAGTTCAATTGAAGACAGAAAAATGATAGAAATTTTTTTTATTTTATTTTATAACACTAAATTCTTTGAATGATCATTGACAATTTCGTACGCATGGACATTTTTAATTGGGAAAATTGAATGAATTCTTTTTTTGGGAAATATAGAGTGTGTGTGTCATTGATATTATAGAACTGCTGGTATTGCGCATGCTAATCGCGTGAAGTTTCTAATTGAACCTCTTAAGTGCTTTCACCGTGACCCTTATGCAATTTCACTTCTTCGCAAATTACCATTTCAAACTCAATCTCTCTACAGGCATAACTTGGTAATTAAGCCAACCTCAGTGAATCATATGCAAATATTCAACACTATCTTTTATGAATATTGGGAATTTTTCAAGAACACTTCAAATAAAAGATTGAAGGACTTTACCAAATTATCCACTCGGGAAAGTAGAGTAGGGTCTTCGCAATTTAATGGATACCGGGATCGGAAGTTTTTTTTTTTGGGGGGGGGGGGGGGGGGGGGGAGTAGAGAACTAGGAAACACATGCGACTTGTTAACTTTATCACAGACCCAAAATGATCACAGAGGAAATTTTGCTGAATAAAAATTGTGGTTGGTCTAATAAAGAAAAATTTTCAAGAGATATCGTCTCTTTGGAAATAAAAAAGGATATAATCATTGACAAATAGGCGCTTCAATATAGAAATACAGGACTCTCCTGATAAATCATCCTGATTTTTATTAAATACGTAGGGGAAAGCGGGGCAATACGGACATAAGGGGTACAATGGACACAGTTGAGTTTTTATGCATAAATTATGAAAAAATCTTTAAATGAATGAAAATATTGGAGATGGATTTTTTTTGATGACTCCATCGGAAAGCTGAGGAAATTTTTATCGATGAACATGTGCCAGAGTTAATTTGTTTCCAATTTTTTGAAAATTCGATTTTTTTCTGGGCTTTTTGAGGAATAAAATTCTTTCGATTTTTGGGCAAATTCAATTTTTTTGGAAATATCTCTGGTTCTATTGGTTGTAGCGACCTGGGACCATTTCCAAATGAAAGGTGAGATCATTTCCCATCGATTTATGAGGTTTTGGATTCAGAAATATCGAGGGTCTAAAAGCAGAAGGTCGTATGGGCCAAAACGGCCCTTTCTCTGGCAGAAGGTCGTATGTCCTACACATACGACCTTCTGCCTTTAGAGGAGGATCGAATAATTCGAATATATCCGCAGTTGTGAGATAGATATTTCTATGACACAATTGGAGATACGACCTTCTGCTTTTAGTGCAGTTTCGAATTATTCCAAATTTCCGAATCATCTGCATTATATTGAATATTATTATCCATTTCCAAGAAAAAAAAAGACGATTCAATGAAATTTTGTTTTAATTTAACTATCCCAGAGGAGGATTTTTCGCATTCTATTAAAAAGAGTTAACTTCACTCACTTGTTTGCCAAATTTCGAATTCATTTCCCGTGTAGTTTAGGCGTAAATAATTAATAGTGTAGCATCATATTTTAGCGATATCTCGAGAATGGTTCATAAAAAAAAAAGTATTGGGCAAAGTGGGGTAAAATGAGCACTGTAATTGAACGATTAGAGATTGGAACTTTCTCATGATTGAAACGCTGAGAAAATTTTAGGTGGAAAACACGTGTCAATGTTTTCTTTTCTCAATTTTTGGAAAAATTTACTATTTTTGCCAAGTTTTGAAGGGGTTTTCCTTCTGAAAATCGAAAAAATTCACTTTTGCGGCGATATCTCCGGTTCTGTTGGTCGCCCCGATTTGGGCTTGGTCTCAAATGAAAGGTGAGCTCATTTTCCATCGATTTATGTGGTTGAAAAATTTTTTTAATCAATTTTTCAAATACTTATTGGTCATTTTCTGAAAATCAGTTTTTGCTCTATAAATATTTGAAAAATTGATAATTTTTTCTTTCAACCACACGAATCCATGGGAAATCAGCTCATTTTTCATTCAAGAACGGCCTCAGGTCGCTACGATCAATAGCACCAAAGATATTCCCGATAACCTGAAGTTTTTCAAAAACAGAAGGCTTTTACCTTCAAATCTTGACCAAAAAAATGCAATTTTTGACAAATTCACAAAAATAACTCCCGAAATATGACTTCCATGGGAAACTTCCTCAGCTTTCCGATGGAATCATCAGAAAAAATCTATCTTCAATATTTCCATCGATTTCGAGTAAATTTCATAGTATAAAATACCAAAACCAGCCCGTGTTTGTTTTACCCCTTGTGTCCATTCTATCCCACCTTCTCCCAGAGACTTTTTTTCTTCCAAATTAAATTTCCCATTTTTTTATTCCAAATCTCTTCTTCTCACATCAATATTTTCGAGTTATACGTGAACCCCAATTCAGCCCGACTACTTTGAATCATTTCCTCAAAAATCCAGTGGTTTAAAAAAACTCCATACCTTTTTCCTTGAATTTTTAGATTTTTTTAAAAATTTTAACTCAATTTTTTTTCCCCTAAAAGCAAAAGGTCGTATATCCATACGATTTTGAGGGAAAAAGTATTCTTAGGGAAAAAATTCTTGTAGGCACGACTTTCTCTATTCATTCCCTACATTTTTCGTTTTTTTTTTTTTTTTCATAATTTTTTTTTCTTTTCTTTCCAGGCAGAAGGTCGTATCCGCCAAACCACGATAAAAGTGGTTGTCCGCGACTGTAAACCACTCAAATCGTGGAGAAACCGAAAAAAAATAATTGAAGAACAGGTGGACATACGACCTTATGCCCCTTTTCAGAACGCGGACCGATTTTTGGCCCATACGACCTTCTGCTTTTAGACCCTCGATATCAATTCTGCCACAAAAGTTGCCATACTTTTACATTTTACCCCTCAAGAATGCCAGAAAAAATCGAATTCTCGAGAAATTGAAAAAAATCAATTCTGGCACATGTCTCTCGACTAAAATTTCCTCAGCTTTCCAATGGAATCATCAAAAAGAATCTATCTTCCACTGTTTCACTACAATGTCCATTTTGCCCCGCCTTCCCC
Source organism: Aleiodes alternator (assembly GCA_963921955.1). Classification (NCBI taxonomy): domain Eukaryota; kingdom Metazoa; phylum Arthropoda; class Insecta; order Hymenoptera; family Braconidae; genus Aleiodes; species Aleiodes alternator. Next base: position 11,654,270 of record OY998099.1, on the reverse strand, counting down.
TATATTTAATCCCTGAAACTTTCAATCATTCGAGTTTATCTCGTTATCTCGCCAAATTAGAAAGTCACAGTTTTTCTCTTTTCAATCAATTTTTTTCGTGCAAAAATTCAACAATTGAATACTTATTTCTTGGCAGGGCCGCAGAGGCAAAGGATCAATCTTCGTATGGGCATCGGGAAATGGTGGTAGAGATCATGATAATTGTAATTGTGATGGCTACACCAATAGTATATGGACATTATCAATAAGTAGTGCAACTGAACGTGGCTTAGTACCATGGTACAGTGAGGCATGCTCATCAACATTAGCAACAACCTACAGTTCTGGTTCAACTGGTGAGAAGCAAGTTGTCACAACTGATCTACATCATCATTGTACTAGTAGTCACACTGGTACTTCAGCCTCAGCTCCACTTGCTGCTGGTATTTGTGCATTGGCACTAGAGGCTAATAGAGAGCTTACTTGGCGTGACATGCAGCACATTGTTGTTAGAACCGCAAAACCAGCAAACTTGAATGCACCAGATTGGGTTACCAATGGTGTAGGTAGAAATGGTAAGTTCATTATTTTTATATTATTGCAAAAGCCTAGTGGTTCGGACAATCTATTTTCCCTTTTGATTTTAGTCACTTTCGATAGAATAGCATGAGATTTTTTCCAAAATTTAGTTTATCCCATGCTATCGGACAAAAAAAGCTAAAATTAATTTTTGAAACTAATTAAATTAATTATCTAATAATAATTTATCATCTTGGACATCGTTCTAGTATCGGTAAAATGTTGAAAAATCGGAATAGCTATAGTAATTATGATAACTAAAAGGAAAAAAAATTAAAATCGATCATTTGAACCTGCCACTGGGATCATCTTAACCAGTAATACAGACGCAATAGTAATATTTTTCAGAGTATTTATTTGAACGAGATGCCAGGAATCGAATTGAATTGAAGGAAATGGATTATTGCTCTTTTTCCCCCCTTCCCTTCTTGAATTTTTATTCATTTGCTGCTATGCAATGAAAAAAAAAAGTATAGAGAAATCTGAAAAATATAACAAACCAAAACATAAAGACTTCAAATAGCAAAAGCTTAACCATGTGGAAGTTTTATTTAATACTATAATACATTTTTTTTCATCCTGATAATTGAAAAACATGTTGAAGCAACGTTTTGCGGTCTGATTCATGTATGTTAAAATTTAGTGAACATTTTATGTTGAAAACTTCTGGCAAAATCACATGCACTAAATTCTGTCCAGCTCTGTGGTTTATCATGACAATGAGAAGAAAAAAAAATTGTGATAGAAACAGTATGCAATAGAGTGAATTGAAATGAAAATCACTGGTGGGCGTATTGTTTTGTCTCTACTAAAGACATATATTTATCCAAGAATTGATCATACCAGCTTCTGTTAAATTAGAATTTTTTTTTTAATTTTTTTTTTTTATTGCAGTTAGCCACAGTTTCGGCTACGGTCTAATGGATGCAGCCGCAATGGTACGACTTGCCAAAAAGTGGCGAACTGTACCAGAGCAACACAAGTGCGAAGTGTCAGCACCGCACATGAACAGGTTTGTTTTCATTGAATTTATGTAATCATGTTTTAGTAAAGTCCTATAACTTTCACTGACCAGTGAGTATACATTGTCATGATTTATGAATGATAAATCAATGAAATTTGATCATTTGTTCTGTTTTTTTTCTCTCTTTCTACAGATCAATTCCATCGAGGAGTCAATTGATACTGGAATTGCACGTAAAAGAGTGCAGTGGCGTCAATTTTTTAGAACACGTTCAAGTAAAGATTTTTCTTTTCAATAGGGGAAGGTGGGAAAAAAATGGACACGTTCAATTGAACGGTTCGAGATAGAAATTTTTCAATAATTCTATTGAAAGCTCAGGAAATTTGAAGCGGAAAACATGTATCAGAACTTTTTTTTTCCAATTTTTTGAAAAATTTACTTTTTGGCCATGCTTTGAAGGGATTTTCCCTTTGAAAATCGAAAAAATTCACTTTTTTTGACGATATCTCTGGTTCTGTTGGTCGTAGCAATCTGGGGTTGATCTCAAATGAAAGGTGAGCTCATTTCTCATTGATTCATGCGGTTGGAATTTCAAATATTTATAGGTCATTTTCTGATAAAACAATTTTTGCTCTATAAGTACTTGAAAAAATTGATATTTTCACTTTCAAACCCTATGAATCGATAGGAAATGAGCCCATTTTTCATTCAAGATCAACCCCAGGTCGCTGCGACCAATAGAACCAGAGATATTCTCGAAAACCTGAAATTTTCCAAAAACAGAAGAGTTTTACCTTCAAATGTTGCGTAAAAAAAATGAAATCTTTGAAACATTGTAAAAAATAACTTCTGACATGATTTTCATGTGAAATTTTCTCATTTTCTCGGTGGAATCATCAGGAGAAACCTATATTCAATATTTCTATTCATTTCGAGTAATTTTCATAGTTTGAAATACAAAAATCAGCTCGTGTCCATTTTACCCCATCTTCCCCTAAGTACAGAAGCTTAGTGGTAAACTGAAATATTAAAAGTTCCTATGATAACTTCTAAAAATTCCCGAAAAATTTAGGCTAAAATATCGCTGATGGCATCGAGACGTGGAGATCTAGAAATCACGCTGACATCACCTCAGGGAACTAAAAGTACGCTATTAGCAAAACGACTGCACGATGTATCAAAGGCAGGTTTCAACCAGTGGCCATTCATGTCAGTGCATACATGGGGCGAACGACCGCACGGTACATGGAAGTTAGAAATTCATAATGAGGGTCGATATCTTGGTGAGTTACTAACGTTTCAAACAATTTTCTTATTCACTCCCAAATTATTAATTAAATTAAATGAAAAAAAAAAAATGAACAAAGAATATAATAGTGTTATCCAGATACTAATTATTACTTGTTTAACATCACTAATTGTGGTGCATAATGATGAAGTTCTACTCGACACATCGTATATTAAATTCTCAATGGTTAGTTAAAACTTTTGATCAAATGCCAAATCTAAACTCCATGAAAAGCTCATGCTTCACTCGGTTCAGTTACTAACTTACACCAGAAGACTAGTGAGATAATTGTAATCAAGCGGGTAAAATTATGCGAATATGTTAAATGATATTTTAGTTTTTCGTGATAAACTATTGTTCGAAACTCGTTGAAAGAGTGAAGAAACTCACAGTAGCAGTAGATTAGTGATAAGATTGAATTTTGTTGTGAAGTTGGATAATATTCTCCGAAAATTCCAAATCGGAATCGTCTTAAATATCGTTTCATAGCTTCATTATCGAATCGGAAAACATTATCTCATGGGAATATTGCAATTGTTGAAAATACTCGCAAGGAGTTTAGGTATTGAGACTCGTCAGGGGATAAGCAAGTGGATGAGGATGACGTCAAGCGACAAATTCTCAGAACAGCTGTGCGAGCGAAATGAAGTACTTACATTGCCTATATCTAGCAGTCACAGTCGTTTCCTGATGGAATATTCCAGTTAATGAAAGTTAAATATCTCGAGTCGATGGAAAATTAAGAGAGCGTCTAAAATTATTTTCAAAGGCTTGCTAAAAGAAGTTCAAATTACAAAATGATTGTGTTCCAATGCGATATTTGCGAGCGAATACTGTATTCATATGCTTTTTTTTTTCGTGAATATGGAATTACGCAAAATCCTTGTACGAAGATAAATGAATCCTTCAAAAAATTACCAATTAATGCACAAAATTTTGAAGAATTCGTTTAAGCACCCGTGAACTAGAATGATATCCTGAAAAAATCCGTCCACCAAAAGAGAGGCAGTAAAAGATACACAATGAACTTACAAAAATATTTCTTCTGGAAAAAAATTGCAATTAACTGTAGGTCGAGCAACGCTACACGAGTGGGCTCTTCTATTCTATGGGACTTCAACAGTGCCAGATCGTTCTGAATACACACTGTACAGTCCAGCAAGTGCTAATCCACCAAAGAAGCCGTTCATTAAAATGCGTGAATCAAATTATTCACGTAATACATTGAATACATTCAACAAAGGAAAACAAAATAAATCAATTAAGCAAATTAATGGTATGAGCCAACCATACGTGACTAGTGTTCAGGTCCAATCGTCTCCAAAAAAGAGCAAAGCACGTGGCCAGCACAAGAATGGTAAATCAGCAAACAGACCAACATCGAGGCCAACTCTACAGACCCTTCGTGGATTATCAGGTGGACGTGGTGCAACCTCTAGACCACGTGGACGCAGTACACCTAGAACATTAATCGATACAACGAGCACAATGAAAACAAGTACAATTAAAATAATAACAAAACCACAGAAGCAACGTATAGCTGATGTAGTGACAGTATCGCCACTTCAAAGAGGCTTGATACTCATGCAACCACCTGCCAAAGCTTCAACAAATAAAGTGCCAATTGTATTTCAACAGTATCCAAAAATACAACAGCTCTATCCACTTTATCCAATTTATGCTGGTGCCAGAGGTGCTGATCAGCATTCACCAAGAGCAAAGGGACTTGATTTACTGCAGGACGAACAATTTGATTCGAGATATCTGCAAATTAATGACAAGGGTATTGCAACATCCCCTGTTTGAGCAATGCACGATTTATATAGACGTTTTTTTTTCTACTCATATTTTTTTTTGGTGCTGAACGATACACGCTCTTTGGTTTATTTATTTTGCCATAGATAAATAATTTTTTTTTTTTTGGACAATGCTTCTTGTATTTCACGGTATATTTCAGTTTTTAGTGATGATGAATGTTGATTGACTGTGTTTTTCGTGGTTTTTTTTTCTCTCTTGAATTTCATTATTCTTTGAACATATTGTAGCGGTGTTTTAGGTTTTTTTTTTTTTTTTCAATTATATGTCTGAAATTGGAGCAACTATTGTGGACAGTAGAGTCTTTGCACAAAATTATGGTAATTTTGAATTGTATGAACAGTTCCATTTTATGTAAGGCACTGGGTAAAATGAAACGAGTGTATTTCACTTTGGAATATTTTATCGAAGATCTCGAAATGTAAGGCAGACTGAAAATTTTCTATTAACTATTGCACTACAAAAGATATCTGCCTGAAGTTTCAAGATATTCCACAGGAACTACTTTAGTTCAATCGATTGATATTCCATTGTGGCTTTTTTACTTTTTTCATTCATCAAATCTTCTCATATAAGATCATTCGAAATAAAGGCTCGAATCATCAGTTAAAAAAGGCCTTGTACATAGACTCTACTGTATTACACATACTTTTTCACACGCAAAACGTTAAACTGGCGTATGAAATATCCATTCATTGAAATAATGAAACATTCATTAGGTGACCGAACAAATAAATTATTATACAATAAATATTTACATGACTTAATCATTCAATGGATTGATTCAATGCGTTATTACTATACACTAGCTACAAATTTCCAGATTTCCAGTGAATTTCAAATTTTTTAAAATAAAACTGATTTTTTTCAATAACTAGCTATTTCAGTTCAAACTATAGGGGAAGGTGGGGCAAAATGGACATCAGGGGTGAAATGGACACATCTAAATTTTCAGGCAAATATTATGAAAACCTTTTGAAATTAATAGAAATATTGGCTGTAGATTTTTTTTGATGATTCCATTGGAAAGCTGAGGTAATTTTGGGCGGGAAACAAGTGCTGGCATTGATTTTTTTGAATTTTTAACGATTTTGACTTTTTGGAGCATTTTAGAGGGGTGAAACCCTGCCATTTTTTGAAAATTTTCAGTTTTTTGAGAATATCTTCGGTTCTATTTGTCGTAGCGTAAAAATTCTAACGGGAGGTGAAAGGTGAGATCATTTGCCATCGATTCATAGAGTTTTCAATTCAAAAATATCGATTTTCAAGGTATTTATAGGCATTTTTGTAAAACAGTTTTGTGAAACCATTTTTGGCATATAACTGAGCCAAAAATTGATATTTTCCGATTCAAAACCCCATAAATCAATGGGAAATGAGCTCACCTTTCATTTGAGACCAACCCCGAATTGCTGCGACCAATAGAACCAGAGATATTTGAAAAAAATCGAAGATTTTCGAAAAAGGAAAGGCTTTTTATCCTTCAGAAACGCCGAAAAATATCGAATTTTGAAAAACATCGAAAAAAATCCATCTGAGACTTGTTTTCCGGCTAAAATTTTCTCAGCTTTTCAATAGAATCATCAAAAAAAATCCATCTATAAGCGTTTCATAGCAGTGTCCATTCTGCCCCACTCTCCCCTACATTATTTCTATTAAATTATGCGATATACCGGAGATTACCCAAATTTTCAAAGTAATCAACTTTTTAAACAAAAAGTGAACAAAAAATAGTGCCATGTTTATGATTTTTTATCGAAACGAGAATGCGTGGAAGAAGAGAACAAAACGAGAAAAAAAGGAAGAAAAAAATTGTTGAGTTAGAGAGGCAGTCTGGAAATCTCGACGCCCAACAATATCCCAGCTTCCTCTTTTTGCCTTTTTTTCCTCTCCCCCCCCCTCTCTCACCCCATTCACTCGTACCCTTTTACGTTTACCTCCCTATCACAGCAACGCTCAGTTTTTCTCTAGATTCATTTTTTTTTCTTCTCATTCACCTACATGCTTTGGTACACCCAGAGAGCAACTAGGGTCGAGGAAAATTTTCCCAGTGGCGTCGTGACGCTATATTAATTTCCCCGGGAGTTGGCGCCAACATGTCCACACCCTTTGAATGTTTGAAAAAATTCCGGTGCACTGCAATGAGAAAAGAGAGAAAGTAAAGAAAAAAAAAAGGGAAGAATACCCATAGAACCTTTGTGAATTGCTGATTTCATTTGCTTGTTTATTTGGCACACATAATCGTATAATTTTTCGAAATTTTAATTCAAACAAAAAGCCAGATTCTCTTTAGAATTTGCATGAAACGGCTCATTATTTTCCATATAATATATCGTTAATTGAAACAAATAAAGAAATTTTTGAAAACTGTTCATTTTCTGAACAACGAGTAACAAACTAACTATTTTCTATTATTTTCCGAGATATTTGTAGAAAAATTTATCACAATATCTATTCTATTTGATTTTTTTTTCCAACAAAATTTTGAATAAATTATCAACTAGTAAATTCGTAATTTACATATGTTAATTTATTTTCATGGAAACAATTTGACCGGGTCGCCAGAATTCTAGACGATATTATTATTCTGAGTGTATTGACACGTCTGTAAAATCCATTAGCACGACTGCGTTCAAATAAACACGGTAGTTTGTACTCCATGTGATGAGAACAAAAATCACAGTATTTAGATTGTCTCACATCATTTATGTTGACATACGTGTATAGGGCAAGGTGGGGCAAAATGGACATGAGGGGTGAATAAATCTAAATTTTTAGGCAAATATTATGGAAAACTCTTGGAATTGATAGAAATATTGTAGATGGTTTTGATGATTTCATTGGAAAGCTGAGGAAATTTTGGGTGGGAGACAAGTGACGGAATTAATTTTTTTGAATTTTTGATGATTTTGACATTTTTGAGCATTTTTAATGGGTAAAACCCTTCTTTTTTTGGAAAATTTTTAGTTTTTTGAGAATATCTCCGGTTCTATTTGTCGTAGCGTAAAAATTCCGATGGGAGGTGAAAGGTGAGATCATGTCCCATCGATTCATAGGGTTTTCAATTAAAAAATATCGATTTTTAAGGTATTTATAGGTATTTTTATGGAACAGTTTTTAGCCTATAACTATCCCAAAAATCGATATTTTTTAATTCAAAACCCCATGAATTGATGGGAAATGAGCTCATCTTTCATTTCAGACCAACTCCGATTAAGACCAACAGAACCAGAGATATTTGCAAAAAATTGGAAATTTTCAAAAAAGAAAAGGCTTTTGACCATCAAAAATGCCAAAAAATATCGAATTTTCAAAAAAATCGAAAAAAATACATCTGACACTCGTTTCCTGGCTAAAATTTTCTCAGCTTTTCAATAGAACCATAAAAAAAATCCATCTCTAACCGTTCCATCACAGTATCCATTTCCCCCCACTCTCCCCTAAATTCAATTCATTTTTCTCTGAATTATTGCTATTTGATTTTTTTTTTAGCAGCATGTGTCATTATTCGACGTAATAGGAATACATTTTGAACACGATTTTTACAAACTTAATTAACAGTGGAAGCTAACGATTCGAAAATTTGCAGCATGTTTAATTGAATCAAATTATTCTAATGATTATTTTGAATTCAAATTCGTAACAAATCCACCTTGTATTTCAGTTTAACTTGTTATTCTCGAGAAAGACTGCTATCCAAAGTTCATCCAACACTTGCCACGACATTATTACAATAATTGAATGAAACGGGCTTTCTCGAGTGTAAAATTTTCACACTTTGACATGTATTTGATTTATTCTTGATTTCATTCTGTAGTTAGTTAATTAAAAACTTTCACAAAGTTTTAACATTGAGACAAATATTTCCTCGAGTCATGATGAAGGTGATGGGATTTAATTTTAACGATTGAGAAATCAGGTGACTTCAATCTCGTAGCCAATATAGACTTTGAAACTTATTAATCGCAAAAGAAAATTGCATTTTCTTTCATAAAGATTTCAATGTCGCAGAGTTTCGAAAATTCTCTCATTGATTTGGCTCCATCAAGCTGTGAATGAGAAAATCTTGTTATAAAAATCATAACATCTTAACATCACGAGAGCCAAATCAATTTAAATTATTTGTTTTTTAATGATTCTGTAGCGAGGAAATAAAATTAAACGAGTTGGCTTCATTTCATTATTCATTTTCACTCATTCTAATACAAAAAATAACTAATGCGTGTTCACTACAGTTAAAAAAAAATGGAAATATCTTATTTACAAGCTTTAATGTAGAATAAAAGTATGTTTTGCTATCGAGAAAAATAGAAATTCGTATTATTCATATTTTAATAAAAAAATTTTCTTCAATAATTTCAATTTGAAATATCTCAATAACTGAATAACTGCAATTCATTGCATTGCAGTATTTTCCTTGACTTCCCAAAGGAATTGGTTGCAATACAAAGATTCCATCAATTTCATTAGCCCTCGAGGGAAGAATTTTCCCCAGTGAAAGTTAAAAATAAACAGACACATTTCAATAATTGTTCAATTTATTTAATTGATAATATATTAATTCACTTTTATTATCATTACAGATAAACCAGAATGGAAATTAATATTCTATGGTACTGAGACATCACTTGATTTCGATGATGATTTGGACAAGGACAAATTACTACCATCAGTCAATACTGATACAGTTCAGGATAATACGAATGATGGACGTCAAAATATCGTTGATACTGAGGGTGATCCATGGACTGGTAAACAGCAGGTTGATCAAATTTCACATCCTGAATTTGAAAAACCAACAACTGAAAATCAAACAAGCAATTCGTGCAAGAGTTTTGACTCACACGGGTGCATAGGTGTGTGCCTACTTATTCTACTACTTCTACCAACACTCAATAGGGAACCAAGCTGAACTGCGTCAATTACAGACGCATGAGGTGCATTCCGAATATTATTTTTTTTTCCATTTTCTAAGTTACTCTTTTATCTTCTCTTTTATTAATTTTATTCTTTACTCTCCTCTTTTTATTACTTTTGATTTATCTTAGGTGATTAGTCAAATCATATCACGATGAAAATGATGGATTTGATTCATAGAGTGATTAACATTTTTTAATTAATTTTTAAAAAGGGAAAAGTGTGTTTATCAGTCGTGAAGTGATTGAAAAAAAATGAGTGAACTTGGAGAAAATAATTGGTAAATCTTGTTTGTACAGAAATTAATTTTCTACGAAGAAGATCTCTCGATAAATTTTCCTAAATCTCATTGTTACCAAGATATCTCAAACAAGATCATCATTGGTACTCTTCTTTCACTACTTGGCCCTTGATTTCAAAACTGCAACAGAGAGAATTACGTGCAAATGATTCGAGTAATTATCACTTGTTGAGTGTCTGTTTGCATTGATAATTTGTGATTATCACATGTATTTTCCTCGTTTATTCCTACTTTTCGGATTGAATTAGTAGAACACAAGTGATTTATTTTTCAAGATTTTAAAGCGTTTGTGTGATTATCAGAATGCCAAATACTTCCACCTTTTACTTATGAACAGCAACAAAAAAAAAATTAACTATTTATTTATCATAGTTTGGTGAGCCTTTGGCACTGCCTCTAGATACAATGTAAAAAAAAAACGATTTAAAGAAACGATAGTAACCAATTGAGAAAGAAGAAAAATGAACAGAGAGCTTCTACGGTGTTCAAACATTGATACACGTGATACTTGCTCAATAATGTGACATTACGTAATGTCACAAACGGAAATTGATAAAAACACGTCTTTTTGTCTCCTACATGAAGAAAAGTGAAAAAGTAAATTCAATGACAATATTCATTATTTTTGAAACGTAAAAGAAAAATTGTAAATTTCATAGGAAAAAAAAAAAAAAACTAAGGAAAAGAACATTTTTTATTCTCTTCTCTTTTGACTTTTTCGTTCAATCATATCAGGACTTCCAAAAATCGTTTGATTAATTGAAGAAAAAAGTTTGATTACTGTAATTCATTATTGAAAAAAAATCAAATGATTCATCATGTGCTTCGCAAACTTCATATCATTTATTAGAGTGAGAATTAATGAAAAATCGCCCCTGTAATATAATGATAAAATTGATAACAAGTTAATTATGTATATAAAGAAAAGAGAAGATGATTATTTAAAATAATTGTTAGCAAGAGAAGTGGGTAAGTGGTATGTGAATGGATTTTTAGTTTTATTTTCCTTCCAAGTGCCAATGGAGAATATACAGCTCATGCTAATGAGGATGTAGAGGTAGGAAGGAATAGAGTGAAATATTCGGCGCTGAGTGATAAGGAAATAATTTTCAAACGATAATGTTTAAATGATTTTCTTTTCCTGTATGAATGTTAATGTTTTTCAATGTTTCATCGCTCTCGTTTGCATAATTTTCTCATTCTTATTATGTCGTGACGATAAAGTGCAATTAAATAACGGCGATTAATTCATTTTATATTTATAGCGTTGCCAAATAATTAATTTAAGAGATGCATATAGCCATTGTAATGAATAATTCGAAGAAATTGCTCTTTTCTATCAATAATTTAGAAAAATATATTTTACAGTCGATTTATCCATTTTTCACGAGGAATAAATATATAAATTGATTAAACAATTGAATTTTAGAGAGAATTGCACAATTATTCCGAGTGGTTTTTAGTTGACCTGGGTTTTCGGGAAATATTTCAAAAATATGTAAGATAGGGGATTTTCAGTTAGATTTTTATGTTTTTATAGATCTGATTCGGCTCCATAGAAAGCCTTTTCGGAACTTTCCCTATCTTTCTCCAATTATGAAACATTAATCATTGAACTTTTCAAGTAATTCGGTAAATTTTAACTAAATTAATCAATTTTAATGACTCATTAAAATGGATAAATTTTGAATTATATGAAAAGAATATTCTTCGAGGATTATTGAGAAATATTTCGATAAATTCAACAGTGAAGTGATGGAACTTGATTTTTTAATTCCAAGTTAAAGTCAAATTTTGCGCGTTATCTCGAAATCAAATGGAGATAGAATTTTTTCATGGGTATTATTTTTGTAGATTTCGATTTGTTCTACAAAAAAAATTAGCTCCATAAATGTTTCATATTTTCCTCAGATTTCGAGATGTCATGAAAAAACACGAACTTTCACGTGAAATCGATCAATCTATTTTTATAAATTCACTGTAGAATCAATTAATTCTTACACAGAATCACTGATTCCTGATATGTGAATAATGAGTAAAAAAATTAAATCAGTATTATGTATCTACGTGATTAAATTGTCCTGGGTATATTGATTTTAATCGTTAAATGAATGAATAAAAAATATATGAGAGAGTGCTTCTGTATATATAATACTTAAAAATGAGTGCGAAGTACAAGATAAATGAACTTGAAGTAATTAATTGCATAATTAATCATTGAAGATAAATATAATTGAAAAAATGTGAGAGGATGTTTTTTTCAAAACAATGCATCATTGTAGTACGGTTTCTACATGAGAACAAAATTAATTTATTCGATTAATAAAGAAAAGACGCGAAAATTTTGAGAATTGTGTATTAAATAATCACTAGATAATTACATTAAATTAAGATGAGTAAATCGCAACAACAAAAAATTCAATGTCCATAAATTGAAAGAATTAATCAGAAAGTAATCAAAAAGCTCATTAATAGAAAAAAAAATTGAAAAAATTACAAACAAGGATTTTTAATGCCGTCCTGCATCAATACGATAATTTATTTCGGGAATTTTATGGTATTACACTGGAATTTATATTCTTGAAGATGATGAAATTGAAAAAATCCTTCAACATCATCTTTTAGAAAAGGATTTTTCAGCAAAACATTAGGATTCACTACGTCGATTGAACTTTTTTAGTTTTTATGGAATATCTTCAAATTTGAGAGATAGAGGAACTTTTTATAAAAATCATTTTTGAAGCCTGTAATCTTCAGAATGAAAAAGATCTAATCAAAAATTTCTCTATTGCCTTTGAATTTGAAGATAATTCACAAAGTCTCATTAGTGCTCGAGGTGAAAATCAATAGATAAAAATCGAAATTGAACAAATTAATTCAAATAAACTGCCGAATTTTTTGATAAACATTCGTACTTGCATCGAGATATTTTCTTCATTATTTTTAATCATAAAACATTATCAATAGCACAATAATTCATTTTTCATTATGAGCAAACAGATAATGGATATTGTATTTCAACGAATCATTTTATACTTTGAAAAACGAAAAGAAAAAAGAGAAATTAAAATGGAACACAGTAAATTGCAATAATCGATGATACGATATTTTCCATCACAGCCATTTATCATCGTTAATGCAATTTGTAATATAATACGTGAAAAATTTCAATACAAATATCTGTGATTTAAGTTTATTGATGTTATACAATTTTCTTCAATTAATTTTCGAAAAACAAAATCAATTCAACTGCTTTGCCATTGTTTTTTTTTTCATTCTGCCATTACAATTTGTTTCAACAGATTAATTTGCAGTAATAATTTGTTGAATAATGAAGGATATTTATTTTACGTCCCACATGAAGTACATTTTAATTACACTTCATTTATAATATTGTTGAGAATTTATAACATTCTATAAATCATCATGAAATTGAACGAAAAATAGCAATCAATTTATTTACAACTTATTCATTAATATTCAATATTTTAATTAATATTCAATCAGTGATGTTTGTTAACTATATTTATCTTATGAATTCGTCATATATTATTAGCATACATATCTAATTAATCTATGAATTCATATCCTGTTGTCTTGCTTCAGTAATTGAACATTTTTTTCCTCCTTTCTCCACGATTTTGTTGAGCCCAAATTTTGTTGAAATTCACACTCTGGGCAAATAGCTTTATATAAATAATTTGGGTTTATTTAATAAAATGATGTAAATATTGCATTGCGATAACTCGAATGTAAATTCACATTTTTGTGTAAATAATTTTTCAATTGTTGCGTTAATTGAATAATGAAATAGAAAAATCAAAGATTTTTCAAGTTCAATTTTCTAGAATTGTCTTGATAACTAAAAGTGATGAAAAAATGTTGTGAATGCCTCTCAACTTTCCAGACAATTGTAGAGAACTTATTCACAACTAAAATCTGCAGGAAAAGTTTGATGAGAATCAATGAGAAAATTTCCATGCCCCTTTTTAACTGCTCAAAATCACTGGAAACCAAGAAAATGGAAGATAAACGAAAGTACTTTGGACGTAGAAAGTTATTTTAATTGTAATAATGTCAATTAAAGATAAATTTTGAAATAGCGAAACGAAAAAACAAAGATTTTGATGGATTTGATTAATAAAAAACGAAACATTAATGAATTGAACTACAGTGAAGCATTTCAAGAGCTATTGTAATATTATTTTCAATGAAAATTGTAATTTATTATCGAATGTGTAATATATAAACGTGAAAATTAATTTTAAAAAAATATTAAAAATTTATAGCAGATGAAAGGAATGAAAACTCAACGAACAAAAAAGCAACTGTGAGAAATAATTAATCCTCTCAAACTGAGAATTATTATTTTTCCGTGGAGAACAGAGCCATGAGAATAATTCATTCGTCGAATCGTAAATTATGAATTGAATGTATCTATTGTAAATGTTTGTATGTAATGTAAAATCTATCTTTGCTTGATAAAAAAAAAGGGGGCGACATATCCTTAAGTTATATAGATAGGAAAAACGTGAAATAATGATTTACAAAGTGAGTGAAATGAAAATAAGAAAGTATAAAAAATGAGAGATATTGAACAATGTGAAAATAATGAAATTTTGATCGTCAAGCTATGGAAAGGATAAGTAAAAAAATTCGCTGCCTATAATTTCGGAGATTTCTCGAAAAAGAAGGGCTTAGATATCATTTCCAAGATATCTACGAAACAATTGGCAAGAAATATTCTCACTTATTTCCCACCACTTTACAACTTATTTTTTTTTCTTCTCAGCTCCTTGTGAATTTCCACAAAAAGCTGAGAATATGAGGAAATGGAGTAATGAGTGAACGTAAAAGGGCGATATTTCACCAAGTATATGTGCATATTAGTTTTAAGTATACAGTTAATAGATAAGTAATTAAAAAAATATTATGAACCTTATATATTCAATGAAGAAAAAAAAAGAACAAAATCATAATGATCAAAAAAAATTTGTATATCATGAAATTAATTAAATGAGGAAAGGATCCTGAATAACAATATGCACACCAATCACTTTTATCAATCTTTGCAATTTTTCACATTGATAATTAAGCTTAAAACTTATTATTACTGATTATTTTCCTGGAGAAGATGATACAGTAGTGAAATGAATAAAATTCATTTTTTGGAAATATCTTGAAATCCAATGGAGATAAAGTTTTTTCCCTCACAAGATCTTTTTGCGTATTTCCTTG
Source organism: Aleiodes alternator (assembly GCA_963921955.1). Classification (NCBI taxonomy): domain Eukaryota; kingdom Metazoa; phylum Arthropoda; class Insecta; order Hymenoptera; family Braconidae; genus Aleiodes; species Aleiodes alternator. The sequence goes on along the minus strand of OY998099.1, from coordinate 11,639,189 downwards.
GGATTCTGAGTTATTTCAGAAAAATGAATTGAAAATTAAACTTGACTCATCTAGTTTTACCTTCACTACTGAATTCTCTATTATAATTCTATACATTCTGTAGTCTACTGGTGCTCTGATCGATTGTATCCTGAAAGACTATCCTCACGTGGGCTGGCCCTTCTCTGTGTGTGTGTGTATCAATACGTGGAAGTTGGTGGCTACCTAATTTCATTTAATTAACTTTTTTAAATTATTTTTCTTTATTTCAATCGAATATTGCATCGGTTAAAAACTCAATTTCCTCAAGAATCCAATAACCGATGGGATGAATATGTTCGCATTGAATCCAGGTACATATTTTTTCACTCGATAATTTGTTTTTGATATTCTTCTAAAATAATTTTGCACTGAATGTCTTCAAGAAGCAGCGACATCATATTTTTGCAGGAATATGTAATTGATTAAATTTATTATGATCTGTATTTCTATAAAGACCTTTTTGCCTCATCTTTTCTCTGCGAAAAAAAACACATCGAAACTCTGAATTCATATCTTTTTATATGGAAGTTTTCAGAAAAACGTTTTTTTCCTTACAAAAAAATTCGAGCTACAAAATAGCTTCAATAGAAATTCTCCATTTGCTTTGATTCCTGAAATAATTGAGAAAAACGAATCTTGAAATAAAATAGAATCATCTCAGTTTCATCTCTTTACTACTGAACTTATAATTTTTTTCAATATTTTCTTTTTTAACTCGTAAAAATAGTAATTTCCAATTAGCTCATCGTTAGCTGACTTTTATTTATAAATGAATGAAAAAGAAAAAATCAACGACTAGGAGTCTCTTCCTGCATCAGACAGAGGTAAATAAATGAAGGAAAAAAGTGAATAAATAAAAAGCGTTGTTCCAGTGCAGAATTTCTCAGCTCAGTACTACCTAGCACCAATCACCACCAACCCCACCAACTGCACACACATGTACAAGCAATTCTGACCTATTCCCTGAATATCGCTTCACCACCACGGTGAGTCTGATTCTTTCATTCTATTTCACTCGTTTTCAATTTTTTTTTGGACTTATTTTTCATTTTTTTTTCTGATTTCCATTTGCGTGCTTCATATATCCTTTCTCTGATACTTGTATAATTATGTTAGCTTTCAAGGGATAACATATTCGTAGTGAAAATCAATAGAATTTAGTAAATCGAAGTTTGCAATGCAGTATAATTGATACAGTTTTCTTTCTTATCCCATTTATGCCTGAATATTATTGTAAGAAATGAATATTGTTTTGATTCAATTATTTTAATTGCCAGTGGCTATTTTTATTTGATTTTTTTAAATTTGTATACCTGACTGGCTGAGAATTTTCGCTCCAATCGTTCGCTAACAACCAGGTCAAATAATCTGCATCATATATATCACTATCTATCTGTAAATATTTCAGAAACTATTGAACTATTCCTAATTTTATAAGCATGACATTTTTCCAATTTCATTATCCTTTTATATCAAAATTTGTCTTTCCTCTTCATTCGACTAATACGATTAGTTTGAAAAAACTGCAATGATTCTTAGAAGAATGCTTCAATTAACATTGAAAAATGCGCTTTTATTTCGACATTATTGTATGCAAAAATTGTAGAATGATAGAAATATTTATTGAACCATATAAGATAAAATAGCAAACATCAATGAATGAATTGAAGAGTATAAAACTAAATTGGAAGAATGCAGAATGTATGTGTGAATCATAATACCTTCTAAAAGAACGTTCTTTTTTTTTTTTTTTTCTATTTCCCTTTAAATTGAACTGCATGATTGTGAAATTGCCCTCGAATGAGAAAATACGTTATCGTTTGTCTCGATCACTACATTCAGTGAAAAATCAATATTATTGGAAGTACACAGGGCGAATAGAACAAAAAAATGCTGTAATTTAATGTTGTGCATGCATGTTATGCAGCTTGTATATACTTGCAAATAGAATTAATGCGTTTATAATCTACCAGTAGATTTAATAATACATGATATGCAAAAATTTTATCATTTAAGGTAATCGTTTTTTGTATTTAATACTGTAATGTTGAAATTTAATTTTTTGGTTTTCCTCAATTATGTCGAAGTCCAAAGAAGATAAAAAAAAATAGTTACAACCGTTTTTTTCTGGTAAACACCGAGCTACAAAGAAAAATATTACGAAAATTTGAACATCTCGCTTGAACTCCGAGACAATTCGGAAAACCAATAGCCAATGAAATCGATAAAGAAAAATGGGAAACAATATTTAAAATTCACTCAAATATTGAAGTACGTGTTATTGCAATGCCTCGATTTTTTGTTGAATTAGTTTACGTAGTTCATGAACAATGAAAAAAAAAGAAAATGGTATATCAGTGATAAAAAGAGGCAACTGATTTTTTATGTTTTCCCCCAATATTTTGGTATCAGTGAAAAATAGCAAAATTCATGTAAAATTTTTTTGTAGCTTCTTTCCCAATAGAAAAGGTCTCTAAAACTTTTCTCCTATTTCAATGATTCACAAAAAAAAAAAAAATTGATGTCGTAAGAGTGAATCATCTCATTCATTTATTTTATATCTACAAAAATTTTGAAATAATTTATATTTTGAAATAAAATAGAAATTTTGTTATTTCAGTTTGCAAGGAAGGATGGAATCTGTATGAGAAAAGATGCTTAGCCAGCTGTCCTTCAGGCACCTACAGTTCAAAAAACCAGGAAAAAAGTGTCTGTACTCAGTGCCATTATTCGTGCATGAATTGTACTGGACCCACAGACATTGATTGTACATCATGCCATCCTGATTCAATGCTAATAACATTGAATTCAATTGATTATCAATGCATATTAAAATCAATTGAATGGACAACGAAATCAACGAAATGGTTTTATCGCATGACAATATTACTTTTTCTCATATTAATAACATTATTGGTATTCGGTATTTATTTGTGTGTAAATAAATGCTGGAATAATTTAACGAGTCAATATGAAAAAGTGTCGTTAATTAATAAAGACGATGATGGACATGAAAAAGTTACGTTACAACGTAATACGTGTGTTTCTGATAGTGATTAAGTTTTAATGAATAATTTATTATTATGACAAAGCAGCTGAGGAATAATTGCACATTGTAATTATTGTAGTCAAATTGAATTTTAGTGCAGAAGTACTTTAAGCCAATTTTGAACTTAATTAAATCAAATTTAAATTGTCATTCAAAAGCTCATAATGTTGTAATTTATTCAAGAATTACACTAGTCTTTAACTGTACATGAAATTTAATTCATCAATTAGTCACTAGGAATGGAATTATCCAGTAATTAACATGATGAAATCTTTATATACGGCTCTTTATGAGACCATACAAGTGAATGAGCGAATGAAACTTATAGAACCAATTCACGGTATGATTTTTAAATTGTAAAAATGAAATAAATCTTTTGATATTCCAATTTTTATTGATGTAATTTTACAACGGATTTCTTCAGAGCTTTGATCAAATTTATAGAATGAATATCTTATTATCAAGAAAACACTGTTCTTATTTATAATTATTAAGAAAATTTTGTTTTGTCAATGAATTCCTCGACAAAATATCATATCATTTCTTCGAATCAATACTAATTCAAGTGAATTAGCTGGCAGCTCATAATGTGATATTATGAATAATAAAATGTAATGATCAGTTGTATCTTCCACAATGTTACTTGCGATAGATTTTACAGTATGTATTTTATACACTACAATGTTATTATGGATGAATACAATAGAAATAATTTCATTATATTCGTTGTTCACTTTCCTGAATAAAAAAAAAACGTAGCCTTTTTTCGTGTCACTGCAAAACGCTATGGATGCATATATTATTTATATAGGATAAACCGGAGCAAAGTATGGTACCTACTTTTAGGGGCACTTTTTTTTTTAAGCAATCAGTCTGCTCCAGTGTTCATTCCATAGAAACATCGATTGATAACCCTTCTCTAGATCCTGGAAGACCTCGAAGTAAAGAGGAAAATATAATTTCCAATGATTTTCCATGGAAAATCCCCGTAAAAAGTGAAATTGAGCCAGTAGCCACGATATTTTCCTAGTGGGGTCCGCATATTATTCTATTTGGGGCAACGCGAGCTACGGAATTTGATTTTTCCATGAAAAATCGAATGATACCCTGTTGTGTTTGGTAATTATTAATGGGCCATTTGATAAATAATTAGAGAAGATGTCATTGATAATGGCTGATTAATTATACATTAATGGGGGGCTGCTTGATAGTCATTATACGGGGAACACGGGAGAGAAGAGGGGGGGGGGGAGAGCGCCTCCAGAATTACAATCCTTTATAAAAAACAACAAGAACGCAAACAATCGATATATCGAAAGTTGTCACGATTAAAGTGAAGTCCTCATTCCTCATTGTTCAGTTAAATTGTGAGTAGTATAGTACGCGTAATATACTATACTAAAAATACCTAACGGGCGCGCTGGAATATGGAATCAGGAAATTTTTTTTCCAGTTTTCCGCGATGATTTCGGTAAATAAGCGAGATAGAGCGAAATGGACGTCAATATGCGATCAGTAAAAATGAGAATGTCTGCTCTATCGAATTCCCAGAACCATTCGCGATACTGTTGTGGAATTTTGCAGGCTACTTCCTGACGACATAGGCAGTATCACTGTAAAATTTCATCAGAAAATACGCTACAGAAAAAAAGTTATGAAGATTTGAAAATCGGGATTTTCATTATGGCTGATTTCCTTCGAATATTCCTTAATCCTCATTTTTCACCCATTTTCCGAGGGAATATGAGGTTTTCCTTGAAATTTCGCAAAGAGATGACAGAAAACAAGATGATGGGGGATCCTAAAGGGCCAAAAGCCGCAACGATTCGGGATATCCAGTATCGGCGGAATTTTTTCAGTTTTTCTCGATTATCTCGGTAAATAAGCGAGATAGAGCGAAATAGACATTAATATGGAGTCAGGAAAAAGTTTTCTCAGTTTTTCGCGATTATCCTTTATAAAAAGGATCAAGAACGCTAACAATCGATATATCAAAAGTTGTCACGATTAAAGTGAAGTCCTCTTCCTCATTGGTCGGGTTAATTGTAAGTAGTATAGTACGCGTAATATACTATACTAACGATACTTAACGGGCGCGCTGTAGCGCGCCATCGGTCTCGTTTTTAATATACGAGAACGACCGCGCGCTGACGCGCGCGTTTTCTTGATCAGTCAGTGTATCGATTCTTCTAACTCTCGTTAAGCTTTTCGAGTGAATTTTCAATGTTCACGATGATTTCTATTCGCTGTTTGTGTTTTTTTTCTATATAAGAAGACGATTGAATAATGTTCCCTCTTCGCCTGAGTTACCTTTCTGTTCTTCCGCGTTGGCTAATGTTTCCTTTTCTCTCACATCATCTGACTGTTCCTTAAGGATGATTGGGAGGTACAATCGAAAAAAAAGTTAATTTATCGTCTGAAATCGTAAATAACAACTTATATAAGATAAACGTCTCAAAATTCATGCAGTAAGTATTCGAGAAATGTAATGAGGAACACAATAAGCCCTAGAAACGAAAAATTAATTTCAAATTGAAATTTTTTTACTATTTTTTGCATTTCTTTGAATTTGGCAAGATTTAAAGAAATGTAAAAAATGGTACGAATCTTTCATTTTTCAATGAATTTTATGTTTTTAGGGCTCATTTTATTCATCATTACATTTTTCACAGACTCATTGAATCACATTTGATATTTTCATCTTTCATAAGTTTGTATTAATGACTTTATAAAGAAAATTAACTTTTACCTGATTATACCCTCAAACAACTTTAATGATGAATAATTCTTCCTGCTTCCTCTACATGATTTTTCTGTTCTTTAATTTAGATACTGCCTCCTTATCCCCTGCATTACTTTTCTGTTCTTTGGTATTTGACAATGTCCCCTTATCCCCCACATGATCTTTCTATTCTCCAACATTGGATGATGTTCCTTTTTTCTTCATATTATCTCTCTGTTCTCTACGGAAGCCGGGTTGATTCACAATTAACTTGTGGGAAAGTGGCGCCGCACATGTCAATTTTCCCCATGTGCATTTTAAACTTGTGGAGAATTGGCACTCTATAAATGCACTAGTTCATTTGTTAGTTGTGCACAAGTCCACAAGTTCATTTGTTAGTTGTGCACAAGTCCACAAGTTCATTTTTAACTTGTGCACTAGTGGATTTGTGGGGAGTTGGCGCCATATTCGAAATACCCTTGCATTTTGGATGAAAATAGTAATATTCGAAACTCAAAGTTTCCCCTGCCTATATCGATCGTAAGTTACCCGGGGAATCACGTGGGCTAGTTTAAATTGGGCCCAGATCAATATTTACGGAGATACAAGCATAAGGCCCAATCTAGATTGATCTAAAATGATTCTGCTATGCATATTTGCAAAGCCGAGACTATTCTCTCTTCAAATATGCATGGAGAGATTATTTGGAACTCATCTGGATTGGACCTTATGCCTGTACCTTCGTGAATATTGCTCTGGGCCCAATTTGGACCGGCTCACGTGATTCCTCGGAAAATTTACGATCGATATAGGTGGAGAGAACTTTTAAATTCAGACATTTTTATTTTTATCCAAAAAAACGAGTTGGTCTCAAATGACCTTTCCATGCACGTTAGAAGAGAGGATAGTCTCAGCTTTTCAAATATGCATAGTAGAATTATTTTCGATTGATCTAGATTGGGCCTCATGCCTGTATCTCCGTGAATATTGCTCTGGGCCCAATTTGGACCGTCTCACGTGATTCCTCGGGAAAAATGGGGTCGATATAGGTGGGGAGAACTTTAAAAATCAAACATTTATTTTTGGGCCCGAAAAAACGAGAAGGGGTTAGCCTGCTCGTTTTTTTGGATGAAAACAAAAATGTCTGAATTTAAAAGTTCTCTCCACCTATATCGATCGTAAATTTTCCGAGGAATCACGTGAGCCGGTCCAAATTGGGCCCAGAGCAATATTCACAAAGATACACGCATAAGGCCCAATTCAAGTTGGTCTCAAATGACCTTTCCATGCATGTTAGAAGAGAGGATAGTCTCAGCTTTTCAAATATGCATAGTAGAATTATTTTCGATTGATCTAGATTGGGCCTCATGCCTGTATCTCCGTGAATATTGCTCTGGGCCCAATTTGGACCGTCTCACGTGATTCCTCGGGAAAAATGGGGTCGATATAGGTGGGGAGAACTTTAAAAATCAAGCATTTATTTTTGGGCCCAAAAAAACGAGAAGGGGTTAGCCTGCTCGTTTTTTTGGATAAAAATAAAAATGTCTGAATTTAAAAGTTCTCTCCACCTATATCGATCGTAAATTTTCCGAGGAATCACGCGAGCGAGTCCAAATTGGGCCCAGAGCAATATTCACAAAGATACAGGCATAAGGCCCAGTTCAGGTTGGTCTCAAATGACCTTTCCATGCACGTTAGGAGAGAGGATAGTCTCAGCTTTTCAAATATGCATAGTAGAATTATTTTCGATTGATCTAGATTGGGCCTCATGCCTGTATCTCCGTGAATATTGCTCTGGGCCCAATTTGGACCGTCTGACGTGATTCCTCGGGAAAAATGGGGTCGATATAGGTGGGGAGAACTTTAAAAATCAAACATTTATTTTTGGGCCCAAAAAAACGAGAAGGGGTTAGCCTGCTCGTTTTTTTGGATAAAAATAAAAATGTCTGAATTTAAAAGTTCTCTCCACCTATATCGATCGTAAATTTTCCGAGGAATCACGTGAGCCGGTCCAAATTGGGCCCAGAGCAATATTCACAAAGATACACGCATAAGGCCCAATTCAAGTTGGTCTCAAATGACCTTTCCATGCATGTTAGAAGAGAGGATAGTCTCAGCTTTTCAAATATGCATAGTAGAATTATTTTCGATTGATCTAGATTGGGCCTCATGCCTGTATCTCCGTGAATATTGCTCTGGGCCCAATTTGGACCGTCTCACGTGATTCCTCGGGAAAAATGGGGTCGATATAGGTGGGGAGAACTTTAAAAATCAAACATTTATTTTTGGGCCCAAAAAAACGAGAAGGGGTTAGCCTGCTCGTTTTTTTGGATGAAAATAAAAATGTCTGAATTTAAAAGTTCTCTCCACCTATATCGATCGTAAATTTTCCGAGGAATCACGCGAGCGAGTCCAAATTGGGCCCAGAGCAATATTCACAAAGATACAGGCATAAGGCCCAGTTCAGGTTGGTCTCGAATGACCTTTCCATGCACGTTAGAAGAGAGGATAGTCTCAGCTTTTCAAATATGCATAGTAGAATTATTTTCGATTGATCTAGATTGGGCCTCATGCCTGTATCTCCGTGAATATTGCTCTGGGCCCAATTTGGACCGTCTGACGTGATTCCTCGGGAAAAATGGGGTCGATATAGGTGGGGAGAACTTTAAAAATCAAACATTTATTTTTGGGCCCAAAAAAACGAGAAGGGGTTAGCCTGCTCGTTTTTTTGGATAAAAATAAAAATGTCTGAATTTAAAAGTTCTCTCCACCTATATCGATCGTAAATTTTCCGAGGAATCACGCGAGCGAGTCCCAATTGGGCCCAGAGCAATATTCACAAAGATACAGGCATAAGGCCCAGTTCAGGTTGGTCTCAAATGACCTTTCCATGCATGTTAGAAGAGAGGATAGTCTCAGCTTTTCAAATATGCATAGTAGAATTATTTTCGATTGATCTAGATTGGGCCTCATGCCTGTATCCCCGTGAATATCGCTCTGGGCCCAATTTGGACCGGCTCACGTGATTCCTCGGAAAATTTACGGTCGATATAGGTGGGGAGAACTTTAAAAATCAAACATTTATTTTTGGGCCCAAAAAAACGAGAAGGGGTTAGCCTGCTCGTTTTTTTGGATGAAAATAAAAATGTCTGAATTTAAAAGTTCTCTCCACCTATATCGATCGTAAATTTTCCGAGGAATCACGTGAGCCGGTCCAAATTGGGCCCAGAGCAATATTCACAAAGATACACGCATAAGGCCCAATTCAAGTTGGTCTCAAATGACCTTTCCATGCATGTTAGAAGAGAGGATAGTCTCAGCTTTTCAAATATGCATAGTAGAATTATTTTCGATTGATCTAGATTGGGCCTTATGCGTGTATCTTTGTGAATATTGCTCTGGGCCCAATTTGGACCGGCTCACGTGATTCCTCGGAAAATTTACGGTCGATATAGGTGGGGAGAACTTTAAAAATCAAACATTTATTTTTGGGCCCAAAAAAACGAGAAGGGGTTAGCCTGCTCGTTTTTTTGGATGAAAATAAAAATGTCTGAATTTAAAAGTTCTCTCCACCTATATCGATCGTAAATTTTCCGAGGAATCACGTGAGCCGGTCCAAATTGGGCCCAGAGCAATATTCACAAAGATACACGCATAAGGCCCAGTTCAGGTTGGTCTCAAATGACCTTTCCATGCATGTTAGAAGAGAGGATAGTCTCAGCTTTTCAAATATGCATAGTAGAATTATTTTCGATTGATCTAGATTGGGCCTCATGCCTGTATCTCCGTGAATATTGCTCTGGGCCCAATTTGGACCGTCTCACGTGATTCCTCGGGAAAAATGGGGTCGATATAGGTGGGGAGAACTTTAAAAATCAAACATTTATTTTTGGGCCCAAAAAAACGAGAAGGGGTTAGCCTGCTCGTTTTTTTGGATGAAAATAAAAATGTCTGAATTTAAAAGTTCTCTCCACCTATATCGATCGTAAATTTTCCGAGGAATCACGCGAGCGAGTCCAAATTGGGCCCAGAGCAATATTCACAAAGATACAGGCATAAGGCCCAGTTCAGGTTGGTCTCAAATGACTTTTCCATGCATGTTAGAAGAGAGGATAGTCTCAGCTTTTCAAATATGCATAGTAGAATTATTTTCGATTGATCTAGATTGGGCCTCATGCCTGTATCCCCGTGAATATTGCTCTGGGCCCAATTTGGACCGGCTCACGTGATTCCTCGGAAAATTTACGGTCGATATAGGTGGGGAGAACTTTAAAAATCAAACATTTATTTTTGGGCCCGAAAAAACGAGAAGGGGTTAGCCTGCTCGTTTTTTTGGATGAAAACAAAAATGTCTGAATTTAAAAGTTCTCTCCACCTATATCGATCGTAAATTTTCCGAGGAATCACGTGAGCCGGTCCAAATTGGGCCCAGAGCAATATTCACAAAGATACACGCATAAGGCCCAATTCAAGTTGGTCTCAAATGACCTTTCCATGCATGTTAGAAGAGAGGATAGTCTCAGCTTTTCAAATATGCATAGTAGAATTATTTTCGATTGATCTAGATTGGGCCTCATGCCTGTATCTCCGTGAATATTGCTCTGGGCCCAATTTGGACGTTCTCACGTGATTCCTCGGGAAAAATGGGGTCGATATAGGTGGGGAGAACTTTAAAAATCAAACATTTATTTTTGGGCCCAAAAAAACGAGAAGGGGTTAGCCTGCTCGTTTTTTTGGATGAAAATAAAAATGTCTGAATTTAAAAGTTCTCTCCACCTATATCGATCGTAAATTTTCCGAGGAATCACGTGAGCCGGTCCAAATTGGGCCCAGAGCAATATTCACAAAGATACACGCATAAGGCCCAATTCAAGTTGGTCTCAAATGACCTTTCCATGCATGTTAGAAGAGAGGATAGTCTCAGCTTTTCAAATATGCATAGTAGAATTATTTTCGATTGATCTAGATTGGGCCTTATGCGTGTATCTTTGTGAATATTGCTCTGGGCCCAATTTGGACCGGCTCACGTGATTCCTCGGAAAATTTACGGTCGATATAGGTGGGGAGAACTTTAAAAATCAAACATTTATTTTTGGGCCCAAAAAAACGAGAAGGGGTTAGCCTGCTCGTTTTTTTGGATGAAAATAAAAATGTCTGAATTTAAAAGTTCTCTCCACCTATATCGATCGTAAATTTTCCGAGGAATCACGTGAGCCGGTCCAAATTGGGCCCAGAGCAATATTCACAAAGATACACGCATAAGGCCCAATTCAAGTTGGTCTCAAATGACCTTTCCATGCATGTTAGAAGAGAGGATAGTCTCAGCTTTTCAAATATGCATAGTAGAATTATTTTCGATTGATCTAGATTGGGCCTCATGCCTGTATCTCCGTGAATATTGCTCTGGGCCCAATTTGGACCGTCTCACGTGATTCCTCGGGAAAAATGGGGTCGATATAGGTGGGGAGAACTTTAAAAATCAAACATTTATTTTTGGGCCCAAAAAAACGAGAAGGGGTTAGCCTGCTCGTTTTTTTGGATGAAAATAAAAATGTCTGAATTTAAAAGTTCTCTCCACCTATATCGATCGTAAATTTTCCGAGGAATCACGCGAGCGAGTCCCAATTGGGCCCAGAGCAATATTCACAAAGATACAGGCATAAGGCCCAGTTCAGGTTGGTCTCAAATGACCTTTCCATGCACGTTAGGAGAGAGGATAGTCTCAGCTTTTCAAATATGCATAGTAGAATTATTTTCGATTGATCTAGATTGGGCCTCATGCCTGTATCTCCGTGAATATTGCTCTGGGCCCAATTTGGACCGTCTGACGTGATTCCTCGGGAAAAATGGGGTCGATATAGGTGGGGAGAACTTTAAAAATCAAACATTTATTTTTGGGCCCAAAAAAACGAGAAGGGGTTAGCCTGCTCGTTTTTTTGGATAAAAATAAAAATGTCTGAATTTAAAAGTTCTCTCCACCTATATCGATCGTAAATTTTCCGAGGAATCACGTGAGCCGGTCCAAATTGGGCCCAGAGCAATATTCACAAAGATACACGCATAAGGCCCAATTCAAGTTGGTCTCAAATGACCTTTCCATGCATGTTAGAAGAGAGGATAGTCTCAGCTTTTCAAATATGCATAGTAGAATTATTTTCGATTGATCTAGATTGGGCCTCATGCCTGTATCTCCGTGAATATTGCTCTGGGCCCAATTTGGACCGTCTCACGTGATTCCTCGGGAAAAATGGGGTCGATATAGGTGGGGAGAACTTTAAAAATCAAACATTTATTTTTGGGCCCAAAAAAACGAGAAGGGGTTAGCCTGCTCGTTTTTTTGGATGAAAATAAAAATGTCTGAATTTAAAAGTTCTCTCCACCTATATCGATCGTAAATTTTCCGAGGAATCACGCGAGCGAGTCCAAATTGGGCCCAGAGCAATATTCACAAAGATACAGGCATAAGGCCCAGTTCAGGTTGGTCTCGAATGACCTTTCCATGCACGTTAGAAGAGAGGATAGTCTCAGCTTTTCAAATATGCATAGTAGAATTATTTTCGATTGATCTAGATTGGGCCTCATGCCTGTATCTCCGTGAATATTGCTCTGGGCCCAATTTGGACCGTCTGACGTGATTCCTCGGGAAAAATGGGGTCGATATAGGTGGGGAGAACTTTAAAAATCAAACATTTATTTTTGGGCCCAAAAAAACGAGAAGGGGTTAGCCTGCTCGTTTTTTTGGATAAAAATAAAAATGTCTGAATTTAAAAGTTCTCTCCACCTATATCGATCGTAAATTTTCCGAGGAATCACGCGAGCGAGTCCCAATTGGGCCCAGAGCAATATTCACAAAGATACAGGCATAAGGCCCAGTTCAGGTTGGTCTCAAATGACCTTTCCATGCATGTTAGAAGAGAGGATAGTCTCAGCTTTTCAAATATGCATAGTAGAATTATTTTCGATTGATCTAGATTGGGCCTCATGCCTGTATCCCCGTGAATATCGCTCTGGGCCCAATTTGGACCGGCTCACGTGATTCCTCGGAAAATTTACGGTCGATATAGGTGGGGAGAACTTTAAAAATCAAACATTTATTTTTGGGCCCAAAAAAACGAGAAGGGGTTAGCCTGCTCGTTTTTTTGGATGAAAATAAAAATGTCTGAATTTAAAAGTTCTCTCCACCTATATCGATCGTAAATTTTCCGAGGAATCACGTGAGCCGGTCCAAATTGGGCCCAGAGCAATATTCACAAAGATACACGCATAAGGCCCAATTCAAGTTGGTCTCAAATGACCTTTCCATGCATGTTAGAAGAGAGGATAGTCTCAGCTTTTCAAATATGCATAGTAGAATTATTTTCGATTGATCTAGATTGGGCCTTATGCGTGTATCTTTGTGAATATTGCTCTGGGCCCAATTTGGACCGGCTCACGTGATTCCTCGGAAAATTTACGGTCGATATAGGTGGGGAGAACTTTAAAAATCAAACATTTATTTTTGGGCCCAAAAAAACGAGAAGGGGTTAGCCTGCTCGTTTTTTTGGATGAAAATAAAAATGTCTGAATTTAAAAGTTCTCTCCACCTATATCGATCGTAAATTTTCCGAGGAATCACGTGAGCCGGTCCAAATTGGGCCCAGAGCAATATTCACAAAGATACACGCATAAGGCCCAGTTCAGGTTGGTCTCAAATGACCTTTCCATGCATGTTAGAAGAGAGGATAGTCTCAGCTTTTCAAATATGCATAGTAGAATTATTTTCGATTGATCTAGATTGGGCCTCATGCCTGTATCTCCGTGAATATTGCTCTGGGCCCAATTTGGACCGTCTCACGTGATTCCTCGGGAAAAATGGGGTCGATATAGGTGGGGAGAACTTTAAAAATCAAACATTTATTTTTGGGCCCAAAAAAACGAGAAGGGGTTAGCCTGCTCGTTTTTTTGGATGAAAATAAAAATGTCTGAATTTAAAAGTTCTCTCCACCTATATCGATCGTAAATTTTCCGAGGAATCACGCGAGCGAGTCCAAATTGGGCCCAGAGCAATATTCACAAAGATACAGGCATAAGGCCCAGTTCAGGTTGGTCTCAAATGACTTTTCCATGCATGTTAGAAGAGAGGATAGTCTCAGCTTTTCAAATATGCATAGTAGAATTATTTTCGATTGATCTAGATTGGGCCTCATGCCTGTATCCCCGTGAATATTGCTCTGGGCCCAATTTGGACCGGCTCACGTGATTCCTCGGAAAATTTACGGTCGATATAGGTGGGGAGAACTTTAAAAATCAAACATTTATTTTTGGGCCCGAAAAAACGAGAAGGGGTTAGCCTGCTCGTTTTTTTGGATGAAAACAAAAATGTCTGAATTTAAAAGTTCTCTCCACCTATATCGATCGTAAATTTTCCGAGGAATCACGTGAGCCGGTCCAAATTGGGCCCAGAGCAATATTCACAAAGATACACGCATAAGGCCCAATTCAAGTTGGTCTCAAATGACCTTTCCATGCATGTTAGAAGAGAGGATAGTCTCAGCTTTTCAAATATGCATAGTAGAATTATTTTCGATTGATCTAGATTGGGCCTCATGCCTGTATCTCCGTGAATATTGCTCTGGGCCCAATTTGGACGTTCTCACGTGATTCCTCGGGAAAAATGGGGTCGATATAGGTGGGGAGAACTTTAAAAATCAAACATTTATTTTTGGGCCCAAAAAAACGAGAAGGGGTTAGCCTGCTCGTTTTTTTGGATGAAAATAAAAATGTCTGAATTTAAAAGTTCTCTCCACCTATATCGATCGTAAATTTTCCGAGGAATCACGTGAGCCGGTCCAAATTGGGCCCAGAGCAATATTCACAAAGATACACGCATAAGGCCCAATTCAAGTTGGTCTCAAATGACCTTTCCATGCATGTTAGAAGAGAGGATAGTCTCAGCTTTTCAAATATGCATAGTAGAATTATTTTCGATTGATCTAGATTGGGCCTTATGCGTGTATCTTTGTGAATATTGCTCTGGGCCCAATTTGGACCGGCTCACGTGATTCCTCGGAAAATTTACGGTCGATATAGGTGGGGAGAACTTTAAAAATCAAACATTTATTTTTGGGCCCAAAAAAACGAGAAGGGGTTAGCCTGCTCGTTTTTTTGGATGAAAATAAAAATGTCTGAATTTAAAAGTTCTCTCCACCTATATCGATCGTAAATTTTCCGAGGAATCACGTGAGCCGGTCCAAATTGGGCCCAGAGCAATATTCACAAAGATACACGCATAAGGCCCAATTCAAGTTGGTCTCAAATGACCTTTCCATGCATGTTAGAAGAGAGGATAGTCTCAGCTTTTCAAATATGCATAGTAGAATTATTTTCGATTGATCTAGATTGGGCCTCATGCCTGTATCTCCGTGAATATTGCTCTGGGCCCAATTTGGACCGTCTCACGTGATTCCTCGGGAAAAATGGGGTCGATATAGGTGGGGAGAACTTTAAAAATCAAACATTTATTTTTGGGCCCAAAAAAACGAGAAGGGGTTAGCCTGCTCGTTTTTTTGGATGAAAATAAAAATGTCTGAATTTAAAAGTTCTCTCCACCTATATCGATCGTAAATTTTCCGAGGAATCACGCGAGCGAGTCCCAATTGGGCCCAGAGCAATATTCACAAAGATACAGGCATAAGGCCCAGTTCAGGTTGGTCTCAAATGACCTTTCCATGCATGTTAGAAGAGAGGATAGTCTCAGCTTTTCAAATATGCATAGTAGAATTATTTTCGATTGATCTAGATTGGGCCTCATGCCTGTATCTCCGTGAATATTGCTCTGGGCCCAATTTGGACCGTCTGACGTGATTCCTCGGGAAAAATGGGGTCGATATAGGTGGGGAGAACTTTAAAAATCAAGCATTTATTTTTGGGCCCAAAAAAACGAGAAGGGGTTAGCCTGCTCGTTTTTTTGGATAAAAATAAAAATGTCTGAATTTAAAAGTTCTCTCCACCTATATCGATCGTAAATTTTCCGAGGAATCACGCGAGCGAGTCCAAATTGGGCCCAGAGCAATATTCACAAAGATACAGGCATAAGGCCCAGTTCAGGTTGGTCTCAAATGACCTTTCCATGCACGTTAGAAGAGAGGATAGTCTCAGCTTTTCAAATATGCATAGTAGAATTATTTTCGATTGATCTAGATTGGGCCTCATGCCTGTATCTCCGTGAATATTGCTCTGGGCCCAATTTGGACCGTCTGACGTGATTCCTCGGGAAAAATGGGGTCGATATAGGTGGGGAGAACTTTAAAAATCAAGCATTTATTTTTGGGCCCAAAAAAACGAGAAGGGGTTAGCCTGCTCGTTTTTTTGGATAAAAATAAAAATGTCTGAATTTAAAAGTTCTCTCCACCTATATCGATCGTAAATTTTCCGAGGAATCACGTGAGCCGGTCCAAATTGGGCCCAGAGCAATATTCACAAAGATACACGCATAAGGCCCAATTCAAGTTGGTCTCAAATGACCTTTCCATGCATGTTAGAAGAGAGGATAGTCTCAGCTTTTCAAATATGCATAGTAGAATTATTTTCGATTGATCTAGATTGGGCCTCATGCCTGTATCCCCGTGAATATTGCTCTGGGCCCAATTTGGACCGGCTCACGTGATTCCTCGGAAAATTTACGGTCGATATAGGTGGGGAGAACTTTAAAAATCAAACATTTATTTTTGGGCCCAAAAAAACGAGAAGGGGTTAGCCTGCTCGTTTTTTTGGATGAAAATAAAAATGTCTGAATTTAAAAGTTCTTTCCACCTATATCGATCGTAAATTTTCCGAGGAATCACGTGAGCCGGTCCAAATTGGGCCCAGAGCAATATTCACAAAGATACACGCATAAGGCTCAATTCAAGTTGGTCTCAAATGACCTTTCCATGCATGTTAGAAGAGAGGATAGTCTCAGCTTTTCAAATATGCATAGTAGAATTATTTTCGATTGATCTAGATTGGGCCTCATGCCTGTATCCCCGTGAATATTGCTCTGGGCCCAATTTGGACCGGCTCACGTGATTCCTCGGAAAATTTACGGTCGATATAGGTGGGGAGAACTTTAAAAATCAAACATTTATTTTTGGGCCCAAAAAAACGAGAAGGGGTTAGCCTGCTCGTTTTTTTGGATGAAAATAAAAATGTCTGAATTTAAAAGTTCTTTCCACCTATATCGATCGTAAATTTTCCGAGGAATCACGTGAGCCGGTCCAAATTGGGCCCAGAGCAATATTCACAAAGATACACGCATAAGGCCCAATTCAAGTTGGTCTCAAATGACCTTTCCATGCATGTTAGAAGAGAGGATAGTCTCAGCTTTTCAAATATGCATAGTAGAATTATTTTCGATTGATCTAGATTGGGCCTCATGCCTGTATCCCCGTGAATATCGCTCTGGGCCCAATTTGGACCGGCTCACGTGATTCCTCGGAAAATTTACGGTCGATATAGGTGGGGAGAACTTTAAAAATCAAACATTTATTTTTGGGCCCAAAAAAACGAGAAGGGGTTAGCCTGCTCGTTTTTTTGGATGAAAATAAAAATGTCTGAATTTAAAAGTTCTCTCCACCTATATCGATCGTAAATTTTCCGAGGAATCACGTGAGCCGGTCCAAATTGGGCCCAGAGCAATATTCACAAAGATACACGCATAAGGCCCAATTCAAGTTGGTCTCAAATGACCTTTCCATGCATGTTAGAAGAGAGGATAGTCTCAGCTTTTCAAATATGCATAGTAGAATTATTTTCGATTGATCTAGATTGGGCCTTATGCGTGTATCTTTGTGAATATTGCTCTGGGCCCAATTTGGACCGGCTCACGTGATTCCTCGGAAAATTTACGGTCGATATAGGTGGGGAGAACTTTAAAAATCAAACATTTATTTTTGGGCCCAAAAAAACGAGAAGGGGTTAGCCTGCTCGTTTTTTTGGATGAAAATAAAAATGTCTGAATTTAAAAGTTCTCTCCACCTATATCGATCGTAAATTTTCCGAGGAATCACGTGAGCCGGTCCAAATTGGGCCCAGAGCAATATTCACAAAGATACACGCATAAGGCCCAGTTCAGGTTGGTCTCAAATGACTTTTCCATGCATGTTAGAAGAGAGGATAGTCTCAGCTTTTCAAATATGCATAGTAGAATTATTTTCGATTGATCTAGATTGGGCCTCATGCCTGTATCCCCGTGAATATTGCTCTGGGCCCAATTTGGACCGGCTCACGTGATTCCTCGGAAAATTTACGGTCGATATAGGTGGGGAGAACTTTAAAAATCAAACATTTATTTTTGGGCCCGAAAAAACGAGAAGGGGTTAGCCTGCTCGTTTTTTTGGATGAAAACAAAAATGTCTGAATTTAAAAGTTCTCTCCACCTATATCGATCGTAAATTTTCCGAGGAATCACGTGAGCCGGTCCAAATTGGGCCCAGAGCAATATTCACAAAGATACACGCATAAGGCCCAATTCAAGTTGGTCTCAAATGACCTTTCCATGCATGTTAGAAGAGAGGATAGTCTCAGCTTTTCAAATATGCATAGTAGAATTATTTTCGATTGATCTAGATTGGGCCTCATGCCTGTATCTCCGTGAATATTGCTCTGGGCCCAATTTGGACCGTCTGACGTGATTCCTCGGGAAAAATGGGGTCGATATAGGTGGGGAGAACTTTAAAAATCAAGCATTTATTTTTGGGCCCAAAAAAACGAGAAGGGGTTAGCCTGCTCGTTTTTTTGGATAAAAATAAAAATGTCTGAATTTAAAAGTTCTCTCCACCTATATCGATCGTAAATTTTCCGAGGAATCACGTGAGCCGGTCCAAATTGGGCCCAGAGCAATATTCACAAAGATACACGCATAAGGCCCAATTCAAGTTGGTCTCAAATGACCTTTCCATGCATGTTAGAAGAGAGGATAGTCTCAGCTTTTCAAATATGCATAGTAGAATTATTTTCGATTGATCTAGATTGGGCCTCATGCCTGTATCCCCGTGAATATTGCTCTGGGCCCAATTTGGACCGGCTCACGTGATTCCTCGGAAAATTTACGGTCGATATAGGTGGGGAGAACTTTAAAAATCAAACATTTATTTTTGGGCCCAAAAAAACGAGAAGGGGTTAGCCTGCTCGTTTTTTTGGATGAAAATAAAAATGTCTGAATTTAAAAGTTCTTTCCACCTATATCGATCGTAAATTTTCCGAGGAATCACGTGAGCCGGTCCAAATTGGGCCCAGAGCAATATTCACAAAGATACACGCATAAGGCCCAATTCAAGTTGGTCTCAAATGACCTTTCCATGCATGTTAGAAGAGAGGATAGTCTCAGCTTTTCAAATATGCATAGTAGAATTATTTTCGATTGATCTAGATTGGGCCTCATGCCTGTATCCCCGTGAATATCGCTCTGGGCCCAATTTGGACCGGCTCACGTGATTCCTCGGAAAATTTACGGTCGATATAGGTGGGGAGAACTTTAAAAATCAAACATTTATTTTTGGGCCCAAAAAAACGAGAAGGGGTTAGCCTGCTCGTTTTTTTGGATGAAAATAAAAATGTCTGAATTTAAAAGTTCTCTCCACCTATATCGATCGTAAATTTTCAGAGGAATCACGTGAGCCGGTCCAAATTGGGCCCAGAGCAATATTCACAAAGATACACGCATAAGGCCCAGTTCAGGTTGGTCTCAAATGACCTTTCCATGCATGTTAGAAGAGAGGATAGTCTCAGCTTTTCAAATATGCATAGTAGAATTATTTTCGATTGATCTAGATTGGGCCTCATGCCTGTATCTCCGTGAATATTGCTCTGGGCCCAATTTGGACCGTCTGACGTGATTCCTCGGGAAAAATGGGGTCGATATAGGTGGGGAGAACTTTAAAAATCAAACATTTATTTTTGGGCCCAAAAAAACGAGAAGGGGTTAGCCTGCTCGTTTTTTTGGATGAAAATAAAAATGTCTGAATTTAAAAGTTCTCTCCACCTATATCGATCGTAAATTTTCCGAGGAATCACGTGAGCCGGTCCAAATTGGGCCCAGAGCAATATTCACAAAGATACACGCATAAGGCCCAATTCAAGTTGGTCTCAAATGACCTTTCCATGCATGTTAGAAGAGAGGATAGTCTCAGCTTTTCAAATATGCATAGTAGAATTATTTTCGATTGATCTAGATTGGGCCTTATGCGTGTATCTTTGTGAATATTGCTCTGGGCCCAATTTGGACCGGCTCACGTGATTCCTCGGAAAATTTACGGTCGATATAGGTGGGGAGAACTTTAAAAATCAAACATTTATTTTTGGGCCCAAAAAAACGAGAAGGGGTTAGCCTGCTCGTTTTTTTGGATGAAAATAAAAATGTCTGAATTTAAAAGTTCTCTCCACCTATATCGATCGTAAATTTTCCGAGGAATCACGCGAGCGAGTCCAAATTGGGCCCAGAGCAATATTCACAAAGATACAGGCATAAGGCCCAGTTCAGGTTGGTCTCAAATGACTTTTCCATGCATGTTAGAAGAGAGGATAGTCTCAGCTTTTCAAATATGCATAGTAGAATTATTTTCGATTGATCTAGATTGGGCCTCATGCCTGTATCCCCGTGAATATTGCTCTGGGCCCAATTTGGACCGGCTCACGTGATTCCTCGGAAAATTTACGGTCGATATAGGTGGGGAGAACTTTAAAAATCAAACATTTATTTTTGGGCCCAAAAAAACGAGAAGGGGTTAGCCTGCTCGTTTTTTTGGATGAAAATAAAAATGTCTGAATTTAAAAGTTCTCTCCACCTATATCGATCGTAAATTTTCCGAGGAATCACGTGAGCCGGTCCAAATTGGGCCCAGAGCAATATTCACAAAGATACACGCATAAGGCCCAATTCAAGTTGGTCTCAAATGACCTTTCCATGCATGTTAGAAGAGAGGATAGTCTCAGCTTTTCAAATATGCATAGTAGAATTATTTTCGATTGATCTAGATTGGGCCTCATGCCTGTATCCCCGTGAATATTGCTCTGGGCCCAATTTGGACCGGCTCACGTGATTCCTCGAAAAATTTACGGTCGATATAGGTGGGGAGAACTTTAAAAATCAAAAATTTATTTTTGGGCCCAAAAAAACGAGAAGGGGGTAGCCTGCTCGTTTTTTTGGATGAAAATAAAAATGTCTGAATTTAAAAGTTCTCTCCACCTATATCGACCGTAAATTTTCCGAGGAATCACGTGAGCCGGTCCAAATTGGGCCCAGAGCAATATTCACAAAGATACACGCATAAGGCCCAGTTCAGGTTGGTCTCAAATGACCTTTCCATGCATGTTAGAAGAGAGGATAGTCTCAGCTTTTCAAATATGCATAGTAGAATTATTTTCGATTGATCTAGATTGGGCCTCATGCCTGTATCTCCGTGAATATTGCTCTGGGCCCAATTTGGACCGTCTGACGTGATTCCTCGGGAAAAATGGGGTCAATATAGGTGGGGAGAACTTTAAAAATCAAACATTTATTTTTGGGCCCAAAAAAACGAGAAGGGGTTAGCCTGCTCGTTTTTTTGGATGAAAATAAAAATGTCTGAATTTAAAAGTTCTCTCCACCTATATCGATCGTAAATTTTCCGAGGAATCACGCGAGCGAGTCCAAATTGGGCCCAGAGCAATATTCACAAAGATACAGGCATAAGGCCCAGTTCAGGTTGGTCTCAAATGACCTTTCCATGCACGTTAGAAGAGAGGATAGTCTCAGCTTTTCAAATATGCATAGTAGAATTATTTTCGATTGATCTAGATTGGGCCTCATGCCTGTATCTCCGTGAATATTGCTCTGGGCCCAATTTGGACCGTCTGACGTGATTCCTCGGGAAAAATGGGGTCGATATAGGTGGGGAGAACTTTAAAAATCAAACATTTATTTTTGGGCCCAAAAAAACGAGAAGGGGTTAGCCTGCTCGTTTTTTTGGATAAAAATAAAAATGTCTGAATTTAAAAGTTCTCTCCACCTATATCGATCGTAAATTTTCCGAGGAATCACGCGAGCGAGTCCCAATTGGGCCCAGAGCAATATTCACAAAGATACAGGCATAAGGCCCAGTTCAGGTTGGTCTCAAATGACCTTTCCATGCATGTTAGAAGAGAGGATAGTCTCAGCTTTTCAAATATGCATAGTAGAATTATTTTCGATTGATCTAGATTGGGCCTCATGCCTGTATCTCCGTGAATATTGCTCTGGGCCCAATTTGGATCGTCTGACGTGATTCCTCGGGAAAAATGGGGTCGATATAGGTGGGGAGAACTTTAAAAATCAAACATTTATTTTTGGGCTCAAAAAAACGAGAAGGGGTTAGCCTGCTCGTTTTTTTGGATGAAAATAAAAATGTCTGAATTTAAAAGTTCTCTCCACCTATATCGATCGTAAATTTTCCGAGGAATCACGTGAGCCGGTCCAAATTGGGCCCAGAGCAATATTCACAAAGATACACGCATAAGGCCCAATTCAAGTTGGTCTCAAATGACCTTTCCATGCATGTTAGAAGAGAGGATAGTCTCAGCTTTTCAAATATGCATAGTAGAATTATTTTCGATTGATCTAGATTGGGCCTTATGCGTGTATCTTTGTGAATATTGCTCTGGGCCCAATTTGGACCGGCTCACGTGATTCCTCGGAAAATTTACGGTCGATATAGGTGGGGAGAACTTTAAAAATCAAACATTTATTTTTGGGCCCAAAAAAACGAGAAGGGGTTAGCCTGCTCGTTTTTTTGGATGAAAATAAAAATGTCTGAATTTAAAAGTTCTCTCCACCTATATCGATCGTAAATTTTCCGAGGAATCACGTGAGCCGGTCCAAATTGGGCCCAGAGCAATATTCACAAAGATACACGCATAAGGCCCAATTCAAGTTGGTCTCAAATGACCTTTCCATGCATGTTAGAAGAGAGGATAGTCTCAGCTTTTCAAATATGCATAGTAGAATTATTTTCGATTGATCTAGATTGGGCCTCATGCCTGTATCCCCGTGAATATTGCTCTGGGCCCAATTTGGACCGGCTCACGTGATTCCTCGGAAAATTTACGGTCGATATAGGTGGGGAGAACTTTAAAAATCAAACATTTATTTTTGGGCCCAAAAAAACGAGAAGGGGGTAGCCTGCTCGTTTTTTTGGATGAAAATAAAAATGTCTGAATTTAAAAGTTCTCTCCACCTATATCGATCGTAAATTTTCAGAGGAATCACGTGAGCCGGTCCAAATTGGGCCCAGAGCAATATTCACAAAGATACACGCATAAGGCCCAGTTCAGGTTGGTCTCAAATGACCTTTCCATGCATGTTAGAAGAGAGGATAGTCTCAGCTTTTCAAATATGCATAGTAGAATTATTTTCGATTGATCTAGATTGGGCCTCATGCCTGTATCTCCGTGAATATTGCTCTGGGCCCAATTTGGACCGTCTGACGTGATTCCTCGGGAAAAATGGGGTCGATATAGGTGGGGAGAACTTTAAAAATCAAGCATTTATTTTTGGGCCCAAAAAAACGAGAAGGGGTTAGCCTGCTCGTTTTTTTGGATAAAAATAAAAATGTCCGAATTTAAAAGTTCTCTCCACCTATATCGATCGTAAATTTTCCGAGGAATCACGCGAGCGAGTCCAAATTGGGCCCAGAGCAATATTCACAAAGATACAGGCATAAGGCCCAGTTCAGGTTGGTCTCAAATGACCTTTCCATGCATGTTAGAAGAGAGGATAGTCTCAGCTTTCCAAATATGCATAGTAGAATTATTTTCGATTGATCTAGATTGGGCCTCATGCCTGTATCCCCGTGAATATTGCTCTGGGCCCAATTTGGACCGGCTCACGTGATTCCTCGGAAAATTTACGGTCGATATAGGTGGGGAGAACTTTAAAAATCAAACATTTATTTTTGGGCCCAAAAAAACGAGAAGGGGTTAGCCTGCTCGTTTTTTTGGATGAAAATAAAAATGTCTGAATTTAAAAGTTCTCTCCACCTATATCGATCGTAAATTTTCCGAGGAATCACGTGAGCCGGTCCACATTGGGCCCAGAGCAATATTCACAAAGATACACGCATAAGGCCCAATTCAAGTTGGTCTCAAATGACCTTTCCATGCATGTTAGAAGAGAGGATAGTCTCAGCTTTTCAAATATGCATAGTAGAATTATTTTCGATTGATCTAGATTGGGCCTCATGCCTGTATCCCCGTGAATATTGCTCTGGGCCCAATTTGGACCGGCTCACGTGATTCCTCGGAAAATTTGCGGTCGATATAGGTGGGGAGAACTTTAAAAATCAAACATTTATTTTTGGGCCCAAAAAAACGAGAAGGGGTTAGCCTTCTCGTTTTTTTGGATGAAAATAAAAATGTCTGAATTTAAAAGTTCTCTCCACCTATATCGATCGTAAATTTTCCGAGGAATCACGTGAGCCGGTCCAAATTGGGCCCAGAGCAATATTCACGAAGATACAGGCATAAGGTCCAATCCAGATGAGTTCCAAATAATCTCTCCATGCATATTTGAAGAGAGAATAGTCTCGGCTTTGCAAATATGCATAGCAGAATCATTTTAGATCAATCTAGATTGGGCCTTATGCTTGTATCTCCGTAAATATTGATCTGGGCCCAATTTAAACTAGCCCACGTGATTCCCCGGGGAACTTACGATCGATATAGGCAGGGGAAATTTTGAGTTTCGAATATTACTATTTTCATCCAAAATGCAAGGGTATTTCGAATATGGCGCCAACTCCCCACAAATCCACTAGTGCACAAGTTACAAATGAACTTGTGGACTTGTGCACAACTTACAATTGAACTAGTGCATTTATAGAGTGCCAATTCTCCACAAGTTTAAAATGCACATGTGGAAAATTGACATGTGCGGCGCCACTTTCCCACAAGTTAATTGTGAGCCAACCCGGCTTCCGTAGTTCTCTAACCTTGGGGAATGTGCCCCTTCCTCCCACATTATATTTCTGTTCTTTGACATTGAATAATTGCCCTTTTCCCCTCACATTGTCTTTCTGTTTTTTAACATGAGATAATGTCTCCTTTCCTCCAAAATTTGGATGATGTTCCCATTTTTCCCACATCACTTTTCCGTTTGTCAACACTGGAAAATGTTCCCCCTTCCCCCACATTACTTTCCTGTTCTTCAATATTCAATAACGTTCGCTTAACCCCCGCAATGTTTCTCTGTTCCTGAACAGATAATGGATGATGTTATCCCTTATCTCTCATTTTATCTTTCTGTTCCCAACATCGAATAATGTTTCTACTTCCCGCATAATATCTTCCGGTTCTTCAGCATTCGGTAATGTTCCCCTTTGCCTGACATTGTCTTTCTGTATTTAACATTAGATAATGTTCCTGTATCCCTCACATTATATGTCTGTTCTTGAACATTGGATAAACTTCTCCTTCTCCCCACATTATCTTTCTGTCCTTTCATTTTAGAAAATATTCCTTGTTCTTCTACATTATCTTTCTGTTCCTTAACATTGGATAATGTTTCCTTTCCCCAGACATTGCTGATCTGTTCTCCAACATTAAATGATGTTTCCTTTCTCCTCACATTATCTCCCTGTCCTTTAAGGAGGCCAGAAAAAAACAACCATGCGTAGCATGGCTTTTAAAAAAAAGTCGCCAAGTGCGCGTTTTTGGATTCAATTTGATTGGGCTAAAAAAGATTCGAAATCGTAGTGTAGCCCCAAGTACTCAGCGCAAACGGAAAAGCGCAAATTCCGAATTCAGTAGCAATAATAGAGAAAAACAGGAGCCGAAACAAAAATTCAAAAAACGTGCTTGGCTGTGCTCATATGGTTTGATAGTGATCGCCCAGCCAAGCACGTTTTTTGAATTTTTGTTTCGGCTCCTGTTTTTCTCTATTATTGCTACTGAATTCGGAATTTGCGCTTTTCCGTTTGCACTGAGTACTTGGGGCTACACTACGATTTCGAATCTTTTTTAGCCCAATCAAATTGAATCCAAAAACGCGCACTTGGCGACTTTTTTTTAAAAGCCATGCTACGCATGGTTGTTTTTTTTCTGGCCATTTCAATATTTTTGCAGCAATATCATCATCTATTGAATGAGAATATCTCAGGAATGATTGGACTTGGCAGAATTTAAAAAAAAATTTTTATGTAGAAAATTTCGAGCATTACAAACAAAGTTTCTTGATAAATTTCACTAAAAAGCATCATTTGCCGATATTTTTTCACATTGAAACCTCAATGTGCGAGATACGCTTTTATAACACTGGCCCTTTTTTGTAGAGAATGTCAAGGTCTGAAAAATAGGTTACTGCAAAGAATTCGCCATCTCGCTTGGTTTCCGAGATATTGAGTGAAATCAAATGACGAAAAATAGAATTCTCCTCTCCTTAGCGGCTACTACTTTGTAACAGTCGTTTCTTCTGAATATGATGCTCAGAAACGTGCAATATCTCAGAAACTAAACGAGATAGCGCAATTATTCTAGGTATATTTTGAAGCTCTTAAAATTCTCTAAAGAAAAACTTCAGTAGAGAAAAGGCATATCTCGCTTAATTTCTGAGATTATTCGCTGCGTTCCTTACAGCACAATGGAAATGCTCACACACAGAATGCTTACACACAGGAGCCTCATCCATTCGTGAAGCTCCGCCCCTCTGTGTGTGTAAGCAACACAGTTACGGCGTCGTACTCTAGCAGCACTGGGTCGCATCTGTGTGCACGCACACTACTACCCAGTCGCCGTTTCCCTATCCGTGTGGATACAATTACACTGTCCACACGGAACGTGTTTGGATAAACTTTTGGGGCACCTATTTTTCCTTCAATGAATATCACATATTACAATTTAATAATTATATAATATTGAAGAGAATGATGAGTTGAATTGATATTTAAAAAATAAATTTTCTACATCTCGTATATTTTGAGTAACTCAATTTTCAATTTTGGGATGTAGCTTTCAGCCGTATATAAGAGTGCGGTAGCCTCTCGCGTGTTATATAGAGTAAAACACGCACTTGGCGAGAGACGCTACCGCATCTCCTGATGAGTGGGAGGTACAATCGAAAAAAAAGTCAATTTTTTGTCTGAAATTCTAAATAAAAACTTCTATAAGATGAATGGTTGAAATCTGAAGCAGTAAGTATTTGAAAAATGTAATAAAAAACGAAGCCCTAGAAACGAAAAATTGATTTCGAAATGAAAATTTTTCACCATTTTTTACATTTCTTTAAATTCGTCAAGATTTAAAGGAATATAAAAAATGGTACGAATTTTTCAGTTTTCAATTAATTTTGCGTTTCTAGGGCTTATCCTATTCTTCATTACATTCTCCACAAATTCACTGATGTGCATTTGAGAATTCCATCGTGTATAAGTTGGTATTAACGATTTTATACAAAAAATTAATTTTTTTCCGATTGTACCCTCGAATATCTTTAAAACTGATTAATAGTTCTTTCATCCTCCACATTATCTTTCTGTTCTTTGATATTGGATAATGTCCTCTTATCTCCCAAATTACCTTTTCGTTTCAAACATTGAATAATGTTCCTATTTCCCTCACACTATCTCTCTGTTTTCCAACCTTAGGTAATATTTCCCTTTCCCCCGCATTATCTTTCTCTCCTTCAACATTTGCTAATGTTCCCCTTTGTCCAACATTGTCTTTTCATATTTAACATTGGATAATGTTCCCGTATCCCACACATTATATGTTTGTTCTTTAACATTTCAATAAATTTCTCCTTTTCCCCACATTATCTTTCTGCTCTCTCACTATAAAAAACGTTCCCCGTTCTTCAACATTCTCTTTTTGTTCCTTAACTTCGGATAATGTTGCCTTTTTCCCCACATTATTTTTCTGTTCTTCAATATTAGATAATGTCCCCGTATCTCCCAACATTATCACTCAGTTCTTCAACGTTGAATAACGTTCCCTTCTCGCCCAAATTATTATTCTGTTCTTTAAAATTGAATCATATCTTCATATCCCCCACGTCATCTTTCTGTTCTTTAAAATTGGACAATGTTTCTTTCTCCACTGCATTATCTTTCGTTTCTGGAACATTAGATAATGTCCCCTTTTTTCCTCACATTATCTTCCTGTTCTTCAACATTGGATATTGTTCTTTCCCTTTCCAAATTATCGTTCTTTTTTTATTATATGAGAACGATCATGTGCCGGAGGGCGCGTTTTGGAGAACTTGTAGCTCACGTCAAACGTTTGGAGTGAATAAAAGAATAAAAATTATTACGATCATGGAGAACTTTTCATGATTGTGATCATCTCATTGGCTGATTGGCTGAATGAAGCAGCTAATAGGAGTGAGAATGAACGTACACTGAGAAAAAAATAGTGGTAATAACAATCAAATATTGAGTCCACTGGTTCTTAGTAAATATTTTTTTTTCAATAATTATAAAAAAAAGGGTTGAATTTACTGAATTTTGTCTATTGTAAATAGATTAACTGTTTGAATAGACGAAATTCAGTAAATTCAACTATTTTTAATTATTAAAAAAATAAAATTTGTTAACGACCAGTGGACTCAATATACAATTGCTTTTACCACTATTTTTTTTTTCAGTGTAGAAGAGCTCGTAAGTGACCTGATATTAATTTTGTGTTTCATGAAAAGATAGAAGGAAAAGAATGAATGGGGCAGTAAGAAATATCTGAAAAGGAAATTTAAATTAACAAAATAACCCATAAAACAAATTGCCGGCATATCATCGAATAATTGTTGACATGAAAGCCGAAATTTTGCTGCAGAATTGTCGACAAAATTGTGGACAATATTACCGCAGCTGAAATATCATATAAATATCAAACATCAGAGTTATCAGTGGAATTATCGGGAAACTATCCGCAAAACATGTGAGAAGAATTCTCGATACAGCTATATATGAAAATTTTTCTGAGCCAAGTATAATTGCTAGAAACACTACTAATGAGTCCATTCAAATGAGGAAAGTAAAATGCATCAGCTTTTCAGTGCTCACAAAAATTTGAAAAAATTGCGAATTGCTAAATTTTGGAGTGAATGCAAAAATTCAAACAGCTGTTAAAGGCAACCCATTCCTTTCTGCTTATGAAAACTATTGAAGTACGGCGAATTGTGTTTTTTCTCTCAATCGATGAAGGGTGGTTTTAAATCTTCATTCGCATGATCAGTTTCCTCTGGAGAAGTTGGTTTTGATCCATATTTTGACCATCTCTAGTTGAAAAATGCCAAAAGTGTGATGGAAGGTTAGGGAAAAAATCGAAACTACCACAGTAATAAGTTTTATGCTAATATCCAGGAAATAGCAAACAGTATCGAAAAAGTTTCAGGGCAAAAGTTGAAGGGACAATGTGATCTACAAAATTGTTGTACTACATTTTTTTTGCGTATTCGCAAAATCAACCGAGATATTTACCATTTACTTAAGTAAATCTTAGGATATTTAGGCCGTCTTAGCCGTATACGACAATTGTCAGATGTCCAAAATATCCTACGATCTTCAGGGAAGCGTGAAAATATGAAAAATGTATATTCCTCTAATATTTCTTCCTCTCGAACATATCTACAAAACAGAGAATGAATTCCCATATCCCAGTCGATCACCTGTTAGAATTTGCCGCTAGTGGGTTTTTTAAAACTCCTAAAATGTGTCTAAAAAATGAAAAAATAATGTTGAATTCCAGCACATGATATTTTAAGTTATCATAAAATTGTTTAATTCTTTTCCACAGAAAATGTTTCAGTCAACATTAGTCTCGATAAGTAGTCAGTATTTGTTTACGAAAGTCAAACAATCGTGACGTCAAACAATTATTCAGTAGAAACCGAAAACAACTGATAATGTAAAAGAATCTCCAACAGAGAAACTGAATTTTTTCGATTTCTTCAAATCCAACTACAACTTTCAGACTTTTATGCGTCGGGGAGATTTTAGAATTTAATTTTCACGATTTTTCCTTTCTCCAATATCCATTATTGTTCCGTGCAGAAATTCAAGGGAATTCTCCTAATCAAAAACTATCATGGCAAGCTCAAATTTCCATCAAATCTTAGCGATTACGCCCTTTGAAGGAATATATATATGTATTCTATTTTCATTCACATATTTTTCAGCAAAAGGTATCAGTCATTGTGTGAAAGAACACTTATTATTCATTCAATTGCTCCATTCAATTGTTTTCGCTTTTCAGATTCATTTTCATGTTTATAGCATGTTTCTAGAATTTTCACTACTGGATTTTTTGAAAGCTGTAAATCACTTGTAAAAAATGGAAAAACTATTTAGAAATTTGGGGCACTTTTGATGTTCAAGGTTATCGTAAAATTGTTCGAGTCTTTTCCATGGAAATTTTTTTATCTATTCTGAAAATTGATAGAGTCACCTAAGTCAAAATATTTGTCTTGATAATCCGCCAGTTTACAAAATTCAAACAATCGTCACCTCAAACGTTTTTGAATTTACGAATGAGATTACACAACAGGGAAAAATAATTTTTTAGTAATTTTTTTTAAATTCAACACATCATATGCTTTATAAGTTTTGTATGAGGGATAATGATCTAAAATTGTTGCATGTGAAAAGTATGTAGAAAGAGAGACGATTTCAAATGCATGAAATTTGCTACTGCAATTAAATAATAGAATTGCTCATGCAGAGTTATGGTTGGAGCTTTTGTCGAGAAATTTAGCCCTTAATTTGCAGTATATTTCAATCAAAATACTCTGATAACTTTCCCCGGTTATCGTTAATATTTGACGGTAACATGTCCTCAACTCACACTTAAATTGCCGACAAGTTAACCCCAATTTATACTCTAAAATTTGAAACAAAATTTGAAGTTATCGGCAACTACTGCTATCTGGGAAGGAAATGGTCTGGTTTTCATCAATATTAAAATGTCGATTTTCATTTATCTGTATTATCTTTATTTAGTATCTATATCTTCAATCAATCTCTGTATAATATATGGTGAATCATCTTGACAGGTATCTACGCATCTTTTTCATGTATTCATGAATATCTGTATCTGCACCTGGTCTCGGTGAAGGTTCTCCTGGGAAAACATGATGATTAAAATTCTATTTTTTTCATGGTTTTTAGACCAATCTATTCCTTTCCATCATCAGTTTTTTGAGCAATTTCACCTGAATTTTTCATGTAGCTCTCAAAATCTCTATGAAGAGGATGAGAACAAAAGTGATCTATCTAATTCAATTTCTGAGAGAGCCTTAAAAACTGATCATGGAATAAAATAGATTTTCCTGAAGAATTTACATTTTCATTTTCAACGAATGTGAAGTTTGCAAAGAACCATCTACTTCATTCCATAAAACTACTACTACTTCATTCGCGTAAAAACACTTGAAGTGAGTAGGCATTCAGCGCGCCAAGCGCGACGATTCCTATTGGCTGATGAGATATGAATCGACTAATAGGAATGAGAATAAAATGTCCTCACTCTGAAGTTAGCTTAATGTTCCTCTGCTTTTTATATATAGATAGATACATCTTGATATCAGATGTCACGTCAGATATGACATACCCTTTCTCTAGATCCTGAAGGACCTCAAAGTAAAGAGGAAAATATAATTTCCAATGATTTTCCATGGAAGAGCCCCGTAAGAAGTGAAATTGAGCCACTGCCAATAGCATTTCGCTACCAGGGGACCTCATATTCTCCTCTATTAAGGGGGGACAACCATGTAGAACCTTCAAAAAATCGATTTTTTTTTGCTTTAAAAAATACTTTAATACCTATGTCTAAAATCCGAAAAACTTGTTTTTCTCGAAACTTTTTTTTTCACTTTTTTTTTTCGGTGCCAACGATTGCTCGGAGACTATTCAACCGATCGGGCCAAAATTTTGCACACGTTTTCAGAACATATGAGACCAGTCCGTAAAGCTCCGAAAATTGAAAATTTCTAAAAATTAACTATTTTTTTTATCAGCGAAGAAGAATTTTTATTTGAAATTTTCGACTGTTTTGATTTTACGTCTGCCATTTCTACAATTATTAACTTATTATCGAAAAAAGAGGTTTAGGGACTGACTACAGGCATATATTGACCGCATCTTTTTGGATTTCTGTTTCACATCATTTTTCATGACACCACTCTTGGCACCGTAAAAAAAAACGGCGTGACCATGTGGGTTCATTGGACCATATCTCCATCAATTTTCAATATTTTTCCATTGCTAAAAATCGAAAATACTTTTCAAAATAGATATAATAAACTGTGAAAATTTCAGAAAGATCCATTCATTTCTTCCCCTTGAAAAAAATTCCCAAAAAAAGGCTCAATTTCGAAGCTCTACATGGTTGCCCCTCCTTAAGCGCGGCGTGAGAATGATTTCGATTGAAAAAAAAACATATATACATGCTTGATCCAGTCGCACGAGCAAAGTTATACGTGCTCATAGCGCGCAAAACAGTTTAGCTATAAGAAATAAGACAGTACTGTTTAATGTTTCCTCGGTGAATTTTCATGGGGATGGTTAAATCCAAGAATCACATGTTCATTTTGTTAATATCTTGCAAGCAACAAGCTTTACAAACAATAGTGCAGATATATTTTTTGTAGCCCATAAAAATCACTGCAAAATACTAAAAAAATGCTCTCCAACTAAGGCCAGATACAATTTTTTTTCTATCGAAATCTTCATCTTCTCCAGAGAAAATGAGAAATTTCGTATTTCTATCAAAAAAATTAGGGCAATTGAAATAAATTCATTTCGTTTCTTCAACATTTGGTACATGGAGACAGTGAAAATACTTCTCTCACGATGGCAATACAGAAATCACCCTTATTCTCTCATTCACTGCATTCACCCCCTATTGATTTTTGGGCGGTGAAGGAATATGGCAGTCGGGGTGGATGCCTGTCCGCTCAAAATGTATTGCTACTCAAAAATTCTTAGATTTTTATTAATTTCAACTGTATTTTGTGTTGGTAAGAATTCTTCATATGAATCAAATATTCTATTTTCCATAGAAATTACAAATTTTAACATTGTCGATTTAACTTAATAATTATTTTAGGATTGTGCTCTGAAGATGAAGAAAGACTGGTGCGAGATTTGTTTAGGGGATACAATAAACTAATAAGACCCGTCCAAAATATGACAGAAAAAGTTCATGTGCGATTTGGACTTGCATTCGTACAATTAATTAATGTGGTGAGTTAGATTCTTCTGATTGTTAGTGTCAATTTTTACAATTCAAGTTTTTACCTTTGATTTTGAATTCTTTGATGGATAAGTAAAATGAGAAATGTCGATTTGTATGTACAATTTTTTTTTCTCGTATTCCAATTATTGATGTGAAGAATGTTTTCATGAGGAATTTTTTTTTTCAATTTTTTTTCCCGTTCTCCCTTAAACTTCGATGACACCTCATGCTATCATCTAATTAAAATATCACAATAAATAATATCACAAAAAATATCATATCTCAAAATATCACAGTATCAAAATATTACATTTTAGAATATAAAAAAAAATATATCAGTTTTTGAATGCTCCGCAACTTGAACAAGGTTGTACCGAAGTTTTTTATGAACAAGTTGTGGCTGGTCGAAATGTTATTACACGAAAACGCAAAAAAATACCGTGATTATGATGAACGTCTCTTTGTTTTGGTTAATAATTTTGATGCTGAAGCTGATGTCTTGGTTTATCTTCGTAGCATCGCTCACAATATTGAAGTATAAATTAACAATCACCATGTCTTCTTATTTATTTCTAATTCAGTGCTTTATTATCTCTTAATTCTGTTGTTAATTGATTGTTGGATAAAAATTGTGTTTGATTGAAAAATAATCGAATAAATGAACATTTATACTAATTAAATTCAATGATATTCCCAAGTGTGATATTTTAATATCATGATATTTTTCTTCTGTCATGTAATCATTCGTGTTATTATTGACTGTGATATTCTGATGTGATATTTTCAGGATGTGATATTATGATCGGTAACTTAAATTTCGAGATCTTTCGAAAAACTTATCATCAAAACCGACTGATATTGTATTTCTCAACTCTCGAATCGATTCGTTTCTAAATCTCGTTCTTACAAATATTTCGCATGTTATTAGAAATATGACTTTTTTTTTCATCAGAACCTGTTTGTATGCTCCTTTTCGCTCCACAAATAACTTCTATGAGGGATAAAACGGACACGGGTTGGATTTGGTATTTTATATGATGAAATTTGCTTGAAATGGATAGAAATATTGGAGATAGATTTTTTCTGATGATTCCATTGGAAAGATGAGGAAATTTCCCATGAAAATCATATGTCGTAGTTATTTTTTTGAATTTCTCAAAAACTTTCATTTTTTGGGGAAGATTTGAAGGCAAAAGCTTTCTATTTTTGAAAATTTTCAGGTTTTTGGGAATATCTTTGGTTCTATTGGTCGTAGCGACCTGGGGTTGATTTTAAATAAAAGGTGAGCTCATTTACCATCAATTTATGAGGTTTAAAAAGCGATAATATCAATTTTTTGAATATTTATGGGGCAAAAACTGATTTTCAAAAAATGACCGCTAAATATTTGAAAAATTGATATATTTTTTTTAAACCCCATAAATTGATGGGGAATAAGCTCACTTTTTATTTGAGATCAACGCGAATTTTTTCAATTTTCAAAAGGAAAATGCCTTCAAAACTTGGCCAAGAAGTGAATTTTTTTTTAAATTAAAAAAAAAAACATTTGACACATGTTTTCTACCTAAAATTTCCTCAGCTTTTCAATGGAATCAATAAGTAATTTCTATCTCGAACCGTTCAATTAGAGTGACCATTTTACCCCATTCTTCCCCTATCTAAAACTCAAAATTAAATAATAATCCAAGAATTCATCGAAACAGAATGAGAAAAATCAGATTATGAAATCAAACGTGTGGCTACGATTCGTCTGGACCGATTATCAATTACAATGGGACGAGGCTGATTACGGTGGTATAGGTGTGCTTCGTTTGCCTCCAGACAAAGTATGGAAACCCGACATAGTCTTATTTAACAAGTAAGTTATCTCGTTAACTTTTTTTCTCAAATATTTACTTGAAATTTAAATTTTTCTTTCTTGTTAAAACAGCGCTGATGGTAACTACGAAGTACGCTACAAGAGCAATGTCCTGATTTATCCAAACGGTGAAGTTCTCTGGGTACCGCCAGCAATTTACCAAAGTTCATGCACAATTGATGTCACATATTTCCCATTTGACCAACAAACATGCATAATGAAATTCGGCTCATGGACATTTAATGGTGATCAAGTATCACTGGCACTTTATAATGACAAAAATTTCGTTGATCTGTCAGATTATTGGAAGAGCGGTACATGGGACATAATAAGTGTACCAGCATACTTGAATACTTATCAAACCGTTGATTTACCAACTGAAACTGACATAACATTCTACATAATAATACGTCGTAAAACACTATTTTACACAGTCAATTTAATATTACCAACTGTATTAATTTCATTTCTCTGTGTACTTGTATTTTATTTGCCAGCTGAAGCTGGTGAAAAAGTTACACTTGGTATTAGTATTCTCCTGTCACTCGTTGTATTTCTACTTCTTGTAAGCAAAATATTACCACCAACATCGCTCGTATTGCCATTAATAGCAAAATATCTATTGTTCACATTTATCATGAATACAGTGAGTATTTTAGTTACAGTTGTTATAATAAATTGGAATTTTCGGGGTCCAAGAACACACAGAATGCCACAAATAATACGTAAAATTTTTTTAAAAGTATTACCAACAATATTGTTGATGCGTAGACCTAAAAAAACTAGGCTCAGATGGATGATGGAAATACCAAATGTTACACTGCCAGCATCAACTTATTCTGGTAGTCCAACGGAATTGCCAAAACATTTGCCAGGTTCAATTGCTAAATCAAAAATGGAAATACTTGAAATGTCTGATTTACATCATCCAAATTGTAAAATTAATCGTAAAGTACATCATACAACAAGTACATCGAGCACTGCTGGCGGTGGTAATGAGGGACTTGGAGATAGAAGAGGATCTGAGAGCTCGGATTCTGTGCTACTTAGTCCCGAGGCAACTAAGGCTACTGAGGCAGTTGAATTCATTGCTGAACACTTGAGGAATGAGGATCTTTATATTCAGGTGAGTTTCAGGAGTAAAGGTCTTTACCAAACAGTTTTGGTAAATTATCTGCTCATTTTTTTTGTAATTTTTTCGACAAGTCCATCACTATGTAAAAAAAAAATTAGATTTTTTCACCTCGGTCTTATCTAATTTGTGTCAGAATTATTGCTTATTAATTTAATTCATTGATTTAGAGTATGAAAAATGTATTTATTCCTCCAAATTCTCATAAAATTTCCACGTTTTCAAGAATATTTTCGATTTTAATTGTACTAGCTTGCTGTGGTTGTTCGCGAATGAAGATTGACTTTATTTTGCATCGAATTCATCCATTTTTCATTGATTTTTGATGGAGATTTTTAATTTGACAAAGACATTGGTCAAAAAGTAATTTCGAGAAAATTGACAATTTCTCTCTCAATGTTCATTAAAAGTTTATCAAACGCAAATAAAGTCGATCAACCGCAGTTCACTGCAACAATCAAAACCAGATATACTCGCGAAAAGTCCAATATTTTGTTGAAATTCAATTTTGGAGTACAGAAAAATCATTTGAAAATTCTATAAATATTTTTTCAATTGCTTTTACATGATTCCTTTGAATGTTGCCCATTTTCCCAACTCTACATTTCTCTTCATTGTCCTCTGCTCCATAATTTCCATAATTTTCTACTCAACATTCATTTTAATAACTTTGCAGACCCGAGAAGATTGGAAGTACGTAGCAATGGTAATTGATCGTCTTCAGCTCTATTTATTCTTCATTGTGACAACAGCTGGTACAATTGGCATACTGATGGATGCACCACACATCTTTGAATACGTTGATCAAGATCGTATTATCGAGATTTATCGTGGAAAGTAAAAAAAATTTAATCCACCCTTTTACACCTTTTTAACGCAAAAAAATACTAAGGCGAAAAAGAGAAAAAACAAAGTAATCAAGCTCAGTCCCCTCCTTCCGATATACATTCTCTTTTTGGAATTATTTTTTATGTTTATATCTTTGAATATGAATCAATTTTTCAATTCAGATGCGAAAAAGTTAAACATAACTACTCGACTTTTATTCATAATCAGTCTTTTTTTTCCAATAACTCGGAATCTATCAGAGATGCCAAAAATTCGAGATGTCCTTGCTGTCAACTAAATTCTGTTTAATTAAAGAGATCTCCATGAAATTCACTGCATCTTGACTCGATTTCGAGATATTACTAAGGAAAAAAAAATTCAGTAGTAAAGTAGTGAAATAAGACAAGTCTGAGAATTATTCGTATATCTTTTCTGTAAATATCTCCCAAACGAGTGAGCTTAGAAGAAAATATCACAAGACTGTGAGGAAGATATCGTAAAAAATTCCACTAAATCACATCGTTTAGATGATATTTTCAAAAGAATCGACATGCAATCATTGGACTTGTTCTTCTCCATCACGTTCTTACTCAGTCGACCCATGTTGCTTTATCTTCTTCATTACTGAATCATGTTTTTATAAATAAAAAAAAAAGTATTTATAATTGTAAGTGCATAGATAACATTAATCAATTATCTTCCGCGAAAAAAAAAAATTATAAATTCGTTCTCCGCAATAATTGTAAGCTGAATTTTTTTCTGTTCATCAATTTCATAATGTGTTCCACTAGCCAAAGATGAATGAAGTAAAAGGAAAAAAGCATTTTGAAAATCAATTTAAAATATTAAGATAAAGGCAAATCAAGTAAAATAGAGATAATTCAGAAAATAATTGAAGAAAAGAACAAACGTTCAATGTTGAATGTAGCTATATTATTATGGTTAATAAGTGGAGGACCTCGTAAAACAATCACACGTAATTAATTCTTTGTCATCGTAAGAAAAATTAACACTCTCCTCTTGACAGTTTGAGAAAAGTCTTCCTTACGAAATTATATTGAAAAAAAATATAGATATAATAAATACAATAATTAGGAATTTATTAGTCAGATTGTAAGGATAGAACTTTTCAAATAATAATAATAATAATAATAATTAATAATATAATAATGAACTTAGTAAAATTTTGTTACTATTGTTCTACCAGGTGCGCTGAACAATATGTTAATTAATTATTCATAATTCATATTTAACGTGTCATTGTCAAAGGTCAAAATGTTTTTTGACTCACACATAGGTGTAATCAGGGTAATGCTCAATATTTAAATTAATGGCGAAAAAAGGAAATGAAAAAAAAAAAAAAAAATTAATTATAAATGAGACACTGAGAATTTTCTTTTCTAGAGATAATGAAGTTGATGAATTTTTTTCCTGAAAACTTTGAAAACTTTGTTGGGTAGATAGTAAAAAATTCATTTTGGCTGGATAGTTTTCGTCTTACTTGAAAATGTTACGAAGAAGAAAAATATTTTCAAAGTATCTTGAAATGTGGTATTCTTTTTAAGGAGTCTTTACAAAATTTTGCGATATCGCTCAAAAATGAAAATTTACTTATTTTCCCATTTTTTAAATTCAACAACTTTGTTATTATTGAAAAGACAATTTTGCTCAGTAAACTAATTATAAGTTATCTATCTAGTCCATCGAATCTATCTCCAATTCACTCATTAAAATCCATAATAATGCATTCATCATGTCGCGAATCAATTCCATTAGTGTGTAATTAAATGAAGAAGAAATGAATGAATATTGTGTATTTCATTTCAACGCTGCTTCCTATTGGGTAATAAAATGAGTGAATAGCAGGATAAATAAAGATTTATAGAAGCCTATTGACTACCATCTTATACCTCTCATTAAATGATATATGAAGTGGTTGAACGAGATTTGTTTATTTAATTTCATTAATTTTCATAAGGGGAGAGATGGTTTTTTTCACGATTCTATTGAAAAGCTGAGGAAATTTCAGCTGGAAAACAAGTGTCAGATGTATTTTTCTCGATTTTTTTGAAAATTCAATATCTTTTGGCATTTTTGAGGGATAAAAGCTTTTCCTTTTTTGAAATTTTTTTAGTTTTCTGCAAATATCTCTGGTTCTATTGGTTGTAGCAATTCGGAGCTGGTCTCAAATGAAAGGTGAGCTCATTTTCCATTAATTTATAGGGTTTTTAATTCAAAAATATCCATTTTTGGGAGAGTTAAAGGCCAAAAACTCCAAGTTCAAAGTTCAAAGTGCAGTTTATTAACATAAATGAGCCGGACCCATGGCTTTTACAGAGGTCCAATATAGTTGGAATACATGACGTCAGCCAAGAGGCTTTTACTTATATCTAACTGGTATTTGTGGGAGGGGTAACGGAATGTGGGAATACATGGAGGAGCTATGAGATGGCGAAATGTTGGTAGAAAAAACTCTATAGCAAGGCCAAAAACTGTTTTACAAAACCGTTTCATAAAAATGCCCATAAATGCCTTAAAAATCGATATTTTTAGATTGAAAACCCAATGAATCGATGGCAAATGATCTCACCTTTCACCTCCCATCAGAATTTTCACGCTACGACGAATAGAACCAGAAATATGCTCAAAAAACTGAAATTTAAGAAAAAGGAAGGGTTTTACCCCTTTAAAATGCTCAATAAAGTCAAAATCGCGAAAAATTAAAAAAAAATTCATTCCGAAACTTGATTCCCGTCTGAAATTTCCTCAGCTTTCCGATGGAATCATCAAAAATCATCTGCCGCCAATATTTCTATTAATTTTAGGAGTTTTCCACAATATCTTCCCCTAAATATTTTCACAAATAAAGAAGATAGAGAAATTTTGTATCTATCTTTTTCTTATAGTTTTCATGTTTCTCTGCAGAAAATCATCATCATTATGAGAAGATTCTCTGCATTTCTTTGATTCCATGATGATTTGTAGAAATATCTCCAAGACTCATGAATTTAATGAAAAATATCGAGGGAACTCGATAGCGTAATAAATTATCCTAAGCCTCATCATTTCCGTGATATTTGACAGATAATGAAGTACACGTGTTTTTGAACTTATTTTAATTTTCAAATTTTACTAATAAATTAACTCGTTCCGTTTCACCATTTCACAGCTAAATGTATTTTCAATGATTACGCAAATATTCAGGAGGGCTATTGACATTATAATAGCGTGACGTCATTAATTTGACCTATTAATTTCAATGATTTAATTCAATTGCATCGGAGTTAATAATTCTCAGGCAATTAAAATGTTGAAGACCAATGGTTTATAATAAATGATTCGTAGCAAATAATAATTGTCAAAAATTATTCATCGTTCACTTGTATTGCGATGATTATCTATACAATAAATTTTTAAAAAATTGTAAATTAATGGAGATATGCAGTAAAGGGACAAAACTTGAGCGCTTGATATATTTATGTATTTATTTTCGAATCATTTTCTCGCGAATATTGATGACTAGAAATATTTATAATGTCTTGTGCTAATTCTTCTCGTCTCAAGATACGAAATTTGTGACAGACATTATTCTCGAACGTTCTACTTCAGCAATCAATAGACACCATTGAAACTCTCTGAATAAAAACAATGCTTCTGATTGATCGATCGAAATCATTACGATGGAGAATTATACCATGTAGGGAAAGGTGGGGTAAAGTGGACACAAGGGGTGAAACGGATACGGGTTGATTTTGATATTTTATACTATGAAAATTACTCAAGAGGGATAGAAATATTGGATAAGATTTCTTTTGATGATTCCATTGGAAAGATGAGAAATTTTTCCATGATAAGCATATGTCAGAAGTTATTTTTTGGAAATTTTCAAAAATTTCATTTTTTACGCAAGATTTGAAAGTGAAACTTCCGGTTTTTGAAAAATTTCAGGTTTTCGAGAATGTCTCTGGTCCTATTGATCGTAGCGATTTGTGGTTGATCTTAAATGAAAGGTGAGCTCATTTCCCATCAATTTATGGGATTTAAAAAGAGAAATATCAATTTTTTAAAGTACTTACACAGCAAAAATAGTTTTTCAGAAAATGACTATAAATGACCTATAAATATTAGAAAAATGGATTTTAAGAAAATTTTGAGTACATAAATCGATGGGGATTGAGCTCACCTTTCATTTAAGATCAACCCCAGGTCACTACGACCAATAGAACCGGAGATATAGTTGAAAACGTGAATTTTTTCGATTTTCAAAAGGAAAAACCCTTCAAAAAAAGTAAATTTTTCCAAAAATAGAAAAAAAAACGAATTTTGACACATGTTTTTTGGCTAAAATTTCCTCAGCTTTTCAATGAAATTATCAGAAAAATTCAATCTTGAATCGTTCAACTGGAGTGCCCATTCTACCCCACCTTTCCCTATTCAATAGACTTGATCCAATTGATTAATAAATATTACAATTATAAATCAATTATACTCTACCTTATGTTGTATTTTATTTCTCATTTTCTTGATCATTCGCTGAAATTAAAATTAGTTACACAATAAGAAAAATTAGGAGCAAATGGAAGACATTTATTTTCATTTCATTTATTTCAACAATTTCATAATAACGTAATAATGTTTTTTTTAATAATATTACAATTGCGGTGATTACGTATTCACCAGTTTTAACAGGGATTCCTTCATTTACCTTAATTTTTTTTATCAATCAACGTTGCCTCAAATTAACAGCCTAGTTCTATTTTGTAATTAGTAACAAATCATTTATTTATTTTTCATCATTTTATTTTTATTTATTTATTCATTAATGTTTCAATATGAATTTACTATTTATTATCTTTAAGTTAATTATTTTCTTTAAGTTCGCGTTATTTTTCTTCTTCTATTAATTAAAACCAGGCTGTTATTGAGGCATAATCAAAATTATCATGAGATCAGGTGAGTCATTTCATAAACATCGTCTCACCAGCAAAATTTTCGAGGATTATTATCCCATTATTTTTTTTTTCCTCAATAATATCACTTTTTTTTTGTTATTATTCCTTAATTACTTAATCACTCCAATTTTTCCATTCATTTAAACGCTGGAAAATTCGTTTGTAATTCAATTTGTTAAATAATAAACACTTCAACGTGGTGGCTGGTGGGACAGTGTCCAAAAAAAAAAAGAAAAAAATCAAAGAAAAATAGTTACACGATTTTTCGAAGTTTATTTGAGGAGTTAAAGTATGGAAGAGTATTAGATTTTTCATAATATATTATTATTATTATTATTTTCATTTTTTTTATTGCAGCAGCTTTTTTTTAAAATTCGTAGGTAAGTTTTAGATAATTTTTTCTTCTTTTTAGGTATAGTTCAGAGAGAAAGTGTTCTCGATAAAGTTTGATCCTAATTAACTAAGAAAACTACCTGTTTAACCATTCCTATGGTTGCTGTCACAGTATCACTACAGCTCTATCGATTAAAAGCTAATTTTTCTTTTTTTTTTTTTTTCATTTTCATCTTTTTTTTTTTTTAATACTCAGTAATTGATTATTTCGTTTTTTTCATCCTTTTTTTTTTATATGAATATGATTTTAGCATTCAATAGTTTAAATATGTATAGATTATGTTTTAATGGTACATTTTTTTCCATTTATTATTTATTTTCTTTAATAGTTCCGTTTAAATTTCGAGCATTTTCTTTTTTTTTTCTTTTTATTTCTTTAAAATTATTGTTCTACAGGAATTTTTTATTGGTTTTTTTTTTTGCAGAGGAAAAACAGAGAATTCGATGAGAATACACAAGTGGAGTAGCGTGATTGTTTTTTTTTTTTTTTTTTTTTTTCGTCACTTAAATTTGGGAAAACGAGAGTCACCTATTGTTTCGGTTCATTTGAGTTTTTGAGATTTTATTATTCATACATCGTTTGT
Source organism: Aleiodes alternator (assembly GCA_963921955.1). NCBI lineage: Eukaryota > Metazoa > Arthropoda > Insecta > Hymenoptera > Braconidae > Aleiodes > Aleiodes alternator. Next base: position 11,596,458 of record OY998099.1, on the reverse strand, counting down.
TTTAGAATTAAATAAATTCATTTCTTACTTGTATTTAGTTGTCCGTAAAAATTGTATTGCATTTCGGATTCAAAACTACAATTACATTTGTATATATTTTCATTTTCCTTTCATTTCTCTTAATTTTCTGTTTATTATTATTATCATTATTAGTTCTTGATAAATTCTGCAATTATTCGTGTAAAAGTTATTATTATTTTTTTTAAAATTCAATAGCATATTGAATAACAATTACACGGACAATTTGAATTATTAATCGTGTAAAAGTTACAATTAAGCACTCGATACAGTAGCTAAATTGCAATTTGGATTTGTTCTTTGCAGAAGACCTTAAATCCATCGTATTATTATTATTATTGTTATTATTAATTATTATTATTATTATTTCTAATTATTATTAGTCTCATTAATAAATTTAATATATATATATATATATATATGTACATATATATATGTATTATATATATATATATACGTATATACATATATTTGTTAATCAATGGGGAAAAGGGGTGGGAGAAACCAAGCAAAAAGTAATTCATTCGGAGGAGTGGCGAGTAGTAAGTCGTGACTTTTTTCCCATTATTTATTTTTTATTATTTTGTTTTTTATTTTTGTAATACGTTTTTATTCTCTGATTTTTCATTAATTTGCTTCTTGATTTATTTTTGTTTCTTATTCAATCATAATCGACAGCTTTTAAAGATTACCCGGATGATCGATGGTCCATGGTGTTAAGATGAGAAAATACTTTCTCCAATTATATCACGCAAATTCCAAAAAAATTAACAATGCTCGATTTTTAACTTTTTTTTTTTGTATAATTCATTTTGGCTGTTCAATTTTTTTCCACAATTATTATTAATTATTTTTCCCTTTCGATTTGCTCATTACTATTTCCTTTTTTTGTGAATCACTTTCCTATATATCTATATATATATATGTATATATATATTTTTACATTTCTGTACTGTTTAACTACTTTTTTTTTCTTTCTGTATTCCCTGATGTCCCAAATTTACAAAAAACGATAACCATCAATTATTCAGGAAATAAATTGAATTTGCTTAGGATTGTTTTATTTTTTCAAAATCTAAATTGATTTATTTCTCTTTTTTCTTGAAGCAAAGCACGCAAGTTTTATTTAATTTCAATTTTAAATTACTGTTTTTAAATCACTAGCTAAAAATTCCATTCATTGAAACATTTTTTTTTCTCACGTTTGAATTTTCAAATGAAAATTTTATTTCATTTGAATTTTTTCTTCCTTCTGTTCAACAAGTATTTCAATACGTGTGTACTCATAAAGCATTCGGCATCCTTTCACAAATACATTAATCTTATCAATATTTTTTTTTTTACTAATATACTACATTATCATAATCTCATTCGAATTCTATACAGCTTCGTGATGGTTACAATCCAATAGTATCTTATTCCTTTTTTTTTTTTTTAATTGTAAAATTTCCCTAGCTCGAAAATTTTGGCACTTGCATTTGCTTAACTAATTTCTAGGTGAAACATCCCGTTGATCCGGTTTGTGATAATGTTAGATTGAGTTTTTATTCTTTATTTATTTATTTTTTTCCTTATAAATATTATAACTGAATGTACAATTTTTCTTTTATTGCAATAGTCTGCAAAGTTTTACGGTGAGTAATGATCAGTACATTACAGAATATTTGTGGATTTTCAAAAAAAAAAAAAAAAAATTATTTATTTATTTATATAGAAACGTAAATGCAATGGAAAATAATTAGAATTTCGTTTATTGCAAAGTGCTGATCATTCACCGTAAATTCCACGTCTCTGCAAACTAAGAAGCTTATTTTTTTCTAACTTCTTCGCTTCTCTTAAATTACATACTTATTATTCGCTAATAACAATTTTGTTTTATTTTTTTAATTTATTCATTCATTTATTTATGAAACGATTATCAGATTTCGATTATGAATATCTATGTTTTCAATCACTGGACCAGTGGTGTACAAATTACAAGGAATAATTGAATTTAAATTACTCGTTGAAATTTTTAGAAATAATGATAAAACAGGATAGTTTGATTTACCATCATTTTTTTGAAAATATCTCAAAAATTAATGAAGATAAAAATTTTTGTAACTCCCTTATGTATTGAGATATTTACCAAACAACAAATTTCAAAATCAACCTGTCTCGATTTATTACTTCATCAGTGAAATATATTGAAAAAAAAACATGAAATGATTGATTTTCATTAAATTTGAGCGGTAACATATCACCCATTTGAGTAGGTAAAATTGGAAAAATGCATTTTTTTTCCCCAAATTATTCTATCAAAATTTACAAAGAAAAAAAATTGAAATGAAAATTCGCCAAGTGGCTATTGAGAATTTGAAGACATTGTTTAGTTTTTTTCTCCATAATTTTTAAATAATTTCTTAGAATTGTCATTTATTGAATTCAATTCATAAATCTTGATTTTTACATTATATATCGATATTTTCTATTCTTTAAATTTAATTTCTAACGAGGTTCGTCAATCCTCACTGTCTTTTTTTTCTTTTATACATAATAATAATAATATTTAATTTATTAATTTCTCTTAAATTCTTCACAGAAGTTATTTTGAGCATACGGTGTTTCGTACACGAATAAATGATTACGTTTTTTCTTATTCCTTTTCATTATTATTTTTTATTAAATATTATTAAATTAATTATTCTGTTTTTTTTTTCTGAATTTGAATGTTTTAAAAAATTTTTCTTTTAACAGCCCTGTATAAATTTATATTCGGATTATATAACAGATTGAGTCGAAGTCAGTGGTGTTGAACAAAATTTCATTATTCATAATTGCGATAGAAATTTTGTAAAATTACTCTGCAAGAACAACAGATCAATGCACTTGACAACACAACGAAGATATTACACGTAGATACAGTGGTGTGACTCTTTATTTCGTCGTTCTTTTTTGTCGTTTCTCCACTTCATCTTCTTTTTTCAGTTGCTCAGGTCAGATGCACAGTGTATGTTGGTGGTATCATCAGAGGACACATTTGAGAGACTATTTTTCATTGCAAATACATAAAATGCCTCTTTTCTATATGAACGAGGGATAGTATTTTATTTCTTCGAATATTTAGTTTCCTGCATGTTAGATGAGAATTGCAAAATTATCATTGCCACGATTAGAACAGTTCTTCATCTATAAACAAAAACTGTTATTTAAAATTTTCCACACGATCGAAAAATCTAAAAGAAACTGGAAATCTATCAATTTCCGACTTAATTTGACAATATCTCGTTGGCAATTAGGGCTGTGAAAATTTATCAATGGATTTCCATGTAATTCATGAGATTTTGTGCAAAATGAAATTTCATATTATTTTCGATTGACTCAATTTAGAATCATGTGCAAAAAAAGGGACATCTGATTGTTTAAATTATCCCATTTTGACATTTTTTTATTACATTGCTGAATACTTTGTGCAGTAGTATGGAGGATAACCCTTTATACACGATTCATGAACATGAGAAAGCGAGCTTTAAGGCAGTATTCTACTTTGAAACTTTTTGAAAAAAGGCTGTCTTTGGAATTTTTTTATGAGTGTATTAATAAAGGTATTGGTGTAGGGTTTGTGAGGCTCAATGAATACATTCTTGAAATACATTACAAAAAAAATTACCCTGTATTTTATGTACCTTTTATAGCTAAAAATATCATTTTAATACAACGCTTTCAATTCATGCGCTGGTGTTGAAATTTTGATAGTGAGCCATCCGAAAATGGAAAAAAAATAGTTTTAGGTTCAATATATCTCCAGCAATCGCCTGAACTAGGATAATCTAAAAATTTTGATTTTTACTAAATTTTTGTTTGCAAAAAAACATTTTTGTTTTTTTTTTTTTTTTCATTTTTGTATGGACATTGAAAATCCTAGTTCAGGCAGTTGCTGAAGCTACAAAGAACCTAAAAAAAATTTTTTTTTTTTCAGATGGCTCAGTTTTAAAATTTGAGCACCAGCGCATACCTACCTATAAATCGAAGCATTAGATTAAAGTTATTCGTTCGGGTATAAAAAGGGCATGAGTTAGATGGAAAAAAAATTTCTAACGTATCAGAAGGGTACATTTATTAAGTCTCACAAACCTCACATCAATACTTTCATTCTCTCAGGAAAAAAATTTCCGAAAAAAACATTTTTTTTGAAGTTTCAAAGTAGAATGTTGCCTTGAACATAGATATTGAGAGAAGAACTTAATAAAAAAAAGTTACTTGAAGTCTCTTTTTAAGTAATAAGATTTAGGGAGAATGATTCATCCCTCAATGTTTATGATGCAAATCTGGTGGAAAACGAGGTGAGAATCATATTATTTTTTTTACAGAAAGGCCTTCTGATATTAACTATGCTGGGGTTAAATTAGTTTTTTGGGTAACGCGAGTTTTGAGCGCTTAATCTATTCTTCATTGAGCCATAATTATTAATGAAACGAAGGGAATTCCATGACAGAAGTCCTCGGGATTTCCTTTTCATTGAACTGCGAAATAAAGAGTCACCACTGTACTTTTTATTCATATCTCCCTGATTCATTTTTTCAATTCATTTTCCAATCATTTTTTTTTCCTCTGTTTCACTCTTGCAACTTTAATTTTCCAGATCCTCTTGATTGACCAACAAACAATTGTTCATTTCTTTGAATAGATAATATTTTACCAGCTTGCTATAAAAATTAGGTAATTCTTCATTATTCTTCGAAAATTTGAATGGAAACTACTTTAATCACGTTTTTTGCTTAACAATTTTTTAAATTTCAATTTTAGTTACTTCAGAATCAAATGCAGGCAATTATCAGCAAATGATTTTACTGTAGTTTTTTAATTTCTCTTTCTTCATATATAAAATGGAAAAAATTTAATTTCTTGTTTTTTTTTTTAATTTTTTAATTAATGAGTTTTTCAAAGTTTCACCATACAAACTGGCAATATTATCCATCGACTCAAATTAAGCGTTAACGCGATTTCCAATAATTTATTATGTTACTCCGAGGAAACCTTTGATTTACCTAACTAGGCAATAATCTACCGAACTTCATTATTTATTCATTTTTTTTTACTTATTTGGTAGTTTATTCATTGCTGTATTAATTAACTTTATTCCTTTACTCGAATCAATATTTTTTTTCTCCGAACATATTTATGTTTTAAAAATCGAATCAATTTTTTTTCTTCCTCAGTGATCGGACATTTTTTTTTTTAAACTTTTACAGTACTCTAATTTTATAATTCACTCGATTAACATCATTAACAACATTTTTTTTTATTTTTTGAAATTTTTTCGTTTTTTTTTTTTTCAGTTTCGTTATTTTTATCAATTATAACTTTTAATAGTATTTAAAAGATAATGTGATTGGTTGTCGCGTCAATGCCATTGGCCAAAAATTTACATATAACTGAATTATTATTTTTTTTTCTGAATAATTTTTAGTATTTCCAAAATTTTATTTTCATTAAATTTAGTTCAATGCTTCTATTTCATGTTGAAAGTTTATTTTTTTTTTATTTTCATTTTAACTCCATTGCACATTTTTAATTCAATTAATCTCACAATTCGCCCGTATACGTGACTATCCGTAAACAAAAATTGAGAAAATGTTTACATTTTTTATTATTATTATTATTTTTTTTTCAAAACCACATTTCATTCAAAATCAACTTTTATACTTTCTGTCCATTAGTAATATTCGAGGAATTTATTCAATTTCATTATATAATAAAAAAATTTTGCCCGTTATTCAATTCGCAGTTTTGTGTTGGAGTTGAGGAACCAATTTTATTGAATAAAAGTTAAGTGGTAGAAAAGAAAAGAGAAGTAGAAAAAGAAGACATGCAGTCGAAAAGAAAATCAGAACAAGAAACTATAAGACAATCAGATTGCTAATGATGACAGAAACGAGGAAAAGACAAAGAACCTGCGAAAGTGTCAAAAAGTTTCCTTTTTTTTTTCTCAAAGTTTGCAGGATAGACAAGTTATTCCAGTAAAGTTAAATATTTCTCTTGAATCATCAACTTTGAAGATAAAGAAATAATGAAGTAATCGAAAAAATACTCGAATTAGTTTTATTTTATTTTTAAATTTCAAGTCTAATTCTTTTTTCTGTCGTCTTTTTCAATGTGTTGTTCCACTTGCACACGTTAAAACTTTGCTTTCACCCATGGAGCTTCAGATGTTCATCATGGGCTCCCCGGCATCCCATCGTCCAATGAATTAAGGTATTATTCAGGAGTTCACTCCCAAAGTTAACTAAAAATTTACTAATTCAATTTAATTCAAGATTGCATTTCTCTGCTTTCCGTATTTTTTTGTCACTAATTTTTACAGAATAATTTGCCATATTCATGATGAAATTCATCAAAAACAACTGAGAAATTAATTGAAACAATTGATAGGAAGAATTTTTTTGTTTGAAAACTGATAGAAAAGATTTAAAAAAAGAAGAAAATAAATTTGACAAAATAAACCTGTAAACCCTTCATCCCAAGCATTAGATACAATTTTTCAATTTTGTAACATTATTCTTTCATTTGTATTCAACGCAAAATTTTTTTTTCGAAAATTTCCCTTTCTGCATTATCGGACGAACTCTTATATAATACCTTAGAAAAGTTCGTAAATTTCTTTCTGTCTCAATGTAATTCTTCCAGCCTTTTTGGCTTTCCCTCAAGTACTTTATTCTTATTAATTCGTGTTTTCCAGTAATCACGAATGATGAGTTATTTTCATTGCTATTCTTTAGAAAATATTATTCTGAAATATTTAGGACGGTATTCCGAAAGTAATAATGCAAGAAATTTTAATGCGTGCGGTGAAACGAGAGGATGATAGAGTTATCTGTGTGTCATTTTTTGATTTTTTTTAAATTGGAAGACGCGGTGATGCAAATGGTGAAAAATATCAAAAGCAATTTACCAATTTCTTCTGAGCTTAACCCTTCGTAATTCGCATTAATTTTAAAATCTCCTGATGACATTCACCTTTGTTTCAATGATAAAAGCCATATATTGTAGAACCAAATGAAATATTATTTGATAATATTTCATTTAGTTCCACAATATTGCTTCTATTGCAGCTCATTGTGACATCACACTCAAAGTGGTGTCAAAATATCTGCAAGCTGTTGATAAATTGAGGTAATCAATAGACCTCTATTCATTATATCCACCAAATATTGATTACGAAATTTCCTGTCTAGTGCAGCCCAATTGATGAACTATATAGTCATTTTGGATGCACCTTCATCCACATGATAAGCATTACGTCATCATTGGAAATCAAGCTTTGTGGCCAAATTCATTATCCTGTGAGACATCATACACTGGCAACAGCTCCATTACCCTTGCCTCAAAATCCTAGTTACATCAGGTAGTACCATGTAATTTTATCTTCTTAAGGTGATATATAACAATAATTGTGCGTCATCAAAATGCACTGTGCTACTAAAATAATTAATACCCATAGATTCATCGAACGTCATGTGTAAAAAAATATCAACTACTGCACCAACAAAGTACAAATTGATGGTGCCCAATCATTGAGGATTATTTTTAAATAATTTTTTTAAAGGAAATTCCACAGTGGTGGTAGAGGAAGGGCGCCAATCAAAAAATATTTGTTAATGATAATCGTTGAGCCACATGAGTGTAATGTTAATACGCGTAATTATTGGCAAATATTTCGATTGAAAACGATGAAAAAAAAAAAACAAAAATTACGATTGAAAGAATTTCGAAAAATTTCTTTGATGAACACGATTTCTTCGGAATTATTGCTACACTGTCTTAAATTCCTGTAACATGTGCCTCATATACGCAAATTACGTTTCATAACTTCATAACAAATGGAAAATTGAAATGTAAAGAATAAGAAAAACTCATTACGCGTGTAACGAAGGGTTAAACCGTAAATTTACGTAAATTCGAAATATTTCTACCTGTGTGCATATGTCTCTAGTGCTGGTGTCTGTCAAACTTTGTTATGATGAAACGAGCCCGAATTTTATCATTATACTCTACAGAGTTTTCTCCATTTTACTTATTCATTGGCTCTAAATAATTTGATTTTTTTTGGACAGAGAAATTGTTGACGGATAATCCGATTTTGGGCATTTTTCATATAGTAAATGCGGATTTTGGCCATAAAATGAGTGGCGTGCGGTTGAAAAGCTAGCTAGAGAATGGAGAAAGATTTCTTTTTTTTTTTTCATTCATTATTTCCGCTTATTGAATGGGTCAATAATAATCACTTTTTTAATTCAATTAAATGCTTTCGTTATTTTCATATTCTGAATTTTGAGAGTTATGAAATTTTTTCCATGAGATTGGAATAATTGTTAAATAAATTAGTATCCGAGAATCCGAGATTATTTAGTTCAATCTATTGATAGCTTCATTTGTCATTTCTCAATTACTTAAAACTATTTTCCTCAATAAATAAATGCACTATTCGCACGCCACTTGTATTCATAATATAAATTCTTGCACAATCTTTTTAATTCTTTTCATCAATTCTTTAATTTGTTTTATTATAACTCAGTTTTTTTTTTCTTTTATCTCCTTCTCCATTATTTTTTTTTCAACTTTTTTTATTTATTTTTTATTTATGTACTACTGATACGGATAATAAAATTCACTGGCATTTGAATCACCTTGGCAGTTCATTGTGTTGAGAGTATAATGTGTGCGCATTGGCATTCCTTGCACAAAAGTGTCTTCACCGTGTGCCTTTTTTATTTATTCGTTCATTTTTTCTATCTTTTTGCGTATTTTTTCTCTGTTAAATATGAAAATGGCACACTGAGGAATTCAATTCAGTTTTTTTTTTTTTTTTTTTTAAATTCAAATTCAACGCTTTTTGTTATATAATTATTTTTTTTTGTGTATCTTTTTTCAAATAATTCAGATGATTTTATCATAATTTTTTAATTTCAATGTGTTTATTCTAATCGCAGTTATTTGTCGAATTGATGTCTGTGCATTTACATTTCTATTCTTTAAAAATGATTTCTCTGTTTTCATTTTTTAATCAGCAATGATGTATTTAATTCTCATAAAATTTATCTATCGCATTGGCACGTGGATCTGATGAATTTACGATCGCTAAGGCGTATTAAAACTTGTTTATATTATTATTATTATTTTCTTTCATCTTTTAGCAAATGATTTTCTATTTTTTTTTAATTTTTTTTTCCATTTTTTGTTATTCATTATTTATTTTTCTCATTTTGAAGTACTAAAAAAATGATGAGGATTACGCAGAGCGTATTTTATATTGCCTTTTTCTATTCAAATAACACCGTGTTATCCGTTCATTTCAATTAACTCTTTTTTTTTTTCTTAATTTTTCTATTTTTCAATTTTTTTTTTTCTTATTTCTCTCATTTCTTTCAAATATCCTTCTGACAATTCGTGTCACAATCGTGACACACACACACAGGGATGATTATATTAATTCAATATTTATTTTACAAGCATAAAAAAAGGTGTTTGTGTGTGTGTGTGTTTATTATAATTATTTTTCAATTTTTTTTTATCATTTTTTTTTAAATTCTTTTTTAAATTTATTTTGAAACGTTAATTGCGGTACGGCTACAAGCGACCCGTAACAACCATAACTCGTATTATTAAACATATACGAGAATGAGCTACTCCACATGAGTGTGGTGAGCAATTAGGATATTTAAATCACGTGACGATGATGTGTGGCGCTGAAAATAGGACGGTGATTGTAGCGATAATGGTGAACAGAGTAAAAATGATTAGGCACATCCTGTCTATCACCATTGCCGCAAATTTCCAGTCGTTGGTTATTTTCGTATTTTCATCATTACTTTTCAGCTGATCCGTGATTATCTGTTTTAATAAAAAAACAGAGCATGACAGTGAAATTGCCAGTGAAAAGTGTTGTGAATAATACTAATTTTACTAAATTTTTTTAAAATCTATTTATTTTTTTTTTTATAACTGTTTCATAAATAGAAATTTATTTGGTGTAATTTTTGGTGAAACAATTTCAATGATAAAATTTCAAGGAAGGGTGTAATAAAAATTTTTCATGTATTCCATTTACATGATTAACAATTTAACATCATGAAATGTTGAAAAATTCACTTACATCATTCTCATGAAATTCAACACAGTACTTATGGTTATTTCACTAGAAACTACCCCTGCTACCCTCTTTTCCCTCTGTTCAATTTTTGTTCATCATAAAGTTAATTAGACGGAAAGTAGGGAAGGAAAAATTTTTGGATCATTTGATTGAGTTATTGGCATTATTTCATGCTTTTACATCTGTCTTCGGGCTTAAACTGCCTATTATGGATTATTGGTATAGGGGAAGGAGGGGCAAAATGGACATTATAATTAAACAGTGGGAGATAGATTTTTTAGTCGAGAAACATGTGCCAGAATTAATTTTTTTTTCAATTTTTTTATAATTCGAATTCTTCTGGGCTTTCTGATGAGTAAAAGTCTTCCGATTTCAACGTCAGTTCAGTTTTTTGCGAATATCTCTGGTTCTATTGGTCGCAGCGACCTGGAACCGATTGTAAATGAAAGGTGAGATCATTTCCCATCGATTTATGGGGTTTTGGATTCAAGAATATTGAATTTTCACATAGTTATAAAAACTTTTGTGAAAAATTATGATCCAGAGATATTGCCAAAAAACTGAATTTGTTCAAAAATCGAAAGGCTCAAAATGCCCTCAAAAATGCCAGAAAAAATCCGATTCTCAATAAATTGAAAAAAATTAATTCTGGCACATGTTTCTCGATTAAAATTTCCTCAGCTTTTCGATGGAATCATTCCAAAAATCCATCTTCAATATTTTCATTCATTTAAAGAGTTTTTCATAATATATGCATAAAAACTCCAACGTGTCCATTTTACCCCTTATGTCCGTATTGCCCCAGCTTCGCCTTATAAAGTGAATTGTTCATATTTTGGATTGTTTTTAAGGTGATTAATGAATCGTTAACTTGAAACACTTGCATATTCAATCGGAAATGGATCCATTTACTGTTTTCTCATAATAACTATAATTTATTTTAATCATGCAAATGGTACTAGAAATTGCCAATGTTGAATAGAAGCGGTCCATTGCACGTGACGACAGAGTCACAAGCTGCGCTTCATCTTCATAGACTACAATTCGTCCTGTTTCACTATTACGCATATTTTCTACTAGTTAATTTCAATTTGAGCCATCAAATTTGAAGATGATGTTGGAGAATTCGTGTTTTGTTAAAAATTGTCATTACTTTTGTGTATAATGAATATTATTCGTTTGAATTTTTCAGTACATTAATACGCGGAGGCATGCGGTCATTTTCCTATTACACACTTCTGAATAACTAGAGATAATGTTAATATCCGTTCAGATCGAACCTCCATCCCTCGGAACAACTAGAACCGCAGATATTTAATAAAGGATTGAGGGCTTGTAGAAAATCTGAAAAAGTTTGCTCAGAGATATTATTGAATGCCATTTTCAAAGAAAAAAAAAAATTGAATAGTGAAACTATTCTTTGAAAATATATAATATCCTGTTCCTTTTATTCACGTAAACCCGTTACAAAAGCATGGAAAATGTAAAAATTCGCTGGTAATAATAGGTTCACCGACGGAGTCATTGTTGTAGTATCCCCAAGAGGGTGCCTTATAGAATACGGTTTAACACACAAAAAGTACTTGGCAGCGATATTAAAAAACACTTTTCAATGAGGATATATTCTCCTCCCTACACAGTTATTCAAAGCAACTTGTTCAATATTGAATATTTTTCATTTTTTCCTCCTTCCTATATAACCCAAGTATAATCTCCCCCAGATTGAATAAGAAGGGGAAAAAAAAATAAAGTAGAGCCGAGTAGTAGTTTACATGAGACCTGGATAAAGAAAAAGTAATAATCTTTTTCCAAACATTCGTTATGTGACACGAATGAATATAGCATAGAGAGTTGAGTCAGCTGTGAGCTGTGATACTCTATATAACCTTTGCGCTTTCTCTCTTAGGCATTCACGTGCATCTATTTCCTCGCATACACACTGGCATCGATCGTATTTGCCGACTGCGCAGATCGAAAGGTAGAAGGAGTGAGTGATGGAGAAAAAATAAACCTCCAGGTCACTTGATTATTCAAAAATGAAATTGATTGATAATAAATAATGTAAAATTAAAATCTTCATTGTGGCATATTCTCATCCTACTGCATCCTTCCGCTCTAACTTTGTCCAAATCTCTCTAGTTCAAACCTGTTAAAGAGAAGGGATGAAAAATATACATTAAATACATTACCTTAATTTCCTTTAAAATGAGAACGAGCTCGTAACGTGCACAGAAACATGCGCTCTGTAGTATCGTCTCAACTTGTGGAGCTGTACCACCGTCTTGCGGATGCTGATGATGATGTGGTGTATGGCTCAATTGATGGGCCGGATACGATGTATGTGGCAATGGCGTTGAGTGTTGATGATGCGGCGTTGGTGCCGGTGTATGACTGTGATGATGATGTGGTGTTGTATGTATGTGACTGTGACCATGGCCAAGTGTATGATGATGAGGCCCTGGTGTACTGTAAACGTTGTTTAACAGGTTGTTGTGGGATGCCAGGGCATTATCCTCAAGATCTAGTACATTAGCTAACAGCGATTTGCTGCTTCTTTGTGGAAGCTCGAGATCACCATATGCCTTTGCTCCGCCTGTAATACAATCATTTATTGGATTAGTATAATCTTTTATCTTAAAAATCAATATTCCTCGATCCAAAATTGTACATTAGATGGAAAAAAAATCTAATTCTTCTGTGTTAATCAATTAGAATGCAATAATTCAGTTGGAAACATCAATTACATTGATAGATGAGCGCACATTAGGGCACTTATCTTATCATGAAAGCTCCAAAGAAATTGTAGAAACATTGAATACGAATTCATTAAAGCACTGTGTAAACTGAACCAATTCAACTTTATCATAGTGAAATGTATGGAAATTTGAGTAATATCAAAATTGAGAGATATACGTATTTCATAATAATACTTTAACACATCATAAAATGAGTTTACATTCATAGAATTTTGAATTATGAATGTGGAACGTTGAGTGGAGATGGAGCGAGAGAGTAATTGCATCTCTTTGCAAAGTTTCAAATGAATGTAAAATCGGCATAAGCTCATGATGAGTTGAATAAGTAGCAGACAAATATATCATGGGTCTAACGAAATAACAGTTCAAATATTTTCCTCATTTGGAGCAGATCATTCACATCGAAATCAAACATATCGATTAACTCTTGAGCCATGTGGGAATAAACAGTCCTGAGTCCCGGGAAAAATGCTTGTACTATTTCTATTTCAGCATTTTTTAAGAGTTATAGACTTTGGGAACCGGTGTGGTAAAATGGACACTCCAATTGAACGGTTCGAATTTAGCGCAAAAAATGGAAGTTTCAAAAAATTCCAAAAAATAACTTTTAACACATGATGTTCATCGGAAATTTTCTCATCTTTCTAATGAAATCATGAAAAAAAAACACTCTCCAATGTTCCCATTCATTTTGTATAGAATACAAAAATCAATCCGTGTCTATTTTATCTCACCTTCCCCTGATATGAAATAAAGTATTTGAGTTTAAGAAAGAACTTGAAATTTTAACATCAAAATAATAACTAATTCGAGTGAAGTAAATTTAATTTTAAGAGTATACTAGAGATTAATTGGAACTCACCAGTAACGGGTGAGGGCTTCTGCGACTTTTGAGCCTCCTTTTCCTCCTTGTCGGAGGGCCTCGACATTCTCAGAACACAAGGTAACCATCCAAGAAAAAGTACTCTTACCTATATTTATCAAATCAGCATTTAAATTAATTACTGATTCAAAAGATAGTGAAATGCAGAATAAATAGTAGTAATGATTAATAATAGAATTACCCATTCAGACATTTCGTGAGTATCTGAGTTACGATGATGATAATTCAATATGAGAATAGTGCTGACCACGCTACTGGCAACCATGAACATGATACAATTGAAGTATGTACCTGTAACGTAATGAATCATGAAATTGCAGTGTTAGCAGTTCTATTTGAAGGAAAAAAAAATTCTAAGAAAACAGAAGGAAATATTTCAGTTGATTTTGCAGATAACTGCTGATTTAGGTTCATTAGTTATGGTAGATTCTCTGAATGAGATATTTTTTTTTCGGGAGGTTTTGAATGATTTCTGCTTAGTTTTGGCTCATTCACAAGAGCAAATTGTCTCTTCCACTTTCACAATGGACTGCCTTTCTCTCATTCCTATAAATTCATTCATCCACAAGCTGACGAGAACATATGGAAAGAGGGTGAAGAGAATGTGTAACTATAGTACCTGCACTTTATGGAGACATAAACAAGAAAGAAGATAGAACATGTGGTTAGTATTCCCCTATGATTGAAAGTGAGGGAAGCATAAAATCTGCGTCGCCTGTATTTCTCCATTCTGTGAAACGATCAGAAGAAAGAGAATAAGGGAATTCCATAAAACAAGTTCCTGTGCATTTATTACACCGATAATGACTAATAATTATTAGTCATCTTGAATAGAAATACGAATATGAAAAAGTTTAATTATTGCTCTTGCTTTTTAACCTTTACCAACAATACTCTGAACCCTTTCCCATCCTTTTACCTGTTGATTGAAAAAAATTACTCTAAAAGTACTATCTGGTGGAATTGTAAAGTCGTCTTCCAAGTAGAAATTCCACCCTTTTTGCCCTCCCGGTAGTCTCCAGGCAAATAGTCCCGCGTAAAGGGGCCTTGAATGAAGAGGCTCTACTATATAGGACTTGCTGTCTCTTTGCATTCCAATCTCAACATTCACCTCTTCCGTTGTTTCACTGATTCTCCCGTTTTTCCTTTGCTGAACTCAGGCGTATGTTATTTTGAATCTACTGGCAGCTTTTCTATTCAATTTTGGACAATTTTTGAAATTTGGAATTGGGTATTTTACAGGAGAAAGCAGATCAGAAGATGATTCAAAGGAATTCTCACACATGGAAATGTAAATCCGGAATAGTTGAGTAGTAAAACGAGAAGCTCCTATTTCGCTTTGCCCTGTTATGTATTTGATGTTATGCAGTTCATTGTAGATTCATCTTCGCTAGTGATTAATTGAATAATTCGAAAATATCTCATTCAAAGAAGACACTTTCCATAAATAATTGCCGGGAAAAAATTCTAGTATGAAAAGAAAAAGAAACAGTTTCCTCCACTTACCTAATAACGGTACAGCATCGGATGTTGCTGGCATTGTCTCGGCAACCATGTTCAAGAACACTGTGAGGGACAGGAGAATCGTTACTCCTGCAAAGGATTTACATTGTTCCATTAATTATCGTACATGAGATAGGACAGCGCTGTTACAGTATGAACTAAAGAGCCAAGAGAAATAGATTAATAAGTACAACGATAAGAGTTGACTCGAGTGATTGGTATTCCGCAAAAAATTTAGTACACTGTAGCCCATTTTTTCTTTTGCCAAAGTAATTTACTTTGTTAATTGCAAAAATTCAAAATAACTATCGAGAGAGAGAGAGAGAGAGAGAGGGAGACGAATTAGGAATTTGACCACGAGTAAAATTGAACCGTTTTGCGTTGTTGATTGGCTCGACTTCTCTATTTTTCTCAATCTTTTTTTTTTTCTATTTTCCTCTTGGATTTTTATTTTTTTCATTCATTCATTCGTATTCGTGGCAACATGTTCCAGTTGGTCAATTGTAAATTCGATCACTGGATTTCATGTCAACAGAAGAAATGGCAAAAATGCTGAATTTTGCGAGAGAGAGAGAGAGGGTAAAATAAAAAATATAAATAAAAGAGAAGTAATGAACTTACCCAGGGACAATTTTTCACCAGAGTCCGGTGGTAAAGTGAAACCAAGTACCGCCATACTGGCAATGAGTACACATGGTACGATTAAATTGAAGAAATAATAGAGTGTTCGTCTTCTTATGATAACGACAAATGTAATGTCAATGTATGGCTCTGGGCAGCAATTGTAGTATATAACATTTCTCTTGCCTGGTACTCCTGTTTTACCCGACGTACAGAAACAAAAAAACAAAAAATAGAAAAATTTACATTTATATGATAGTATGAAGAGGAAAAGGAAATATCTATGAAACATGATAGCATGATGATACAATAAATTTCAAATTATCGTGAGAAAGTTTATTCGTTGGAAAGAAAAAAAAAATAATAAGGAGATATGTGAGATGGATAAGAAGGTATGGGTAAAAGATTGGTGACTGTAAATGTATGTGAATAAGAATGAAAACGTGCTTGATCATTTTAAGGACAAACTATAGTAAAATATTATCGTTTTTTCAGGTAGGAACTGAATCTGCGGCGTTACTCTTTTTCAAATCACGTCTGGCGCGTTTACTGCTACTAGGTCGCTCACGTACGTGAGGATTATCTGATTCGTTCGAGGTCAATTCACGAAAAAAAAAAAAAAAAAAATGACAAAGAGAAGAGTACTCTTGGTATAGAAAGAGTTCCATGGTGGAAAATAAAAAAATATATATTCATAAAAAAGTACGTGAAGAATAAAAATGGAAGACAAAAAAGGAAGAGGTAATGTGAAAGAAAGAGGAGAATCATGACCGTTGAATTTTCGTGGATGAAAATGGAGAGCTCATGGGATTTCTAGAATTCCGGATTTTTTTTTCTACGAAATATACACGTAGACCTCGTTTCATGCTGTTACATTGAAAAATACAAAGTGTGCACTTACCCAGTAAATCCCATTCACCATTGGTGATGAAACTGCTTATGTCTCCACCGGTTTCATCCTGCAGCTGAAGATCAAGCTATAAATTGGATTGAAAGAAAAAAGCTTTTATTCAATAATCCATAGAATCTTAGAAGAAAAAGAAGAAAAAAAAAAAGAAAACTCAATTATATTTATTCAGCTCGACGCTTCTCCTGTCTCTTACGTCTGCCTAATTAATGGGACACTCTACTTAAACTGAGTCTACAGTAAACAAGTAGAAAAGCCCAGTTTACATCTGCCACTCAGTGTAGTTTGAAAGATATGAAATTTTCTACTTAGTTTTTTTTTCCTCTTTTCCTCTTCATCCCAGAGTGTGGAATATTTTGAATGAAACTACTGTATCATACCTACTGCTATTACGAGAGAATGAAATTGGCGGGAAAATTGCATTTTCGGTTTGGTATAACTTTTGCAAGAGACTTTTTTTATGAGACGAAAGAAAATTTGAGTCACTAGGAAAGTAATGAGGGGAAAAAAATGAGTAAACTTTGTTTTTTTTTTTTCTACTGTTTACTGCTTTCGATAAAAATGAAAAAATAAAATAAAAATAACAAATTGATTTTTCCGTAGTTTCAATTTACACTGTATGCGTTTGAAATTCATTTCGCCTCATGTAACATTTTCATAGAGCGCTATTACTCCCATGGGGCACTTGAACGATTAACAAGCGCAAACGCAGTCTTCCATTCAGCGTAAATGAATACACTTTGTCTCTCTCTCTCTTTCTCTCTTGAACGTTGGTGAATGGGTCTATCGGATCAAATGATTGTGCAATAAGCGACACAATTTTCTGCTCATCTCTCTCTCTCTCTTTCTCTGCTGCAGGTATACGTCTTCATGGTATTTGTATATATGCCACAGATATAATCAAATATCATTCAGCAAATGCATTTCATGGAAACAACCATTTGACTCTGTATATTGACCTGTTAATATTGTTGGAAAACTTCCGAAGCTTGATAGCTGAAGATTAATTTAAAATCGAGTGGCTAACCACTGTGAAATTATTTGACGTTATGATTCTTGATTCTGAGTAATTTCACGAAACTATTTGGAATTGTCCAATGAGTTTATAATTTCTGATTGTTTCTGAACTAATCCTCTCTTTGTTGCAGGTAATTTACATCCTCGTAGTATCTATATATACTGTAGATATCATGGAGTATTTCTCAGCGAATGGATTATATCGATTGCCACAATCTATGTTTTTGTATTAATCTATTGATGCTGCAAAACACAGTGACTGTTGAAGGATTTCTGATGCTTGATGACTTGGAGACAATTATAATATCGAATCAAGCTTTCACCAAGTCATTTGGAATTGTACAATAATTTCATGATTTCTGAGTATAGCTGAATTTTTTTTCAAATCAATGGGTTTACGATATTCATCAATTGGGAGAGCGTAGCGAAACTCTTCATATTTCGAAATTCACTGAACAGACTGAGGGGATGCCTTTATCATTTGAGCGTTGATCCTTCGAGCTTAAGGATATCACTAACTTTTCCCTATTCACCTCATTGATTCCGGAGATATTCACCATTCCATAAGATCCATTTCACCCTACTCTCCCCTATTTTATGATAGAGGGCTGTAGATGACAACACATATATCGAATAATCGTTCATACGTAGTTTGATAATTGTTGATGGGCAGTTGACTCTATAGCTGGAAAAGGTGATTATCATTGTCATTTTGACTGTTGAATTTCGATTGTTAGTCTCACTCCATATTAACCAAATTCAGACTCTATAGAGCATAGAAGACCTAATAATCCTAATCATTATAATCAATCATGAAATAATTAATGATAATTTTTTATTTATTTACTAGCTTTCCCCTCTCGGTTCGCTCGGATCAGATTTTTGGCAGCTCCTATACTGTTTCCTAATCCTATATAATATATTAAGAGAAGGTGAGTTCAGAAGGACATTGCAAATAACTGAATCGAGATAGAGATTTTTAAAAATTCCTTGGAAAGCTGAGAAAATTTTAAGAACAAAAAGCATTCACCTTCAGTATAAATTTTTCTCCAATTTTCGGAAAATTCCACTTCTTTGTCAAATTTCAAAAGGATTACCTCTTTGAAAATCTACAAAATTTACTTTTTTTAATGATATCTCCGGTTCCATTGCTTACAGCAGCCTGGGACTGATCTCCAATGGAAGGTGAGCTCATTTCTCATCAATCCTAGGGTTTCAAATTTTTCTAAGTCAATTTCTCAAACACTTTCAGGGCATTTCCTGAAAATAAATTTTCCCACTATGAGTACTTGAAAACTAAAGAATTCTCGTTTCACACTGAGAATCTGATGGAGAAAGAGCTCACATTCTCATTTGAGATCAATCCCAGATCACTACGACTGGAAGAATGGAAGATAAGCTCATTTCCCAGCGATTTGTATTGTTTAAGATTTTTTTCATCAATTTTCTAAATACTTGTAGGCTGAGAATACTGAGAATACTTGTAAATACTGAGAGTCACTTTGTCCCCTAATTAAGTCCTTGGTAAGCGAAAATCTTTTCCGTTCCAATTATTTGAAGCCATGAGAAATGAGCTTTGATTTCATTCAAGATCAATCCCAAGATCCTACAACCAATAGAAACCGAGATATTTCAGGAAGATTGGGACTTTTCAAAAACAGAAGCGTCGCACCATCAAATCTTGAACGAAAAATGAAATTTTCAAAAAATTATAAAAAATAACTTCTGACATGTCATTCCCATGAGAAATTTTCTCAGCTTTCCAATGGAATCATCAAAAAAAACTATCTCGGATTTTTCCACCGCAATCGATTAATTCATCAAGCCCAGAGTGGGATGGATTGGGCATTTCATTTGCGCGGTTTGAGGTAAAGCTTTTCTAATGATTCCATTGAAAAGGTGAAAAGATTTGGATGGAAAAAATGTGTCATTATCAATTTTTCCCAATTCCTAATGTTCTTGAGCTTTCTAAAATATTCTTAAGCATTAGGGAAAATTCTAGAATATTTCCGAACTTTCAAGAGCACCCCAAACTATTTTCGAACATTTTGGAACGTTCTAGACCGCGTTCCGAATTGCGCTCATGAACACTGTACATTTTCTGTCACGGAAACTGTACAGAATTCGCGCTATGAGCTGCTCTTAGCGCAATTCAACCCGCGATCTTAGAAAATTCTCGAATCTTCTGGACCATTCTAGTAAGTTTTCGAACTTCCGAGAAAATTTCAATACATTTTCAAATCTTTTGAAAAATCTCAAAGAATTCTCGCCTCTTGTGGGACATTGCAGACTTTTCTCAAACTTTCTGGAGTACTTTAGAATAATCTAAAACATTCTAGAACAATCTAGAATATTCTAGAACAATCTAGAACATTCTAGTACAATCTAGAACATTCTAGAACATTTCAGAACAATGTAGAACAACGTAAAACAGTTTACAACTTCCGAGAACTATCTAGAACATTCGAGAACAATCTAGGAGAACGTACAACAGTTTACAACTTCCTAGAATCATCTAGAACATTCGAGAACAATCTAAAACATTTTAGAACACTCTAGAACAATCTAAAACATTCTGGAACAATCTAGAACAATCTGGAACATTCTAGAATAATCTAGAACATTTGAGAACATTCTAGAACATTCCGGAGCAATCTAGAACAATCTACAACTTTCTAGAACCATCTGGAACAATCAAGAGCATTCTAAAACACTGTAGAACATTCAGGATGAATCTAGAACAATCTAGAATATTTTAGAACAGTCTAGAACATTCTAGAGCAATTTAGAACGGAGTGGAATAATCTACAGCTGTCTAGAACAATCTAGAACATTCGAGAATAATCTGAAATATTTTAGAACAATCTAAAACATTCTAGATCAATCTAGAACAGTCTACAACTTTCTAGAACCATCTGGAACAATTTAGAGCATTCTCAAAACATTCTAGAACATGAAGGTTCATGATGAATCTAGAACATTCTGGAACAATCTAGAACATTCGCAGATCTTCTGGAAAATTCTAGAGCATTCTCGAACTATCTGGAACTTTCTTGAACTATCTGCAACCTTCTCGAACATTCCAGGATATTCTCGACTATTCTAGATTGTTCTAGTAAATTTTAGAATGATCTAGAGCATTATTGTATATTATCCATGAGGAGCAAATAAGTAAAATACCCTCTTTCACCCCCATATCTCTGGAACCAAACCCCGTAGCCGAAAACTTCTTCATGGATGGGAGTGGAGGGCTACCACACCATATAACCCCCATAGGGTTATGAGAGTTGGTTTCTGAGCCTTAGCGGCATTCACATAATAACCAACTTTCTTTAATTATATATAATGATGATTGAGAAATCTGATCAAATTATCTGCTTGAAAATGGAGGCAATAAGCATTTCTAAAAAAAAAATGATTATTCAATCTTAAATTTTGGATTTCTTGAGAAATCTTGATTTTTTCTATGCGATATATCGTATTGTATGCATATTAACTTATATTCATCAAGAAACATCTTTATTTCAATATACCCATGTAGGGTTTCCCGACATCCACGGGGTGGCCGACGTTCGGGTCAAATTATTTTATCCGATTTTGGGTAAATCGATCAAAGCCCAAAGTAGTACGAAACAATATCGGGGCGTGGATATTGGTTCCGCGAATAAGCCCGATATTGTTCCCAACGTCAAGCCCTGTATATTGGGATGATGAGTTAGTATCTTAACTCGATTTTATATCGAGTAGCCGAATATCGGGAACCCTATATCTATCCGCAATTTGGACCGAAGTCCTAACACCGTCATCCGTACAACAAATTCAAAACGATATCGCACGTAATTCGCGTAACCGAAGTTCGGCTGCTCCACTGTTGACAAAAATATTTCCAACATCACTCCCCAGAATTCCGCGGCACGAATTCCAATTGATATCAGCCTTGAAATTGCCTAATACCTTTCTACAATCGTTTTTTTTGTAACAATTTTTCATTTTGATCTATTTTTATATTTTTTCATTGTCCAACATAATGATTGAAAAATTACGCCATAATTGATTTTCCTTCAATTATTCTCCTTACTAATGATTAATTCGTGAACTGAATTTAAAAAAATATCAAAATGATGAATAAATGTAAATTACAGTACACGGGGAGAAACGAAATAGTCATGATTGCTATGTTATAGCAGGGAGTTTCTTCAGTTTTTTTAATCAATATTTGGGTAAATAAGTGAAATGGATGTCCATATAAGATCACCAGGGAGTATTCCCCGTTTTTCGTGATTATCTCGGTAAATAAGCGAGATAGAGCGAAATGGACATCAATGTGGGATCAGGAGGAAGTTTTTTCAGTGTTTCACGACTATGTCAGTGAAAAAGTGAGATAGAGCGAAATGGACGATGATGTGGGATCAGGAAGATATTATTTCGTGTAAAAACTCCCTCCTGATCCTATAGTAACGTCTGTTTCGCTCTATCTCGCTTCCTCATTGATATAATCACGGAAAACTGAAGAAACTTCCTCCTGATCCCAAATTAACGTTCATTTCGCTCTATCTCGCTTATTTATCGAGATATTGACGAAAAACTGGAGAAACTCCCTCCTGATCCGGTATTAATCTGTGTATGTGTACTATAAACATAGTAATTTGAATTATTTTGACATAGTAATGATTACTATGGTAATATAGAAATGCTTACTATGATAATATAGTAATGCTTACTATGTTAACATAGCAATGATTGCTATGTTGGACATAGTAATGGTTGCCATGTCCAACATAGCAATGATCGTTATGTCTAACATAGCAATGATTACTATGTTGGACACAGCAACGATTGCCATGTGGGCCATAGCAATGATTATTATGTTGAACATAGCAATGATTATCATGTTAACAAAGTAATCATTGCTATGTGGCTCGATGTGAAAAAACCATTACTATGTTAAACATAGTAATGGTTACTATTCTATTTCTCTCCGTGTAGACATAGAAATTGATCAAGAAAAAAATATTCCCTTTCTGTCATCAAATGATTCCATTATCAATAGAAGAAAAAATAATACTCAAATAAAACTTTAATTTTCAAACATAGAAGAATTGTGTGTCAAAAAATGAATATTCCATTGTGAGAAATATATAGTTTTGTTTCTGGGTCCTTACTTCACTTTTGTTATTACATTCCTCTCAATAAGGATATCCATATAAACAATTTAAATATCGATATGAATTTGAGATCCAAAGATTTTTAGATTCATAAGAATAGTACGATTCTGTCAAAGTCTACTAAAGTAATGGTCCAGGCGGCAGCGCGCAAGTTTCATCATCCCACGATTGAGGGTTCAAATCCGTCTGTGGGAACTAAAATTTGTAATTACAAACATGACTTTGAAATGATTGAAATTGAAATATGAATAATAAAAATATAAAATTTCGGAATCTTTGAAAAAAATGATAATTTTGTTTTTATTTTATGTTAACAAATTGTTTTTTTTGCCCGCGGGGCTGGAAAGATGGGTTTCTAACCTCACTTTGCTTGGCTTGAAACGCATTTTTCTAGCACCCTTGGGCAAAAAAATACTATACGCACCATGGGTGGATAAAAGTTAATTTCGACAAAATTTTCCCACCCTCGCTTCGCTCGGGCGAAACTTTTTACCAAATTAACTTTTTTCCGCCCTAGGTGCGTAATGTACTATCATATTATATTGAGCATCTGTCGAGTTCGGTATGGAACTCGATGTTGGGCGTATATCGTAGCGTTAAGTCGAAATTCGTCACATGGAATTTGTCCCAACGTTCGGGCCGAACTCAAAACCCTATATTGGGTCACAATCGGATGCGATATACGCCCTATTTAGTTTTCGATTTCGTGCCGCTGTGACATGCCATTATTGGCTCAAAGTTCGCACCAATATAGTTGCTCTATATCGAAACTCGGCAATTCGACAGCGCCCCGAATTGCGGCCTCTTTCGCTTTCCTACATGAGTATGTGGCCTGATTCAATAGCTCAGATCGAATAAAGAAGGGTTGAATCCTTTTTTCATTTGGCAAGTGAGATCAATTCCAATTCCCAGTCAGATTCCAAGAATTAGCTAGATTATCAAACTCTGAATTATTTTTTATGCGAGTAAGTACATGAACTCATGTTCCAGCCCTTCAATTTGCTGGTAAACTTTATTGTCTCGTTCACATCACTAGTGACGACATGCTCGGACATGATTTTATCAGTGATTTACGTTTACGATATCCACCGAATGACTGTCCACGTGTTTATGATCTTAGCTAGTCAAATCACGTAGCAAATTTTATGGATTCCCGGAGAATTCATTACTTGTCTGAATTTTATTTCTCCCCGTTAGTTTCCCCACAATTTTTTCTAGTTTCAAGAATTATTCCACAAAGAGAAATTCTCAGAATTCTCCAGTGAACGGTCCCTCGTAAAAACTTGATTCGATATCGACATTATTTAAAGTTCAATCACAAAACGTCTAGACATTGGTAGTATATTTAAATACATGTGTTTTTTTTTAAATATCCACCCCTATTTCCAAGTTCTACAGACAATTGACTGTTTTCATGTTTTATTCGACGTACTAACCCCGACCTACTTTGCACCAACAGATCGCTTCCACAATTCTCCTCTCCCCCCTCCCCCTTCCACATGCAGCATCCACAAGGCTAATACGAAAATTCCAGTGTCTGGTATCTCTCGGTGTGATTTGCCACCCTTTGCACTTTGACAGATAAAGAAGAAAGGAGAGAGAAAAATAAAAAAAGACAGTAGAAAATAAAGGAGAAAAATTCGGAGAATTTTCTCTCACACTAGCATTAAATTCTTGATGATGAACAAAAAGGGGGAGAGAGAGAGAGAGAGTGAGAGAGAGTGATATATTGCGGGTAAAGGTTTGAAGCGTAGAGGGAAGAGGGGAAATCGATTGGCAGGCTAATAATGGTATCGATTGTGAATGCAATAATATGAGGGTCGCTTTCTCCATTCTCTCTCGCGTATTGCCACGTTTCTCCTCGAACGAAAATCCGAGAATTTCCAACATTTTGAATAGCTTCAGGAGAGGTAGCACAGTGAGGGGGAGAATTGGAAGGGAGAGCATGAGGGGGTAGGAGTTGGAGCTTCAGTTGGAACGTTTAACGGAATTTCCTTTATCCAGATTCAATTCGTTTGTGAATCCGCCAGGCGTACGCTGAAGCATCAGATTCATTTCCTTTGGATATATATACACACACAGCGTGAGTCTTGAGAGTTTCGGAAAGTATTCAATTCCAATTGCAGCTTAGACGTTATTCGTATTTTTTTGTTTTTTCTTTTTCATTTTTCATCCAATTTTTTTTTCAGGGTCTCTTGTACTTTTTCGCTTATTTGCAATAATATATATTGATTACCTGAAAGCCATCGTAGGTCCACGAGCCGAATTTCATCTCGCAACGTTGATCATCAAATGGAAACCATGTTATGTCGATCTTGCAGGTGCTTTTGAAAATACCAGGTGGTACATACAAACATGTACCATTGTCCTTGACGACTACGTTGGTTGGATAAGTCCCATCAAAGCCCTCATCAGCACTGAAAATAATCAAAAATATTATTTTTGTATATTTAATATATTGGCTGACAATAATATACGTGAAGAGTGGTAGAATATCAATTCCTGCAAATGAGAGTGCAGCTGAGATATATGAAAAAAGGGCTTCTGTAACAAGTGATGTGAATTTTGCAGTAACTTCAATTAACGACCACTAGTATGTTCATTTATCTTTGCGTACACTAAAACACCATGACCTGTTTGTTTTACCACTGTAATAAGTGTAAATTGAACATCTCTCCCTTATCAAAGTTGTGCAAAAAAATAGAATGTTAGCTGAAATCTTGGTAGAGATAGGCATTAACTATTACTGTTTAATCTTGCTTGGTTTTATTAGATCAATCCTGAGAGAAGTTCCTCCAAAGAGCAAAAAATACGAGAAAATGTTGAGAAAGTAAAACAAAAAGAGAATAGAACTTGCTCGAGAATTTCCTTCTTCAGAGAAGTACCAAAAAACACGATAAAATAAATTGTCATCTTCAATTCTGTAAATGTCCTGGCTAAATTTAATAGCAAGAGAGACACAGATGAATGTGGATGTGTCGTATCAGGGCCAATGGACCC
Source organism: Aleiodes alternator (assembly GCA_963921955.1). Lineage (NCBI taxonomy): Eukaryota > Metazoa > Arthropoda > Insecta > Hymenoptera > Braconidae > Aleiodes > Aleiodes alternator. The sequence goes on along the minus strand of OY998099.1, from coordinate 11,570,459 downwards.
AGTTATCTATACAAACACAGCGGATTAAGCATGAAAAATATCTATTATAACTGAACAAACCTCATATATCTACCAAAGTATATGACACTATCCATTAAGCGACACTTTGAATTATACGAGTTGACGATATGAATAAAAAAAATGGTTATTAAACGCCATAGATTATTCAGCTGATTGTTAGGATGAAAGCTTGGTATTATATTGACATTTAAATTTCCATGAAGAATACATATTTGGCAATAATTGATGAAGTATTATGATGTTTGAATGAAAAAGCCAAAAATCCCGAGAGGAGAGTATAGAAGGGGGTATATTTGAACAGTCCAGTATGGACAGGAGTTTTGGAGGTGGTGAGGTGGAAAGGGTGGGTTATAGTAGTCACAGGGCTGAATAGTTATACATAGCATGCAGCCCTACATCCACGGACGACTGAGGATTGGTTGGAACCCGGCCAGTTGGCCGCAACCCAATCCGTTATTTCATTCTTTTCGAAAGCCCACAGTATACTCCTCCACCTCCTTTTGCCACTCGCTCGCGCCCTCCAACTCCCCTTTTCCTTTTCCTGATGCCAGGCCATGGTACACAGTATACCTAACGGTCCACTGCTCCGCCCACCTTTCGTTTCTTTTTTAACCATCGAGAATCCCCAGGATATCTAAGTGCTATTCCTCTGATGGACTTTTTTTTTCCTCCGTTGGCTTTTTTTTTTTTATTTATTTACTCTTCCCTTTTTGCCTTTGCTTTTGCCTTCCTTCAAAGGTAGGATTACCCGCATGGTATGTCGTGCGAATCAAATCGCAATCGACGAAAAAATTTTCTCTTTCTCTAGCTCCCTTTTTTTCCCTGTCATGTTTCTGAGACTTCCCTTACCTGCACTGCGGGATTCCCATAAGTCAATACATGGCCACTCGGCCGTTTTTCTCTCATTTGATTTTCAATCGTTTTTTTCCTTCTTTTAGATTTATTTTCTTTTCTCCACAATTTCTGTACATTCTGTACTTAATTTTTTTTTTTTTTTTTTACCTCTGGCGGTTGTTTTTGCCAATGGAGCTCGAACGCGACAATAGAGACCGCATGAGGTAACTCGTTAAACGAAGTGACAGTGTTATTAAAGTTAATTACCCCACTCGCGTACACGCCCATCGTTGAGCCATTGTGACGGAATTTCACACGGAACTAACTCGTCGTAGATGAGAGGAAAGCATAAAGTAGAAAGGGTACAAGAGTTTGGTAAGAAGTTGAGAAATAACTGGAGGAGTTGAGAAAAAATTGTAGAAGAATAAAAAAGTAATTGGAAATATGAGGGCTGAAAGAAAGGCAACTCAGCTCTTTTTTTTTTCTTTTCCTTTTTTTTTTTAACTGAAGCGAAAATAATTTGGCATAACCAACAGTTGGTTATAGTTCATTCACTGTGTTAAATGAAAAAAGCATATTCAGCAAAAAGTATTCCAACATTAATATTATTAGTATTTTCAAAATTATCCTATGCTTTGGAGTGTCAGGTAGGATAAGATTTCACTCATTGTACATTGGAGAATGATATACATGATGAGTGGATGTGTAGATTGTATAGGAATGGGTTGGTAAGGGCTTGCCATACGATAGTTGCATTTGCTTGGTGTAGTATTCAATGGTTTCGAGCCATTTGTAACACGATCCAATCTTCTCTTGCACAGCTCCACTCTATCGAATCTCTACTACATCCTACTGCATCTGCTTCACTTCCTCTCCATCTATACAGACGCCTACAATTACAAATTTCGCAGCGTCTTATCAAACTGATTCTCTGACTTGAATTGAGAACAATTCATACATTTAATCCGAGTGACAAATATCTGCAGTCACCGGATGAAATAATCAGTTGCTTCTACCCAAATGATAGACTGTTCCAATTTCAGACTGATTAGAATTTTCAATTATGTAATTGTTGTGGAAAAATCATTGTTGACTTGTTTTTTTTTCTTCGATTCAGCAACACAATTGAACTGTGCATTTAGTCGATGAACCTTTTAACAGAGAGGAAATTCATCTGTAATTACGAATGAACAATCGTATAAATCAAAATAAATGATGATGACTACTGGGTTAATCCGATGTTCGTTCAAATTACGTGTGTATATGATGGGGAAATGTGCGTCGATTGCCTCCAATTTTCAAACGCATTCTGCCAATTTCGACTATTCATTTATTGAAGTTTGGCATTTGAGGATATTATGGGGACTTTGGAAGAGTCATGTGTTTCAATAACCAAAGGAATATATTGAATAAGCAATGATAACAATTTCATTACATAAATCAGTATTATAATTGAAGACATAAATAATCAATGTATATTACTTATAAATGGGCTTTTATCAGTTACAGTTGCATAATGAACAATACACGCCCATGAACATTAACTTTTTTTTTTTATTAACGAAGAATTGCACGGAAAAAAATCTAATCGGATGGTAGATAAACTGTTAGATTATATTCCGTAATTGAAAAAAAAGCATTTACGCCTTTTCGGCTCCAGAGCGAAAATATGGAAAGAAAGGAAGAAAATAACACTTTTCAAGTATTGTTACTTTTTATATCACATCGTTCAAAGTAGAGGTCAGAAGGACCCATGTTTTCTGCCCTCAACTACTACTTTTCCCCTTGATATCATCAAAATGATCCAATTGGAAAAGACTCCCTATCTCACGGTCCACTGGAGGCAAAATTACAAAAGCATGAATTGGGGAATCACCCACAAATCGAATCCGTAAGCGGTATAAATTGAAAGTTGGGTTTGGTGTACGGTATTCGAAGGTCTGGACAGAGGGTTAGCTACACATCAGAAGCAGTGTTGAAAAAATAGCGGTGAAACAGAGATAAAGGGGAGCGCTCGGATTGACAAGCAGTGAGATATAGGGAGACTGCTGGCATTCATCGCTCTCTAAAACATATGACATTTAGCGGTCATTCCTCTGTTTCTAACCCTCACATTCTAGTTCTCCATTCGCTTAATGTGATTGACTCCGATAAATAGGATTGAAATCGTACTGAATGAATCCGTCCATTCATCAGCTTATCAATGAAACGATTCCCATTTTCAAAATTAATGTTGATAACATCATGGAATAAACAAGAACAAAAGAATTTATTGAAAGTAGTAAATCTTGTTTTTCCATTCTCTCCGCCTGAGGCAGAGTACTACAAAGAATGAAATGATCATGCGATAAAGGAAAAAGAAGTGAATAATTGAGGAGACAAAAGGAGAATGAATGGATCAGTACGTGAGAAATATTTGATAAGCTACTGGACCCTGGATCACTCTTCCCAAGTGTATTGTTGTACTGTTCTTGTTATTGCTACTATCAGAAATATTGAAACTTGAATTGGCAATATTCATCTTTGATGGAGCCAAGAAATAAGAAAGATCTCTGAGGAAATATCCACCGAATCATTCAGATTGATTATATTAAATTTCAAAAGAAAAAAAGTACAATACTATCGATTGGAAAATCTCATGTATCATGAATTCTAATATCAACCCGATGCCCAGTGGGCACTATCAGTCAATGCACGTTTACAACATGATAGATATCAACTTTGTGAGTGACTTGAAGATCAAATTATGTCCCTCAAAACTTTGTTCTTCAACAGCACTCTGAAAGAGAGAAAAGGGGAAAAAAGACAGGGAGAGAGGAAGTAGTAACCAAATTACAAGTGTCAAGGATCAATTAAACTTTACAGACTTATCTAAGATTTGGGCTAATCATATCAACCAGAAAATTCAATAACTTTTAACACTAAAATTGCATTAATTGTATACACTTGGGTTTTCTAAAGAAAGTTAATCATGCAGATCACCAGCCAAATACCAAGGCAGTTTAATTAAAACTGAGAGATTGTTTCTAATTACAAAGCATCTGTTATTTATTACGCTGAATTTAAGACGAATAGTCGTGCAATACGGTAGATAAAGTGCATGCAAAATAGAACTCTGGTGGATTTTGTAAGCTATTGTATCACCGTATGAAACTATCCGTTGTTTCTCATCCGGTGCTAATTACTAGGAAAGTCAAGCGGCAATGAGCGCACAACCGGACCATTGGTGCTATCCAAACTGATATATGTACCCCCTCTGCTAATGTCCTCCTCTTTCCTGGCAATTCGATGCGTCATCGAGGGCGAGAGAGGGAGAATACGGATATGTACAAAATCCTGTATAGGTAGAGAGGATGAGGAAGGGTTATATTGCACGAGATCGGAATACCGTAAAAGCTCAGATGGCTTGTGTACATGGATACACATAGGGATACATGCATGTTTGGGACTCATTACGTATCGACAAACACGAATTTAATCTGCTTCTGGAGGTAGCGTTCGAGAATAGAGAGTTTGGAGAAGGAAAATTCCAAATGCACCATGGGCTAATGCAAGTTGCCCTTGGCGTTATTCCAAGTGCCACCTATTTTTTTTAAACCCAGACCATCTTTCCTATTTTACCTCTATAGACTCTCTCTCTCTCTATCCTTTAACTCCATCACGTTCTGACTACAGCACCATTTCATCATATACACAGGCATTCTAGTCGTGTTCTGAATGTAAACTCATTTTATCATGCACCAAGGAAAGGAAGTCAGCAGGATGACCTGAGCAGTGTATGATGACATACAAGCATGTATGCAAATGAGTTTCCTACTCTCATCAACTGGTGATATATGATTTTGGGAAAATTTGAATTATTATGAAAAAAATATGTAGATGATGATAAATTTACTCTTCTGGAAATACTCCAGTATAAAAGTAAAACTATTTGGAAGGATCGACTGATTTGTAATTATCTCTTTTTAAATTATCTTCTGATAAGTCAGTAGAATTATCGAGTGGTAGCTCATCTTCATTATCCTCCGGATGAAATTCTTCTACATATCACGAATTCATTCCACAACATTATTCAAAGTGTTTTTTCTATGGATTTTACCTGTAGCATTGTCCATAAAATTTTCGTGCATTTAAGAATGAAGGATGAATGGAAGAGTATATTTTTCATGAGATTAATCATGAAATTCGTAGTACAAGACTCTTGCATTAGCCAAGACTATTTTCCGCTTCTCTTCCACGTCCTGACACCGTAGGGTTTTTGCACATGAGATATTTTACAATCTTGTGTTGTCTTTTCTGGAATGGAATCTTGATATTACAAAAAATGAATACTGTGTCGAGTTATCTTGTAAGTATCATGGTTGATCTAGTATGCAAGACTCGTTTTGTCGAGCAGCAAAATTCATGGCAGCTATGGAGAAATTGCTGTGATAGAACAAAAGCTTATTCAAGCACGAACAGTAAGTTTCTTCTTCATCAAGATAATTCTTCTCTAACACATCTAATGACTTGGATAAAAAAAAACAAATCATGTTAATTGTATAGAGTATTATATTGTTGTCATCACTCACTTTTTTTGTTATTCACTTTAGTGGATTTGCCATCAAGAATGAAAAATTGATGATGATGATGATGATGATGATGGGTTGAAAGTATAAGCCTTTTGTGCGATAGTGCCTGTCCTTTTTTATTTATTGTAGTATCATTCTTCTCAAGGTAGAAGCCATATCAATTGTTACAGAAAAAAATAGGATTCCTCTAATAGCATTCTGACATCCGAAATTTAAAAAAACAATCAAGTAAAAATGTCAGTTTT